>OX578146.1:53653068-54311818 GCA_951213105.1 Amaurobius ferox
GCAGCACATGGCTTTCCCTGCAGACTCAATTTCATATTTTCTTTATCTCTTTAATAATTCATTAGATTGAAATTAATTGCATAAAATAACACTAAATTTGTATTTTAAACTCAATTTTTGTATTTATTTGGTAATTGGACATTATTCAGAAAACGGCGTAACAAAAATACAAGAAATCTCAAATATCTTGAACGGTTAGTCATAAAGTATAATTGAATGTGTTATATTTTTTTTCCGCGTCAAAAATTGCGTATAAAACAAGAATTTAATTGATACATTTGATCATATGTAGTATTTTTTAGATTTTTTTTAGAGTTTTTTTATTTTAGATTTTTGCGGGTCATTTCGTAAAAAAAGGCAGGTTGTTCTTTTGCGAATCATACCAAAATCTAATCAGCACCAGAGTATCCTATAAGTAACTTATCTACCAAATTTTGTGAAATTTGGTCAATTAGTATTTTAGCTAGAGCATATACATGGCATTTTTATGGGCCATTTCGCTAAAAAAGGCGGGTTCTGTTTTTGCGAATCGTACCAAAAACTAATGAGCATCAGGGTCACACCCAAGAGTCTTACCTTCCAAATTTTATGAAATTCGGTCCATTAGTTTTTGAGTTAGAGTGGATACATACATTGCATAGAGACACAGACAGACACACAGGCAGATAGATAGACGGACAGAAAGACAGGCAGACAGAGAGACAGATAGACAGACAGGCAGACAGATAGACAGACAGACTTACACACAGACACACACACAGACGTCACGCTAAAAATTGTTTTTTCGTATTCTAGAGGTCTTGAAACGTATAGATCCGTGGAAAACCCGAGTTGCAATTTTCGGCATGATTCCAATACTTTCCCTATACATTACCATGTATTGCAGGGAAAGTAAAAATAATAGGAGCGTTTCAAGTTGATTAGAATATGAGAGCAAAAATGTGTGCGTTTGTGTGTTTGTGTGAGGGCAATTAAATTGAAATGAAAATTTTACCAGTCGTATTAAAACTAAGAGAAAAAAATTATGTATATTTTTCACTTTCATAGTCACTGGGTTGAGAGGAGTTAATTCAGAAATAGTTGGGACATTTTTTTTTCAGAGATATATCATTCTAACTCAAATACAGAAAAGACGTCAAGATAATTAGAAAAAAAAATGGGCTACTAAAATGTGGGATGTGTGAAAATAAAAATAAAATAAAAATATTCAAATGGAGTGTCAAAAACTCGAGCATATTGAGACTCAAAGAAAAACACTAAATGTTTTCATAAAAGAAAAGTAGGTAAATAAGTAAATAAGAATAGAAATTGGAGGCATTTTTCGTTCTGAGTTTTTAATTTAGACAGTTGTTAAACAGCAAGATGCTTAAATTGCCCTTTGTTTTTGCCCCATGCACGCTCTTTGCTTTTTCTTTCAGAGTTCACGATGCAGCAGATTCAGTGAAGCGTTTAACTGCAGGTAAGAGATGGGAGATTCAAGTCCTCCTTAGGCTCTATAATAGAACTTGTAATACAAATCTAGAACATGTAATAAAAATTTCAGAGACTCTATCATCAAGTGTGTGTGTGTGTGTCAGTGAGTCTGTGGAGACGATAATTGACGAACGAATGGACCGATTCGAACCAAATTTGGTACAAAAATCACAATCCGTAAACACTGGAAGCCTATTGTTTTTATACGCAATCGAATGTTCAGAACCCCCCTAAATTTTCGAATGAAATTTTGAAAAAATCGTCAAAAAATCAAAACCACTAATAAAGTTACGCAAATAGACATTTCTTATGTAATTTTTCATTAGAAAACGATTGACATAAATTTTAGAACGCTAACATGAACCGTTCTCGAGATATTGTACATTTTTCAAAAAATTATCAGAAAGTAATATGAAATAAAAAAAAAATATTTCCTATTGAGAAACATGTTCATTTTTCATATGTAATACCATGCGATAAATTAGGGGACATCATTCTCGTGGATCTAGCTCGTTCCATTCATGAAAAAAGATACTTTGAGTAATACGTTTGTATTTGAACGCCAATAGTCATTTATCTGCTGTAAGAATAACTTATTTCTTCGTCCATAACGCTTGGCGAGATTTTGGCGACGAATTTGGCGGAATGTCGCCAACT
Source organism: Amaurobius ferox (assembly GCA_951213105.1). Classification (NCBI taxonomy): domain Eukaryota; kingdom Metazoa; phylum Arthropoda; class Arachnida; order Araneae; family Amaurobiidae; genus Amaurobius; species Amaurobius ferox. The sequence continues at coordinate 53,655,199 of OX578146.1, forward strand.
TGGCGACTTTTTGAAATGTTGCCAAATTAACAAAAATCTCGCCAAATGGATAAAAATGTCGCTAAATCAATGAAATGATGACTAATTGTCGAAAATTCAATATCTTGGAAAGAACATTAGTATCACCTATAAGAAAAACCTATTTATTTTACTGTAAAAGTAGTAAATTCATTACATTATATAAGGAAAGTCATCTGTTGCCCACATCAGATTTTTTTTTATTTACCGTGAGTCGATTTGTAATTTTGACCCCTTTCAGATTTTGAGTTATGCTTGGCGACTCATTCTCGACTCCATGCAATTCAAGTCTCTTCATAGTTATCTTTGACGTCATCCTCTCGGGGATTGGGCCTGACTGCCCCCATATATTTAAAAAAAAAAAAGTTTTGAATTTCAAATTTCTGTAATAAAATTGTAAAATTTACTGTACTTTTCGTGATTTATGCTCGATTTTGAATCTGTTCAAAATGTTTTGTATTTTTGGATTCTCCTTAGATAAACGTAAGTTCATTGATAATTGTATTTATGCAAATTTGTCACCTTTTTTGGTCTATATATGAACGATCATTTCTATTTTCCATGTAGCCACTGATGAAGAGCGTATTTACGCTCGAAAGCGCTCTGGCCTTTATTAAATTTTGTACGTCTTATAGGAAGTGAAATAAAGACCTTCTATTATAGTTGTGCTTGTTGTTTCTGCTAATTGAAATCAGACGTGATGCCAATTTATTTATATAACCTTAACTTCTATTTTTCAAATGCATTAAAAAAAATAATTTTAACCATGGCGGTAAGTAAGGAGGTAAAACTTCATAAAAAAAAAAAAAAAAACTATCGAGACAATATTTCACGTGTCGCTGGGGTAAAACAAGTAGTTCTGCACTATATGTATTTATATTGCGAAAGATCTAAAATTTGTATTTAAACTGTCAAGTTGTAAAAAGAAACTATTAGCGCAATGCAAATTAGAAATGAAACAATAAAAAGTATTCTTACGCATTCCAAATTATTTTACCTTTCAATTTATTTTTATCGCCATATATTCTGTGCTCTATCCCATAATTATAAAAAAAAATCTGATGTGTTCAGCATATGACTTTCCCTGCAGACTTACATCCACGTTCTCTTTATTTTAATTACAGTTAATTCACTTTTAATTCAGTTTTCGTTGTCATTTGATAACTGGACTTATTTTCAAAGGTGACGTAGAGAAAATACGAAAAAACTAAAATATCTCGAGAACGGCTAGTCCTAGTGTAATGGGGTTGATCTTATTCTTTTATTCGTTAAAATTTACATATGAAACATGTATTTAATGGATATATTTGAGCATAACGTAGTTTTTTATTTTAGATTTTGACGATTTTTGCGGGCCATTTTGCGAAAAAAGGCAGGTTATTTTTTTCCGAATTGTACTAAAATCTAATCAGCACCCGAATGACCCACAAGCGATTTATCTACCGAGTTTCGTAAAATTCGGTCATTTAGTTTTTCAGCTAGAGTGGATACAGACAATTTTTGCGGGCCATTATAGAAAAAAAGGCTGTTTTTTTTTATCCCGATTCGTACTAAAAACTAATCAGCACCAGAGTCACACCCAAGTGACTTACCTACCAAATTTTATGAAATTCGGTCCATTAGTCTTTGAGTTAGAGTGGATACATACATTGCACAGACACACAGAGAGAGACACACAGACACACACACAGACGTCACGCTAAAAATAGTTTTTTTGCATTCTAGATGTCTCGAAATGTGTAGATTCCTCGAAAACTCGAGTTGCGATTTTCATCATGATTCAAATACTTTCCCTATACATTATCATGTATTGCAGGAAAAGTAAAAAAATACTAATAAATTATACGCACTAATAAATTAAGGAACCCATAATTTAAAAATAATCAAAAACACATATACGAAATAATACGCCTTTCTACTGTGTTAACTGACAATAACGAATACTTTACTAACACTAACGAATACTTTACTAACACTAGCGACACCTATATATAATACTCAAAACATTATGGCATTTTCAAGCGCTTCATTCACAGAAGTCTCCCTTCTAACTCCATGATTTTAACATTAATTTTCAACAGTCTGATTCAAAAATAACCAGCAGACGATTTCGGCATTTAAAGCACAATTCTGTACATTATTAAAGTTAAAAATGTAATCATAAACTCTATAAATTAATTATAAAGTATAATAAAAAAAATCGTCTGCTATAACTATAAATAAAAATATCTCAAAAACAGTTGGTTGTACACCAACAGAACTACTTAAGGAAATTTAGAACGTTTTCTTCTGCGAATAAATATTTTTTTGTCTGTGTGTCCAGCCGTTCTAGAGTTACAGCTGGAAGAATACTGGAACTAAAAAATCAGAATTTATAAATTTTCCGAACAAAATTCCAAGATTAGAGTTCTCTCACTACTGATAGGTCAAGTTTCATGCGTATGCAAAGTTTAAAGTTTCTGCCATTTGAGCTGCAAATTTACTACTTTGTCAGTCCGTCTCACTCAGCAGTATGACACAGATGAGATAGATTGTCCCAAATAGTTTTATTTTATATTTCAACCGATTAAAGAAATTGTAATTTCCTTTTATACATTAACATTATTTTATACATACATTATGTTTCAAATTTGTAAATTAGTCGATAATCTTTATTTTTTGAGTACTAGTTAAATTTAACTATTTGTTCATCATATTAATTCGAGTGATTATTATGCACAAGGGTTTTGTTTTCTTAAACAAATTCCCCCCTTAAATTATAAAAAAATGATTCCATTTTTATTTATTCTTATTTTCTATATATTTATTTCTTCAATAATTAACGCATCAATAATCTTTTCTCCGATACTGGTAGCCCCTAGTAAAATTTAACGATTATACATCTTAGCTAATTACAGCAGAGTCCAGCACGTTGAGAATCATTAATCATATTTGGGAGATTTTTTTTTATCATCTCATAATATGTAAAAAGATAAAATGAAAAATCTGGTGTGACAGCACATGATGTTACTTACAGAAATATTTTTTTTTCTGTCATTTATATAATGTCTATTAAATTTTAACCACGCACCATGACATAAATAGAATATTTATTTGAAATTTCTTAAATTATGCCGTGTTTAAACAATTTCCTTTTCATTTGGAGACATGGCGCATTTTTAAATAACGCCAACTCGCCAAATTCCTCCTCCCTCCCCTCCTTCCCTAAAATTACAGAGGATCATGGACTTTCAGACTCGCTCGGTGATTTTAAACTTTTAACTGCTCTGGTATATAAGATTAATAAGATGGAATAAAACATTAACCGTTGTGTAGCCGCACTCGACTTTCAAGTAATTTCTTTTTTCAAAATTTTATAAGAAAATATTTGAAAAATTTGTATTGTGGGTACAAATGATTCCAAATATATCGTGTTACCCTTTACTTTAAAAGACTTGAAAAATTCTTTTGATTAATATCATACTTGACAATGTAGCCCCCAAGGGGGAAATTTGCCTCCCAAGGGGGCATAATGTCATCACGAACAAAAAAAATCTGATGTGGACAGCACATTACTTTCCCTGCAGACGCGAATTCATTCTTTCTATATTTCTTTAAGAACTCATAAAATTGAGTTTAATTGTACAAAATAACACAAAATTTTCATTTTTAATTTAATTTCTGCTTTTATTTGGTAATTGGACATTTTCCCAAAGGCGGCATAACAAAAATGCAAAAAATTTCAAATATCTCGAAAACGGTTAGTCCTAGAGTAATAGAGTTGTTCTTATTATTTTCCTCGTCAACAATTACGTATAAAACAAGCATTTAATTGATACATCTGAACATACATAGTCTTTTTTTAGAAATTGGCGATTTTTGAGCGAGCCATTTCGTAGAAAAAGGCAGCTTGTCCTTTTCCGAATCCTACCAAAATCTAATCGACACCCACAAATAACTTATCTAATAAATTTTGTTAAATTTGGTCAATTAGTACTTTAGCTAGAGCGGATAAATGAAATTTTTACGGATCATTTCGCAAAAAAAGGCGGGTTCTGCTTTTACGAATCGTACCAAAAACTAATCAGCACCAGGGTCACATCCAAGTGACTTACCTACCAAATTTTATGAAATTCGGTCCATTAGTTTTTGAGTTAGAGTGAATACATACATTGCACAGACACACAGATAGACACACAGACATACAGACAGACACACAGACAACCAGACAGACACACAGACAGACATACACAGAGACTTCACGCTAAAAATAGTTTTTCGTATTCTAGAGGTCTCGAAACGTGTAGATCCGTCGAAAACTCGTGTTGCGATTTTCGACATGATTCTAATACTTTCCCTATACATTACCATGTATTGCAGGGAAAGTAAAAAATCTGATGTGGGCAGCACATGACTTTCCCTGCAGACTTATATTCACGTTCTATTTATTTAAATTAAATTTAATTAATTTTTAATTCAATTTTCGTTCTCATTTGAAAACTGGACTTATTTTCAAAAATGGTGTAGGAAAAATACGAAAAACTAAAGTATCTCAAGAACGGCTAGACCTAGTGTAATGGGTTGGTCTTATTCTTTTCTTCGCTAAAAATTACGTATTAAACAAGCATTTAATGGCTATATTTGAGCATACGTAGTTCTTAAGTTTAGATTTTGATGATTTTTGCGAGCCATTTTGCAAAAAAAGGCAGGTTATTTTTTTTCGAATTATACCAAAATCTAATCAGCACCAGGGTGGCCTACAAGCGACTTATCTACCAAATTTTGTGAAATTCGGTCCATTAGTTTTTCAGTTAGAGTGGATACAAGATTTTGCGGGCCATTTCGCAAAAAAAGGCGGGTTCTTTTAACCCGAGTCATACCCAAAACTAATCAGCACCAGATTCGTGCACAAGTGACTTACCTACCAAATTTTATGAAATTCGGTCCATTAGTTTTTTAGTTAGAGTGGATACAAAATCTGCACAGACAGACAGACACACAGACAGACACACAGACAGACACACAGACAGACAGACACACACACAGACGTCACGCTAAAAATAGTTTTTTCGTATTCTAGAGGTCTCGAAACGTGTAGATCCGTCGAAAACTCGAGTTGCGATTTTCGACATGATTCCAATACTTTCCCTATACATTACCATGTATTGCAGGGAAAGTAAAAAATTATATCGCTGCTATTTTTCACAACAATGATTGAAACTATTAAGTGTCGTAATCACTGATCCATAAACAAACCCTTTTATGCATGATTATGTTAAATTTTGTCCTAATCTGCCATGTTAAAAAATATAAAATTTAGAATAAATTTCGAAGTTTTCCCTCGAATTAAAAAAAAATTCCATCTAGTTCTAGATTTTTTTTATAATAAAACCGGATTTAAAGTTTCGTGAAAATCCATTATTATTTGTGACTGATATCGTGTACACAAGAAATCGACCCCATATATCAGACAGACAGACAAAAGGATGGACATCACTCCAAAAATAATCAAAACGTGTTCATGAGGTCTTAAAAATATATTGGCATCAAAATCTCGCATTCGAAAATTTTCATGAAAACAATACTTTCTTTATACTAAATTACATAGTACGAGAAATTAAGAATAACTGTCAACCGGCCCTCAGCAGAGTTCGGTAATTACACATATGATCAGTTACGTGAGCACGGGTGGAGTCATAACCCCCCACCCGTATTTAGTGTTTCTTTCAGGTATACCTCCAGGGGGACGAAGCCTCTCGGAGACGAGTATTCGCCCCCCCGGAGACATTTTATGTTAACCTAGTTTCTATTCATGTGAAACACCATTTAGATAACTTGCATAATAACCATTTAATAACTTGCATAACTTGTAAATAGATAACTTGCCCCCCCTAAAATTTAACTCCCCCCCCCCCCCCCCCCCCCGACTAAAAAGTTCTGAAAGAAACACTGCCCTGCTTACGCTATTGACTGTTCCTCAGAGTTCATATTAGAAAATGAAATTCAGAACTGTAACCCCCCCCCTCTCTCCTATACACGCACAGTCTAGTGATTACACTTATTGTTAGAGTAGTTTCTTATGTAGGAGTGGGATCATAATACCCCCTTGGTATATGCAGTGATCATTGGACTGTGACAGCAGACTGTTCTATGGCCACTATGAACGCGCAGAAAGATTTGGAGAATGTTTTGCTATAATAAATGAATAAATAAATAAAAAATCTGATGTGGGCAACACATGACTTTCCTTATATAATGTAATGAATTTACTACTTTTACAGTAAAAAAATAGGTTTTTCTTATAGTAGATACTAATATTCTTTCCAAGATATTGAATTTTCGACAAATAGTCGTCATTTTCATTGATTTAGCGTCATTTTTATCCATTTGGCGAGATTTTCGTTAAGTTAGCAGCATTTCAAAAAGTCGCCAAGTTGGCGACATTCCACTAAATTTGTTGCCAAAATTTCGCCAAGCGTTATGGACGAAGAAATAACTTGTTCTTACAGCAGAAAAATGACTATTGGCGTTCAAATACAAAAGTATTACTCAAAGTATCTTTTTTCGTGAATGGAACGAGCTAGATCCACGAGAATGATGTCACCCAATTTATCGCATGGTATTACATATGAAAAGTGAACATGTTTCTCAATAGGAAATATTTTTTTCCATTTTATATGACTTTTTAATAATTTTTTTGAAAAATGTGCAATATCTCGAGAACGGTTCATGTTAGCGTTCTAAAATTTATGTCAATCGTTTTCTAATGAAAAATTACATAAGAAATATCTATTTGCGTAACTTTACTAGTGGTTTTGATTTTTTGACGATTTTTTCAAAATTTTATTCGAAAATTTAGGGGGGGGGGGGGTTCTGAACATTCGATTGCATTTAAAAACAATAGGCTTCCAGTGTTTACGGATTGTGATTTTTGTACCAAATTTGGTTCTAATCGGTCCATTCGTTCGTCAGTTATCGTCTCCACAGACTCACTGACGCACACACACACGCACACACACACACGCACAGACATCACCTCAAAAATGTTTGATTCGTGATCAGGGATGCTTGAAACGTGCTCTCCCGTCGAAAACTCGAATTCGAATTTTCGACCCATCACAATACTTTCCTTATACATTATGTATATGAGGAAAGTAATAAATAAACTTTATTTTGATACACAATAGGTATAATTTCATCTCATAAATGAATGTATAACAGTGGGGCAAGAAACTGCAATAAAAAGCTCTTTAGTTGGACCTGACGAGTCTAGAGTTATTGACATATGGAACAAGTATATAAATAGTATATTAAAGTTATATTATATATAAACAGGGTGTCCCAAAAAGATTGAAACACACTTTATTTCTTTATCTGTTGGAGATAAGCGGGCAATGTAAATTGCAAAAATGTTGAAAGTAAGGTAGGAAATTGGACTACGTTAATGAAATAGTCCTCCCATTCATTTTCAAAAAGTTAGGCATTTTTAATTTTTATACGACCCCCTTAGACAAATTGGGTCAATCAGAAAATTTTTAATTTTAATGCAACAAGATCATTAAAAAACCCCTCATATTTGTATCTTTAAAATCAACGGAATTATGATAAAGGAAAAAACCTGACTTATACCACTTTTCCGTACCATGTGAAAGGCTGTTTCATCAGTGAAAATGGGGATCATGAACAAATTGATGATGGAAATTATTTAAATCAAAAATACGTTATTATGTGTTAAATTTTTTTTATCAGAAATGCATCTAAATAAAGCATTACACAGACAGATATCATATAAAGCAGTGGTACTCATTACGCGATTGGGTATCCTATGTATTATCATCCAGTTATATTACTTTCCTTATATACATAATGTATAAGGAAAGTATTGTGACGGGGTCGAAAATTCGAATTCGAGTTTTCGACGGGAGAGCACGTTTCAAGCATCCCTGATCACGAATCAAACATTTTTGAAGTGATGTCTGTGTGTGTGTATGTGTGTGTGTGTGTGTGTGTGTGTGTGTGTGTGTGTGAAAGTACGTGTGTGTGTCAGTGAGTCTGTGGAGACGATAACTGACGAACGAATGGACCGATTCGAACCAAATTTGGTACAAAAATCACAATCCGTAAACACTGGAAGCCTATTGTTTTTATACGTAATCGAATGTTCAGAACCCCCTAAATTTTCGAATGAAATTTTGAAAAAATCGTCAAAAAATCAAAACCGCTAATAAAGTTACGCAAATAGACATTTTTTTATGTAATTTTTCATTAGAAAATGATTGGCATAAATTTTAGAACGCTAACATGAACCGTTCTCGAGATATTGTACATTTTTCAAAAAAATTATGAAAAAGTCACATAAAAAGAAAAAAAAATTCCTATTGAGAAACATGTTCACTTTTCATATGTAATACCATGCGATAAATTGAGTGACATCATTTTCGTGGATCTAGCTCGTTCCATTCATGAAAAAATATACTTGAATAATACTTTTGTATTTGAACGCCAATAGTCATTTATCTGCTGTAAGAATAACTTTTTTCTTAGTGCATAACGCTTGGCGAGATTTTGGCGGAATGTCGCCAACTTGGCGATTTTTTTTGAAATGTTGCCAAATTAATGAAAATCTCGCCAAATGGATAAAAATGATGCTATATCAATGAAAATGACGACTAATTGTCGAAAATTCAATATCTTGGAAAGAATATTAGTATCTACTATAAGAAAATCCTATTTTTTTACTTTAAAAGTAGTAAATTCATTACATTATATAAGGAAAGTCATGTGTTGCCCACATCAGATTTTTTTTTTTTTGTGATATGTCACAAATTTAAATTTCTAATTTGATATAGGGCCCCCATTCACAATGTGCAATTTTCAATTAGATATAACTCGCTCAATTTTAAAGATACAAATATGCGGGTTTTTTTTTTTTAATGATCTTGTTGCATTAAAAATAAAAATTTTCTGATTGACCCAATTTGTCTAAGGGGGTCGTATAAACATTAAAAAAGTGTAACTTTTTGAAAATGAATGGGAGGACTATTTCATTAACGTAGTCTTATTTCCTACCTTACTTTCAAAATTTTTGCAATTTACATTGCCCACTTATCTCCTACAGGTAAGGAATTAAAGAACGTTTCAATCTTTTCGGGACACCCTGTATAATCCTTTTCTATTTATTTTTCTCATTTTTGCGGGCTATTTTGGAAAAATTAACCACCTTATTCTCTGCATATACTCCAAAATCTATTCAGCACCAGGGTGAATCAAATGCTGCATATATGCCAAATTTTAAGGCGATAGGTCGATCGTTTTTATGAAGATCGATATTTTTAAAAATAGATTTGGTCTTAATTTTCACTGCCACGACTACGCAGGCACACACACGGAGGTCATTATTCAGATGAGTTGATTTCTTTTCCAGGGTGCCCCAAACAGGCAACCCGATTTCATGATATTGATATGACGTACGTAACCTCTGGAATTGTGGGGCAGGGCCGCCTATACAAATTGAGGATTCCCCTATAAACATTTATCACAGCCTCCTTCTTCCGGTTTTGATTTTCAACTTTTTGTGAATTTTTAATACCTTTTTCTCCCTCAAACAAAGAAAAACAAGAAAAATCAATCATGCATAAAGCATTGATTATGAAACACTTTCCAACTTCAATGCAATTTTATATAAATATTTTTAAAATGCGATACATTCCTCGGTAATATTTTTTAAATTATCACAATACTACATTAATTTATTATATTTGAAAACTTAAAACTTCATCGAAAAAAATGAACTTCATTCAAATGACGGCATTGAAATATAAATTGCCTGGTTTAAACATCTCTAAAATGCGATATATTCATCGGTATATTTTAAAAATTATCATAATACTATAATAATTTATTATATTTGAAAATTTCTTCGAAAATAAATGAACTTTATTAAAATGATGCCATCGAAATATAAATCGCCTCTCTATAAAAGCAGCATTTCATTCATAAACTTTTTTCCATTCATCACAATACTATAATAATTTATTTTATTTAAAAACTTAAAACCATGGAGGTACAAGTAATTTAACTCTACGCTTACAACTTCATCGAAAAAATCGTCTGGTTCTCTGTGTAAAATCAATGAATGTTTCATGCATATCAGATATATTGCAGACTCCAAGAGCTAAATAATTTTGCGTTAAAGAAATGCAGCAATTCTTATACACATTCTACATCTTTTGGTGTTTGCGTTCTCTATAAGTGAAAATTAGGCTTCCTTGTAGAAATAATCAAAGTTGGATGATCATTTAAACTCAAGTATATTGCAATTGCGTTGGTTCAGTATGTAGATGCACAGAATTTAAGCAAAAATAAAGCGGTTTTAGTACGGATACAACACTAAATATGAATTAAAAAGAACTTTAAAAATCACGATTTTGACACAAGATGGATGCCATATTTTATTTTGAAGTGGATCACGTGATCTCTTCATATAATGGCCACTTGATCTCTTCATATAAAGGGTGTAATTATTATTTTAATTTTTATTTAAAAACTACTGAATATATTTTACTAAATTTTTTTTTATATATTTTATGGGATAATTTGAATATTTCCTAAAACGTTCGAAGCAATTTGCAATTTGTGAATTTTAAATCCGCTTAAAAAATGTTTGAAAAATTAGGTCCCATAGGGTTCAATGTATTTCATTTTTTCAACCCGGATTTAATCCAAAACTAATTGGGTGATAGTATTCATTTATATTCCCATAGGTCCCACAGACCGTCTGAACTACATACTAAAATTTCATTTTGATAAAGTCATTTTTACGGCAGTTATCGTGCTAATGGACAGACAGACAGACAGACAGAATGAAAAAAGTCATAAATACTTTTCAACTATGTTGTAAAGTGTTAATAACGGACAGACAGACAGACAGACAGAATGAACAAAGTCATAAACACCTTTAAACTATGTTGTAAAGTGTTAAAAAATCGCGCGAATAATATTTTGTAAAATAAAATTCAAGCTTTTGTAATATTGAAAAAAAAAATAACTCGATCCAAAATCTGATTAAATACACTTATAGGGCTTTCAAAGAGCTTATTATTCTTGCTTATTTTTCAAAGCTAGCTGTTTTTGTTTTTAGATATAAATATTGCAAACTTGAAAACAGAAGTAAACCTTCTTCAGTTTGACAATACGATTACTTGAAAACTATAAGAGCTTTTGTTAATAGAAATTTTAATAACATATTTTCTAGCACATATTTTTATCCTTTACCATTTATATTTATCTTTTATACTTTACTATATATTTCGAGTGAGAGTTATAAAAATACTCGGAGTAATGTACTTAAAATGTCGCCTGAAGTACTACATTTTAAAGGTTTTTCGAAACAAAAAAAAAAGGTTCAAAATATTAAAATATTGAAATTATTTTTATATATTCATAATTTGGACTCTTTTTTCGGCAAAACAAGAAAAATTATTTATGTTTTTATCTATTAAGTTAGGAGATTATAAAAGCATCTAAAAAGTTTACATTTTTCGTAACTCTCCGCTTTTCCGCCACATGGGCAAAAAGAAGCAGGCTAGGCCTGTACTTACAACCGAACCACGTGAGAGTGACAGTACCGTAATGGAAGTCGACATTAGCAGTGATGTAACGCCTACTATCGAGAAAATCCAATCTTTGAGAATGCATGTTAAGGACTTAGAACGAAGGCTCCAGGAGATGGAACAAGGGAACCAAGGCCCCACCGACCTGAATAGAGAGATGGAAGCGACTCATTTGGAAATCAAGAGGATGGCGGCAAGGACAGGCTGTGGTAAGCATGTCTTAACTATAACCCCCCTCCCCCCTCTGACGACAAGATCAAGGCTCCTAAAGCCAGCGATATTTCGGAATTAGACAAGCAACCTGAAACTAATTCTAATCCTACTAACTGTAATGTGTTAAACCCTAAAACTTTAAAAAAAACTGATAGACAAATCTCTCAAACTGCCCTTAAGGCAAGTAACCAGAACCAAAATTTAAAACCTAAGGATTCTACCATCAAGGCAAATAATTCCAAAAATAAATCTAATGACAGTAAAAGTAGAAATAGGATTTTAAGTGGGGAAGCTACCCCCCGTACCTTGAAGATGGATTCAACCACAAGGCCTCCAAGGCCTCTAGACTTACTAATATTCAAATCTCTTCCAAAGATTCCGACTCGACCAATAAGATTGCGACCGGACCCGGTAAGGACGACCCTTTGGCTACGGAGCCGAAAACCCCGAGTTTACCGCCTCTATACATCAACGCTTCCCAGCCCGTCTGGCTTTCCAGGCTCTTCAACCTGAAAAAGTTTGCACCTGACATCAAGCCGGTCCTCGACCGGCAGTATTTCAAAATCTGCGTGAAAAACGAGGACGAATTCCGCAATTGTGTACTCTATATGAGAAAAACCGACATTCAATACAAAACTTACTCCCTTAGGGAGGATCTTCCAGTAAAAGTTGCGATCAAGGGAATTCCAGTCGTAACGGAAATCGACTTAATCAAAAAAGCTATGGAAGCTAAGAACTTCAAAATTATTAATATCTTCAGACTTACCAAGAGAGGGAGCAAACTACCCCTCCCTCTGTACTGCCTCCAGCTAGAGCCCGGGACTAACCCGGAAGACCGTTACAAAATTACTTAGGCACTGAAGTGAGATTGAAGCCGCACACCGGACGCAAAGGCTTTGTCAGCCAGTGCCATGGATGCAACGGTTTTTACCACAGCAGCCTGGCATGCGGACTGCCATTGCGTTGCGTCAAGTGTGCAGGGCCCCATGACGCCAAAGACTGCACTGCAGACATTAAACTATGCTGCAACTGCAGCGGCAATCATGCTGCCAACTGGCGCGGTTGCCCGAAATATCCGGGCAACTCGTCAGTGACTAAGAGTAGTAGGGCAATCCCCCCTCGTAAATTTAACTCTAATACTAGGACCCCCCCCCCAGGATTAAACCCTGGGAACTCAGGTCGTCCTTACCGACCAGCTGGCTTAAAACCCAACGCGAATTACTCTAGCATAGTTTCTGGACATCAGGAACAAACTGCACCAGCTAGCACCGTTCCTGGACTCCAGGAACAAGTTGACTCATCCACCAAAATTACCGGACAAATTGTTGAGGTACAGTCGGCTCCAGCCAACGCAGCCCAAAATTCCATATCTCAAGTTGATAGCACTAGTGCTATCAACTATACCGACTTTTTACTTACTCTCTTGGACATGAGGAAAACTCATGACAAGGATTTACTTGTTTGTGCAGTTGAAAATGTACTTCCGGAATTGCGTAAGGCGACTACGCAAATAGACTTGGTGTGGATTATCTTCAGGAGCTACCATGCCCTTGCAGGATAACCCCCACCTCCACCCTTAGTTGACTTCCTGGTTCTGGCCATGTTTTCCTTTGGAATCGCGACACGTTTCATCCAGATCACATTGATCTTGTATTTTTTGCCAGCCCGGTCTCTTCTGGGTACTTGACTCTGTCATTTTTGGCTAACTCTTAAAATTGTTTAATTTGTGACTCATGACAAGACTTGATCATAATTTTTAACTCTCAACCTCAAAATTTTCTTGTAAGCAAATTCATATCTTAACTTTAAAATTTTTATTTGTATGTAATCTTTATCTTAACTTTAAAATTTTTTTATTCTAGTTTAAAAACTTAACGTTTAATCTGTATCTAAAATTGAATCTATAGTACTTCAGCATTGCTGATCTCTTTACTCCTTTTCTATTGGCCGCTTCCCTTGGCCCCACCCTCCCCTTCTTTTGCAGCCTCAGCCTGTACTACTGCCATCCCAAGACGAAGACGGCATACCATCAGCCGTCTCTGACCTCTTTAAGCACCTGGCACTGCTATAGAGTGCACACTGCTATCGCATTGCTATACTACAAATCTACTCAAAGCTGACATATCTACATTCTGATGTGGGCGTAAGGGACCTTCGGTCCCATGGAAGCCCGTAACGAAGCGTCTTGGCTTGGCTTTATCCACTGTCGCCTTTTGAAACTTTTAAGGAATGAATTCACCGAATTCTTGCTTCAAACTCCGGATATATTTTTTTGTCAGAAATGAATTTATTATGGTCTGTAGGGAATGTCATGTGCTGTTCACATCAAATTCTTTATACGTCTTGTTGCTGATAAAGCTAATAAAATTCAACTAATGGAATTACACCAGATTTTATAAATGTACAAAAATTAAAATGTTTATTTTCAAAGAAAATTTTAGATACCTAATTTATCTGATTCTGTTTTGACTTTTTTTCCTTTCTAAAACATCTGTCTAGTATTCGAAAATTTTAACCTTGTTATTTGAACAGATGGTTTATTGAAACATTTTGCAAAACCGTATAAATATTTTCAAAAACATTCAACAAGGCCATTACATAATATTTGCCCCAAGATCTTAAGTTTATAAATTTCCGAACGTTATTAAATTTAGAATTTCAAGATATATTTATCAGCGGGTAGAAATAAAACGAAACAAGCGCCGCTGTGCTTTCGATGTGGAATTATGATAAATTTTGAAGGTAAATTCTCTTTAGAAATAAATATTTCATAATCAACTTTATCTGCAAACTGTAATCACAGCGTTAGATAAAAGCCTTATTTAAAATAATATCGGTATGTTTAACTGGAAACTACAAAAATATTTTTCAATATTAGAGAGGAAACTGCCATATATTAGTTATTACTCGATGTAAATTATTTTAAAATATATCTGAAGACGTGATAAATGTATTTTCACGTAACTGCAGTGTTTTACTGTAACTGTGAAATTTATTGGGGAATGAATTTTCATTAAACTGAAATAATTTTCAAATGGAGCATTTTAAAATAGTATTGCAGCCTTTATTGGATGATTTATGCTGTTAATATTAATTTCTCTACACATTTTTTCTTATTGTTCAAAGCTAGCACTTTTAGTTTCTGAGATAAAAACATGACAAACCTGAAAGACCGAAACGTTTTAATCTTCTTCAACTTGACAAGAGGGTTACTCGAAAACTATAAGATCATTTTTTTAATAATAAATATAGATTTTAATACTAAATTTTCTAGTACACCTTTTTGTCGTTTACTATTTATATGTATATTTTTTAGTTTACGGTATATTTCGAGTAAAAGTTAGAAAAGTGAAAAAAAAAAACTCGCTCAAAGATCTATTTTTAAGTTTTTTCGGAAAAAAAATTCAAACTATTAAAATATTGAAATTATATTTATAACCTGGACTCTATTTTTGACAAAACGAGAAAAAATATTTACAATTTTACCTATTAGGTTTGGGGGGGGGGGGGGTATAAGCGCCCAAAGTGTTTGCATTTTTCGTAACTCTTGGTTCTTCTGCAGAGAAACACTAACCATAAATGCTATTTACATAAAAAAAAATTATGAGGGGTCCGAGGCCCCGTTGGGGTTTGCCCCCCCCCCCCCTCACTTGAGTGATGTTTGTCCTACCTATGGGCAGCCCTGCTTGGGCATACATTCACTGTTCACTGCATGCAGGAATAAGTACGAATTTCTGGAGCTTCAGAAACTTGTCAAAAGTCGCCAAGTTTACAAGATTTCGCCAAGGTCGAGCGGCCCAGAAGACTTTCAGCTAATAACAATGGTTGCCTGTAAAAGTATCTTTACAGCAATGATATACTTAAGGCAGTGAAAGACATTTCAGGTATTTGTTACAATATTCTTCTGAAAGTTTTAAAAGATATATTACGCACTCTCTCCATTCACGGTTAATTTAGCAGACTATTTTTCTCGCATATTTTTCAAGTTGATGCCAAGAAGAAAGCAAAAATGTTGACGTTTCGCTTTCTCACTTTATTTCCTCCCGTTGATGAGTTTTGCGTTTTCGGAGGAAAAAAAAAGAACAAACAGGAAGTATTTGCGTTGTAACTTTTAATTCAAAATATGTTTTAACTGCAACATCCATAAAACCTTTTGCGCTGTTAAAGATAGAGCAAATATAAAGTTTACAGGAGTGTTCCGTATTTATACAACTTTGTGAAAAAAATCATTTAAGAGTGACTTTTTTTTTTCATTCTCGACTTCTCTTCTACATAAAATGAAACATAAAATTAAGGTAAATGTTGAGGTATTTTTAATGCAGTATTTTCTCTTTAGGTTAGGTCAGTTAAAAATATCACGTTAGCTCATAGGACAAAAAAGAGGTTAAAATAAACTAACTTAGAAAGTAATTTTGCTTTCTGTGATGTTATTTCCATTCATTATAAGACTTTACGCAGAAAATAAAATGTGGTACTGTGGGCGAGGATGTTATTCGACAAGAAAGATCAATCATGCTTAAAGCACTGATTATGAAACACTTTCCAACTTCAATGCAATTTTATTTAAACATCTCTAAAATGCAATACATTCCTCGGTAATATTTTGAAACTTATCACAATACTGCATTAATTTATTATATTTGAAAACTTAAACCTTCATCGAAAAAAAGGAACTTCATTCAAATGACGGCATTGAAATATAAATTGCCTGATTTAAACATCTCTAAAATGTTATACATTCCTCGGTAATAGTTTTAGAATTATCATAATACTACGATAATTTATTATATTTGAAAACTTCATCGAAAACAACTGAAATTAATTCAAATGACGTCATGGAAAAAATAACACGCCTGGATCTCTCTATAAAAACAGGATTTCATTCATAACTTCCTCCCATTCATTTCATTCATCACAATACTATAATAATTTATTTTATTTAAACATTTTGTTTAAGACCATGGAGCTACAAAAAATTAAACTCTATGCTTGAAACTTCATCGAAAAAAATCGTCCTTCTCTTTATGAAATCAATTAATATTTCATTCATATCAGCCATGCAGACTCCATGGACTAAATTATTTTGTGTTAAAAAAATACAGGAATTCTAATACGACTCATTCTATATATTTTGCTGTTTACATTTTACATAGGTGAAAAATAGGCTTCGTTGTAGAAATAATCAAATTTAGATGAGCATTTAAACTCAAATATATTGTCATTGCGTTGTTTCAGTATGTAGATGCACAGAATTTAAGCAAAAATAAAGTAGTTTTAGGACGGATACTACACTCAATATGAATTAAAAAGAACTTAAAAAAATCACGATTTTGAAACAAGATGGATGCCATATATTATTTTGAAGTGGGTCATGTGATCGTTTCATATCATGGTCACGTGATCGTTTCATATAAGAGGTGTAATTATTATTTTAATTTTTATTTAAAAAACTACTGAATATATTTCGCTGAATTTTTTTTTATATTTTATGGAACAATTTGAATATTACCTAAAATTTTCGAAGCAATTTGTGAATTTTAAATCCGCTTAAAAAATGTTTGAAAAATTAGGTCCCATAGGGCTCAATGTATTTCATTTTTTCGACCCGGGTTCAATCCAAAACTAATTGGGTGATATTATTCATTTATATTCCCATAGGTCCTACAGACCGTCTGAACAACATACTAAAATTTCATTTTGATTAAATCATTTTTACGGCAGTTATCGTGCTAACGGACAGACAGACAGACAGAATGAACAAAGTCATAAACACTTTTCAACTTTATTGTAAAGTGTTAAAAACGGCAGTATTTACATTCTAGAATACAATAGTTTGCTTATCAGATTTTTATGATGACTACGAAGATTTATTTAACCGGATTTGTACAATAATAATTTTCTTTATTTGAGTAATCTTCGAGTAATCTTCTAATGTTTCTTTATTTGATTGGACGCACATGAGTCGAAATTTGGAATTTGAATTTATGAGGGATCTGCACGTTTTGGTCACTTTAGAACATGAATCAAATATTTTTATTGTGACGTCTGTGTGTTTGCGCTTGTGTGTATGTGTGTGCAATGCCTGTTTCCACTCTATCTGAAAAACTATCCCTCGAAATTCTACGAAATTTGGTAGCTAGGTTACTTATGCGTTAACCTTGGTGCAGATAAGGTTTTGGTACTTTTTAGATAATAGAACTTTTCTTTAGACAATACATTTTTTTTTTAAATGCCCTACGAAAAACGAAAAATTGGAAATAAACAACTAAATATGTTTAAATGTATTAATTAAATGATAATTATATACGGTATTTTTGATGTAAATTAACTAAGTTCAGCCGCACTCTTTTAGAATAAATCATTATCGAGATTTTTTTTTATTCGTGTCATGGCGTACACATGAGATAAAGTGAAAGTTTTGTGACGTAGCCAAAATTTGACTCTCGAGTATTGATGTATTTGTTGAATATATGATCAGCTATTTTTTACATTCCCTGCAATACATGGTAATGTATAGGGAAAGTATTGGAATCATGTCGAAAATCGCAATTTGAGTTTTCGACGGATCGACACGTTTCAAGACCTCTAGAATATGAAAAAACCATTTTTAGCGTGACGTCTGTGTGTGTGTGTCTGTCTGTGTGTGTGTGTCTGTCTGTCTGTGTGTTTGTCTGTGTGCGGCCTGTCTGCGTGTCTGTCTGTCTGTCTGTGCAGATTTTGTATTCACTCTAACTAAAAAACTAATACACCGAATTTCACAAAATTTTGTAAGTAAGTCACTTGTGGGCGAGTCTGGTGCTGATTAGTTTTGGGTACAATTCGGGATAAAAGAACCCGTCTTTTTTTGCGAAATGGAACGCAAAAGCTTGTATCCACTCTAACTAAAAAACTAATGGACCGAATTTCATAGAATTCAGTAGATGAGTCACGTATAGGTCACTCTGGTGCTGATTAGATTTTGGTACGATTCAGAAAAAAATAACCTGCCTTTTTTTGCAGAATGGCACTCGGAAATTGTCAAAATCTAAACTAAAAAGCTACGTATGCTCAAATATATCAAGTGCTTGTTTAATACGTAATTTTTAGCGAAGAAAAGAATAAGAACAACCCCATTACACTAAGACTAGCCTTTATATTAGTTTTTTTTCGTATTTTCTCCACGCCACCTTTGAAAGTAAGTCCAGTTATCAAATGAGAACGAAAATTGAATTAAAAGTGAATTAAATTTAATTGAAATAAAGAGAACGTGGATATAAGTCTGCAGGGAAAGTCATGTGCTGCCCATATCAGATTTTTAAATATTGTCTGTGTGCGCTGATATATTCCGAACAAATTAATTATATCGAAGGAAATTTGGTACGATTATTTCAGTCGACGAACGCTAAAAGTTTATTGATTCTCAAAGAACGTAGACGAGGAGAAGGTCCTCAATGTTATCGAATGGAATCCGTGGCAGTACGCTAAATATGCGCAGTTTTCTCAAGATATTTCACGTTTCTGATTTTAAATGAATTAGTGTCTCTTAAAAAAGGAAGAAAATGGTCCTGCCTCTTGTTTTACTATAATATTTTAAATAATACTATTGATTGTCCCATTTTGCTTTCTTGCCTGGAATTCCACATACCTCTTAATAATGCTAGGAAAACAAGAAAGATCAATCATGCATAAAGCATTGATTATGAAATATTTTCCAACTGAAATGAAATTTTATTTAAGCATCTCTAAAATGCGATACATTCAGCGCTGATATATTTCAAATTATCACAGTACTACAATAATTTATTATATATTTTATGGGATAATTTTAATATTTTCTAAAATTTTCGAAGCAATTTCTGAATTTTAACTTCGTTTAAAACATGTTTGAAAAATTCGGTCCCATAGGGTGCAATGTATTTCACTTTTTCAACCAGGGTTCAATCCAAAACTAATTGAGTGATATTATTCATTTACATTCCCATATGTCCCACAGACCGCCTCAACAACATACTAAAATTTCATTTTGATAAAGTCATTTTTACGGCAGTTATCGTGCGAACGGATAGACAGACAGACAGACAGAATGAACAAAGACATAAAAACTTTTCAACTATGTTGGATAGTGTTGAAAATCATTATTTCACAATACTACTGTTATAAATACAATTGCATTATGAGCTTTTTTATCTATAAATTTGTTAATCTCCATAATACCCATTGTATTGATATTGATATTTAATATTTGATTCTACCTTATTTAAAAAAATCTGATGTGGGCAGCACATGACCTTCCTTGCAGACTTATATTCACGTTCTCTTTATTTTAATAAAATTTAATTCACTTTTAATTCAATTGTCGTTCTCATTTGATAACTGGACTTATTTTCAAAGGTGGCGTAGAGAAAATACGAAAAAACTAAAATGTCTCGAGAACGGCTAGTCCTAGTGTAATAGAGTTGGTCTTATTCTTTTCTTCGTTAAAATTTACGTATAAAACAAGCATTTAATGGATATATTTGAGCATACGTAATTCTTTATTTTAGATTTTAACGATTTTTGCGGGCCATTTTTCAAAAAAAGGCAGGTTATTTTTTCTGAATCGTACTAAAGGGTGACCCACAAGCGACTTATCTACCGAGTTTTGTGAAATTCGGTCCATTAGTTTTTCAGCTAGAGTAGATACAGACTTTTGAGGGCCATTTCGCAAAAAAAGGCAGGTTCTTTTATCCCAAATCGTACCCAAAACTAATCAGCACCAGATTCTCCCACAAGTGACTTACCTATCAAATTATATGAAATTCGGGCAATTAGTTTTTTAGTTAGAGTGGATACAAAATCTGCACAGACAGACAGACAGACAGACGGACAAACAGTCACACAGTCAGACGGACAGACAGACACACAGATATACACACAGAGGTCACGCTAAAAGTAGTTTTTTCGTATTCTAGAGGTCTCGAAACGTGTAGATCCGTCGAAAACTCGAGTTGCGATTTTCGACATGATTCCAATACTTTCCCTATACATTACCATGTATTGCAGGGAAAGTAAAAACATTGCAGTTTATGCATTATCACGAGTCTTTCGTCAGATTTACGAAATCGTATTTTTCTAAACAGGGAGCATTACATCTCTTGAATTAATCCAGCGCATTACACAGCATTTGGTACTACTATTTTCATAGGCAATGGAAAACATATTAATTAGTTGCGATTGTGTTATAAAAAAATTCAAATTCACATTATCATTTTCCAACGTTATCAAAATTTTTTAATCTATAGTGAAATTTAAGTGTTGAATGCTTAACATTAGAGAGATGGAGATGAAACTTCTTTGGATGAAAAGATTAAAAATACAATAACGTTTTGAGAATTATATCTAGGTTCCGCTAGTGTGAAGTAAAGTTTCACCTGTTTTCATTTGGCACAACAGAAAGGCGTAGTGAACGCACATGTATTATAAAAAACGTATATGTATTTTTATTATTTCCATATTAAAGTTTCTTATTTATTAGTAAAAGTAGTGGTTTGTTCCTGGTTTTAGAATAGAACCCAGAATATGGAGACAAAAATAAATTGATAGGTGAAATAAATTTTAATATAAAGGAATATTCTCATAATTTTACTTTTCCTGTAATACATGGAAATGTATAGGGAAAGTATTGGAATCATGTCGAAAATCGCAACTCGAGTTTTCGACGGATCTACACGTTTCGAGACCTCTAGAATACGAAAAAACTATTTTGAGCGTGACGTCTGTGTGTGTGTCTGTGTGTGTGTGTGTCTGTCTGTCTGTGTGTCTGTGCAATGTATGTATCCACAACTAATGGACCGAATTTCATAAAATTTGCTAGGTAAGTCACTTGGGTGAGACCCTGGTGCTGATTAGTTTTGGGAAGGATTTGTAAAGGGATTTTGTGTAGGTGTTGAAGGATCCCGTCTTTTTTTGCGAAATGGCCTGCAAAAAATTGCCTGTATCTACTTTAGCTAAAAAACTGATATACCGAATTTCACAAAATTCGGTAGATAAGTCGCTTGTGGGTTACCGTGGTGCTGATTAGATTTTGGTACGATTTAAAAAAAAAAACCCTACCTTTTTTTGCAAAATGGCCCGCAAAAATCGTCAAAATCTAAAATAAAAAACTGCGTATGCTCAAATATATCCATTAAATGCTTGTTTTATACGTAATTTTTAACGAAGAAAAGAATAAGGCCAACTACATTACACTAGGACTAGCCGTTCTCGAGACATTTTAGTTTATTTTTATTTTCTCTACGCCACCTTTGAAAATAAGTCCAATTACAAAATGAGAACGAAAATTGAATTAAAAGTGAATTAAATTCAATTAAAATAAAGAGAACATGGATATAAGTTTGCAGGGAAAGTCATGTGCTACCCACATCAGATTTTCAAATCTATAGTGAAAATTATGTGTTGGATGCATGACGTTAGAAAGAAGGAGATAAAACTTCTTTGGATGAAAAGATTAAAAATACCATAACGTTTTGAGAATTATATCTAGGTGTTGCTAGTGTTAGTAAAATCCCATCTATTCTCATTTGACACAGCTGAAATAGTGTTTAGTACATGTATTTTTATTATTTACATATTAAAGTTTCTTAATTATGAGTAGAAACTGTGTTTTGTTCCTGGTTCTGGAATAGAACACAGACAAAAATAAATTGAAAGGTAAAACAAATTTGAAGATGAAGGAATATTATTCAGTGTTCGAGTTCTAATTTGTATTGCAGTGATAATTTATTTCTGCATAATTAATAGTTTAAATAAATATTATTTTATTTAATACGAGCCTTTAATACGACACGATTTAATACGACACGATTTAATACGACACGATTCTAATACTTTCCCGATATATTACCATCTACTCTATTGAATGTAAAAAACCTGACGTGGGCAGCACATGACTTTCCCTGCAGACTCAAATTCATATTTTCTTTATTTCTTTAATAATTCATTAAGCTGAGTTTAATTGCACAAAATAACACTAAATTTGCATTTTTCATTCAATTTCTGTTTTTATTTGGTAATTGGACATTTTTCTAAAAGTGGCATAACTAAATGCGAAAAAGCTCAAATATCTCGAGAACGGTTAGTCCTAGACTTATCGAGTTGTTCTTATTCTTTTCCTCATCAAAAATTATGTATGAAACAAGTATTTAATTGATATATTTAAACATACGTAGTTTTTTTTAAAGATTTTGGCGATTTTTGAGGGTCATTTCGTAAAAAAAGGCAGGTTGTTCTTTTCCGAATAATACCAAAATTTAATCAGCACCAGAGTATCCCACAAATAACTTATCTACCAAATTTTGTGAAATTTGGTCAGCTAGTATTTTAGCTAGAGTGGATACATGGTATTTTTACAGGTCATTTCGCAAAAAAAAGGCGGGTTCTGTTTTTACGGATCGTACCAAAAACTAATCAGCACCAGGGTCATACTCAAGTGACTTACCTACCAAATTTTATGACATTCGGTACATAAAT
The DNA here is from genome assembly GCA_951213105.1 of Amaurobius ferox. Lineage (NCBI taxonomy): Eukaryota > Metazoa > Arthropoda > Arachnida > Araneae > Amaurobiidae > Amaurobius > Amaurobius ferox. The sequence goes on from OX578146.1 coordinate 53,678,508, forward strand.
TTTTGAGTTAGAGTGGATACAATCATTGCACAGACACACGGACACACAGATACACACACAGACGTCACGCTAAAAATAGCTTTTTCGTATTCTAGAGGTCTCGAAACGTGTAGATCCGTCGAAAACTCGAGTTGCGATTTTCGGCATGATTCCAATACTTTCCCTATACATTACCATGTATTGCAGGGAAAGTAAAAATTCTTTTCTATAATATTAATAAAGTGATCACGTTAGTTATCTAAAATAACACCGTAAAAAAATTAAAAAGAAAATAAATCCGTATTTTAAGTTGATGCCAAGAAGAAAAATAGAAACGTTGATATTTTTCTGTTTTCATTCCTTCCGTTGATGAGTTTTGCATATTTGGAAGAAATAATAACAAACAGAAAGCTTTTGAGCCGATACTTTTAATTTAGAAAACGTTTTAACTGCAAGATTCATCTTCCGTTTTTAACGTATAATACAAAGTTTATAATATAAAAGAGTTTTAGTGGAACTTTGTGCAAAAAGTACTTAACTGTAACATTTTTTTTTTCCATTCTCGTTGGCATTACGCGCACGTAAAATGAAACAGAGTTGAACCATAACAGTTTTTTGCATTTATTATCCTTTTTTCTATTAAGTCAGTTAAAGCTACTATACCTTAGCTGACTAGAAGAATTGCATTTCAGGAGAGAAGTTTGTTTTCGCAAAATGAATCTGTTAAGCCATTTATTTATTTTGCTTGAAATCATTAGTGATGCCATTTTTGCAGAGTAAAAAATACCCTATTATGAGCAATAAATATTAGTCTCACAAAAGCACAACTTTCATGGTCTCATCATAAAACTCCCCGCCAAGTACGAACGGCATTTTTATTTTCTCAAACGTAGTATTGAGAAAGTATTGTTTTCGCGAAATTTTTCGATTTTGAGGTCACTATATGTTTTAAGACCTCCTACACACGTTTTGACTATTTTTGGAGTGATGTCCGTCTATCTGTATGTATGTATGTCTGAGGTCGATTTTTTGTGTACATAATAGCGGCCACAAATATTAATGGATTTTCATGAAACTTTATATGGCTACATGTGAACTAGATATGGCTACATATGGCTACATGTAACTAAAAATGGCTACATGTGATTTGAAGAAAGGTTAGGATACAACTCTAGAGTTTAAAGTAGTACACATTTGGGAACGTAGCGAAACTAATTTGAGATTTTATAACTTTTTTGGATGGCGGTTTTTGTTTTTTGTGGAAAGTTTCTGACCATGATGTTTTTGTGAGATTTCAATAATTTTTGTAGAAATATTACTACACAACAATGGTTAACAATAAAAACAATGGTCACATATGTAAATACACTGTCCTGACATTTCAGAGATCAATATACTAAACATTATAAAAGAAGGTGTAACACAGTGATGTGTAATAGAAAATGTTGGTGATTGACAAAATACAGGTACAAAGCCCCTTCACATGGCATAACGAACATTGTGAACTAGAAGGTATGCCCGTCATATGACGAAATTCAAAATTTGCAAAATATTACTTCACATTTGGCGTCATTTTTATCAATTTGGCGATATTTGCGACATCCCGCCAAATTTTTTGCCAAACATCACGAACGGATGAACATAGAAATGGCTTTTTCTTATAGTAGATTCTTATATTCTTTCCAAGATATTGAATTTTCATCGATTTGGTGACATTTTCGTTAATTTTTGTGATATTTTGTTCAATGTTGAGACATTTTAAAAACTCGTTAAAATTTTCGCTAAGTGAGACAGTTGGACTGACAGACAAATGCTGCTGAAATCTCATTACAATAATATTCTCTTTCAAAACACACTTGAAGTTTGTTAAATTTAAAAGTGTATGAAACAGTTTTGATATATATTTTAACAAGAAAGATCAATCATGCATAAAGTATTGATTATGAAACACTTTCCAGCTGCAATGCAATTTTATTTAAACACTTTAAAATGCAATACATTCAGCTGTGATAGTTTTAAAATTATCACAATACTACAGAAGTTTATTATATTTGAAAACTTCATCGAATGAACTTTAAAAAACTCTAAAAACGAAAAAACTTTATGAACTTTATTCAAATAACATCATGGAGATATGAAACGCCAGCTCTCTATATCAGAGCAGCCAATATTTCATTGATAAACTTTTTGCCATTTCTTTTATTCAGCGGCGATATTTTCAAAATTATAACAATACTACAATAATTTATTTTACTTAAAACTTTAAACCATGGAGGTATAAGTACTTTCTAACTGCATCCTTAGAACTTCATCAAAAAAGGCAATATAGAATCGTCTGCTTCTCCTTATGAAATTACTGGATGTTTCATTCATATCAGCTGTATTGCAGACTCCAGAGATAAATAATTTTGAATTAAATAAATTCAGCAATTTGTATACAGCTTGATGTGTTTACATTCTCCATACGTGAAAATTAGGCTTCGTTGTAGAAAAAAATCAAAGTTTGATGATTATTTAAACTCCAAAATATTGTAATTGCGTTGGCGCAGTTATATATGCACAGAAAAAAAATCCACGGATGCAACACTAAATATAAATTAAAAAGAACCTTAAAAATCACGATTTTGACACATGATGGATGCTCCCGGCCGTCCAAATAGTTTCTCAAGTCCTTCGGATGAGTCGGACAGTCTGGGTCTTCAACAAGATGGATGCCATATATTATTTTAAAGTGGGTCTCTTGATCTCTTTATAATATGGGTGCAATTATTATTTAAATTTTTATTTTAAAAACTACCGAACATATTTTGCTGAAATTTTTTTATATATTTCATGGGATAATTTGAATATTTTCTAAAATTTTCGAAACAATTTGTGAATTTTAAATGCGCTTAAAAAATGTCTTAAAATTAGGTCCCATAGGGTTCAATGCATTTCATTTTTTCAACCCGGTTTCCATCCAAAATGAATTGAGTGATATTATTCATTTACATTCTCATATGTTCCACAGACCGTTTCAACAACATACTAAAATTTCATTTTGATAAAGTCATTTTTACGGCAGTTATCGTGCGAACGAACAGACAGACAGACAGTTAGGATGGTGAAAGTCATAAACACTTTTCAACTATTTCGTAAAGTGTTAAAACTTAGATTATCTGCTGCTAGAATTTGTAAACTAACGTCAAGGCTGTTGATCCAGGGTAATGAGAAAACATTTTCAATAAGTTGTAGATTGGGAGGATAAAAATGGAATATTAACATTGGTGCATCTGTAGATGGTTTTTATAGTAATGATATCATCAAGAAAAAGATACATGAGATGATTATTGAAGGAGTGTTTAATTTCATAAAAATATAGATATAAATTGGCCAACATTATTGATAGGATTTCTCCCTGTGGAACGTCCTGGTTCAATTTGTATGTGGAAGTACCTTGAGATAAATTCTGGTTGTAAAGGATGAATTTTAATAAGATTTTATTTAAATTTGGAATTGTCAGGTTATGATATTTAGAATATGCTTCATATAAATTTATTATGACTTTATACAAATCATGGATGTCAATGTTATTAAAGAGGTCTTTAAAATCATAAGTTTTAATTTCATATATATTTTAAAGTTTGTTTAATTTTTCTACTAGTTGAAAGCTGTCTTGTATGATATCATGATATGAGCTGTGATATCATGATATTGCTGTTCAGTGAAATGTACATATAGTTGTGTTAGAGTAGAAAGTAGTTTTTTATCAGCGGCACTAATATATATATATATATATATATATATATATATATATATATATATATATATATATATATATATATATATATATATATATATATATATATATATATATATATATATATAAAGAGAGATACATACATAAATACACACACACACACACACACACACACACACATATATATATATATATATATATATATATATATATATATATATATAATCTTTTAACATGCGATAATAATAGTGAATCAGAATATTGAACTCTTTTTTCAGAAATTTAAGTTTCATGCAAATAACATAAGGTGTACTTAAAATTTTTTTGCTTTTACTTATTATCTTTACGATCTTATAAATACACACGTCAAATACACATTTTTCATTATCATTTTACAAAGGCTAATTATAGAGTACGCTTAATTTATTAGATGAAAACCATGATTTTTAAGGTTTATCTCACATACCTTTAAAAAATTCAATTCCAAATATCATAAATTCTCCGCAACTTTTCCCCCACATTCTAATCTTAGATTTAAATATGCAGTTATCAGTAATAAAGCTATAAATTATTGAACTTACCCTTATACCACTACGCATTGAAAAAGGCATAATTTTTATTTACCCTTTGCCATTAATTCAAACGCTATGTTAAATATTCGTAATTGGAAATGAAAAAACAGGCAATATGCATTATTTTTCAAATACAAGTTAATGTTAAATTATTGATCATGCTAAGCCATGTGATTATTTTTGCGTAAAAATGCATTTTCTTGAAAAAAGTTTATTAAACTTTATGAAAATGAGCAAGCACTCTTTTATTCATATTATTTATATCGAAAATGTTTATTTCTTCAACAATTAACTGAACAATATTTTTTCTGCGATATGTTAACCCTTTGTAAAAATTTAAGACTATACATCATAGCTAATTGCTGCAAAATAGAACACGCTTAATATCCTTAATCAAGTTTGAAAGTTTTTTTTTATTCTCCTTGCTATACTGTGGATAAAGAGGGTTACAATTTTTAGAAAGAAAATCTAAAGAGCACGAACTCTCCGTTCACTCTTAAATTAGCAGACGATTTTTCTCCCGCATTTTTCATGCTGATGCCAAAAAGAAAAACAGAAATGTTGAAGTTTCTTTTTCTCCGCTTTAGTTCTTTCCGTTTATGAGTTTCGCCTTTTTTAAAGGGAAAAATAATACTATATGAAGAAAACCTTTGCTATTTTAACTTAATAAGATGTTTAACTGTAAGTCACATAAAATCTCTTGCTTTGTCCTGAGAAGCATAGTTAAAAGGAGAAAACTATTTCATTTATTTTTTTAATTTGCGTGTCAACTGCAGATGAAATCCAGTTACAGTAACCACACAAACATAAAAAGAACAGAGCATAAAATACAAGAATACTAAGTAGTATACTTGCCAAGTGCATTAAAAAGTAGTATACTTGCCAAGTGCATTAAAAAGTAGTATACTTGCCAAGTGCATTAAAAAGTAGTATACTTGCCAAGTGCATTAAAACAAGCTGTTTTACTTTCCTTATACACATAATGTATAAGGAAAGTATTGTGACGGGGTCGAAAATTCAAATTCGAGTTTTCGACGGGAGAGCACGTTTAAAGCATCCCTAATTACGAATAGAACATTTTTGAGGGGATGTCTGTGTATGTGTGTGTGTGTGTGCGTGTGTGTGTGTGGCAGTGGGTTTGTGGAAACGATATCTCCCGAACAAATGGAGCGATACGAATCAAATTTGGTACAAAAATTACAATCCGTGAATACTGCAAGCTTATTGATTTTAAACACAATCGAATGTTCAGAACCCTCCTACATTTTCGAATGCAATTTTTAAAAAATCATCAAAAAATCAAAATCTTTAATAAAGTTACGCAAATAGACATTTCTTATGTAATTTTCCCTTAGAAAACGATTGACATAAACTTTAGAACGCTAGCATGAACTGTTCTCGAGATATTGCACATTTGTCAAATTAATTTATCAAAAAATCCCATAAATTAAAAAAAATATTAACTGTAGATAAATATGTTCACTTTTTTTTTATGTAATATCATGTGATAAATTTGGTGACATTATTCTCGTGGATCTAGCTCGTTCTATTCATGAGAAAATATACTTAAGATACTTTGGGTAATATTTTTGCATTTGGCGAGATTTTGGCGACGAGTTTGGCGCAGTGTCCCAAACTTGGCGACTTTTCTAAATTGTAAAATTAACGAAAATCTCGCTCAATGAATAAAAATGATGCTAAATCAATGAAAATGACGACTAATTGACGAAAATTCAATATCTAGAATATAAGTAACTACTATAAGAATAGCCTATTTTTTTTTCTGTAAAAGTAGTAAATTCATTGCATTATATGTAAAGAAAGTCATGTGCTGCCCACATCAGATTCTTTTAAATGGATTCATTAAAATATCAATATCAGTACAAAAGGTACTATGGAGATATAATTTATAGATAGAAAAGTTCTTAATGCAATTGTGTTTAATAGTTGTATTATGAAATAATGTTTTATTTCTAGTATTTTTAACAGGTATATATATGGGCGTATGCAGGATTTTTCCCAAGGGATTGCTAAAATTGATTGCATTCAAAATTTAGATTACTATCAACATTGAAATATGTATTATTACAAAGTAAATTGAATACATGGTATGAGCATTCGATTTAAAAAAATGAGTATGTATAGCGCTTTTAAAAACGAGTGTGTATAGCACTTTTGAAAATTAGTGTAGTATTTTTAAAAATTAGTATGTACCACCTTTAAAATATATTCCCCCTCTCATAACAGAATTCTAACCTTCTTGGAGATAGAGCAAGTAATCTAACAAATTGGACATTCATAAACATACCAAATGCAATAATCCTAAGTTTTTCATTTAGGTATAAGTTTAAATTGTTTTTATTATAATATACACGTGGGAAAAAACACACAGTTGTGGTTGAATGTTCTAATTCCTAAAATAATATTCCTTATTTCTTTTTCTCTCATATTACCATTTAATCAAATTAACAATATTCTAGGTGGGGGTGCTTTGGCACCCCCTGACCCCCCTAAATACACCCATGGGTATATATGGAATTTCAGGCAAGAAAGTAAAATGGGACAATCAATAGTATTATTTAAAGCTTTTAAAATTTTATAGTAAAACAGGAAGCAGGATCATTTTCTTCTTTTTTTAAGAGACATTAAATTAAATGTTTGTATAAGAATTTATATTGCAAGTGAGCTTTGTGCAAAAGGCAAGAGTATTAAATCATTTTTAAGAGTATTAAATTGAATTGACTTGAATTGGATTATGCCAGGTTTTTCATTAGGTGTTCTTTTCCGCTAATCTCTTAATTTAGTTAAAACGAACTGTTCATCCAATTTTCTAACTTTCCATTAAATTTTATTAAAAATTATTTATAATATCTCTCTTTGTCTCTTTTCCTCCTTCCCCTTTTCTGTCATCTATCCCCTCTGAGTTCGAATATCTGGTTAAATTAACATTTATACAAAGTAGCATTAAGAGTAGATAAAATTCAATTACTCGTTTTACAGCTATCTAGAAAAGCCACAAAACAATTCTGGCTGTTAAATATTAAAATAAAACAAAAATTTGCTCAATGAATTCACAAACAACAATGCTTAACGAATGAACAATTCAGAGTATTTTTTTTATATGCATAACATCGTTTTCTGAATGATAAGCAGGCATCTTTATGCATACTTTGTGGAAAGTTCCGTAAAATCCATAATTCGGGACATTTTTAGATTCTCAAATGTTTTCAAACTCGCCAAAAGTAGCAATATTGGTAATATTATACCAAATTTGTAGCCAAACTCATACATTTCGTACCCCACTTTAATAGCAATTGGAAACTGTGCATGTTGTTTTTCTACATAGGGACTGATAAAGATGTATCGATAATTCGAATAATTTCACGAACATTTTCAAACTCGCCAAAAGTTGCAATGTTGGCGATATTGCGCCAAATTTGTAGCCAAACATGCATTTTGTACCCCACTTTAATAGGAATTGGTAACTGTGCATGTTGTTTTTATACATGAGGACTGGCAAAGATATATCAGTGATTGAAACAATTATATATTTTTAAAAAGTTGATTAAATTCAAATAAGAGCACATTTTAATTACTTATTTTCCTTTACGCAAATTATTATTTGTGGAATTATTTACTCAATAATTAACAATAGAATACTTTTCACCGATATTTGTAACTCGCAGAGAAAGTTACGACCATACATTGCATCTATTTATAGTAAAATGTGACATTTAATAATATCAATTGAATTTAGAATTATTTGCACTGCATTCAAGTAACGAAAAAACTGTAAGAACAAAATCTGATAAGCGCGTAGGCTCCATTCATAGTCCCATTTTGACAGAAAATATTTTTCGTCTGTTTTTCAAGATGACGCCAAAAAGAAAAACATAAATGTTGAATTTTATTTTTCTGTGTTTATTTCTCTCACTGTTGAGCATTGCATTTTTGGAAGAAAAATAATAAATAAGACCCCCTTAGTCTAGGATTCTTAATTCAGAAAGTGGTTTAAGTGTAAGATCCATGGAATATTTTGTTTCCCTAAATACAGAATATATAATATAAATCGAAAGTATTTTATTTTAGTAGAATTAATTGTGTGCAAAAAGTTAGTAAATGTTGATGTTTGTTTTTCACCACCGAGTTTGTGTTTCCGAAAAATTACATAAAATAAAATGCCATCCATATGTTTCCATTTAATGTTCTTTTTAATGAAATCAGTTAAAAGTTAACTGTAAAAGATATGTACTCAGATGTCCTGTAGGATGAAGAAACTTAAATTTAACAAAACTTTTTTCGTTCAATGTATACATCCAGTGGAGTTGTCAAGGGGAGGGAGAGGGTATACAACCCTAGGAATGGAACTTGTTGAAGTTCGGAGAAATAATATTTGGAGAAATGCAGACAACATATTTGGTTACCCCCTCCACTAATGTTTACTTTCTCATATTATGTAATACAGTATTGACAAAGTATTGTTTTCACAACATCTTCCAATTCACTATTTTAATGCCAATATATGTTTTAAGACCTCCTGAACACGTTTTGACTGTTTTTGGAGTGATGTTCGTAAGTCTGTCTGTCTGTATGTCTGTAGTCGAGTTCTTGTGCACACGATAGCCTCCACAAAAATTAATGGATTTTCACGAAGCTTTATATTCGGCTTTGTTATCAAAGATCTAGAATCAGACATAATCTTTTTAAATTCGAGCTGAAACTTCGAAATTCATTCGAAATTTTACATTTTCTTAACTTGGCTGCATAGGACAAATTTGATATAATCATGCATAAAAGGATTTATTTATGGCCCAATTATCACGAGACTTAATGATTTCAATCATTGTTGTGAAAAATAGCCGCGATATAATGTTTTTTGCTTGTGAGGTTATTAGTCCCCTCGGGGAGGGCAAGTTAATCCCCGGGGATACAATATCAAGTACTGTATCAATCGAAAGATTTTATTTCAAGTCCTTTAAGGGGACGGTGGATGTTGAAATGAGCAAAAATCGACTAAAAGAAGTTTTAATATATAACATTATTTTACACATTTAACATTTGCTTACGGGTGACACAGCGTCAACCCCAAACGAAGAACCTCCCAAAAAGACAGCAGGTGCTGCAGCAGGTGCAATGTTTCTGTCAGCGATTTCCATGTCAGCGATTCTGTCAGCGATTTCCAATGCCTGCAAAGAGGGATCGAACTGTTTGGGATAGGATATGTCAAATACCTCTCTTTTTGGGAGGTTCTTCGTTTGGGATGGACGCTGTCCCACCCGTAAGCAAAAGGTTGAATGCATTTTTTTCGAAACGGAATTTTCAAAGGTTTTACATTTTTAAAATGCTCCATGCGTCTTAATTTTTGTCTGGAATTCATGGAATTTGGCAAGAAGATACCTGTAATACCTTTTAATGAAACTGGGTATGCTTATTATAATTGGATTTTATTAAGCTAATTAAAAGCGAATAAGAACCTAATTAAATGATGAAAATTAAGTTTTAATACAGAAAAATATTTATAAAAAATTAACTTTCTAAGGGATTTAAAAATGAATACCCAAATTTGTTCATAATGTGTTTTTGAGTGATCATGATGTAAAGTTAATCAAAAATGTGAACAAATGGCACGCAAGGAGCATTTTCAAATTTTCTTTAAAAAAAATTAAATTAAAAAAAAATTTAATGGTATTGTATATAGTAATGTTGAGAGGAATATTTATACAAATTTTCACGTTTCTAAGTCAATAAATAAATAAAAAAATTTCAACGTCCACCGTCCCCTTAAAAGTGAAGGGGTACACGTTATAATTGTAATCATTTGCCCATGATACCGATTTTTCAAAAATGTTCTTGTAAAATTAAAAACAAAACAAAACAAAACAAAACAAAACAAAACAAACAAAGCAAAACAAAACAAAGCAAAACAAACAAAACAAAACAAAACAAAACAAAGCAAAACAAAACAAAGCAAAGCAAAGCAAAACAAAACAAAACAAAGCAAAGCAAAGCAAAGCAAAACAAAACAAAACAAAACAAAACAAAACAAAACAAACAAACTAAGCTACTAAAAATGGATTTTGGTATAAGAAAGTCGAGCCACATTCCAGTAAATTTTCCTAAAAATACTATTGCTTATAGTTCTCGGATTGAACTAGATTGGACTACTTTAGCGGTCTCCTGTGGTTTTTTTATTCTCACAAGAATGCCTTTCGGACATAAGCAACATTTTACAGAGAATTTCGAAACACTACCAGCATTTACGTAAATACACGGCTCTCCCTCCGAACTGGAAATGTAAACCTGTCTCCTACGAACCTGATTGTGAGTGAACCGTTCCACCACAGGTGTACATTTCAGCTCTCTGAAATCCTTTTATGGGTAGAATGTCTGCAAATGCACCTAATGTTGAATTACCTAGAAAAAAAAGAAAGAAAACTTGATGTTCTAGATGTTCTGTTTTTCAGAAAAAAAATCTTGTTCGGAAACATTAGTATTCTTTAGCGGGAGAAGTAAAATGGCAAACAAAATTATCAATGTAATATTTACTATTTCTTTAAACATCGCTAAATATTAATGGAAACCGATTGGGAATCGAATATGTGATTATTTTGGACAGGATGGATTTTTTCGAGAAAGTTCATTTAGGTGGAAATAGTACAAAAAGAAAAACAAAAGAAACAAACAATTTTTCAGAAATAATTTTAAAAAATAGTTTATACTTTTAGGTATAATTTCAATGGAATCAATTGCAACCGACTAAAATTACGGCTATAACTAAAAAAGGAACAAGTATTGTCATACCTGTAATAAAAATTTTCATTTACACACCTGTCATACAATGTAAACAAAGTTTATTTTAACGCACTCCTGAAAACAAGTGCTTCTCTATTTCCTGTTGCAACATATTTTTTTTTCAAATGTAAATGAAGCAATTGTATAATTTAAAAATCTGACGTGGGCAGCATATGGTTTTCCCTACATAATGCAAGTACTTTACTTCTTTCAATGCGAAATAATGACGGACGCAATCCACGACACAATTCTTTTAAAAGTACACCGATATTTGATGCTGTTCTGAATGAAAACTTGGAACATTATTTTGAAGTACGAAATTCACTTGTATTTCACGTAAATATAACTTAACCATTGGAAATATTGTTAATGTCTGCTAAGTAACATACTCCATTATATTAAAATATGATAATTATTAATTTATTAGTTAGGTGACATTTTCGTAAATTTAGCGTCATTTTTGTCAATTTATCGACATTTTTGTTAATTTCGGGAACACATTAAAAAGTCGCCGAGTTGGCGATTTTACGCCAAATTAGTCACCAAGGCCGCTAAATTTATCGCAAGTGTTACATATTCGATAATACTCTTGCTACGGTTCATTTTTATGTAATAGTTTAGAATTTTTTTTTTAAAACGTGCAATATCTCGAGAACGGTTCAAGCTAGCATTCCCAATTTTGCGTCATTCGTTTTAGAATAAAAAATGATTATTTATTTAACATTATTGAATGTCCTGATTTCCTTATGATTTTTTCAAAAATTTCCATTCGAAAATTTTGGAGTCTTCCGATCGTTCGATTGCCTTTAAAATCAATATGGTTTCAGTATTTATGGATCGTAATAATCGTACCAAATTATGTTCGAAATGTTCATGAGATATCGCACCCACAGTCTCTCTCTCTCTCTCTCACACACGCACACACACATATATACATCACCTTAAAAACATTCAATTCAGACATGCTTGAAACATGCTCTTTGGTCGAAAACTCGAATTCGAATTTTTGACCCCGTCACAATACTTTCCCTATACATTATACTATGTATGTAGGGAAAGTAATAATGGTTGAACTGGGCGGCAAGGTATTATGAGTAATTAAGAGTTTAAATTAGGATGAATTTTGATAAATGCTACTTCAAGGGCTGATTTCATACATGTGAAAGTGACTAAGATCAGAGCAAAATTGTAAGCCCGTAGCGCAAATAGAATAAGAAATAAAGCTGATAAATAAAACATGACCATCTTATTTATATAGAAGACCTTGTGAGAGGCAGGGGCTTTTTGAAGAAATATTTCAAATAAATTATGTTGGATTTATGGAATTCAGCCGTTAGGGTGATTTTTCTCAATTTATTTCCCTATAAGATTAAGAGAAAAGTTATTATCCTATTCTTCTGAAAATTTGCATGTGAGCTTAGTTAGTTAACTTATTCTTTTTTATTCTGTGAACCAGGATTTTGACATTTGGATGGATAATTTTCATTTAAACAAGAAATAACATCAAGAAAGTATGATAATTTAAAATTTTTAAAGTATTTACAATTTAAAATTTATATTTTTAAAATTTTGGTTTGACAGAATAAAGACATATGTTAGCTGCACATAACAAAAATAATTTTCTCAGTGGTATGCTGTTTTAAAAATTATTCTGTGAGAATTCATGACTAATATTCGTTTCACATTTAATTTCTTCTTATTTTTACTTTCCCTGCAATACATAGTAATGATAGGGAAAGTATTGGAATCATGCCGAAAATCACAACTCGAGTTTTCGACGGATCTACACGTTTCAAGACCTCTAGAATACGAAAAAACCATTTTTAGCGTGACGTCTGTGTGTGTGTCTGTGTGTCTGTCTGTGTGTCTGTGTGTCTGTGTGTCTGTCTGTCTGTGCAGATATTGTATCCACTCTAACTAAAAAACTAATGGACCGAATTACACAAAATTTTGTAGGTAAGTCACTTGTGGGCGGGGCTGGTGCTGATTAGTTTTGGGTACGATTCGAAATAAAAGAACCCGCCTTTTTTGTGAAATGGCCCGCAAAAGCTTGTATCCACTGTAGCTGAAAAACTAATGGACCGAATTTCACAAAATTCGGTAGATGAGTTACGTATAGGTTACCCTGGTGCTGATTAGATTTTGGTACGATTCAGAAAAAAATAACCTGCCTTTTTTTGCAAAATGGCCCGCAAAAATTGCCAAAATCTAAAATAAAAAACTGGGTATATTCAAATATATCCATTAAATGCTGATTTAATACGTAATTTTTAACGATGAAAAAAATAAGACCAACCCCATTACACTAGCACTAGCCGTTCTCGAGATATTTTAGTTTTTCGTATTTTTCCTACACCATTTTTGAAAATAAGTCCAGTTTTCAAATGAGAACGAAAATTGAATTAAAAATTAATTAAATTTAATTTAAATAAATAGAACGTGAATATAAGTCTGCAGGGAAAGTCATGTGCTGCCCACATCAGATTTTTATAATTATAATTAATAAATTATAATATATATTGAATCAATCAAGTCGTTTTTATAATCTGTGGACTTTCCAATACATGCTATCAAAATTCTGTGGCAAAATATACATAACTGATTCAATATACATAACTGTTTTATACCACAAAAATATACGTAATAAACTATTCATAAATGTTTTCTACCGCATTAAAAACAGCAGACGATATCCGATTTTACAGCTGAAAAAGTACTACGAGTATGTCCCCTTAAATATTTTTATGAAAACGTGAGCTTTAAGATTTTAATTCTATTTACTACCTAAATGTTTATTTCTGCAATAATTAACAACCCAATATTTTTTACTGATACTTGTATCACGTAGTAAAAGTTAACAAATTTCCATCTTTGCTAATTACAACAAAATTCAGCTAGCTCAGTATCATTAATCAAATTTGGAAGTTTTTTTTCACCCCTATACCATGCAAAAAAGATAAAATTATGAAACAACAAAATATAAAATAAAATTTATTCCTCCCCGTTCACGGTAGGTTTAGCAGACGATTTTTCTCCCTCATTTTCAAGCTGATGTCAAAAAGAAAACAGAAAAGTTGAAGTTCTCTTTCTGGCTTTATTTCTTTCGTTGACGAGTTTTGCATTTTTAGAGCAAAAAATAATAAATAGGACAACAGTACGCTTTGGAGCAGAAGCTTTTAATTCAGGAAGTTGTTATTTTGTTAGATAATAAAACATTTTGCATTTTAAAGATATAGAATAAGTTTGGAGCAAAAAGTATTTTTGGAACAGAAAATTTTGTGAGAAAACATGTAAGTGTTAATACATTATATTGCGCGCATATAAAATTAAATAAGGTTGAATTGTAGAAATTTTTCTTATAATATTCTTTTCCATTACGTTTATTAAAGTAATAACGTTACTCCCAAAGAAATATTAGAGGCACAAGTTTAAAAAGTTGTTTTAGCAATAATTATTTCCTACAAAATGTTTTTTTATTACAAAAAAATAAAAAACATTGGTCAAGAGCCATCTTGATCAATATGAGACAAAATTCCATTACAAGAGCTACTACATAGATTTGAAAAATAATGGTGCAGAATATATTTTCTTGCTACCACTGCAGTAACGGATATACGGATTTGACGAGCCCCTAACAAGAGTGAAATCGGGATACCGATACTTGTAGCAGCAGTAAAAATATGATTCCAAGTTATTGGAAACACGTATCGGTGGGATTTATGATTGCGATTATTCTTTGTTCTAAACAATGTAAAGACATTAATGATTGATGGGTTTTTAGTTTTGATATTTTTTTTAATATTCGAAAATGAAAAGCATTGAATATTCTTATACATCCTTTGAAAATTGACGTCCTAAAAAATTTCGAAATTGACGAGCACTTTTGAACGATAGAGGCAGGCGTCACACCAAATCGATAAGCAGTCATCCAGCAGTGATTTGCAATATATTTATAAATTTCTTGATTTTTACCATAATAGTAGATTGTTTTATAAACCCAAGTTCCTGAAATAATCGCCTTCTTTTCCTAATTTGACATTGTAATTTCTTTATTCGTTTTTGCGCAAAGTCATGTAATGCATACAAAGCATTGTTAGTTTCTAATATCCTTTTAATAGGAAGAATGCCAACCTAATATTTCTTGTATATTTATGATCGCATTTTAGAAACGTATGACTTTTATTTATTCAAAACCATTAAACTAATTATTCTTTACAAAATTTGTAATTAAAAATAATGCAGCATGTATTATATTTTTTTAACGCTGGTAAAAATTTAGGGATTATTGATTATGTTAAGCCAAGAGATTGTTTTCCACAGAGATACCTTTTAAAAAGGAAGTAAGCTGATTAATATTTATGAGAATGAAAAAATTACTAGATATTTGTTTCTTAAATAATTAACAATTTATATGTTTAGCAAATTGCGTAATGCCTAGTAAAAATTACTGGTAATAGGATACCAATTAAATGCTTAATGCAGTACACTTGATTTCTTTAATAAAATTTTGAAGACATACATTTATAGTTTTACATACAAATATTAAACAATAATTTAATAATGCAATTGATACGTATGTAAAAAAAAAATCATTAAAAAGAAAAAGTTTTCGAAAAAAATAAATAAGCATGTTTTACAGCAAAATGAGCCAACGGCTCTACCGTGCTGAAAACACCGGTTCCCGTTAGATCACCGAAGTTAAGCAGCATCAGGCGCAGTTAGTACTTGGGTGGGTGACCACCTGGGAATACCGCGTACTGTTGGCTCATTTCAGTCGACGTGGTGGCCGAACGGTCAAGGCGAGCGTTTTCAGCGATTGATAGGCCGCCACGTTGTAGGTTCGAGTCCCACGTAAGACATGGATGTTTGTGTTGTTGGGCGCAATGTGTTCCCATCCCCACTGGTGCGCTGGGGCGACGGCTAAGAGGTTCACTGTTCTGGCCGATGTATAGGCGAAGATGAAAGAGTGTCTGGCCATTGGGGGAAAAAAAAAAGTTTTACAGCAAACTTTATATTTATATTCCTTTATCACTGAAACTTAAAATAATAAAAGCATAGAATTGAACGACCTTCATCATTTCACTCTCTTAATAAATAAATAATGTTATTTTTATTTATTTATTTTATTCTATTCCATGATTTTCTGATGTTTAGGAATTTTTGTTAACCATACATTCACATCAGTACAGAATCCCCCAAGGGAGGAAATTCAATTTCGGTTGTGCATTCGTGTAACTTGAAGCAGGTTTCTGAGGAAGTTTGCTGAGGAGTCTAAGAAACTTGTAGCAGCGCCATAATAGTGTAAGCTCTTATGAGACTGATTGAATTGGAAGATAAAGGGAAGTCGGGCACCTTAAATTGCTCTATTATAGAGACAGGTGGCTATATATGAGCTGCGTACAATACGGGCTACCACTAGGTACGAACAGGAGCATTGACGAGGATGGGATAGCTCAGTGGTTAAGGCACGGGGATTGCACTCGGAGGACCCGAGTTCAATTCTCGGTTGTGCCTAAACTATCTCCGTGTTTATGCAGAGTACAGTTGCCCACTTCGACGATAAGAGCTTACAATTTCGTTCCAGTAGCTCAACGGTAGAGCGTCTGCTGGCCAGTTCGGAGATCCAAGGTTCGATTCCCGGTTAGGGCAGCAAAGCTCTTTACAATGGCGCTCGAACAAATTAACCATGTATGTTAGTGCAAATATAACGGAGGTCTGAAAGTGACCCTAGTACGACTAGTACAGATTCAGTAGACTCTGGAAGATTGAGCGCTGATTTCAAATTGAGAGGAAGAATAACGACTAATCAGAATACTAACCTGGGTAAAGATAGTAGTAGCAGAAGGCTAACATGAGGTAAAAATAGTAGTAGCAGGAGGCTAACATGAGGTAAAAATAGCAGGAGGTAGTCAGTCAGATTGTCAGTTGCCTGCCAATCTGAAATTAGATGGTGGAGAATGCAGAGTCCACTTCGACAATAACAGCTTACAATTTCGTTGCAATAGCTCAACGGTACTGCTGGCCAGTATGGCTGGTCAGCAATACCGTTGAACTACTGCAACGAGCGAATGGTTGGCCAGTTCGAAGATTCAGGGTTCGATTTCCGTTTGGAACAGCAAGATTCTTTACACAGTCACGTTGAATTTGTGGATCTGACCGTCCTTCCTGAGGTTGGTGACAGGAAGGGAGGGTACCACCCCTGTGGATGTCGCCCTCACTGATTTACGGTCTAAATTGGGTGGCACTGTCCCAGCACTTCAAATAGATGCCAAACATTTCAAATAGATGCCAAACATTTTCGGATAGGCTGGACGGACTGGGTCCGAAGCAAGATAGAAGGGGCTGTGTTGGCAAGGACTGGCTGTGCCCAGTTTCCTAGTTCTATCTTTGTGTATCGTTAGTTGTGATCTACTGGCGTAGTGAGTCAAGCTATACGCAGTCTTAGTAAGGACATTTCAGAGGTTTTTTAAAGGCGACCGAGATGGTCAAGTCTCTAGTAAGGAGATAAAATAAAATATTAATAAAAAAATCGGATGTGGGCAACACATGACTTTCCTTATATAATGTAATGAATTTACTACTTTTACAGTAAAAAAATAGGTTTTTCTTATAGTAGATACTAATATTCTTTCCAAGATAATGAATTTTCGACAATTAGTCGTCATTTTCATTGATTTAGCATCATTTTTATCCATTTGGCGAGATTTTCACTAATTTGGCAACATTTCAAAAAAGTCGCCAAGTTGGCGACATTCCGCCAAATTCGTCGCCAGAATCTCGCCAAGCGTTATGCACTAAGAAAAAAGTTATTCTTACAGCAGATAAATGACTATTGGCGTTCAAATACAAAAGTATTATTCAAAGTATATTTTTTCATGAATGGAACGAGCTAGATCCACGAGAATGATGTCACTCAATTTATCGCATGGTATTACATATGAAAAGTGAACATGTTTCTCAATAGGAATTTTTTTTTTTTATGTGACTTTTTCATAATTTTTTTGAAAAATGTACAATATCTCGAGAACGGTTCGTGTTAGCGTTCTAAAATTTATGCCAATCGTTTTCTAATGAAAAATTACATAAGAAATGTCTATTTGCGTAACTTTATTAGCGGTTTTGATTTTTTGACGATTTTTTCAAAATTTCATTCGATAATTCAGGGGGGTTCTGAACATTCGATTACGTATAAAAGCAATAGGCTTCCAGTGTTTATGGATTGTGATTTTTGTACCAAATTTGGTTCGAATCGGTCCATTCGTTCGTCAGTTATCGTCTCCACAGTCTCACTGACACACACACACACACACACACACATACTTTCACACACACACACACACACACACACATACACACACACAGACATCACTTCAAAAATATTTGATTCGTGATCAGGGATGCTTGAAACGTGCTCTCCCGTCGAAAACTCGAATTCGAATTTTCGACCCCGTCACAATACTTTCCTTATACATTATGTATATAAGGAAAGTAAAAATTACAGATTGCAGACCCATCGTTCTCGGTCAATTCAGCGGACAATTTTTGCCAGTAGAATTCAAGTTGATGCCAAGAAACCAGAAAAATTGAAATTCGTATTTCTCGCTTTACTCCTTACCTGGATGAGTATGCATTTTTTGCACGAAAAATTAATAGGATACCTCTAAGTCTTGGATTTTATGTAGCCCCTTCCTTTTAACCTGCCATAATATTGGTAGCACTTGCAACGTTTTAACAATTTCAGAATATTCGGAAAATTAATGTAAGATGTATGACATACAAATTACATGACCTACTCATCTAATGAATTTATTCTTTCCTTAGATTCTCACAGAGAGAGGAAGTAGCACGGAGAAACAAAGATCTAATTTGTATTCATATATTCGAAGAGGTGGTGAGCATTTGCCCACTTTTGTGTTGAATTGCTCCCAAAGTTGCTCTTAATATCAAGGACTGGAACATTTCACCTGTAATGGAGATCACAGCCTGCTCTTCTCTGTATTTGTCTGTGCATAGATAGCTGGGGAATTAATTTATTTAGCGAGTTTGTGAAGAAGTCATGTCTCAATGAGCAATCTTAACTACGATTTTTGGCAAGACGATATGTACTATTCATTAAACTACTTTGATAATCATATTTCCTTCTATGTTTGAAGAGGAACATACATTCTTTTTCTTCAGATTTCGGATCAAAATGCAACTTCTGATCTGTACGTACTGCTTAATTTGATATTTTCCCTTTCCTTACATGCATAGTGTAATGAAAGGGAAATAACTGTGACAGGGTAAAAAAATGCAAATTTGAGTTTTCGACGGAAGAACACGTTTCAAGCGTGCCTGAATTCAACTGGAACGGTTTTGAGGTGATGTATGTGTATGTATGCTAGTGTGCGTGTATGTTAGTGTCTGTGTATGTTAGTGTGTCGAAAGCCTAGATCGACCGACTCGTCCTGGGACATGATCAGCAATAGTGTGTGTCTATGTTAGTGTTTGTGTAATTATCATCAACAACAAATCTGTAACTAATTTGTTAACATCATTCTATTGGATCTAGTTCGTTGTATTCGAGAGAGAAAATATTTTTTTTGTAATAGTTTGTATTTTAACGCCAAAGAATTCATCAATAATCATTTATTTCACGAAATACTTTAAAGCCAATGAATTCGTCAACAATCATTTATTTTAAGGGATATTTTAAAGCCAAAGAATTCGCCAAAAGTCATTTATTTCATGGGGTATTTTAAAGCCAAAGAATTCACCAAAAAGTCATTTATTTCATGGGGTATTTTAAAGCCAAAGAATTCGCCAAAAAGTCATTTATTTCACGGAATAATTTAAAGTCAAAGAATTCACAAATAGTAATTTATTTCATAAAATATTTTAAAGCCAAAGAATTCGCTAATACTCATTTATTTCACGGGATATTTTAAAGGCAAAGAATTAGCCAAAAGGCCATTTATTTCACGGAATATTTTAAAGCCAAAGAATTCGCCAAAAAGTCATTTATTTCACGGAATAATTTAAAGTCAAAGAATTCACAAATAGTAATTTATTTCATAAAATATTTTAAAGCCAAAAAATTCGCTAATACTCATTTATTTCACGGGATATTTTAAAGCCAAAGAATTAGCCAAAAGGCCATTTATTTCACGGAATATTTTAAAGCCAAAGAATTCGCCAAAAGTCATTTATTTCATGGGGTATTTTAAAGCCAAAGAATTCACCAAAAAGTCATTTATTTCATGGGGTATTTTAAAGCCAAAGAATTCGCCAAAAAGTCATTTATTTCACGGAATAATTTAAAGTCAAAGAATTCACAAATAGTAATTTATTTCATAAAATATTTTAAAGCCAAGGAATTCGCTAATAGTCATTTATTTCACGGGATATTTTAAAGCCAAAGAATTAGCCAAAAGGTCATTTATTTCACGGTATATTTTAAAGCCAAAGAATTCGCCAATAGTCATTTATTCCACTGGATATTCATTAATAGTTAATTTTAGAAATTTTGTACGAGAGTACTTAGGTGACTTTTTCTTGTATACTCAATAGCAAATAGGATTGTTTTAAGTCTTGCCTCTATAGTTGTCCCTTCTTTTTTACCTGTCATTATATTGTCAGTTCGTTCTACTATTTAACATTTCCAGAATACAGCCTTCACAGAAAATTAATGCAAGATGTACGACATATAGAAATTATGTGACCTACCCATCTAATTAATTTATTTATTCCAAACAAAGATCTAATTTGTATTCATATACTCGTGTTCAAAGCGAAGGAGAGCAGTAGCCAACTTCTGTGTTGAATTGCGCCCAAACTCGCTTTTGTTATGTATTAAAGAAGGGATGTTTCATGAGAATTTTATCTGTAATAGAGGCCACCGCCTGCTCATCTCTCTTAGATAGCTGCGGAATTAATTTATTCAGCGAGTTTGCATAGAACCAGTGGCGGAGCTTGGTTCAGTTGCGCCCTCTGCAGCTTAAAGTTACACCTCTTTTCCTTCCCGGCCGTGCAACTACTCTAAATCCATAAGGTGAGTTGCACGGTCTGGGATCCCTCCCCCCCCCCTCTTACACTTAGTTCTCATGTTATCAACCATTAACATTGAAGTCCTAAATCCTTCCAGACCTCTTGCGCCCTCTACCCTGCAGTCATGGAGGCTGCTGGCCCGTATCTCCGCTACTGCATAGCACTTATGTTGTCTCAATGCGGAATTCAATTACGATCTTTTTAGATCGACGATGTATTATTGATCCAGCTACTGCGACGATTATCATATTTTTTTATATATATATGTGAAGTGGAACGTACATTCTTATACTTCAGATTTCAGATCAATGCGCAACTTGATTTATTTGTATGTTCTTCTCAATCTCCCGTATTTTTGAGAAAAATGTAAACACCTTGGATGCTAATATTTTCGAACCAAATAGATAAAAGTGTAAATAACTTATCCTTTTATCTGTCAGAAATCGATGCCATTTATATATATATATATATATATATATATATATATATATATATATATATATATATATGTGTGTGTATATATATTATAAAATACAATCATAAAAAGTTAAAAATTCAAGAAATAGAAAGGCGCAAAATGCTGCACTATCAGAGTCTTGAAATATATATACAAATAACGAAATATAAAGTTAGAATGATTGCTGTTACGGGATTTCAGATAGGTCAAGGGGGATTGTGACCCCTTTTCTTGGTTAGAAGCTAGCTTTAACATCTAGAGAACACTCCCAGAAACACTGCACGCCCGAAACAACAATCGAACGTGTCCGTGGGGATAAAATGACCGAATCCCTGACAACACCAAACAAGGAACAGTAAAAATGAAAAAATTACAAACCAACCTGTATTATTATTTTTCACTGTTTCTCAATTGGTTGGTTTGTAAATTTTTCATTTTTACTGTTCCTTGTTTGGTGTTGTCAGGGATTCGGTCATTTTATCCCCACGGACACGTTCGATTGTTGTTTCGGGCGTGTAGTGTTTCTGGGAGTGTTTTCTAGAAGTCAAAGCTAGCTTCTAACCAGGAAACGGGGCCACAATCCCCCTTGACCAATCTGCAACCCCGTAAACGCAATCATTCTAACTTTATATTTCGTTATTTGTATATATATATATATATGTGTGTGTGTGTGTGTATAGATATATATTAGAAAAATGTAATAATAAAAATTCAAGTAATATTAATATCACCGTAGAATCAAAACCACAGCCATATTGCTGTTAAGAGAAAAGAACAGCACCGGCCAAATTCGACGATTAATCAGAATTCAATTCATCTTCAGGTCTGAGTATTTCATTCTAATTAACCCAAACAAATGCCTGTTTCAGATTGAGCAATAGCACATTACTATAAATACTCAAACTCAAACTACAGGCATCAAAAGATGAAGAAATGAAGACAAGAAACATTAAGGAAATTTGTATTACCATGTGGCATGAACCCTTCTTTTTAACCACGTGTATTCGCGATCAACCTCAGCAGAATAAATTATCTAGAAGCACCGGAATGAACACGTCGAAATACAACCAGGGAGGCAGTACGAACGTTCACAGCAACACTCCCAGACTCGTCCAGTAAGTCAGAGCAGGAGACAGGACAATTACCCGTATAAGCAATTCAGAATATGAACATGAAACAAACATGAATATTCTTACTCAACAAGTGATTCATAGAAAAAATGGATAAACGAGAATACCACTATACACCATTATAAGGGCTCTCAAATCATAGTTCAAATCAAACTTTTACAATTTTTTTTGTGAAAATAAAATTCAAAGCATTAATAATAATGTATCTTATTTTCCGATTTTTTGATTTCTCTAATTTTATTTTTTAACTTATTTTATTATTTTTCATTTTTATTTATTTATATAATTAATAAATAATAATAATAATAATTTTTTTTTTTTTTTTTGGTTAGCTAGCCACTATAATTGGGAAATTGGGAAAGTTGACTTGGATGTTATCGAGTGGAAGTTGATACACTGAGTTGATAATTTTAATAATGAATTTGGGTTATGCATTATTTGTCGCTGTATTCAAATATATATATATATATATATATATATATATATATATATATATATATATATATATATATATATATATATATATATATATATATATATATGTATATATATATATATATATATATGTATATATATATTATTTCGAAATTTTTTTTTTCAAAATGATTTTATCCGAGCGAGTTTTCGTTTCATTCAAAATATATTCTAAACTATAAACTATAAAATACGAATGTAAACAATAAGGACCAGAAATGTTTAAACGGAAATTCTTTTTCTAGATCAATAATTTGTTTTTACAAAGCTCTTATAGGTGTTGAGCAATTGTCTTGCCAAGTTTAACAAGATTGTTTTCCGTTTTCAAATTTGTAATGCGCATATATCGAAAACTGAAAGTGCTAACTATAAATAGTAAGTACTTTATAGTCCTACAGAAACACATAATTGAATTTTGGGTTGGGTTCTTAGTTTTTGAAATATAGTGGTTATAAGACCTTGTCAAACTATACGACGTGTGGTGAAAATTGAATAGACTTAATATTCGCTCCCAAATTAGACCAGTAACGTATAACTATCATATAACGTATAACTAACGTATAACTTGTAGCGCCCTTGAGCAAATTATTTCGGAGCGCTCTCTCTCATAATGCAGAATATTTGATTCTTAAACCAAAAATATGTTCAGAGCAAGAATTTCCCCATTCTTATTTCGTGCACTGGAGCAATCGCTCCATTCCGCTCCCTAACGATACGCCATTGACTTAGATTAGGATGCTTCAATTATGTATCTTACTTTTGTAACCCTAGGCCCATATGATATGTTGTAAACGAAACAAATGAGGTTGAAAACAAAGAATAAACATAATCGAAATTTAATAAGTAGAATACACTTTATGCAAATGGTAAGGAAAACTTGAGAAACCCACATACGCACAATCAACACAATAATGCAGCTTACAGCTATTTCGAAGGTAAACAGGATTCCCTTTGTCAGTGCGAGAGAACCGACAAACTCGAAGTCCAAAAGAAATAGGCCCATTCCTCTTTTGGTTTGTTGGTTCTATTGCATTGACGAAAGAGATCCAGTGTATCCTCGAAACAGCTGTATGCTGGATTATTGTGTTGTACGTGCTAAAATATGTTGCTCAAATTTTCCTTAATTGAAATTTATTGGAGTTTTATTTTACAAGGTGTTTATCACTAAAAACCATTTCGACTTCGATGGCACTGATGCCACCGCCGATTTTGTAACACTTTACAACATAGTTGAAAAGTGTTTATGACTTTGTTCATTATGCCTGTCTGTCTGTATGTCTGTCCGTTAGCACGATAACTGCCGTAAAAATGACTTTATCAAAATGAAATTTTAATATGTTGTTCAGATGGTCTGTGGGACCTATGGGACTATAAATGAATAATATGGCACCCAATTAGTTTTGGATTGAACCCGGGTTGAAAAAATGAAATACATTTAACCTTATGGGACCTAATTTTTCAAACATTTTTTAAGAGAATTTAAAATTCACAAATTGCTTCGAAAGTTTTAGGAAATATTCAAATTATCCCATAAAATATATAAAATTTTTTTTTAGCAAAATACATTCAGTAGTTTTTTAAATAAAAATAAAAGTAATAATTAAACCCTTTATATGACGAGATCACGTGACCCGCTTCCAAATAAAATATGGCATCCATCTTGTGTCAAAATCTTGATTTTAAAAATTCTTTTTAATTTATATTTAGTGTCGTATCCGTCCTAAAACCGCTTTATTTTTGATTAATTTCTGTGCATCTGTATTCTGAAGCAACACAATTACAGTATATTTGAGTTTAAATGACCATCAAACTTTGATTATTTCTACAACGAAACCTAATTTTCATTTATGGAGAATGAAAACAGATTAGGCTGTAAGATGACTTGTATAAGAATTGCTGAATTCTACAACGCAAAATTATTTTGCTCAGGAGTCTGCAATATAGATGATATGAATGAAACATTCATTCATTTTGCGTAGAGAAACAGACGAATTAATGGCAAACTTGTTCGATGAAGTTTTATGCATAGAGTAAAATTACTTTTACCTCCATGGTTTTAAGTTTTTAAGTAGATTAAATTATAGTAGTACGGTGATGAATGAAATAAAAATGTATGAATGAAATATTTACTGCTTTTACACAGAGAGCCAGACGATTTATATTTCGATGACGTCATTTGAATCAAGTTCGTTGTTTTCGATGACGTTTTAAATTTTCAAATATAATTAATTATTGCAGAATTGTGATCATTTAAAAAATATTACCGCTGAATTTATCGCGTTTTAGAGATGTTTACATAAAATTAGAGTTGGAAAGTATTTCATGATCAATGCTTTATGCATGATTGATCTTCCCTGTTTTTATGCATCTCAAACTGATGCCAAGAAAATAGAAAAAAAAATTATATTTCTATTTCTCGATTTATTCCTTACGCGAATGATTTCGTATTTTTTGACTAGAAACATAAATAGCATGCTTTTGAGTCGCGTCTGTTATTTAGCTCCCTTTCCTTTTACCTACCACAATATTGGCAGCACTTGCAATGTTATAACAATTTCAGAATATATCCTTCACGGAAAATTAATGTAAGATGTATGACATACAAATTACGTGACCTACCCATCTAATTAATTTATTCCTTCCTTAGATTCTCGCAGAGGGAGGAAGGAGCACGGAGAAACAAAGATCTAATTTGTATTCATATATTCGAAGCGGAGTTGAGCACTTGTCCACTTTTGTGTTGAATTGCTCCCAAAGTTGCTCTTAATATCAAGGAAGGGATGTGTCTGGAACATTTCACCTGTAATGGAGATCACGGCCTGCTCTTCTCTGTACTTGCAAGAGCATAGACAGCAGGGGAATGAATTTATTTAGCGAGTTTGCAAAGAACTGGCGTCTTAATAGGGAGCTGAAATAATATATTTTGCTTTATATACAACCTATCGAACTACTGCGAATATTCGAGGATAACAGTTCTGGTTCAGTAGCTAAACGGTAGAGCGTCCGCTGGCCAGTTCGAAGATCCTGGGTTCGATTCCCATCTGGAGCAGCAAGGTTCTTTACAATCTTTCTTTCTGTATTTAAAGTGGAATGTAAATTATTTTCCTTCAGATTTTGAGGCGCAACTTTTTATCTGTGATTACTCCTCAATTTCCTGGTTATGTTTATACAGGACAGCACCTTCTTCGTCGTAAACCTTTTTAAATTGAAACTTCTGCCATAAATAGCAGGGTCATGGGAAAAACTATATTTTCGACATTGCTCATATCTCAGTCATCACCATACCTCGATCCTGTCGAACACTCAGACCACTCGACTCGCCCAAAGGCATGAGCAACAAATTGAATGGCCGGACGCATCGGTCCTGTGAATGATCTTAAGCACCGCAATAACTTTTTAGGAAAAGGCGCATGCGTGTATACGTCAGATCCATCTACAGTAAAGTGACCATCCCCGATAGAATAAAAGTGATTGCACTGCCCCCAGCCGGGAAGTAAAAAGTTAGGATAACGAACTCGGAATCAAAGAGGGATAGACGAAAAAAGTCAATTACAATGATGTAGAGAATTATCTACTGAATAAGGATCGACCATAAACTGAAAGGAACGCGTGTAATCATACCGACACATCTAATGTAGTGACACCTGAAACACGTGTCACACCATCTTCTAACATCTGCAGATTCCACTTCGACGGCAAGAGCTTGCAATTCTGTCCCAGTCGATCAACGGTAGAGCTTTCCCGGTTCGATTCCCGGTTGGGGCAGCAAGGTTCTTTACAATGGCGCCAGGACAAATCAATCCTGTAGGTGGGTGCACAGACGTCGGAGGTCTGAAAGTGACCCTGGTAAGACTAGCACGGATTCAGTGGACTCTGGAGTATGGAGCACCTATTTCAAATCTGGATTAGAATGACCAACTGAGAAAGCTAACCTGGAGGATATATATAGCATCAGGAGGCTAACGTGAGATAAAAATAACAGGAGGTGATCAGTCAGATTATCAGTTGTACGCCAATCTGGCATTAAATAGTGGAGAAATCAAAGTCCACTTCGATAATAAAAATTTGCATTTAAGTCCCAGTAGCTCAACGGTAGAGAGTCGGCTGGCTAGTTTGAAGATCCAGGGTTCGATTCTCGGTTGGGGCAGCAAGGTTCTTTATATATCGTTTCTCTAATTTAAATGTGCAATGTGTCTAATGGAGGGAATCATTAACAGCCTGCTCATTAGATTTTTGTGCATGTGAGTGTTGCTTATTTCAGCATTGCTGAATAGGACAAAATGTCTTCCATTGTGTCAAAAAAATGACTTCTGTAACAGTTTTATTATTGATTCCCATGAATTAGACGGGGTTCTACAACTCCAATTGAATTTTTTTGACTATCTCGTTTTGTTGTTGAGTTCGTTATCCGAACTTTATGAATTCTCCATCAGGGGCGCTGAAATCCCTTTTATTCGATTGGGCATGATCACTTTACTATATATGGATCCAACAGGTACACTCAAGGACTTTTCATTAAAAAGTTATTGGGGTGTTGAAGGACATCCCCAGGAACCCTGTATAGAGAAGGGGAGATGGAGAAATAGATAGATAGATAGATATTGATAAATAGATAGATTGTAATGAACATTGCCACCCTAACCGGGAATCAAACCCGGGATCAGTGAATTGGCCAGCCAATGTTCTACGGGGAGTGCAACTGACAATCTGATTGATCACCACCTGCTATTTTTAGCTCAGGTTAGCCTCCTGATGCTACTTTATCCTCCAGGTTAGTTTCGTATGTGGTCGTTATCTTCTCGATTTGAAATCAGCGTTCAATATCCCGGAGACCACTGACTCCATGTTAGTTGTACTAGGGTTACTTTTAGACCTCCGACATCTTTGCACTAACCTACAGGACTGATTTGTTCGGGCGCCATTGTAAAGAACCTTGCTGCTCCAATCGGGAATGAAACTCTGGATCTTCGAACTGGCTAGCCGACGCTCTACCGTTGAGCTACCGGGATGGAATTGTAAGCTTTTATTGCCAAAGTGAACTCTGCATTAGATATAGACAGAAAGAGAGAGCAAGAAAGGGGAAGAAAGAAAGGGGGAGAAAAAGAGAAAGAAAAAGAAACAAAGCGAGAGTGAGAGAGAGAATGAAAGGGGGAGAAAGAGAGAAAAATAAAGAAACAAAGAGAGAGCAAGAGAAAGAGAGAATTAAAGAGAGGGAAAGAGCGAGGTAATTGTTTACAATTCTCACTCCAATATCCACAACCACAGCGATTTTGTCAAGTGCTCTACCATAATAGAACTCATAAATCTGAAGGTTATCTGTGGTGTAACAGACACGGTCAATGCAACTATTATGGTCTGGAGTGAGAGGTTGGCAGTCCTCCAGAAAACCTCAAAAATGGCGCAGCGATATTTTTATGCAAGGGAAGAACAAAGAATTGCTTCAAATGAGCTGTTTAAAAGACATAAAAAATCTTTTGATACTAAATTTGTGCAACATATATAAACTGGAGAATTCTTCTCCCTGATCGTTACGTTCACCAGTTAATGTTTTAGATCTATAAACATAATAGCAAAAGCGATTACAAAAATTGTGCAAAAAACTCCTAAATATAGAGAATCTTCAAAATATTGTAAAACTGTAAAATATATGCAGATAGATGTCATGTGGGATGCAGCATACCAGCTGCCCTGTAGAATGCAGAAAGTTTTGTAAATCCTTTCGTTCGATACAGCTCTTG
This sequence comes from Amaurobius ferox, assembly GCA_951213105.1. Taxonomy (NCBI): domain Eukaryota; kingdom Metazoa; phylum Arthropoda; class Arachnida; order Araneae; family Amaurobiidae; genus Amaurobius; species Amaurobius ferox. Next base: position 53,707,415 of record OX578146.1, read on the forward strand.
GACTGGCTTAGATTAGATAGTTTTTGGGATTTTTCTTTATATGCATTCGAGGGATACTTTGAAGGGGAGCTACAGTTTAAAGTGAATTATGAATCATTTTGAGCCTAATCAATCAAATTGATTAAAAAAATATACCTAAAAAGTAAAAACTTCGCATTATAAAATAAATTTGCCCTCCAAAATTATATATTCCTACTAATTTGGATTAACGAGGATTTTACTTTTTAGTAGGTGTGATTATGTATATAAAGAAAAGAATGTGATAATATGAGAGAGGGTTGTAATATAGAAATCGATATAAATATTGCCATGCTAATGCCATCTAGCGGTTACTTGTTACTTTGTGACATTACATATAGCGACGAACTCTAGAGTTTTGTAAAGATACATTTGTACTTTTTTTTCTATTCTGAATAGGTGGGGTAGCTGAATTCTAAGCTGAGTTCTACATAAGGATTACTGAAACATTTAAATTGTTATTTAGCATGCTGATTAAATCCCTCAAAATCGCATTAATTGGTTAACATATTTTTGGTTATATACAAACATGCTATTCCTATAATACAACCCGATTTTTTTTTCAACCTAAATTTTGTAATACTTCTTTTTTTTCTATTTTTGCAATACTAGGGGACCCTACCTCTTGTTTACTACATTCACCAATTCCTGATATCCTCGAGTACGCATCAATATTTCAATGTGCATCTGTTACAACATTTTTTAAGGCCTAGCCCTTGTCCACGTGTATAGCAATATTGCTTGATTTTTTCATGTTTTTTTATTATCGTGTCTATACCATTGAAATTTGTTGATTTTCTTTAACTTGATGACTCGTAATTTGTATTTTTTTCCATTTGATTGAAGATTTGCTGTTTTATACTTTTACTTTGTGGGATTTTTAGAAAGTTAGGTTTTTCGAGTTGCAACTTCTCACTTTTCTTTCATTGGACTTTCAAACTATTATTATTATTATACATATATATATATATATATATATATATATGTATATATATATATATATTTAAATTCTAACGATAACGATAACGATAACTGCTGATAACGAAAGTCTCAACGATAGCTTGAGTATTAGGGTTCTGAATAATAGATTGATGTTTAATTGTTTAACTCATGTAAATATTACTTCTTTTGAAAAGGCAACTGTAAATGCGTTTTCAAGAATGATATGTTAGATTTTGTCGTTAAATGGATGAAAAATGGTGCAAAAAATAAAACTTTCACTTCAAAATTGCATGAAAGATAGAGTAATTCATAAACTAAATCGAAATTTAAAAAATGGTTTCCGTCATGCAAAATTTCTATCGTAGGTACATGTTTGCAAAACTTCGCGGACGTGATATTGTTAGTCTGACTAGAACTTCAGCTCACAGCTCAAATATTCTTTCTTTGATTTTATAATAAATATACCTCTTAAACTAAAGTATAAACCAAAAAACGGTTCCTTTGAAACGTGTTTCTCTAGCATTTCTCTACAAATGTACCACATTTCATATTTTTGTAAGCTATAGTGTATGCAGTACGAGATAGAGAAACTCGAAGGACGCCAACAAACAGCGGCGGCGCCATCAGCTATACTACTTTTTAATGTAGAGATATTTCTTGACTTGTTTGAAAGTTTTGTGTTTTTCAAAGAAAATAACTTCCTTTATTTAACTCTTTTTTGCAGTAAGAAATATCAAGGAATTTTATATACTTTTTAAAACATATATATTCTTTAAAACGATGAATTTAGGATGTATCTCTGACAGTTCTTGCAGGCGATTCTTTTACAGCTGTTACTATAACTATGGTTAAAAGCAACTATATATAGAGATTTCTTGACTTGTATGAAAGCTTTGTGTTTCTGAAAAAACTTCGTTTTTCTAACTTTGTTATGCAGTAAAAAATATCGAAGAATTTTTTAGTGTACTTTTTAAAACAAATATTCTTTAAAACGATGGATTTAGGATGTATCTCTGCCAGTTCTTGCAGGCGATTCTTTTACAACTGTTACTTCAACTATGGCTAAAAACAACTATATATAGAGATTTCTTGACTTGTTTGAAAGTTTTGTGTTTCTCAATGAAAAAAACTTCCATTTTTCTAACTTTGTTATGCAGTAAAAAATATCGAAGAATTTTTAGTGTACTTTTTAAAACAAATATTCTTTAAAACGATGGATTTAGGATGTATCTCTGACAGTTCTTGCAGGCGATCCTTTTACAGCTGTTACTTCAACTATGGTTAAAAACAACTATATATAGAGATTTCTTGACTTGTTTGAAAGCTTTGTGTTTCTCAAAGAAAACAACTTCCTTTTTTCTTACTTTGTTTTGCAGTAAAAAATAAAGAATTTTCAGTGTACCTTTTAAAACAAATATTCTTTAAAACGATGGATTTAGGATGTATCTCTGACAGTTCTTGCAGGCGGTTCTTTTACAGCTACTAATTTAACTATGGTTAGAAGCAACTATATATAGAGATTTCTTGACTTGTTTGAAAGCTTTGCGTTTCTCAAAGAAAAAACTTAATTTTTTCTAACTTTGTTATGCAGTAAAAAATATCGAAGAATTTTTAGAGTACTTTTTAAAACAAATATTCTTTAAAACGAAGGATTTAGGATGTATCTCTGGCAGGCGATTCTTTTACAGCTACTAATTTAACTATGGTTAAAAACAACTATATATGGAGATTTCCTGACTTGATTGAAAGCTTTGTGTTTCTCAGAGAATTTTTTTTTGAACTTGAAAATCTTATTTCTAACTGTTTTTACAATAAGGAATATCAAGGAATTTTTTAGTGTACTTTTTAAAACAAACGTTCTTTAAAACGATGAATTTAGGATGTATCTCTGACAGGTCATGCAGGCGATTCTTTTACAGATACTACTTCATCTGTGGTTAAAAACAATTATAGAGATATTTCTTGACTTGTATTTCTCAAAGAAAACAACTTCTGTTTTCTCCAACTTTTTTTTGCAGTAAAAAATATCAAGAAATTTTTCAGTGTATTTCATAAAACAAATGTTCATTAAAATAACGAATTTAGTATCTCTGACAGTTCTTGCAAGCGATTCTTTTACAGCTACTACTTCAATTATGGTTAAAAACACCCGAATCAACTAATGTTATTCTTTCCTTTTACAAAGTATTATAAGTAACCAGGCATTTAAAACATTGAATAGTTTCCGTCTCAGGTCACGATGGCATAAATGTTTCTGTGATCCATACAGACAGTTGCTACGGTGATACCAGGCAACGCCCCTTATTTTCAGAACTATTGCAGACGATTAAAATGAAAAAAAAAATCTGTAACAGCTACATGGGTGTAGCGCAATATATCTTTTTCTATTGCTACCTGCGTCTGGCAATACTCCCAACTTGAGCTGGACAGCGATTGTGCTTCGACCATAAAAATTGGCGGTGTCTAATTATTTTATCCGCTTATTAAACTACACTTTCAGAGTAGTAGAAAAAAAGTGGTAAAATATTTATATTTCTTAAGTATTGTTTCAAAATCGAGATTTTTTATAAAGATGCGCACATAAGAATAAGGGTATCAAAGTGAAATTCATAATTAGATAGATTATGTGAAAGACTAGCTCTTGAAAAATATTTTTCATAATTTGCATGATTCAAATATACTATTATAAAATATCTGATGTGGGCAAAACATGACTGTCCTTATATAATGCAATGAATTTACTACTTTTACAGTTAAAAAAAATGTTATTCTTATAGTAGATACTTATATTCTTTCCAAGATATTGAATTTCTTTCAATTAGTCATCATTTTCATTGATTTAGAGTCATTTTTATTCATTTGGCGAGATTTTTGTTAATTTGGTAACAATTAAAAATGTTGCCAACTTCGCGACATTCCGCCAAATTCGTCGCTAAAATCTCGCCAAGCATTATGGACGGAGAAATAAGTTATTCTTGCAGCGGATAAATGACTATTGGCGTTCAAATACAAAAGTATTACTCCAAGTATTTTTTCCTGAATGGAACGAGCTAGATCCACGAGAATAATGTCACCAAATTTATCGCATGGTATTACATATGAAAAGTGAACATGTTTATCAATAGGAAATACATTTCTTTTATTTTATATAACTTTTTGATAATTTTTTTGAAAAATGTGCAATATCTCGAGAACGGTTCATGTTAGCGTTCTAAAATTTATATCAATCGTTTTCTAATAAAAAATTACATAAGAAATGTCTATTTGCGTAACTTTATTAGCGGTTTTGATTTTTTGACGATTTTTTCAAAATTTCACTCGAAAATTTAGGGGGGTTCTGAACATTCGATTGCGTATAAAAACAATAGGCTTCCAGTCTTTACGGATTGTGATTTTTGTACCAAATTTCGTTCGAATCGGTCCATTCGTTCGTGAGTTATCGTCTCCACAGACTCACTGACACACACCCACCCACATACTTTCACACACACATACTTTCACACACACACACACACACACACACAGACATCACTTCAAAAATGTTTGATTCGTGATCAGGGATGCTTGAAATGTGCTCTCCCGTCGAAAACTCGAATTCGAATTTTCGACCTCATCACAATACTTTCCTTATACATTATGTATATAAGGAAATTAAAAATTTAAGAATTTATAATATTTCTAGATGAGAAATTTGCATATAACTATTGCTTTTTAAAATATAATTTATTAAATAACCATTAAAAATGCCCGGTACGCAAGCAGATAATAGCTAAAGATAAATACCAATATCATTTAGACCGGAACGATAGAACCAATACTACAGAAAACTGTAGTTCGAAATGCCCGTCTACTATCAACGCTTCCTATAACGTGTATACGCCTCCTCTCCCATATATGTTATAGGAGGCGTTGCCATTTCGTACCAGTATATGGGACAGCTAAACGAACGAATACGATCCCGCCTTTTACGAGAGCAGATTATAAGAATAAATAATCTATATTACCTTTCTTATATACATAATGTATAAGGAAAGTATTGTGACGGGGTCGAAAATTCGAAATCGAGTTTTCGACGGGAGAGCACTTTTCAAGCATCCCTGATCACGAATCAAACATTTTTAAGTGATGTCTGTGTGTGTGTGTGTGTGTGTCAGTGAGCCTGTGGAGACGATAACTGACGAACGAATGGACCGATTCGAACCAAATTTGGTACAAAAATCACATTCCGTAAACACTGGAAGCCTATTGTTTTTATACGCAATCGAGTGTTCAGAACCTCCCTAAATTTTCGAATAAAATTTTGAAAAAATCGTCAAAAAATCAAAACCACTAATAAAGTTACGCAAATAGACATTTCTTATGTAATTTTTCATTAGAAAACGATTGACATAAATTTTAGAACGCTAACATGAATCGTTCTCTAGATATTGCACATTTTTCAAAAAAATTATTAAAAAGTCGTATAAAATGAAAAAAAAAAATTCCTATTGAGAAACATGTTCACTTTTCATATGTAATACCATACGATAAATTGGGTGACATCATTCTCGTGGATCTAGCTCGTACCATTCATGAAAAAAGATACTTTGAGTAATACTTTTGTATTTGAACGCCAATAGTCATTTATTTGCTGAAAGAACAACTTATTTCTTCGTCCATAACGCTTGGCGAGATTTTGGCGTTGAATTTGGCGGAATGTCGCCAACTTGGCGACTTTTAACCGACCTAATTAACGAAAATCTCGCCAAATGGATAAAAATGACGCTAAATCAATGAAAATGACGACTAATTGTCGAAAATTCAATATCTTGGAAAGAATATTAGTATCTACTACAAGAAAAATCTATTTTTTTACTGTAAAAGTAGTAAATTCATTACATTATATAAGGAATGTCATGTGTTGCCCACATCAGATTTTTTTTCCATGGAGTCGTCTATTGCTACGTCGCAGCAAATCACGGTTTGAATTAAGATTCTTAATACACAGGCTGGCGCACTACTGCCATCTTGACTCCCAGTTTAAGCGATGGATGCACATGGCGAAAAGAGGGTCACTTTCTCGTCCTTTATTAGGTATCTCGAGAAAATTGAAACATTCCAGGCTACTTTCTTGATTAATTGGTGCAATTTTTGGAAGCAGAAGCATCTGTTTTACAACTAATTGCGCACCAAATATCAGCTATGTAACGTGCGCATATTATAGAAATAGCACAGGCAGACGATAACTGACTTTACCGGTTGGATTCAAAATGGCGATTGCTTCAGCCTGTATATATAGAAACCTAAGATTGGTCATTGATCCCCGGAACATTCCTGTCATCTCCAGATATCTAAAAAAATAAATAAAAATAGAAATAAATAAATACAGTAATAATAATCATTATTAATATTTTCAGATTTATCAATAATAATCATTATTATTATTGATAAATCTGAAAATATTCTTCGTTTCAAGCAAATTTTATTCCTGAATGAGGTGATAACGCAGACCCCTGGTGTCCCTTTTGACAAATTAATAAAAACTGCTAATTAATTTAATCTTTGCGATAATTACTTGATCTTTACACTTATTACTTTCCTTATATACATAATGTATAAGGAAAGTATTGTAACGGGGTCGAAAATTCGAATTCGAGTTTTCGACGGGAGAGCACGTTTCAAGCATCCCTGATCACGAATCAAACATTTTTGAAGTGATGTCTGTGTGTGTGTGTGTGAAAGTATGTGTGTGTGTGTGTGTGTGTGTGTGTGTGTGTGTGTGTGTGTGTCAGTGAGTCTGTGGAGACGATAATTGACGAACGAATGGACCGATTCGAACCAAATTTGGTAAAAAAAATCACAATCCGTAAATACTGGAAGCCTATTGTTTTTATACGCAATCGAATGTTCAGAACCACCCTACATTTTCGAATGAAATTTTGAAAAAATCGTCAAAAAATCAAAACCACAAATAAAGTTACGCAAATAGACATTTCTTATGTAATTTTTCATTAGAAAACGATTGACATAAATTTTTGAACGCTAACATGAACCGTTCTCGAGATATTGTACATTTTTCAAAAAAAATTATCACAAAGTCATATAAAATAAAAATAAAAATATTTCCTATTGAGAAACATGTTCACTTTTCATATGTAATACCATGCGATAAATTGAGTGACATCATTCTCGTGGATCTAGCTCGTTCCATTCATGAAAAAAGATACTTTGAATAATACTTTTGTATTTGAACGCCAATAGTCATTTATCTGCTGTAAGAATAACTTATTTCTTAGTGCATAACGCTTGACAAGATTTTGGCGACGAATTTGGAGGAATGTAGCCAACTTGGCGACTTTTTTGAAATGTTGCCAAATTAAAGAAAATCACGCCAGATGGATAAAAATGACGCTAAGTCAATGAAAATGACGACTCATTGTCGAAAATTCAATATCTTGGAAAGAATATTAGTATCTACTATAAGAAAAACCTATTTTTTTTTCTATAAAAGTAGTAAATTCATTACATTATATAAGGAAAGTCATGTGTTGCCCTAATCAGATTTTTATTATTTATGGTAATGAAATATTGTACGTTGAATTTAATAAAAGATAAGTTAAACATTTATAAAAATAGAAGGGTACAAAATTTCTTCTAGTTGTTTCGTGGCCTCGTAGGAAAAAACAAGGAAGATCACTCATGCATAAAGCATTGATCATGTGAAACACTTTCCAACTCTAATTTTATTTAAACACCACTAAAATGCGATGCATTCCTTCAGTGGTAATATTTTTAAAATTATCACAATACTGCATTAATTAATTATATTTCAAAATTTAAAACGTCATCGAAAAAAACGAACTTGATTCAAACGACGTCATCGAAACATAAATCGTCGGTCTCTCTGTTGTTGATTTTGTTGAGACCCAGACCGTCCGACCTACCAGAAAGGTGTTAGGTAACTGTTTGGACAGCCGGGAAGTGCCACCCAATTTAGACCGGAACCCAGTGGGGGAGGCATCCACAGGGACCGTACCCTCCTTCCCCTACCACCAACCTCTCGGAAGGACTTACGGACCCACATGTTTAACGTGATCGTACTCCGCGTGAACACGGCGGCAGTTTTGGCAGCGGCTGGAATCGAACCCGGGCCTACCGAGTGCAACTCCAGCGCGCTAACCAATGGGCTACCGCGCCCCCGTCGGTCTCTCTGTGTAAAAGCAGTAAATATTTTATTCATACATTTTTATTTCATTCATCACAGTACTACAATAATTTATTCTACTTAAAAACTTAAAACCATGGAGGTAAAAGTAATTTAACTCTATACCTAAATCTTCATCGAAAAAGTCTGTCATTAAATCGCCTGCTTTTTATGTAAAATCAATGAATGTTTCATTCATATCTCATCATATTGCCGATATCATATTGTTTCATCATATTGTTTCATCTATATTGCCGACTCCAGATCAAAATAATTTTGCGGTTATGAAATTCAGCAATTATTATGCAACTCATCTTACATCCTAAACTGTTTACATTCTCCATAAGTAAAAATTAGGTTTCGTTGTAGAAATAATCAAAGTTTGATGATCATTTAAACTCAAATATATTGTAATTGTGTTGTTTCAGAATACAGATGCACAGAAATTAAGCAAAAATAAAGCAGTTTTCGGACGGATACGACAATAAATATAAATTAAAAAGAACTTTAAAAATGGCAATTTTGACGAATGGTATTGATAATTTAAACTCAAATATATTGTAATTGCGCTGTTTTAGAATACAGTTACACAGAAATTAAGTAAAAATAAAGCGGTTTTAGGACGGATACAACACTAAATATAAATTAAAAAGAATTTTAAAAATCAGGATTTTGACACAAGATGGATGCCATATTTTATTTGGAAGTGCGTCACGCGATCTCTTCACATAATGGTCACGTGATCTCTTCATATAAATGGTGTAATTAATATTTTAATTTTTATTTTAAAAACTACTGAATATATTTTGCTGACATTTTTTTTCATATATTTTATGGAATAATTTGAATACTACCTAAAATTTTCGAAGCAATTTTTGAATTTCAAATCCGCTTAAAACATGTTTGAACAATTAGGTCCCATGGTGTTCAATGTATTTCATTTTTTCAACCCGGGTTCAATCCAAAACTAATTGGGTGGTATTATTCATTTATATTCCCATAGGTCCCACAGACCATCTGAGCAACATACTAAAATTTTATTTTGATAAAAGTCATTCTTACGGCAGCTATCGTGCTAACGGACAGACAGACAGACAGAGTGAACAAAGTCATAAACACTTTTCAACTATGTTGTAAAGTGGTAAAAACCGCCAGTTGTACATTTCCGTGACATGTAACGATTTTATGACCAATTAAATAAAAAAACTGTTACGCAATTTATTTTTTAAGATTATTACTTGAAATGCTTAACTGGTTACTTAAGTCAATGAAGGGGACTTTGTACAATTTTTATTAAAAGATAAGTAATAAATTCACAAAATTAGAAATTCGATTAACTTTTTTTACTTTCGCATGTAGACAAAACGTCTGAGATTTTCGCAAAAGAAAAGTTTGGTGGGATTCAAAACCAGAATACGCCGCTTGGTTTCCATACAGAAAAGAACAAAATTAATGTATTTTTTGGACTATCTTTTATGTAAATAATTAAACAAAATTAACCTGTTTTAAGCTCTTGAATAATATATGCACAAACTAGGATATCTGGTTTCTGTTTAAGACTTTCTGTACCGAGATTTCACTGAGTTCTTAGTACTCATATATATGCGTTATAAAGCAAAAGATATCATATAGAGTGCTTATATACACAAACAATAAAATAGCGCAAAATTTTACAGACTCTTTCAAATTATTAAAAATTTAATAACTTTTTAATACAGGAATAGTTTCTGGCCAATCTCAGATTTCTAGCTCTTACTTAAGACAAACGGTGACTTTTTGTACCAAGATTTCGCGGAGATTTTAGCATTGCTACACGGTATAAATTAGCGTAAATTATTAAAAAAAGGATTAATGCTTTAATACTTGGAATATATTCTGCACAATCCCAGATCTCTATCTCCTATTTAAGGAGAAATACAATTTCTTATGCCGAGAATTCGCGAAAGTTTTAGCTTTCGTACGTCACAAAATAGCGCAAAAATTAATAGGCAAATTATTAAAAATGTACATTTTTATTTAAATTTTTTTTATTAAATAGTTTATACGCAATCCCATAGCTGTAGCTCCTACATCTTGAAATTGTTCTCCAATTTTTTTCTATAGAACTGGGTAAAAGAGATACAAATAAAGATTGCAAAAGTATTTCTTACCTCGAAATATAAACGGCAATTCACTTTCAGTGTCCACCGTGACCTTTAAAAGAAGCTCGATAAATCCAATGACAAAACTTTTTAAAACCATAAAAGTTTTATTCTTTCGTTGTATTCAAGAACGTAGGAATACATTCCATATAAAACAAAAAGAACTTGATCCTTATTTCCCTTTTAACCATTTCAAAATTCTCCATTTGCACAGGCTGCGGTTTCTTTTATCAAAAAGGTTTAAAAATATTATTCTCTTAAGTAAAAAAAAAATCTGACCTTCCAAGTTCCTTCTATTTGTATTTATTGAATTTCAGAAAGATGTTATTTCATGCACGTAGAAGCAGACGATTTTTTTTTCTTTTGGAAATTTTTTGACCTGCGGCGTCCGGAATGATTTCAAGTCCCTTTAATCCCGTTTTCGTTAAAATAAAAGGGCAAAATTTTAAACAGAATTCCATTAAATCGATTTCTATTGATTCTATGGCAACTGGGTCAGCATTTAAGACTATCTCTGAAAGGTTTTTGAGCTGATCAATAAAGAAAATGTCTCGTTGTTCTGAGAAAATTCAATAAATACGAGTACAACTATTCTGGTCTAGATTCGAACACCTTACTAGGATTTCAACCATGGAGTTAGAGAGGAGATAAAACTCGCTTAAAAATCTCCGAAAGAATTTTAAAAATCGTCTGATATTTAAATGTTTTATTAAAACACGTAGATTTAAGTATTGTAACCATGTAGTTAGAAAGAAGGAGATAAAACTTCTGTAGATGAAACGCTTAAAAAATTTCATAATGGTTTGAGAATTTTATCTAGGTGTCGCTAGTGTTAGCAAAGTAGCTGCTTTTGTTAATTGATACAACAGAAAGGCGTAGTATTTACATGTATTACACGTATTTTTGATTACTTTTAAATTAAAGGTTCCCTCATTATGAGTATAATTAACCAGTATTTTTACTTTCCCTGCAATACATGGTAATGTATAGGGAAAATATTGGAATCGTGCCGAAAATCACAACTGGAGTTTTCGACGGATCTACACGTTTCGAGACCTCTAGAATACGAAAAAACCATTTTTAGCGTGACGTCTGTGTGTGTGTCTGTCTGTCTGTCTGTGTGTCTGTGTGTCTGTCTGTCTGTCTGTGTGTCTGTCTGTGCAGATTTTGTATCCACTCTAACTGAAAAACTAATGGTCCGAATTTCACAAAATTTTGTAGGTAAGTCACTTGTGGGCGGGGCTAATGCTGATTAGTTTTGGGTACGATTCGGAATAAAAGAACCCGCCTTTTTTGTGAAATGGCCCGCAAAAGCTTGTATCCACTCTAACTGAAAAACTAATGAACCGAATTTCACAAAATTTGGTGGATAAGTCGCTTGTAGGCCAATCTGGTGCTGATTAGATTTTGGTACGATTCGGAAAAAAATAACCTGCCTTTTTTTGCAAAATGGCCCGCAAAAATCGTCAAAATCTAAACTAAGGAACTAGGTATACTCAAATATATCCATTAAATGCTCGTTTAATACGTAATTTTTAACGACGAAAATAATACGACCAACCCCATTACACTAGGACTAGCCGTTCTCGAGATATTTTAGTTTTTCGTATTTTCTCTACATCACCTTTGAAAACAAGTCCGGTTACCGAATGAGAACGGAAATTGAATTAAAAGTGAAATGAATTTAATTAAAATAAAGAGAACGTGGATATAAGTCTGCAGGGAAAGTCATGTGCTGCCCACATCAGATTTTTTCATAGTTGTATCATGAAGTACAGAATATAGGGATATAAAAATAGACTAAAAGGTAAAATAATTTTGAATACGTAGGAATATTTTTTATTGTTTCGGTTCTACTTTGCATTGCGCTAATAATTTTTTTTTTTACAAAATTGACAGTTTAAATGAATATTTTAGGCCTTTCGTCATGGAAATGCATACAATGCAAGGCTACTTATCCCAGAATTACTTATACCTGAATTACTGGCTCAAACGATATTGGCGTTTTACCACCATGATTTTAACACTTTTTTGGGCTTCGAAATATTTTTGCGAAGCAAATACCAAGGACATACTGGGAATAGCGTAGTGGGGTTCATTTCAAACGAAATAGGACGAATATTAGTCTCGGCAGCTCAGCCACGAATATTCAGCCAGATATATGTGCCTCGATTCTCCGCTCAGTCCTTTACAATGGCGCCCAGGTCTGGCAATATAAAATGGTAGATTACATGGAGTGGATGACTATTGCCTGAATAATACCTATATTGAAATATTTCCAGACCCCTGCATTTTTCATGCGGTTGTTTTAACTAACGGCTCTTTACGTTGAGCATAATGCTACCCTGAATATATATATAGCATAGAAAACGTATAAGATTAAAATAAAATCCACAGATATCCAATTTTCCTTCCGAAGTTGGCGCAAAGCAGCACACTCTCCCAATGTAACACATAAGATTCATATGAAAAAAAAGGGGCGGGGGAAATCACCAAATGCAAGGCCTAAAATGGTAGAGAGGGATGGCGACCCTTCTTTCCCATTTTAAAGTATGCTTTTATGCCCGGAAAACACTCACGGTACCAATGCCATACAGTAGCCATACTTCCGGAAATGTGCCAAGTCAACGACACTCGAAATAGTGCAAAGTAAACATATAAGAAGCAACCAGGATCGCAAAAGAAAAGAAAATAATGGATATGCAGCAAATGCCCCTGTCGATTAAGACAGAACACATTATACATATTTCCAGTTTACGCATGCGTAATTCGTTATTTTCACGTGCATCATTCTATACCTCTGACATCCCTTAAGTAAGTATTTTCTCCCTTTTTAATATATATATATATATATATATATATATATAAAGGGAGAAAATGCTTTTTCTTATATATATATATATATATATATATATATATATATATATATATCAGAAAGATATAACAATAATAACTAATTACAGGTAATTATGAAATATTAAAATCCCCAAAGCAGTCAAACCACGGCTATAATGCCTATAAAATAAATGAACAGCATTGGCTTATTTTTGGAGATTAACCAGACTTAGATTCCTCTTTAGGTCCGAGCATCTAATTCTAATTAACCCAAGCATATGCTTGTTTCAGATTTGGCAATAGTAAGTTACTATAAATGCCAAAACTCAGATTATAAGCACCAAAAGAGGAAAAATTGAAATATTATTAAGAATTCAAGAATTACCATGATCCATGATATATATATATATATATATATATATATATATATATTGCCTTTTCTTATTTTGCCGTGTTTGCTTTTTATTTTATATATATTTATATATACTCGTATATACCTTTTTAATTATGATTTTTATATACTCATCTTCCTCTCATCCCCTTTCCATTATAGTGATAAGTTATACTTTCTATTTTTATCCTTAACCTTGGTCTATAGTTATTTATTTGTAACAGATATGCTAGAGATGGTTTTTTTGTACTTACCCTAGTTTATGCATTGTTTTCGTTTAAACAATTTCAATTTATATATATATATATATATATATACATATATATATATATATATATATATATATATATATATATATATATATATATATATATATATATATACATATATATATATACATATATACATATATATATATATATATATATATACATATATATATATATACATATATATATATACATATATATACATATCATATATATATATATATATATATATATATATATATATATATATATATATATATATATAAATAAAATTGAAAGATTTTTACCGAAAATTACGCATAAACTACTGCATGTACAAAAAAACCCATCTCCAGCATATCCGCCACAAATGAGCAACTACAGACCAACACCAAGAATAAAAATAGAAGGTAACATATCACTACAATGGAAAGGGGGATGAGAAGAATATTAGGATACAAAATTCACAATTAAAAGTATATAAATATAAATAAAAATAAAAATAAAATACGGCAAAAATGAGAAAAGGCAATAATAATTAGCTCAAGATAAAAGATTAAGACATAGAGAACAATCAATTGAAACTACACAAAAAATGGCGGTTAGTTCGAAATTGCTTCTCATCAGGACAGCCATACAATTCGAATTAAAACCGATAGAATAGCCAGTTTCTGACAATGGCGATAGTATTTAACTATAGACACCATTGGAACTGTCTACTGGCTAGTGGAAGGAGAAATATAAATCAATTGAATTACAAATCAGAAAAATAATACGAACTCATAAGCATTGTTACCACGTGTAAGTTGAATAAGCGACTGAGCATATCACCTCACTTCGTCAATGCGAGTGGGCACCGGAATGAATACATTTGAACGATACATAATATGTATGGAGACTTTCAAAAATAGTAATCAGTATAGGACTCAGGACAAGTGGAAAATAGTCATTCGAAAATAGTAAACAGTATTAGACGCAGGCCAAGTGGTAAGTTAGATGATAAGAATGGGTGAATTCTCAAAATTGAGTTATCCAATCAAAGATAAATAGTGCATCTGTAAAATTATTACGTGGTATATTTGAAATTATTAATAATATTATTTACAAATACTTCCGGATATTGGTAATTTTGACAAATGCGTTTAAGATTATTGATGTGGAGAAAGTGAAACCGAGGATCAGAAAGTCGATGTATTCGAAATAGCTGGTTTAAAATGATGTTTCTAAACAATTGAATAGAATTACAAGATTAATATGATAGCAGCTTTATGATAGTGAAGTTGTAAGAATCTTTTTTATCATATAGATTGGTGATTACATGATTATTGAGGGTATCTAAATTTAGGTCTAAGAAATTTACATTTTGACAAACGCTAGGCTCATTAGGAATTAATTCTAGGTTAGATGGGTAAAAATCAATATTAATTGGATAGGAATCATCAATGATAATACAAATTTAGTCGTCAACATATCTATATATAATATATGAATTAGAGTTAAAATGACATTCATAATAATAAAAAAGATATAAGTTAGCGAGTATACTACAACTACAGCCACCTTGTGGTACTCCAGATGTTTGTAAATAAATGTTATCACCTTGGATAATATAATTGTTGTATAACACAAAGTGCAAGAGCATAGGAAAGTTTTTGACATTAAATGCAACATTATTGGAAGATAGATAGTCATGATAAAGAGAGATAATAACTTTATATAAATCTTTAATGACAATATTATTAAATAGGTCTTTAAAATCAATGGTATGGAAACCAAGAATTTGTGGAAGCTTGCTAAGAAGATTTACTAAATCAAAACTATTGTTCAAAATGAAATATCCTGAATTCCTAAATTTAAGAGATTCATTAATTCTATTTAAACAGTTAAGCGAGTACTTACTAGCTGTAGTGGTAAAGGTATTATGTCCACAAGTGACTGTTTTAAAACTGAGAGGTGATTTATGGAATTTAGGAACCAAAGTAACATAAGGAAATTTAAAAAACTTACAATTAATATTTAATTGTGTATATAATTTTAGCATTTTAGTTTTGATTTTGATAGATTGATTATTAATGGGTTTAAAAATTTGATTATTTTTTAAGTAATTCTGTAACAGAGAAACATAATATTTTTTACAAATGATGGCATAATTATTAGAAGCTTTATCTACATAAGTTATGACAAAATGTTGTTGTAGTTCTTTAATAGCAGATAGGAGTTGTTTATAAGGATACCTAGGCTTCGTTAATTTAATGTTTATAATAACATTTTTAAGTAGATGTAAGGTAGTATACTTCCATAGATGGAATGCTTCAATAGGAATGGAATGTGAACAAGCAAGTTGATATATGAATTTATCAAAATCAAATGATATAGACTGAAGAAGTTGTTTAGGGTGATGGCAGAATGGAATGCGAAATTTAGACCCTTTATTCATAATATCCCTAAGTATATCATCCTGAACTATACTGAGATCCCCAGTAATAATGTGTCCATGAGAGGAGTTGACATAAGGGGCAAGATTTTTATTGCTGCATACACATGATGTAAGGTCATCGGAGTTTAATGTCCTGGAAACTTCCTTCTAATTGTATATAGTTCTACCAATCGGTAAATTATATTTGAAAGATTTTTGTATTTTGATTTCTTTTACAGGTAACAAGTGCTGATGTTTTGCAAATAAATTATTGAAGTTAAGAGAATTAAGAATAGGGTGTTTAAAAGAAATTAGATAGTAAGCTATTTTAGTATGTGGATTTGGTGAATGGAGAAGGTGATAATTTAAGAAATTTGTACGTGAAAGAAGCAAATCATAAAATAAATGTTTAAAATGCTCATGAGTTAATTTTAATTTTAAAAAATTAGTATAAACAATAGTTAATTTGCATTTTCTGACTTTATATAACCAAGTTCTAACAGGTAGAAAATTGAAAGTTTGAGAATACTTATATTGCAATTCCAAAATGTCTGCATTGTAATCAATATTTTTACTTAAGTTACTTTTTCCTTTGCCACGCTTATATCGCTTTTTACTAGACGTTGATGACTTTGAATATTGAAAAAGATGTTTATATACTGAAGATTTATTAGAATTGTATTCAAAACTATTGTTAACAACATTATTATTATTATAAATTTGATTTAAGCCATAGGAGAAGAGAGTTTTATATTTTTTAATGTAATAATTTTCAAATACTAATCTATCAGTGAGTGAAATTTTAATATCTAAAATATAAAGGGATACATTTTTAAATCCGTGTGTAGCAAAGTGCTGATATTCAAATTGATTTTTAGTAGGGAGATCATTAAAGACTTTATGGTCAAATTTTTTAATATGATCCCTGTGGACATTTATTCTCAGATATAAAGGGTTGCTGGTTTGGCCAATATAGGATATATATATACATATGTATATACGAGTATATTGATATATATATATATATATATATATATGTATATATATATATATATATATATATATATATATATATATGTATATATATATATATATATATATATATATGTATATATATATATATATATATATATATATATATATATATATATATATATATATATATATATATATATATATATATATATATATATATATATATATATATATATATATATATATATATATATATATATATATATATATATATATATATATATATATATATATATATATATATATATATATATATATATATATATATATATATATATATAATATAAAATCGGTGTAATGAGGCGGTTATTCAGATTCAAAATTGCACTTCAATCTGAAGTTTGTACCTGAAGTGAATGTAGTGTTCAAATATAGAAGAAAATAGAACCGTCTGAACTAGATAGATACCGCGGTATAGGGACAGAAGGAAATATGCGGTTCGAATTCTCGCTGAGACATCAGTTAGTAACAAGTAGCTTATTAGAATTCAATTTAATACCTACAAAATACCTTAGCAAAACATTTATCAATGGTATTATTATGGGCGGATTATGAGTACATGCTTGAAAAGTTCTATTGATTTTAAACTCGGTTATATGTTCGAAAACCCTCCAAATTTTCGAATGAATTAGAAAGCATTTATTTAAAAATCAGTACTATAACTAGTAAATAAATAATCATTGAATACTTCATTTTTATATTAGAAAACGAATGATATAAATTTTAAACGTTAGCAAGAATCGTTCTCAAGGTATTGCACGTTTTTCAAATAAATATATCAGAATATCAAGTAAACTTAAAGAAATAGTAAGTATTGTCGAATATGTATACTTTCCATATGCAATATTATACGGTAATTCTATTAATAACAATTTCATGTATGTAATGCGTTCCATTCACGAAAATAAACATCTTTGCAGTAGTTTTGTATTTCGCAACCTAGAAATTTGACAGTTAATATCAATTACATTTTCATACAGACTTTGCAAGTGAGCATGAATAAGCAATTTTATTCTGACCTATAAACTCGTTTAATTTCAATTGTGATTTTAATTCGATGTTGTCAATAATAACATTAGGATATTGATTTATTTACTTACACGCACATTTGGCGACTTTACCTTCGATAATTAGATTGTTACGAGATCAATTTTAAAAATTAAATAACGAAAAGTTAAATACATAATTGACATATGAAAACATATGTGGAAATTTGAATTTGAATTTGAACTTTAGGAATCCATTGATTGGAATGCTATTCATTGGTTTTATATTAATTGTTAAAATAGTTTAATGTATGGACCATATTGCTTAACTGACGATATCAATTTTTTTTAAACTGTCAAATTATATTTTCGTGAAATATAAGCTAATTTGCTACTTTGAAATCGTTTTACATGTTGCCATCCAGAAAGGCATCACATTTTCATTCAATTTCGCCACAACTCAACCCTAAAATATTTCTGCTGTTGAATTTGTACATCATTAATTTGCTGTGAAAGAAATAAAGTTATTGCATTATGTAGAGAAAGTCATGTTCTGTCCACATCAGATTTTTCGTTATATATTGAAAATGTAAATCACACAAAAAGTTAATATTATTTCTCTATCACACCTACCACAATTTATATAAATATCATTGAAGTTATTAGTGACTCAGTACTAAAGAGAAAATTTGTATACAGTGACTGCCGGTTATAAGATTCAGTGGTTATAAGAAACAGCCGTTTATAAGACCCAAAACGACAGAAACAAATACAAACTTCATTTTAACATTAAAATTGTGTCGCTTATAAGAAACACGATTCCGCTTATAAGAAACAGTTTTCTACAGAAAATTTGTTGATTTCCTTGCGACGCGGGTGTAAAAAAGAAAAAAATCCATTTGTTTAAGGTTAACTGAAGGACGAGTTGTTATCTCTTGTCTCTGGGCGTACGGGGAGGGGGTGGGAGTTTGCTATGTAACAAAGGATGACAGAGAATTTCTCCGTAGAAAGGCTTAGGGGGAACAACCCCAAACCAGTAAGAAACGAGTTTTAATCTTTTGGCAGTTAAGGAAACATACTGATAAGGAAAGGCATCTCTGCTTATGCACTCAAATAAGATTCGTACAGCTTTAGTTAGTCATTTTATGTTTTGCTAGTGGAAGCATGTCGCAAAAGAGAAAAACCCTTACTTTGCTTGAAAAGCAAAGTTTACTTAAAAAGTATGATTCTCTACCTCTGTGTAGTCAAAGAGAAGCTGCTTCTGCATTAGAAATTCCGCACTCAACATTATGTAAAATCCTGAAAGGCAGAAATGAAATTTTGACGCCAAATTGTAATCTTCAAAGAAAACGGAAACGAGAAGGAAAGGCAGCTGCTATAGAGGAAGCACTCTTACAATGGTTTTCTAACGCCAGATTAAAGAACGCTCCTATCAGTAGGGCAATTTTACTGAAAAAAGCAGAAAATTTTGCGGAAAAATTAGGAGAAAAAGAGTTCCGTGCGACTGATGGTTGGTTAAGCCGCTGGAAAGAACGAAATAACATTGTGTACAAAAAAAATTATGGAGAGAAGCAGGACGCGGACTCCGAGTCGGCATCTTCATGGATTACGCAAAGCTTACCACCTCTATTAGAAAAATACGCTCCTCATCAAATTTTTAACACTGACGAGACTGGGCTCTATTTTAGAGCGATGCCCGAGTATACAATGATGTTCAAAAATGATCTATCCTCCGTTGGAAAAAAACAAAAAGATCGAGTTACAGTTCTGTTAACAACAAATATGACGGGAACTGTAAAAAAGAGCCCTTTAGTTATTGGCAAAAGCAAACGTCCGCGCTGTTTAAGTGGAATAAAAAAATTGCCAGTGATCTACGAAAATTCAAAGAATGCCTGGATGACAAGTAGAATTTTTGAAGACTTTTTGTTAAAGTGGGACAGGGAACTGATGGGAAGAGAAAAAATTCTTTTAATCCTTGACAACTGTTCGGCTCATCCTGTAGTACAGCTGACAAACATTGAACTTTGTTTTTTGCCACCCAATACAACTTCCATCATACAGCCTCTTGACCAAGGAATTATTAAAGCATTTGAAACCCTGTATCGGTCAAATTTGCGACAGAAAATAGTAGATGCAATTGATGAAGAGAAAGGATCGGCTTGCGAAATAAGCAAGAAAATAACCTTGCTTGATGCTATCCATATGATCGCAGGCGCATGGAAAAATGTTTCTGACATATGCATTTTTAATTGCTTCCGTAAAGCAGGATTTTTGAAAAATAATGTTGACATACCAGCAGAAGATGTAGAAGAATTAGAAGCACATTTCGAAGAATGGATTCACATCGATGAAAATTTACAAACATCTGAAGAAAAAAGTGATGATGACATAGTGGCGGAAATTCAGAATGTTTGCAATGAAGAAGAAAATGAAGACGACGTTCCACAAGAAGAAAATTTTCCTACAGCCAAACAGTCGCGAGAAGCCCTAACTATAATTAGAAAAACTCTTGAACATAGAGGGGCATCAGAAAAAGTTTATGGACTATTTTATGATTTAGAAATGGATGTACGTAAACTAATCACAGACTCATTAGCACAAACAACACTGGATAAATTTTTTGCTGTTCCTCAGTAATAGATTACGCTATGTATGAAAATGTACTATGCTCTTATACATAAATGAACGACCTATGAGTTTTACTTTTTATTCTTATTTAATTACATACTAGTATATGCATACATATAGATAATATTTTAAGTTGTAAGGCTTAATTCGTAAAATAAGAAATATTTTTGAATGCAAAACTCAATTTACAAATGTATTATGTATGTACTAATATTTTACTTATATACATTTATCTTTTAAATTCTGTAAAATTGTGTTCAATAGTTAGTATTTACAATGGAAGAACGATATTTAAAAAATTTCCGGATTTAAGAAACAACTGCTTATAAGAAACAAAACGAGCGAAACGAACGTGTTTCTTATAAGCGGCGGTCACTGTACTGCACAAAACGGACAACACGTCATTTTTTCAAAAACACTATCACGTATAATACTGTTCATCGTAAAATTATGGAGAAAGGTTTTTTATCTCAGAAAAATATGTAGCCTTTCACGTTCCGAAAATATTGTTTTTTGTTTTACGAATAAAAAATTACTAGAATTAGAATCCATTTCTAGAAAAATATTTGGTCGTCACTAGCGTCTGAAAAAAAAATAATCACTCGCAAGGCAGCTGTAGCTTTCTTTCTGTTGTTAATTCCAAAGCAGTTGCTCATTCTGTTGCCAGATTTTCCACGAAAATTACACCGATATTCTGAAAGTGCTTTACAGGTTTATCCCCAGTTGCTACTGGATCGTTAGAAATTGATTTAAGCAGGATTTAGTATGAAATTTTCATCTTTTTTCGGAATGAGATTACGATGATTTCGAGTCATTCCGGAGCCCCAAGACATTAAAAAGTTGAAAGAAAAAAAATCGTCTGACGTACGTGAATTAAATAAAATCTTTCTATTTTGTGGATTCTATAATTACAAACAGAAGAACTCGAGCGGTTTGATTTTTCCATGCAGAAGAATATCTTGAAATTTGAGCAGGAAATAGTAGTTTTTGAAAATGGCGGAAAGGAAAATGGATAAAATTAGAATGTGGTCGAAAACGTATTAAGTGATTCTCCTAAAAATTTTATCTAACATATCCTAGTTACGCTAAAAATACCATTATGTTAAGGAAGATAGTTTTTATCTGTTTCGTTTGATGGTTAAAATCATTGATTAAAATGGGGAAATTTTGAAAATATAGAATTAAATATGCTAGTCAATAAACTAATATATTTTGAATTATAATTTTTCAAGAAATTTTATTCATCCAGCGAGAATACGTTAAAAATAAACTCAAAGCTGAAAACAAATTCAAGTTAAACTCAAGTTAAACTCAAGTTAAAGAAAAGAACTGGCATTAAATACCCTCTTATAATGTGTTTTCCTGATTGACTTTATATTTTCAAATATTTTTATTTTTTACATTTTTAAGTGATTCCTTTGGAGAGGCTGTCTTGCATTATTTTATATGTGGCATGATTGGATTTATATCGGTAGATTTGCTTATGTTTATTTCTCCCCAAACGTTAAAGATTGTGTAAGTGACCTTATGTAACTTTTATTTTACAGATTCTGAAACATAATAACGACATAATAGTTTAAAAATTGCTTTTGAAGATTTCACAGAATATAAGCTTCACTAAGTTAACGAAATATTCATTTATTTATTAATTCTTTTTTTATAGAACTTTTGAAATAAAGTTTTGAGTGTATTTTTTATCAAACCGATTCAAAAGCTAAAGGTATAATGGAAGTATATGCGAGCAGGAAAAAAAAAAGCAATCTTAATGGAACAACAGGGAAAGGGTGAACTATTTTTTATTAATTTATTTAAATTTAAATAAATAAATTTAATTGTGAAAAATACAGTTTTCTTCAATTAATATTTTTATGGTAATATAAAATTATTCTCAACATATAGGTACTAAAACATATATATTGACATAAAAATCTCGAAATCGAAACTTTTCGTAAAAACAATACGTTCTCTATACTTCGTATGAGAAAGTAGAAATAAGTCCAAATTTCTGGAAAACTAACGCTTTTATGTTAAAGCACTAATAAGTGTAAACAGGAACAATATACATCGAATAGCTCGATGGCTATCTTACAAGATAGCTAACAGTAAACAAGTTAGCTAACTGTACAAGTTAGCTAACTGTACAACTGTTACAAGATAGCTAACTGTATAGAACAATAAACAGCAATTAAACGATCAGCAAAACAGCAGATTCTGTTTTCAAAACAATGACGTGATTTACAATTTACTTTGACTCGTATCACGTCAACTCTCTCCAACTAAACCAAAATTTCCATATACAGTCTCCATAAAAATTTCCAGAAAGAGGACGATATCACCGAAACTAGTCGATATTTCTAGAAAGTTCCAGAATATTAAAAAACTCGCCAAAAGTCTCCAAGATGGTGATATTTCATCTTTTCTTTTTGCACAATATTTAGGAAGTACTATTTCTGTGTCAAAAACACTTTTTGGCCAAATTGAAAATCCATTTGTTTTTGATGGTGCTTATTGTAAAAATAAATAAATAAATAAATACAAAAACACTGTATATCACCATCATAAGAACTCGCCAGAGCATTCACCAAAATAAAGAAGACACTTCCATTGCAGATAACAGTATCCATGGGCAGGTTTCGTGTGCTGATGAGCGATACTAAGTGCGAAACCGGTCCATGGATGCCGTTATCTGCAATGGAAGGGTCTTCCTTACTGTATATTATACCGTTCGTCGATCTTGTGCAAAGTTGTGCAAAATTGATTTTGTTTTTTCTGAAACTATCTAACATAATTAAAACAAATTTGGTATATAAATACAAAACGGTATATGAAGATGTAAACAACTTAGCGATGTTTTGTAAATTTTGCACTTGTCGCAAACGCAGTCTTGCCGATATGCAATATCTTGAAAAGTACTCCATAGACTTGTAAGGTCCAAATAACCTTTCGATTATTATTTCTCTCAGTTTACATTATAGTTTATGTTTACTTAAAGTAACAAGTCTAACTGGTTTGGTGGATAGATCAATCACATCGAGATAATCAGCATTTTTCTGCGAAAAACTGTGATATCGCCAACTTGGAGACTTTTTTTAAATGTTGCGAAATTGACGAAAATGTCACCAAATCGATTAAAATGACTCCAAATTGTTAAAAATGACGCCAAATCAATTAGATTAATTGCGTTTTGAAAGGAAATAGTATTGTAACGATGTTTCCATGGCAAATTTGGCGAGATTTTAAAAATGTCGCCAAATTGCTAAAAATGTCGGTAAATCGTTTCTGCAGCGTTTGTCTGTCAGTCCAACTGTCCCACTTGGCGACAATTTTGGCGCGTTTTTAAAAAATCTCAATTGAACAAAATATCACAAAAATTAACGAAAATGTCACCAAATCGATGAAAATTCAATGTCTTGGAAATAATATAAGAATCTACTATAAGAAAAAGCCATTTCTCTGCTCGCCCGTCCGTGGCGTTTGGCAAAAAATTTGGCAAAGAATTTGGCGGGATGTCGCAAATATCGCCAAATTGATAAGAATGGCGCTAAATGGGAGGTGATATTTTGCAAATTTCGAATTCCTTCATATGACGGGCATACATTCTAGTGTGTCAATAAAATGGTAAAAATATTATTAACTGTCGTCTTTCAGAAAACATAGAAAACATATCTCAGCTTAATAGGAAGTGAATGCAGATGATTTAGTAACACAAATTCATCAGAATCCACTGACACGAGTATTAGTGTTAAATCTACTATTAATATGACTCAGTTATACATATAATAAAGTGATAAGTTCACATTACAGATAGACCATTATTTTTGCCACAAACCACATTTACTTGCGTGTAAAATTGTGGAGTAATTTTGACAGCAGAATAATATATCACACGCAGTTTTTGATATTCTAAGAACGCCACTTTTATTTTACACGTAAAAATTGTCAGAACTAGAATCCATTTGCAGGAAAAAATTATCTGGGCGCCATTTTCGTTTGACAAAAAGATCACTCGGGAGGCAGAATCTTTCTTTTGTTAGTTTAAAAGAAATATTCATTCCGTTGCCAGATTTCCTACGAAAATGTCTACCATGTTCTGAATTTTTTTTTCTTTAATTTCAGCCCCGAATTTAGATTTCAGTCACGGAATCGATAAAAATTGATTCGAGAGGGATTCAGTTTAAAATTTTGCTCTTTTTTCCGGAATGAGATTAAAGAGATTTGGAGCTATTCCGGAAGCCGCAGGTCATAAAAAACTTGAAAGAAAAAAAATCGTCTGCTGTACGTGAATTAAATAAAATCTTCCTATTTTGCGGATTCTATAATTACAAATAGAAGAGGAGGAAAGGTTAGATTTTTCCATGCGGGAGAATATGCCATAAAAGTGAAGTAGAAAATTTCTATTCTTGAAACAGTAGAGAGGAAAATAAAATTAAACTATAAATAAAATAATTTTATGGGTTTCAACTAATTGCTTTAGAAACATTTTTGTATTAAACAGAAAATTTCATATTTTTTTAAACTTCTTTCATTTTTTAATGTTACGAAAGATGAGATAGATATTAAGCGTTCCGCTTTATAAATAAAATAAGTGGTTAAAAAGTAAATATTTTGTATATGTATCCTTAAACATAATACTTCAATGTAAGTTACGAGTTTAAAGAAAACATTATATCTTTCAATGACATTGAATTTGCTTAGAAAGTAAGGCTAATCAGTGGAAAAAATATCAAAGAACACATTGTGCATTTGTAAATTATAACTTTCTTTCTTGACTGCTTGCTCATTTTAATTTGTTGGAAAAGATAAATTCGTTTAATCTACAACGCGACTATTTACATAATGTTATTTTAATTTCTGTTTTTTGCATCAACAATAAATATATTTATTTCAGATGCTTTTTTAACACTTTACAACATAGTTGAAACGTGTTTATGACTTTGTTCATTTTGTTTATTTGTCTGTCTGTCTGTCCGTTTGCACGATAATTGCCATAAAAATGACTTTATTAAAATGAAAGTAACAAAATGAAAAGGTCAAAACAATATATAGCAAATAATGGAAAACAGTAGTTGAAAACTACTTTTACTTTTCATATATTGAAAGTATTAAAATCATTATTCATGCTTGCTTTATTTCCAAATGTGTATTGCACACATGCATGCATAACTAGCAATCGCAATCGCTACGTTTTTTTATATATTGGATAAAATCTTAGAATCATTTAAAATTATGACTATGTATTACATTCAATTTAATTGGGGTTCAGGTTTAATATCAGTTCTATAAAAGAACATCTTATTTATTACAAAAAAAAGTTTTTAAATATCATAAAACAAATCTCAATAAGGAAACTAAAAAAAATCACTCAAGTGTATATATTCCTTGAAGTTTCAATGGATTTAAATGATAATAAAGCAATTAATTTAAACCCTGTGAAGCCTAACTTAAAATAACTCAAAATAAGATCGCCAAAGAAACCATATTAATAACTAGAGAAATCATATTCTTCAACGTTTTATTGAACTATTCAAATGGAAGAACAGGAATATAAATCATAAACTGGGATCTACAGCCTGATAGGCTGTTTTTCTTTGATTTATTCCGCTGATTGGATACTTTCGCTAGGCTAATCGAATTCTTTAGAAAATTACGAATTTTATAGAATGTTGTTTTGTAAATCCCCAATGAATGAAACACATTCAATGATACACGTTTGAAATGCTTAGCCAATTGTTTTGACCACGAAGCGGAACACACAAGAATTATCTAGATTTAGAAATATTAAATTTGAAATATATTATAAACAGTATATTTATAAAAATAAGAATCTCATCCAATTAAACCGCTAAGCGGATCCTATAAGAAGTTTTCATCTGTTTTCCGATATTCCGCCATTTTCAAAAACTGACCCGAACATTGAAAGATTTTCTTCTGCATGGAAAACTCCACCTTTTTCTGTTTATAATTATAGAATCCCCAAAAAAGGAAGATTTAATTCCCGTACGGCAGACGATTTGTTATAACATTTTTATGACCTGCGGCTCAAGGATTACTCGCAATCTGTTTAATCTAATTCCGGAGAAAGAGCAAAATTTCAAACTGAATCCCCCTAGAATCAATTTTATCGATTAGTTTTATCCATAACAATTGGGGCTGAACCGCAAAAAACACTTTCAGAATATCGGTGAAATTTTCGTAAGAAATCTGGCAATGGAGCGAGTATTTATATACCTTGGAATTAACGCAAGAAAGAACGTTTGGTTTCAGTGATTATTATTTTTCATGAAAGTAAATGGTGACTAGATAAATTTTCCGAAAAGGATTCCAGTTCCAGTAATTCTTGTGGGTCAAATAAAAAAAAAATTGATTTGGACAGTTCATAACCTTCTCTACAGACTCAAATACATTTTCTCTTTATTTCTTTAATAATTCAGAAGTTTAATAATTCAGAAGAGAATTCTAGAAGTTTCTATAGAGAGGCTATAAAAGTAGTCATCATTCTGTTGGAGAGGAGTTGTCGAGATACGAGCTACACTAAGCTGTGACTTTCGTCAATGTTTTGAGAACAGTAGCTGGGGTTATGAAAAATTACTTTCGTCAATGCTTTGAGTATATTGGTTATTGTTTTAAATTAGTGGAGCATTTAAGTGCTGTTTGACTGTATATTGTTCCTGTTTACGTTGTGCTTGTGAATAAACGTGTTGCGTTATCTAGAAATGTGGACTCATTCTTGTATTCCGCGTGCACAGTCATAACAGGTATTTGTTCCTGGCTTTTCCGCCGAAGTTTCAAGGATAAAATATGGCATCATTAGCCTATTTCGTTTTTCGTTTCGTTTTCAATTTAAAAAAATCTGATGTGGACAGCACATGACTTTCCTTATATAATGCAATGAATTCACTACTTTTACAGTAAAATAAAATAGATTATTTTTATAGTAGATATTTGTATTCTTTCCAAGATATTGAATTTTCGTCAATGAGTCGTCATTTTTATTGATTTAGCGCCATTTTTATGCATTTGGCGGGTTTTTCGTTAATTTAGCAACATTTAAAAAAGTCGCCATTCCACCAAATCCGTTGCCAAAATCTCGCCAAGCGTTATGGATGAAGAAATAAGTTATTCTTATAGCAGATAAATGATTATTGGCGTTCAAATACAAAAGTATTACTCAAAGTATCTTTTTTCATGAATGGAACGAGTTAGATCCACGAAAATGATGTCACCCAATTTATCGCATGGTATTACATATGAAAAGTGAACATTTTTCTCAATAGGAAATTTTTTTTTTTATTTTATATGACTTTTTGATAACTTTTTTGAAAGATGTGCAATATCTCGAGAACGGTTCATGTTAGCGTTCTAAAATTTATGTCAATCGTTTTCTAATGAAAAATTACATAAGAAATGTCTATTTGCGTAACTTTATTAGAGGTTTTGATTTTTTGACGATTTTTTCAAAATTTGACTCGAAAATTTAGGGGGGTTCTGAACATTCGATTGCGTATAAAAACAATAGGCTTCCAGTGTTTACGGATTGTAATTTTTGTACCAAATTTCGTTCGAATCGGTCCATTCGTTCGTCAGTTATCGTCTCTACAGACTCACTGACACACACACACACACAGACATCACTTCAAAAATGTTCGATTCGTGATCAGGGATGCTTGAAACGTGCTCTCCCGTCGAAAACTCGAATTCGAATTTTCGACCCCGTCACAATACTTTCCTTATACATTATGTATATAAGGAAAGTAATTATATCACCAGACTTAAAAATTAGAGTAATATGTTTCTGTTCATAATGAAATCACTGACTAAAGAGGTGACTTTTAAGTTTTGTACCAATCCTCTCTACCTACAAGTTATAATTGTATCGAAATTTAAGTAATATTTTTAGTTAAAATTTCATTTTTCGTTAAGTATTGTAATTCCTATAACTAATTATTATTAAATGTTCACTTCAATTATTTTAAATAAAAAATAAAATTAATGAAATTTGTAAGATAAATAATGTGCAATTATATTTTTACTTTCCTTATATACATATTGTACATGACGGAGGAAAGTATTGTGACGGAGTCGAAAATTCGAATTCGAGTTTTCGACGGGAGAGCACGTTTCAAGCATCCCTGATTACGAATCAAACATTTTTGAAGTGATGTCTGTGTTTGTGTGTGTGTCAGTGAGCTTGTGGAGACGATAATTGATGAACGAATGGACCGGTTCAAACGAAATTTGGTACAAAAATCACAATCCGTAAACACTGGAAGCCTATTGTTTTTATACGCAATAGAATGTTCAGAATCCCCTAAATTTTCGAGTGAAAATTAGAAAAAATCGTTAAAAAATCAAAACCGCTCATAAAGTTACGCAAATAGACATTTCTTAAGTAATTTCTCGTTAGAAAGCGATTGACATAAATTTTAGAACGCTAACATGAACTGTTCTCGAGATATTGCACATTTTTCAAAAAAATTATCAAGAAGTTATATAAAATTAAAAAAAAAATATTTCCTATTGAGAAACATGTTCACTTTTCATATGTAATATCATGCGATAAATTTGGTGACATCATTCTCGTGGATCTAGCTCGTTTCATTCATGAAAAAAGGTACTTCGCGTAATACTTTTGTATTTGAAAGCCAATAGTCATTTATCTGCTGTAAGAATAACTTATTTCTCCGTCTATAACGCGAGATTTTGGCGACGAATTTAGCGAAATGTCTCCAACTTGGCGACATTTTTAAATGTTGCCAAATTAACGAAAGTCTCGCCAAATGGATAAAAATGACGCTAAATCAATGAAAATGACGACTCATTGAAGAAAATTCAATATTTTGGAAAGAATATAAGTATCTACTATAAGAATAACATTTTTTTTAACTGTAAAAGTAGTAAATTCCTTGCATTATATAAGGAAAGTCATGTGTTGCCCACATCAGACTTTTTTTACTTTAGACCTTTCAGAATAGATACAAAAAAACATATAAACATTTTAAAATATTAATAAAATGCGTATACATATATAGATAACCCAGAAAATACGTAAAAATTAAAATGCATTGGGATAAACTGCCTGAGAAAATGTTCAAAATACTCAGATGGTTTTAGGGACACAACATGGGCATATTTCGTTGGGAACAGCATAAATACACCCAAAGCAGAAAACCTGCTTAGAAAGTGTCATAGGAATACGTATTTTCCCAAATGACAAAAGTTCGTGAACTGGGCTACTGGAAACATTAATTGGTAGCTAAAATTTGAAACACAGGATTTATATAAATAAAATTTAAATGCTATTTTATTTAATTCACAATCTCAAATAAATGAAAATATCTTAAAGGGCATATCAATTAAAAGGCATATCAATTTGATTTGGCTTAAAGGGCATATCAATTTGATCACGTCTGCTATTGCTGATAATTTTTCGACCCCTTTGGATAGAACTCGAGCAAGCGAACTTCAGAGTTTGGAAATCAATTTTATCAGATCCACATTGTGTAAAGACCCTTGCTGTCCCAACTGGAAATCGTACTCTGGATCTTCGAATTGGCTATAGCTGACGCTCTACTATTGAGCTATTGGGACGAAAATGCGAACTCTTATTATCGAAGTGGACCTTGCATATTTTTACCTGCTATTTTTACCTCAGGTTGGCCTCCTGCTGTTATTTTTATCCTCCAGGTTAGCAGCTTGCTTAGTTTTTATCCTCTCGATTTGAAATCGGCGCTCCATATTTCAGAGTCTATTGAATTCGTTGTCATATTAGGGTCACTTTTAGACTTCCGACATTTTTGCGCTAACCTACAGGGTTGATTTATTGGGGCGCCATTGTAAATAAACTTGCTGCCCCAACCAGGAATCGAACCCTGGATATTCGAACTCGCTAGCCCATGCTCTACCGTCGAGCTACTGGGAAGAAATTGCAAGCTCTTATTGTTGAAGTGGACTCTACATTCTTCTCTCTCTAATGCCAGATTGGGGTTCATCTGATAATCTGACTGACCACCTCCTGCTAGTTTTACAGTAGGTTGGCTTTTTGCTGATATTTTTATTCTCCAGGTTAGCTTCCTCCGTAGCCTTTATCAGTTCTATTTGAAATCGGCGCTACATATTTCAGAGTCCATTGAGTTTGCGGTTGATTTGTTCGGGCGCCATTATAAAGAATCTTGCTGCCCCAACAGTTGGGTAATCTGCAACTGATAATCGATATTTTTTCATTTATTGACAGCATCTTTACTTTCCCTGCAATACAGGGTAATGTATAGGGAAAGCATTGGAATCATGTCGAAAATCGCAACTCGAGTTTTCGACGGATCTACACGTTTCAAGACCTCTAGAATACGAAAAAAACATTTTTAGCGTGACGGTTGTGTGTGTCTGTGTGTCTGTCTGCCAGTGTGTCGGTCTGTGTGTCTGTCTGTCTATCTGTCTGTTTGTGCAGAGATTGTATCCACTCTAACTAAAAAACTAATCGATCGAATTTCATAAAATTTGGTAGGAAAGTTACCTGTAGCCAAATCTGGTGCTGATTAGTTTTGGGTACGATTCGGGATAAAAGAACCTGCCCTTTTTTGTGAAATGGCCTCAAAAATTGCCTGTAACCACAATAGCTGAAAGACTTATAGATCGAATTTCACAAAATTTAGTTGATAAGTCGCTTGTGGGACACTCAGGTGCTGATTAGATTTTGGTACGATTCGGAAAAAAATAACCTGTTTTTTTTGCAAAATGGCCCGCAAAAATCGCCAAAATCTAAAATAAAGAACTAAGTATACTCAAATATATCCATTAAATGCTCGTTTAATACGCAATTTTTAACGACGAAAAGAATAAGACCAATCCCATTACACTAGGACTAGCCGTTCTCCAGATATTTTAGTTTTTCGTATTTTCTCTACGCCACCTTTGAAAATAAGTCCAGTTATCAAATGAGAACGAAAAAAGTGGATTAAATTTAATTAAAATAAAGAGAACGTAAGAGATATAAGACTGCAGGGTGCTCACATCAGATGTTTTCATTTATTGACAGCATTT
This sequence comes from Amaurobius ferox, assembly GCA_951213105.1. Lineage (NCBI taxonomy): Eukaryota > Metazoa > Arthropoda > Arachnida > Araneae > Amaurobiidae > Amaurobius > Amaurobius ferox. Next base: position 53,739,275 of record OX578146.1, read on the forward strand.
TTTCATTTGTTAAAATGGTTATACACCTATCTTAATAATATTCAACGATAAAATGAATTTTTCAAAAATTATTAACTAGAAGAAAACCTGAACCGTAAAAGATATGAGGCATAAACTATATTCAATAACTTTTAAATATAAAGGATAATGCCATAACTACAAGCAACACTGAACATGTCAGATAAATATTTCCATTTTTGCAGCTTATTAAGTAAAATAAGTTTATCCCGATTTTTATATAGCGTTTTCTATTAAAACTATTTCTGCTTCGATACATTCAGTTCAACTGATCACAAATTTCTTTTAAAAAAGTGATAATTAGAAAGTAATTATTTTTAGAAATCAGAATTCTACAAAGCAAAATAGCGTGATAAAATTAAAATTTTTCTTTTATTCACATTCAAACAATAAAATCGAACGATCCAAGTTTCCAAACACTTACTGTTTACTTTCCCTGCAATACATGGTAATGTATATGGAAAATATTGGAATCATGTCGAAAATAGCAACTCTTGTTTTCGACGGATCTACACGTTTTGAGACCTTTAGAATACGAGAAACGTGTTTTTTAGTGTGACGTCTTTGTGTGTGTGTCTATCTGCCTTTGTGTCTGTCTGTCTGTCTCTGTATCTGTGTGCAATATATGTATCCACTCTAACTCAAAAACTAATGGGCTAAATTTCATAAAATTTGGTAGGTTAGTCACTTGTATGTGACCTTGGTTCTGATTGTTTTTTGGTATGATTCGAGGTAAAAGAACTCGCCTTTTTTTTGCAAAATGGCCTTCAAAAATTGCCTGTATCTATTATAGCTATAGAACTAATGGATAAAATTTTACAAAAATTGGCAGATAAGTCACCTGTAGGTTATCCTGGTGCTGATTAGATTTTGGTATGATTTGAAAGACTATAACCAGCTTTTTCTTTTGCGAAGTGGCCCTCAAAAATCGTCAAAATCTAAAATAAAAAACTATGTATGCTCAAATGTATCCATTAAATACTTGTTTTATATATAATGTTTAACGATGAAAAAAATAAAGCCAACCCCATTACACCAGGACTAGCCGTTCTTGAGATATTTTAGTTTTTTCGCATTTTCGCTACACCACCTTTGAAAATAAGTCCAGTTACCGAATGAGAACGAAAATTGAAAAGTGCAAATTCAGTATAAATTTAAATAATTATGGGTGTTATTTTGTGCAATTAAACTCAATATAATGAATTATTGAAGAAATAAAGAAAACGCGAATATGAGTCTGCAGAGAAAGCCATGTACTGCCCACATCAGATTTTTACTTTCCCTGCAATACATGGTAATGTATAGGGAAAGTATTGGAATCGTGCCGAACACCGCAACTCAAGTTTTCGACGGATCTACACGTTTCGAGACCTCTAGAATACGGAAGAACTATTTTTAGCGTGACGCCTGTGTGTGTGTGTCTGTGTCGGTGCGTCTGTCTGTCTGTGTCTGTCTGTTTGTGCAATGTATGTATCCACTGTAATTCAAAAACTTATGTACCAAATTTCATAAAATTTGGTAGGTAAGTCACTTCTGAGTGACCCTGGTACTGATTAGTTTTTGGTATGATTCGGGATAAAAGAACCCGCCTTTTTTTGCGAAATGGCCCGCAAAAATCGTCAAAATTTAAAATAAAATACTACGTATATTACTACGTATACCCATCAAATATATCAATTAAATGCTTGTTTTATACATATTTTAACGAGTTCTCGAGATATTTAGTTTTTTCGCATTTACGCTGTGCCACCGTTCAAAAAACGTCCAGTTACCTACTAAGAACAAAGATTAAATTAAAATTGTCAATTCAATGTCATTTTAGATAATTGTGGGCCTTATTTTGTGCAATTAAACCGTTGTGCAAGTCGCTCTCGAAATATTTTAGTTCTTTTGCATTTTTACTATGCCGATTTTGTGTCCAATATTTATGTGTGTTATTTAGTGCAATTAAACTAAATTTAATGAATTATTAATTAAATGAAGAGACAATGAATTTGAGTGTGCAGGGAAAGTCATGTGCTGCTCACATCAGATTTTTACTTTTCCTGTAATACATGGTAATGTATAGGGAAAGTATTGGAATCGTGCCGAACATCGCAACTCGAGTTTTCGACGGATTTACGCATTTCGGGACCTCTAGAACATGAAAAAACTATTTTTAGCGTGACGTCTGTGTGTGTGTGTGTGTGTCTTTGCAGATTTTGTATCCACTTTAACTCAAAAACTAATTGACGGAATTTCATAAAGTTGTATAGGTAAGCCACTTGCGTGTGATCCTGGTGCTGATTAGATTTTGGTATAATTTGGGATAAAAGAAACTGCCTTTTTGCAAAATGGCCCGCAAAAAATATCTGTATCTCCTCTAGATAAAAAACTAAAAGACCAAATTTTACAAAATTTAGGGGATAAATCACTTGCTGGTTACCCTGGTGCTGATTAGATTTTGATATGATTCGGGAAAAATGAACCAGCCTTTTTTACGAAATGGACCGCAAAATCGTTAAATTTAAAAATAAAAGGCTATATGCTCAAGTATATCAATTAAATGCTTATTTTATACGTAATATTTTATGATTAAAAGGATAAGACAAACCCTATTACTTTTTGCATACTTAATTTTTGACAACGAGAAGAATAAGACCAAATCCATTACTCTAGGTCCAGCCGTTCTTGAGATATTTTAGTGTTTTTGTCATTTTGCTACCCCGATTTTGAGAATAAGTCCAAATACCAAATAAAAATGAAAGCTGAATTGAAAGTGTAATTTCAATTAATTATGCGTATTATTTAGTACAATTAAAAACTCAATTTAATGAATTATTAGTGAAATAAAGAGAAAATAAATATTAGTATGCAGGGAAAGTCATGTGCTGCCCATATCAATTTTTTTTTTTCACTTTCAAATTAGATATAAATTTATCTCGTTTAGAGAATTTTATTAAAAACTAATTTTAGAAAAATTATTTTATTGTTCTCAAACTTTTGTCTAATCGCTTAAATGTATCCGTAATAATTTTATAATTCCGTCTGATATTTAAATGTTTTATTAAAACACATAGATTTTAGTATTGTAACCATGGAGGTAAAAGTAAGGAGTTAAAACTTTATCTTAAGAAAACGCCAATATCGTTCGAAACAATAATTCAGGTGGCACTGGGATAAGAGAAGTAGTTCTGTATTGCATGCATTTCAGTGGTAAAAGGACTAAAATGTTTATCTAAACTGTCAATTTTGTAAAAATAAATTATTAGCGCAATGCAAAGTAGAACTGAAACAATAATGAATATTACTATGTATTAAAAATTATTTTTGCTATTCAAGTTATTTTTACCTCCATATATTATGTACTTTATTCTGCAACTATTAAAAAATCTGATGTGGGCAGCACATGACTTTCCCTGCAGACTTATATTCACGTTCTCTTTATTTTAATTAAATGTAATTCACTTTTAATTCAATTTTCGTTCTCATTTGGTAACTGGACGTATTTTCAAAGATGGCGTAGAGAAAATACAAAAAAAAAAAAAAAAAAAAACTAAAATATCTCGAGAACGGCTAGCCCTAGTGTAATGAGGTTGGTCTTATTCTTTTTATCGTTAAAAATTACGTATAAAACATGTATTTAATGGATATATGTGAGCATACGTAGTTTTTTATTTTAGATTTTGGCGATTTTTGCGGGCTATTTTGCAAAAAAAGGCAGGTTATTTCTTTCCGAATCGTACCAAAATCTAATCAGCACCAGGGTGTCCCCCAAGTGACTTATCTACCGAATTTTGTGAAATTCGGTCCATTAGTTTTTCAGCTAGAGTGGATACACGCGTTTGCGGACTATTTCACAAAAAGGCGGGTTCTTTTATCCGGAATCGTACTCAAAACTAATCAGCACCAGATTCGCCCACAAGTGACTTACCTACCAAATTTTATGAAATTCGGTCCATCAGTTTTCGAGTTAGAGTGGATACAAAATCTGCACATACAGACAGATAGACACACAGATAGACACACAGGCACACAGACACACACACAGACGTCACGCTAAAAATAGGTTTTTCGTATTCTAGAGGTCTCGAAACGTGTAGATCCGTCTGAAACTCGAGTTGCGATTTTCGGCATGATTCCAATATTTTCCCTATACATTACCATGTATTGCAGGGAAAGTAAAAATCTGACGTGGGCAGCACATGACTTTCCCTGCAGACTTACATGCACGTTCTCTTTATTTTAATTAAATTTAATTCACTATTAATTCAATTTTCGTTCTCATTTGGTAACTGGACCCATTTTCAAAGGTGGAGTAGAGAAAAAACGAAAAAATCTCGAGAACGGCTAGTCCTAGTGTAATGGGGTTGGACTTATTCTTTTCGTTATTAAAAATTACGTATAATACAGGTATTTAATGGATATATTTCAGCATACGTAGTTTTCTATTTCAGATTTTGCCGATTTTTGAGGGCCAATTTGCAAAAAAAGGCAGGTTATTTTTTTCCGAATCAAACCAAAATCTAGTCAGCACCAGAGTGATCCACAAGTGACTTATCTACCGAATTTTGCGAAATTCGGTCCATTAGATTTTCAGCTAGAGTGGATACAAGCTTTTGCGAGCCATTTCGCAAAAAAAGGCAGGTTCTGTTATCCCGAATCGTACCCAAAACTAATCAGCACCAGATTCGTCCACAAGTGACGTATCTACCAAATTTTATGAAGTTCGGTCAATTACTTTTTTAGTTAGAGTGGATACAAAGTCTGCACAGACAGACAGACACACACACAGACGTCACGCTAAAAATAGTTTTTTCGTATTGTAGAGGTCTCGAAACGTGTAGATCCGTCGAAAGCTCGAGTTGCAATTTTCGTCATGATTCCAATACTTTCCCTATACATTACCATGTATTGCAGGGAAAGTAAAAATCTGATGTGGGCAGCACATGACTTTCCCTGCAGACTTATATACACATTCTCTTTATTTTAATTAAATTTAATTCACTATTAATTCAATTTTTGTCCTCATTTGGTAGCTGAACTCATTTTCAAAGGTGGTGCAGCGAAAAAACGAAAAACGAAAATATCTAGAGAACGGTCCTAGTGTGATGGCGGTGATCTTATTCTTTTTTTCGTTAAAAATTATGTATAAAACAAGCATTTAATGGATATATTACAGCATAAGCAGTTTTTTATTTTAGATTTTGTCGATTTTTGCGGGCCATTTTGCAAAAAAAGGCAGGTTATTTTTTTTCGAATCATACCAAAATCTAATCAGCATCAGGGTGACTCACAAGAGACTTATCTACCAAATTTTCTGAAATTTGGTCCATTAGATTTTCAGCTAGAGTGGATACAAACTTTTGCGGGCCATACCGCAAAAAAAAAAACGAGTTCTTTTATCCCGAATCGTACCCAAAACTAATCAGCACCAGATTCGCCCGCAAGTAACTTACCTACCAAATTTTATGAAATTCGGTCAATTAGTTTTTTAGTTAGAGTGGATACAAAATCTACACAGACAGACACACAGACGTCACGCTAAAAATAGTTTTTTTGTATTCTAGAGGTCTTGAAACGTGTAGATCCGTCGAAAACTCGAGTTGCGATTTTCGACATGATTCCAATACTTTCCCTATACATTACCATGTATTGCAGGGAAAGTAAAAATACTGGTTAATTATATTCATAATTAGGGAACATTTTATTTAAAAATAATTAAATATACATCTACTAATACTACGCTTTTCTGTTGGTTCAACTAACAATAGTAGCTAGTTGACTAACACTATCGAAACCTAGACATAATTTGGCACTTTCAAGAGTTTTATCGCCTTCTTTCTAACTCCATGATTGCAACTTTGAAAACCAATTAAAGAGCGAGCTTTTATTTTAATTTGGCAACTATTTCGTTCAGATGAAATCGAATCCATCTAAATCAATTGTCTCTTAAACTAGCTCATCTCCTTTGATTTGATTGTTTATTTTTCGTTTGTTCCCAGAGACGTGAACTCACAAATTTAGAGTTTGTGGGATTTAGCCGATGGTTTGCTTCGTTTAAACGAAATGATTTATCTGGGGAGATGCTAGTTTTCAATAATTCGGCGAGGAAAGAAATTGCAATGTAAATTTTCGGCAAGAAGACAAATTGAAATCCGAAGTTAAAAATCGACATTTCAAAGACATATCATCGCAAAGAAAGTTTGGGAACTCTGTAGTTAGTCCTATAAAGTTTGACATAGAAACTAGAATTCTTTTCTGATAAGAATTCCTTTCTTTGTGATGATAGAATTCTCTTTTTTCCTGGTCTTAATGATACTTTTTTGTATCGATACATTTATCGAATAATATAATGTTTTTAATAGCTCTTTTTTAACACTTTACAACAAAGTTGAAAAGTGTTTATGACTTTGTTCATTCTGTCTGTCTGTCTGTCCGTTAGCACGATAACTGCCGTAAAAATGACTTAATCAAAATGAAATTTTAGTATGTTGTTCAGACGGTTTGTAGAACCTATGGAAACATAAATGAATAATATTACCCAATTAGTTTTGGATTGAACCCGGGTCGAAAAAATGAAATACATTGAGCCCTATGGGACCTAATTTTTCAAACATTTTTTAAGCGGATTTAAAATTCACAAATTGCTTCGAAAATTTTACGTAATATTCAAATTGTTCCATAAAATATATAAAAAAAAAAAATTCAGCGAAATATATTCAGTAGTTTTTTAAATAAAAATTAAAATAATAATTACACCTCTTATATGAAGCGATCACGTGACCATGATATGAAACGATCACATGACCCACTTCAAAATGATATATGGCATCCATCTTGTTTCAAAATCGTGATTTTTTTAAGTTCTTTTTAATTCATATTGAGTGTTGTATCCGTCCTAAAACTACTTTATTTTTGCTTAAATTCTGTGCATCTACATACTGAAACAACGCAATGACAATATATTTGAGTTTAAATGCTCATCTAAATTTGATTATTTCTACAACTAAGCCTATTTTTCACCTATGTAAAATGTAAACTAGCATGAGTTGTATTAGAATTCCTGTATTTTTTTAACACAAAATAATTTAGTCCATGGAGTCTGCATGGCTGATATGAATGAAATACTAATTGATTTCATAAAGAGAAGGACGATTTTTTTCGATGAAGTTTCAAGCATAGAGTTTAATTTTTTGTAGCTCCATGATCTTAAACAAAATGTTTAAATAAAATAAATTATTATAGTATTGTGATGAATGAAATGAAAGTTATGAATGAAATCCTGTTTTTATAGAGAGATCCAGGCGTGTTATTTTTTCTATGACGTCATTTGAATTAATATCAGTTGTTTTCGATGAAGTTTTCAAATATAATAAATTATCGTAGTATTATGATAATTCTAAAACTATTACCGAGGAATGTTTTAGAGATGTTTAAACCAGGCAATTTATATTTCAATGCCGTCATTTGAATGGAGTTCATTTTTTTCGATGAAGGTTTAAGTTTTCAAATATAATAAATTAATGCAGTATTGTGTTAAGTTTCAAAATATTACCGAGGAATGTATTGCATTTTAGATTTGTTTAAATAAAATTGCATTGAAGTTGGAAAGTGTTTCATAATCAATGCTTTAAGCATGATTGATGTTTCTTGTTTTATCCTACGCCGGACCAATTTCTATCTGCGACGTCACTAAGCCCAGGACAAATGTAGAGGTGGTCACCAGTCATGTCACCAAGACCACAAAGTGGGCTGGGTATGTTGGAGAATCCGACAAGTCAAAACGATGTAAATGTTTCTGAAGAAAGTCGTGGCCAGTCTTGAGCCGGAAGTTAGCCACTCCCACAACTCTATGGAGGGAGAATGGGACAGGCTTCCTTAACAAGGAAGCCCAAGCCTATCCCCTCGCAAAATCCTTGTAAAATTTTTGTCGAACGGTGCCAATTTTTAGTTTAACAAGCCTTTTAATAACGTGATAGTCCAAGGTTGCTGTAAGTTTGAAGCAGCCTGTTTGTCCGCCAGGTCATTACCAGAGATACCGCAGTGCCTGGGGATCCGCTGCAGAACGATTTGACGAGCCATCTGACAGCGGTACACAGTTTTTATATTGCTAAGTGTGATTGAAGAGAGTGAATTGATGGTAGCCTGTGAGTCAAAGAAGATTACAATATTATACCCTCTTCCGTTGCCAATTTCGTCAAGTGCCAAAGACACAGCTGCCACCTCACCATTGTAGCTGTTACAGAATTCCTCTATAGCTTTGCTCAGCCTGAAACATTTAGAATACCCACCCCCACCAGCATTTTTAATGGCATCCATAGCAGATCCATCAGTGAATATATGTAACCAATTTGATGAGGGGTATCGCTCTTCAATAGTGGCAAGGGCAGCCATCTTTAGTTCAGTATCCGTAGAAAGACTCTTGCTTACTGGAAGAACAAGGTCAAGGCGGAAATCAACTTTATTGTTATGTCTGTGATAAGTGGAAGGACCAAACAAAGGCTCCCTTTCAACATCCGGAATATCAAATCTATCTACCAACTCGTTGGCCAATCTCAAAAAGGTTCTCTGATTTTTTAACCTAGTCTAGGCAGGTGTATATGCCTTCCAAAAACCACCAGTTCTCAAAAGTTTTTCTGAAAGTTTCAAGGCAGCTTTTTGTCTCTTATCCACCAATGGTTCCAGACCAGCCTGAATTTGCATGGCCTCAATAGGGGTGATAAAAGCCCCACCAGTAATAAGTCTAAGGATATTATTTTGTACCTGGTAATTGTTTCTAATAGCTGTACTTCGGGATTTTTACTTTCTTTATATACATAATGTATAAGGAAAGTATTGTGATGGGGTCGAAAATTCGAATTCGAGTTTTCGACGGGAGAGCACGTTTCAAGCATCCCTGATCACGAATCGAACATTTTTGAAGTGATGTCTGTGTGTGTGTGTGTGTGTCAGTCAGTCTGTGGAGACGATAACTGATGAACGAATGGACCGATTCGAACGAAATTTGGTACAAAAATCGCAATCTGTAAACACTGGAAGCCTATTGTTTTTATACGCAAACAAATGTTCAGAACCTCCCTAAATTTTCGAGTGAAATTTTGAAAAAATCGTCAAAAAATCAAAACCGCTAATAAAGCTACGCAAATAGACATTTCTTATGACAATTTTCATTAGAAAACGATTGACATAAATTTTAGAACTCTAACATGAACCGTTCTCGAGATATTGCACATTTTTCAAAAAAATTATCATAAAGTCATATAAAATAAAAAAAAATATTTTCTATTGAGAAACATGTTCACTTTTCATATGTAATGCCATGCGATAAATTGGGTGACATTATTATCGTGGATCTAGCTCGTTCCATTCATGAAAAAAGATACTTTGAGTAATACTTTTGCATTTGAACGCCGTCATTTATCTGCTGTAAGAATAACTTACTTCTTCGTTCATAACGCTTGACGAGATTTTTAGCGACGAATTGGGTGGAATGTCGGCGACTTTTTTAAATGTTGTTAAATTAACGAAAAACTCGCCAAATGTATAAAAATGACGCCAAATCAATGACGACTCATTGATGATGACGACTCATTGATGATGATCCACATCAAATTTTTTTTATTATACTTATAGTTGTATTTTGTCTCACAAGAAGATTTTCAATGTAACCGTAAATGTCAATTTCGTAAAAATATGAGGAATGCACTCATTTGAATAATTTTTAAATTAATATTAATATTTTTAACACTTTACAACAAAGTTGAAAAGTGTTTATGACTTTGTTCATTCATTCTGTCTGTCTATCTGTCTGTCTGTCCGTTAGCATGATAACTGCCGTAAAAATGACTTAATCAAAATGAAATTTTAGTATGTTGTTCAGACGGTCTGTAGGACCTATGGGAATATAAATGAATAATATCACCCAATTAGTTTTGGATTGAACCCGGGTTGAAAAAATGAAATACATTGAGCCCTATGGGACCTAATTTTTCAAACATTTTTTAAACGGATTTAAAATTCACAAATTGCTTCGAAAAGTTTAGGTAATATTCGAATTGTTCCATAAAATATATAACAAAATTTCAGCAAAATATATTCAGCAGTTTTTTAAATAAAAATTAAAATAATAATTACACCTTTTAAATGGGGCCAACGGCCGTACCGTGCTGAAAACACCGGTTCTCGTTAGATCACCGAAGTCAAGCAGCATCGGGCGCGGTTAGTACTTGGTGGGTGACCACCTCGGAACACCGCGTGCTGTTGGCCATCTCGGGTGCGGTATCCCCGTGGTTTGCGCGCTAGATTTGCACGCTACCACAAATGCCGCCGTGTTCATGCGGAGTACGATCACGTTAAACATGTGGGTCCGTAAGTCCTTCCGAGAGGTTGGTGGTAGGGGAAGGAGGGTACGGTCCCTGTGGATGCCTCCCCCACTGGGTTCCGGTCTAAATTGGGTGGCACTTCCCGGCCGTCCATACAGTTACCTTACACCTTTCTGGTAGGTCGGACGGTCTGGGTCATCAACATCAACACCTTTTAAATGAAGCGATTACGTGACCATGATATGAAAAGATCACGTGACACACTTCAAAATGATATATGGCATCCATCTTGTCTCAAAATCGTGATTTTTAAAGTTCCTTTTAATTCATATTGAGTGTTGTATCCGTCTGAAAACCGCTTTATTTTTGCTTAAATTTTGTGCATATGCATACTGAAACAAAGCAATTACAATATATTTCAGTTTAACTGATCAACCAAATTTGATTATTTCTACAGCGAAACCTACTTTTCCCTTATGGAAAATGTAAACAGCAAAATATGTAGAATGAGTTTATAAGAATTGCTGCATTTCTTAAACGCAAAATTATTATTATTTAGCTCATGGAGTCGGCAATATAGCTGACATGAATGAAATATTCATTGATATTACAGAGAGAAGGACGATTTTTTCGATTAATTTTTAAGCTTACAGTTTAATTACTTGTACCTCCATGGTCTTAAGTTTTTAAATAGAATAAATTATTATAGTAATGTGATAAATGAAATGAATGGGAAAATGTTTATGAATGAAATGCTGCTTTTATAGAGAGAGCCAGGCGTGTTATTTTTTCTATGACGTAATTTGAATGAATTTCAGTGGTTTTTGATGAAGTTTTCAAATATAATAAATTATCGTAGTATTATGATAATTCTAAAATTATTACCGAGAAATGTATCAATTTTTAGAGATGTTTAAACCAGGCAATTTATATTTCAATGCCATCATTTGAATGAAGTTCATTTTTTTCGATGAAGTTAAGTTTTCAAATATATTAAATTTATGTAGTATTGTGATAATTTTTAAAACATTATTGAAGAATGTATCGCATTTTAGAGATGTTTAAATAAAATTGCATTGAAGTTGGAAAGAGTTTCATAATCAATGCTTTATGCATGATTGATCTTTCTTGTTATTTCTTAGATTTAATGATACTTTTGTGCATATCAGTGTACAGAAAAACATAAATGTTTCCGATCGCCATATTTAATTTTCATGTGCGTTTTTTAATTATAATTTATTTATTATTTACTTATTTTTCATTTTTAATCCTGCTTCTGAAATAGTGGAGCGGAAAATGGACAAAGCAAAACTAATGAAATCCTCTAATGGGATTTGGTTAATTGCTTTAAAAAAAGTTTTGTAGTATTAGACAGGAAATTCCCTATTTTTAAATAATTTCTTACATTTTTAATGTTTTGTAAATAGAAACAGCTCATGTGTTTCACACCATCGTTAGAATGGGGCTAAAATGTAAATATTTTGTAAATGTATAAATATATGTTAATTCCATAAAAATTACAAATTTAAAAGACATTACCTCTTTCAAAGATATTTTATTTGCCCAGGGAGAGAAACCAATCAGCGGAAGAAATCCCAAAGAACACGTTGTGCATTCCAAATTATAATTTTCTTTCCTGACTTTTCATCTGAATATTTTGAAGAAAAAAAATTCGTTCGCATAATTCGCAATGTGGCTACTTTCATGACGTTCTTTTCAATTATTTTACTTCGGGCATAAATAGATATATTTTAGATACGTTATTTTTGTTTAATATCGTCGAGAATTTAAAGAATACTTTTGTGTGATCTTTTTCTGTTTCAAATTAATGAGATTTGAAATCAGGCTCTCAGTGCAGCACACGGCATCAAGTTTGATTGGTTTCGCTGTGGTTGGGCTTAGCTGCACCAAAAATAGTAATTGACGGTACTGTCAGCAACACAATTTGCTATGTGCTGCATCTGTGAGCATGTTGTTGTTGTTGAAACCCAGACCGTCCGACCTACCAATCTGTGAGCATGTGTGAGAGTTTAGTGTGTGTGCGTGTTTGTGTGTGTGAGAGAGATAGAGAGAGAGACAGGAAGACAGAGACAGAGAGACAGAGAGACAGAGACAGAGAGACAGAGAGAGAGAGACAGAGGGAGACGAGAGAGAGAGACAGAGGGAGACGAGAGAGAGAGACAGAGAGAGACAGGGAGAGACAAGGAGAGACAGAGAGAGATACAGATAGATAGATAGAAATAGCATCTATGAGCGTGTTGAAGTGTTGAAAACCCAGACCACACGACCAACCCGAAGGCTTATGGTAGCAAGATGTGTGGCCGGGAACTTTATTTTTTGATTCAAGAGATTACAGTTCATTTATTAAAATGAATCACATCATAAGTAGTTGCATCAAGAAAAGAAGAGAATGGCAGCGACAATACCTAACAAGAAAGACAAACAAATACGACAAACATAAGAAAATTGTAAAGAGGGGAAAACCCCGAAGGGAAAAAAACCCTGGCACAAAATAGAACAAAAAAGAAATTACAGAAAATAAGAAAATGGTCAAGGTTGGAGTGAGAGTTTAGTGTGTGTGAGAGAGAGATAGAGAGAGACTGGCAGACAGAGACAAATAGACAGAGAGAGAGACAGAGAGAGAGACAGAGAGAGAGAGACAGAGAGAGAGAGACAGAGAGAGAGACAGAGAGAGAGAGACAGAAAGAGAGAGAGATAGAGAGACAGAGAGAGACAGAGGGAGATGAGAGAGACACAGAGAGAGACAGGGAGAGACAGAAATATAGACAGACACACAGATAGATAGATAGAAATAGCATCTGTGAGCGTGTGTGAGAGTTTAGTGTTTGTGCATGTTTGTGTGTGAGCGAGATAGAGAGAGACAGAGAAAGAGACAGAGAGCGAGAGACTGAGAGAGAGAGACAGAGAGAGAGACAGAGAGTGAGACAGAGCGAGACAGATAGAGAGAGAGAGAGACAGAAAGCGAGAGAGAAAGAGACAGGCAGAGAGATAGGGAGAGACAGACAAAGAGCGAGACAGAGAGATTCAGATATAGAGCGATCGAGATATAGATATAGACAGAGAGCGAGAGAGATAGACATACACACAGATAGATAGATAGAAATAGCATCTGTGAGCGTGTGTTAGAGTTTAGTGTTTGTGAATGTTTGTGTGTGAGCGAAATAGAGAGAGACAGAGAAAGAGACAGAGAGAGAGACAGAGATAGAGAGACAGAGAGAGAGAGAGACAGAGAGAGAGAGACAGAGAGAGAGACAGAGAGAGAGAGACAGACAGAGAGTGAGACAGAGCGAGACAGATAGAGAGAGACAGACAGAAAGCGAGAGAGAGAGACAGACAGAGAGATAGGAAGAGACAGACAAAGAGCGAGACAGAGAGAGTCAGATATAGAGCGATCGAGAGATATATATAGACAGAGAGCGAGAGAGATAGACAGACACACAGATAGATAGATAGAAATAGCCATCTGTGAGCGTGTGTGAGAGTTTAGTGTTTGTGCATGTTTGTGTGTGAGCGAGATAGGGAGAGACAGAGAAAGAAACAGAGAGAGAGACAGAGAGAGACAGAGAGAGAGACAGAGAGTGAGACAGAGCGAGAGATATATATAGACAGAGAGCGAGAGAGATAGACAGACACACAGATAGATAGATAGAAATAGCATCTGTGAGCGTGTGTGAGAGTTTAGTATTTGTGCATGTTTGTGTGTGAGCGAGATAGGGAGAGACAGAGAAAGAGACAGAGAGAGAGACAGAGAGAGAGACAGAGAGAGAGACAGAGAGTGAGACAGAGCGAGACAGATAGAGAGAGACAGACAGAAAGCGAGAGAGAGAGACAGACAGAAAGCGAGAGAGAGAGACAGACAGAAAGCGAGAGAGTGAGAGAGACAGACAGAGAGATAGGGAGAGACAGACAAAGAGCGAGACAGAGAGAGTCAGATATAGAGCGATCGAGAGATATATATAGACAGAGAGCGAGAGAGATAGACAGACACACAGATAGATAGATAGAAATGGCATCTGTGAGCGTGTGTGAGAGTTTAGTGTTTGTGAATGTTTGTGTGTGGGCGAGGTAGAGAGAGACAGAGAAAGAGACAGAGAGAGAGACAGAGAGAGAGACAGAGCGAGACAGATAGAGAGAGACAGACAGAAAGCGCGAGAGAGAGAGAGACAGACAGAGAGATAGGAAGAGACAGACAAAGAGCGAGACAGAGAGAGTCAGATATAGAGCGATCGAAAGATATATATAGACAGAGAGCGAGAGAGATAGACAGACACACAGATAGATAGATAGAAATAGCATCTGTGAGCGTGTGTGAGAGTTTAGTGTTTGTGCATGTTTGTGTGTGAGCGAGATAGGGAGAGACAGAGAAAGAAACAGAGAGAGAGACAGAGAGAGACAGAGAGAGAGACAGAGAGTGAGACAGAGCGAGAGATATATATAGACAGAGAGCGAGAGAGATAGACAGACACACAGATAGATAGATAGAAATAGCATCTGTGAGCGTGTGTGAGAGTTTAGTATTTGTGCATGTTTGTGTGTGAGCGAGATAGGGAGAGACAGAGAAAGAGACAGAGAGAGAGACAGAGAGAGAGACAGAGAGAGAGACAGAGAGAGAGACAGAGAGTGAGACAGAGCGAGACAGATAGAGAGAGACAGACAGAAAGCGAGAGAGAGAGACAGACAGAAAGCGAGAGAGAGAGACAGACAGAAAGCGAGAGAGTGAGAGAGACAGACAGAGAGATAGGGAGAGACAGACAAAGAGCGAGACAGAGAGAGTCAGATATAGAGCGATCGAGAGATATATATAGACAGAGAGCGAGAGAGATAGACAGACACACAGATAGATAGATAGAAATGGCATCTGTGAGCGTGTGTGAGAGTTTAGTGTTTGTGAATGTTTGTGTGTGGGCGAGATAGGGAGAGACAGACAAAGAGCGAGACAGAGAGAGTCAGATATAGAGCGATCGAGAGATATATATAGACAGAGAGCGAGAGAGATAGACAGACACACAGATAGATAGATAGAAATGGCATCTGTGAGCGTGTGTGAGAGTTTAGTGTTTGTGAATGTTTGTGTGTGGGCGAGGTAGAGAGAGACAGAGAAAGAGACAGAGAGAGAGACAGAGAGAGAGACAGAGAGAGAGACAGAGCGAGACAGATAGAGAGAGACAGACAGAAAGCGCGAGAGAGAGAGAGACAGACAGAGAGATAGGAAGAGACAGACAAAGAGCGAGACAGAGAGAGTCAGATATAGAGCGATCGAAAGATATATATAGACAGAGAGCGAGAGAGATAGACAGACACACAGATAGATAGATAGAAATAGCATCTGTGAGCGTGTGTGAGAGTTTAGTGTTTGTGAATGTTTGTGTGTGGGCGAGATAGAGAGAGACAGAGAAACAGACAGAGAGAGAGACAGAGAGAGAGACAGAGAGTGAGACAGAGCGAGACAGATAGAGAGAGACAGACAGAAAGCGAGAGAGAGAGAGAGAGACAGACAGAGAGATAGGGAGAGACAGACAAAGAGCGAGATAGAGAGAGTCAGATATAGAGCGATCGAGATATATATATATAGACAGAGAGCGAAAGAGATAGACAGACACACAGATAGATAGATAGAAATAGCATCTGTGAGCGTGTTGTTGTTGTTGATGAAACCCAGACCGTCCGACCTACCAGAAAGGTGTAAGGTAACTGTTTGGACGGTCGGGACGTACCACCCAATTTAGACCGGAACCCAGTGGGGGAGGCATACACAGGGACCGTACCCTCCTTCCCCTACCACCAACCTCTCGGAAGGACTTACGGACCCACATGTTTAACGTGATCGTATTCCGCGTGAACACGGCGGCAGTTTTGGCAGTGGCTGGAATCGAACCCGGGCCTACCGAGTGCAACTTCAGCGCGCTAACCACAGGGCTACCGCACCCATCTGTGAGCGTGTGTGAGAGTTTAGTGTTTGTGCATGTTTGTGTGTGAGCGAGATAGAGAGAGACAGAGAAAGAGACAGAGAGAGAGAGACAGAGAGAGAGACAGAGAGAGAGACAGAGAGAGAGACAGAGCGAGACAGATAGAGAGAGACAGACAGAAAGCGAGAGAGAGAGAGGCAGAGAGATAGGGAGAGACAGACAAAGAGCGAGACAGAGAGAGTCAGATATAGAGCGATCGAGAGATATATATAGACAGAGAGCGAGAGAGATAGACAGACACACAGATAGATAGATAGAAATAGCATCTGTGAGCGTGTGTGAGAGTTTAGTGTTTGTGCATGTTTGTGTGTGAGCGAGATAGAGAGAGACAGAGAAAGAGACAGAGAGAGAGACAGAGAGAGAGACAGAGAGTGAGACAGATAGAGAGAGGCAGACAGAAAGCGAGAGAGAGAGAGAGAGACAGGCAGAGAGATAGGGAGAGACAGAGAGAGAGACAGAGAGAGAGACAGAGAGAGAGACAGAGCGAGACAGATAGAGAGAGACAGACAGAAAGCGAGAGAGAGAGGCAGAGAGATAGGGAGAGACAGACAAAGAGCGAGACAGAGAGAGTCAGATATAGAGCGATCGAGAGATATATATAGACAGAGAGCGAGAGAGATAGACAGACACACAGATAGATAGATAGAAATAGCATCTGTGAGCGTGTGTGAGAATTTAGTGTTTGTGCATGTTTGTGTGTTAGCGAGATAGAGAGAGACAGAGAGAGAGACAGAGATAGAGAACCAGAGAGAGAGACAGAGAGTGAGACAGAGCGAGACAGATAGAGAGAGACAGACAGAAAGCGAGAGAGAGAGAGAGATAGGGAGAGACAGACAAAGAGCGAGACAGAGAGAGTCAGATATAGAGCGATCGAGAGATATATATATAGACAGAGAGCGAGAGAGATAGACAGACACACAGATAGATAGATAGAAATAGCATCTGTGAGAGTGTGTGAGTTTAGTGTTTGTGCATGTTTGTGTGTGAGCGAGATAGAGAGAGACAGAGAAGGAGACAGAGAGAGAGACAGAGAGAGACTGAGAGAGAAACAGAGAGTGAGACAGAGCGAGACAAATAGAGAGAGACAGACAGAAAACGAGAGAGAGAGAGAGACAGACAGAGAGATAGGGAGAGACAGACAAGGAGCGAGACAGAGAGAGTCAGATAAAGAGCGATCGAAAGATATATATAGACAGAGAGCGAGAGAGATAGACAGACATACAGATAGATAGATAGAAATAGCATCTGTGAGCGTGTGTGAGAGTTTAGTGTTTGTGCATATTTGTGTGTTAGCGAGATAGAGATAGACAGAGAAAGAGACAGAGAGTGAGACAGAACGAGACAGATAGAGAGAGACAGACAGAAAGCGAGAGAGAGAGAGAGACAGACAGACAGAGATATAGGGAGAGACAGATAAAGAGCGAGACAGAGAGAGTCAGATATAGAGCGATCGAGAGATATATATAGACAGAGAGCGAGAGAGATAGACCGACACACAGAGAGAGATAGATAGATAGAGAGAGAGACAGACAGAGAGAGAGAGACAAAAAACGAGAGAGAGAGACTGAGAGAGAGCGAGAGAGAGACTGACAGAGAGCGAGAGAGAGACTGACAGAGAGAGAGATCGAGAGACAGAGAGAGAGCAAGAGAGAGAGAGTGAGAGACAGACAGAGAGCAAGAGAGAGAGTGAGAGACAGACAGAGAGCAAGAGAGAGAGACAGAGAGTGAGAGAGACAGAGAGCGAGAGAGACAGACAGAGAGCAAGAGTGAGAGAGTGACAGGCAGAGGGAGAGAGAGAGAGAGAGAGAGAGAGAGAAAACCAGATATGGGCAGAACGTGACTTGCTCTACCGACTCAAATTTATTTTCTCTTTATTTCTTTTATATTTCATTAAATTGATTTTAATCGCACTAAATAACACCCATAATTATTTTTAATTGCCTTGCATTTGCAGTTTTATTTGAACTTTCGTTTTCATTTGGCGATTGGACATATATTTTAAAAGGTGATGTGGCACAAGTACGAGAAAAAAACTGAAATATCTCGCAACGGCTAGTCTAGTGTAATGGGGTTGATCTTATTTTTTTCGTTGCCAAAAATTACGTATAAACAAGTATTTAAATGATGCATTTGAGCATAGGTAGTCTTTTATTTCAGATTTTGACGATTTTTTCGGACCATTTCGCAAAGAAAGTAGGTTTTTATCTTTTCGAATCATACCAAAATCTAACTAGCACTAGGGTAACTCACAAGGGACTTATCTACAAAATTTTGTGAAATTTTGTCAACTGGTTTTTCAGCTAGAGTGGATACATACGACTTTTGTGGGCCATTTCGCAAAAAGAAGAAAAAGGTAGGTTCTTTTTTTGTATTTTAATGCCTAAGAATTCGCCAATAGTCCTTTATAACATTTAATTGCAGATTGATGAGGATTTTGTAAGTGGACATGAATAAGTCGCTCTGTTTGGAATCACCAGCTTCCACAAATTCCCGATTTCAATTTTCGTCAATTTCAATCTCATTCTTATTAAACAGCTAAACGAATCATAAGAGAAATTTTCAACTCTTTTCTAACTCTTTCCATTTTCAAAAATGAGCACTAAATTTTAAAAGACTTTCTTCCTACCAACAGCCCACCAACATTTTCTGTTTGTAATTATAGAACCTGCAAGAAAAGGAAGATATTACTGTATTTAATTCACGTATAGCAGACGATTTTTTCTTTTAAGATTTTTATGGCCTACGGTTACAGGAATAAATCGAAACCTCTTTAATCTCATTCCAAAAAAAGAGCAAAATTGCAAACCGAATCGTTTTCAAATCAATTTTTATCGATTCCGTGACAACTTGGGCTGAAGCGCAAAAAATAACTTCAGAATGTTGGTGCAATTTTCGCACGAAATTTGGCAACGAAACCGGTATTTGATTGAGACTATAACGAAGAAAGAATGTTACGACTTCCTCTCGAGTGATTATTATTTTTTTCGAATGCAAATGACTCAGATAATTTTTCTGGAAATCTCATTCTAATTCCAGGGATTTTTGTGGGTTAAATAAGAAGTGATGTTCTTAGAATGTCGCGAAGTGGTTGGCATATTCTGCTGTCAAATGTTTCCCGTAATTTTACAGAAAATTGGAAGTCCGATTTCTGATAAAAGTATTGTGTTATCTGCTCCGTGGATTATCGATATTATTCTCTGGAAAGCCGGATTTTACTTTATACTAATCGCTGATATGCATGCATTCAGGCATGATCAAGCACATATTACTATAGAGCATAACTGCGGTATTTACAATTTTTTAGCATTTTTCGTTCAGTGCTTAAAAACTTCCACAAATACTGGTATCTGAATGTGCGAATCTGAATTGAATTTGATTGGCCGGCTGCTAGTGCAAGGCACTGTTTGTTTCTGGCAGTTTCATGGAAATCTAAATTTAAATTTGTGTTATCACGATAAATAAAATAATCTTCCAAAATCAACTACAACTAGGTTTTGTTAAGATTAGCTTTGAACCAGAGCTGACCCATGGGACGCCATGTTCTATCACACAGAGAGAAATGCCTTAGCGACAAGGAATGAGAATTAGCGCCAGTCTCCGTGGAACGTACAGTGAAACGCACCTGGTTTTGGCGCCATTATCACCGACTGCGGCGAAATACGATATTCTTGCAGCCATCTCTTTAATAATTTGTTCATTTTTCTTCTTCTTTCTTGTTCATTCAGGAATCTAAACATTCGTATCTCTTTTCGGGAATTATTAGAGCAATTTACAGCTGAACATCCTCCCATTTTATTGCGAATTTATACCACAATACTCGATATTGAGTCACTGCTTAATAGAAGCTAATGGGAAAGTATGATATAAAATGGCGGATGCGCAAGCCCTCTATATAGGTGCCTTAGGCCAGGTTGTGAAGTCATACAGGGCGGCCTACGGGGTGAACACTTCTCAAGTGGGAGTCAGGGGGGGGGGGGGTGACCAACCTTTTTTGTGGGAAGGAAAAACATGAAATATCCACAAGGGGGAGAAATCAAATATGGAGGGGGGCCCGTAATAAATGTTTTTAGGGGGCAAACAATGTGTATTAGAGGTCCTGTATCATACACGAAAACGAAAGAAAGATAAATGTTCTCCTATGAAATCACGGAATAAACAAATAAATTTTAAGTTTTGAGGCAATATGTAGATATGATGTTTTTTCAACTATGCCTGTACATTGATTTATAACATTTTTTTATATTTATATAGCGAACGCTCATAAGGCAGTATTAAATGCCTTGAGCTGGAGACG
This sequence comes from Amaurobius ferox, assembly GCA_951213105.1. Classification (NCBI taxonomy): domain Eukaryota; kingdom Metazoa; phylum Arthropoda; class Arachnida; order Araneae; family Amaurobiidae; genus Amaurobius; species Amaurobius ferox. The sequence continues at coordinate 53,759,878 of OX578146.1, forward strand.
TCTTTGACTCAACGCTATGATACTGGCCTACCATGCTTTGACCCCGGGATCAAACCCCGGTACTGCAAAGTTGATGATTTCGCATTCTCGCTACATTGGTGACCCGGATGCGATTCGAACACGCAACTTGGAGTTGCTATATTTCGCTACATTTAATGTTGCTACATTTAATTACAGGTTACAAAAGCCACGTTATCTTCCTTGCATCAAATGTATGGTGCAAGTCTAATAAAATATATTCACTTACTTCTAGAACGTTAACGGCTATTTCGGTCACGAAGAATTCCCTCTCAAACGATTCCTTCTCCAAGGGCCCTCATTTGTTATAAACGGACCGTGGGTATACAGTTGGAGAAGTGATATTTTTACCATTTTGGCATTTTATATTATGTTATACAAACCTTTAATTAATGGCAAAATCCCATCTATTACTTTTTAAGGCAGAAAATGATATCTGCATGCATTATGATCAGTAAGGTATGTTCAATATATAAAATTTTAAAATATAATATAACTAATTGAATTTATTGGTATATGATACTACATTTGCCCATAATAATAGTCTAAATACATAACTTTTTGTTTATCTTGAGAGTGATTTTCTACCACATTATGAGTTCTCACAATTCTAAAACCACACTGAACCACAAAAGGAAATTCATGCCATTTATAAGGTACCAATAGAGTAGTTAAAAAAAATTTAAAATTTTTATCATGTCCCCTTTTCAAGATATTTGACCTTAAAATATGCAATTTTTGAACTTTTGGCAAGTCTATTGTTAAAAAAAATGCAGAAAGGGCTTTTAAAAATGGAATTTTTTTCTCAATGAGCTAAAAGCTGTCTTTCTCTGGTTTGTGAGAATAAAATATTGGCTGTTGGTATGTAGCCTTTCTGGAGTCATAGGCATCTGAAAATGGCGATTTTGTCTTTCATATTTGCTGAATTTAAGTCCATTCTAAGCTGGTTAATCTTAAACCTAAATGCAACTTAAATATTCATTCTGAAAGCTCAGAATGTCTGCTTTCAGGGGAACGAATGTTGTTCAGTTTTCTTGTTCGAGAACCCCTGAAAACCCATGTTTTGTCCGGCCCCGGCAAGTAAAATTAGGCCCCGATCAAAAATGGCGACAAATAAAAAAACTATAAATGGTTTTGGTATACACATAAATGGCACTAACTATGGTAGGAATAATAAAATGGCCCGCTGTGCTCATTTCACGTGTAATGAATAAATAGCTCAATGATCAATTCTTATGGACAGCTTCACCTTTTCCACTTTGATGCATTCTATTAATTAAAAATGTGTCTTCCGAATAGTGGTTATTAAAAAATATTTATTTTTCGATATTGGAGTTCTGAAAAGATAAAACAAAAAGAAAATATTTAACTTCTCTACTTATTCATTTCAATACATAAAATCGAATTATCATCTTCCAAACTTTTCTGCTTTAATGAATTCGTTTCTACTATTATATATTTAACTTTTAATAAAAGTGTTAATTAAAAATATTTTTTAAAATAGGAGTTGAAGTGAAAAGCATAATTAAAATGCAAAATATACAATGAAAATAAACTTTTTTTATCAATTGTATGAAATTGAATAACCTAGGTTGTCGGATATCCAAACAACACTGTTTGTTAAAATGGTTATAAATTTATATCCTACTAATATTCAACCATAAAATGCGTTTTGTAAAAAAAGGATTAATTAGAAGAAAAACTAAACCTTAAAAGACATGAAGCAAACTAATTATTGAAATTTTTAATAGAATGAACAATAACATAACTATAAGCAACATTGAGCAAGTCAGATATATATTTTTATTATTACAACTGGTTAAGAAGAAAAATATCTGTATTATCAACTCGTATTTCTTATTACAAACTTTCACGCATCGAAACATTTAATTCTACTAATTATAAATGTTTCTTTTTAATAAAGTGGTGAATGTAAATTAATTATTTTGCAAATAACAGTTCTCCAAAGCAATACTGAGTGGGAAAATTAATTTTTTTTTATTTATATTCAAACAACAAAATCAAATGATGTAGTTTACAGCATGAAAATTTTCATTTTTAACTAAATATAAATATATTATACTGTATTATATATATTATATTCTATTCTAATATAATATATAAAATGTAATATATTTATTTTTGTTTTTAATAAAGTGTTAAAAGAAAATTAATTATTTTGCAAATTAGAGTTCTCCAAAGCAATACTGAGTGGGAAAATTAATTTTTTTTTATTTACATTCAAACAATAAAATCGAATAATCTAGTTTTCCGCATGGAAGTTTTTCATTTGTAACTAAAATATATTATATTATATTATATTATAATATATACAATGTAATATATTATATTTATTTTTGATCATTTTAATTAAATAACTTTTTAAAAAATATTCAAGAATTTCACATCACAAATTTTTAATCCAAGTACTAAATATCTCAAAATATTTTTTTAAATCATCTGGCTTTTGAATGTTCTATAAAATCACGTAGATTTTAGTTAGAAAATTCTTGTAACTTTAGAAACCAATTAACGAGCGATATATATATATATATATATATATATTATTTTATTTTTGTAATTTGGCAACTATTTCTTAGCAAATAAAATAGAATGCATCAAAATGAAAGGTCGCTGAAACTTTATTATCGTCTTCGATTTGTCTCTTTAGTGTTTTTCTAAGCCATGCGCGAACAAATTAAAGTAAGCGGGACGTTGATAATAGTTTGCTGCGTTAAAAGGAAAAGATTTATCTAAGAATACATTAGTTACCGATGTACAAATTAAAACAAGAAGTCAGAAATCGCAAGATTTCTGGATAGCAAGGATAAAAAAATATCTTTTGAAATCCTGTTCGTTGTTAAGCCCATAAAGTATCACAAAGAAACTAGCATTCATTTCTGATAAGAAATTCTTTTATTCTTTTGATCCACCAATTTCCTTACTTACTAGTTCAAAGGGTACCTTTTGTGTTGATCCAATTATAGAAGAATAATAAATGTTTCCAAATAGCGATGCTGCATTTTCATGGACTATTTTGATTATTATGCATATTGTTCTATGTTTTCCATAAGAAGGACATTTCTATTGCAATCGTGAATATCAGCAAATAATAGGAATGGTATATTATTCGTTAAAATATTAAATATCAGGAATAAAACAAATTAAAATATTAGGAATGGTCTCATTTCAATATTTCTTAATGTAATACTAACATTTTTAATTTCCCTGCAGTACATGATAATGTATAGGGAAAGTATTGGAATCATGTCGAAAATCGTAACTGGAATTTTCGACGGATCTACACGTTTCGAGACCTCTAGAATATGAAAAAACTATTTTAGCGTGACGTCTGTGTGTCTGTCTGTGCAATGCATGTATAACTCAAAAGCTAATGAACCGAATTTGCTAAAATTTGGTAGGTAGGACCCTTGGGTGTGACCCTGGTGCTGATTAGCTTTTAGTACAATTCGGAAAAAAGGACCCGCCTTTTTCTGCGAAATGGCCGGCAAAAATCTCATGTATTCACTCTAGCTGTAATACAAATTGCCCAAATTTCAGAAAATTTGGTAGATAAATCACATGCGGGATACTCTGGTGCTGATTAGATTTTGGTACGATTCAGAGAAGAACAAACTGCCTTTTTTGACGAAATGGCCAGCAAAAATCGCCAATATCTATAAAAAGACTGCGTATGTTCAAATGTATCAAATAAATGCTTGTTTTATACTTAATTTTTGACGAGGAAAGGAATAAGAACAACTCTATTACTCTAGGACTAACCGTTCTCGAGATATTTGAGATTTTTCTCATTTTTTTATGTCGCCTTTGGAAAAATGTCCAATTACCAAATAAAAGCAGAAATTGAATTAAAAATGAAAATTTTGTGTCATTCTGTGCAATTAATCTCAATTTAATGAGTTCTTAAAGAAATAAAGAAAATATGAATTTGAGTCTGCAGGGAAAGTCATGTGCTGCTCATATAAGATTTTTTATGTTTATATTTCATTCAGAATTCATTTAAACTTTACATGCACCGGACTTGTTGGGGGTTCAGCTTAAAATATATATAGAAGGATAATTGCATGATTTCATCAATGAATATAGCGTCGTGTGGTCAACCGGGGATAGGTGGTTTGATTCCCCGCCGAGATCCTTACAATAGTGCCCAAGTAATTTAATCTTACATATTAAATGAAGTGGGTGACTGATGCATACATAATACTGAAATTGGAATTGTTCTAGTTATCTACATTTTTACTGCAGAGGTGTCCAAAGAGTTAAGTAGGATAGGATTCAATCATTTATAAAGGAAATCATTTCAATAAAAAGAGATTATGCATTTCGATCTGAAATCTGATGGAGGAGAGTGTGGGATCCACTTAAAACACAGAAAGAATAGGTAATCTTCTCAGTCGTAAAATGGATGTAAAATAAGTTGTTTGCAAATTTCTGTATTAACAACAAAGTTTTTTGTATTAACTTTTGTATGGATCTAATTATAGAAGAGTTATTGAATACATTAAACTTAAATATTATCTGAACATAATATTTAAGTTTAATGTAAGTATTTTTAAATTTTATTTTATTTATTTCACGAGAAAATAATGCGATTGGAAATTTTGGATCCATTGAAACATTTTGAATAACCCTATTAAAATATGTCTTAATTTATTATTAACATTTTTATGCTTATATTTTTATGTTTCTTTTTTATGCTTATATTTTTATGTTTTTTTAGGCTTCTTTTAATTAAAATTATTTTCGCGCATTGAATTCTGTACCTCCATTTTTTGATGATTATTTTATTCCACTGATAGAATATATATAAACATTTCCTAATCGCCATACTTAACTGCAATATACGCCCCTTTACGTCTAGTTTCTTTTTTTTTTCAGAAAATGGTATTCTTTTTTTCGGATTCTAAAATTACAAACACAAGAGGTTGAAAGGTTTGATTTTACCATGCTGAAGAATGCGTCGTAAAAGTTAAGTAAAAGTCTTTGTTTCTGAAAATAATGGAGCGTAAAATGAATAAAGTAGAATTACAGATGAAATCATTTTGTAGTATCAAAATAATTGTTTTATGAAATACTTTTTTATATTAGACAGACAATTCCAGTAATTTATTTCATTTCTGATGTTAAAAAAATGGAGATAAATTTTACATGTTTCGCTTCATGGTTATAATAATTGACAAAAATGTAGATATTTTGCATATATATCAACAAATGCATTTAATTTTATCTATAACTTCTAAAAATTCAAAAACACATCTGTCGAAAAGTATTATATGCTTTAAAAATATTAGAGCTAATTAATGAAATAAATCCCAAAGAGAATTTTGTGCATTTCGAATTATAATTTGCTTCCCAGACATTACAGCTTAACATTTTGGAAAAGTAAAATTTGTTCGTATAATTCTCAATGCTTTTTATGATTAATAAAAAAATACATCAGCGATAAGCATATTTACTTTAGATGTTTCATTTTTGTTTAATATCGTTGAAAGTTTAAAGAATTTTCTTGTATGACCTTTTTATTTTCTGCTCTATGGGATTTGAAATCCTGCCCTCAGTGCAACATACAGCATCAAGGTAGACAGGTTTTACTGTCGTTGAGTCTAATTGCAGCAGTTCATTTTGATATGTGCTATAATTTTGAACACTTGTGTGCTTGTGTGTGTGTGTGTGTGTGATGCATGTTTGTGTGTGTGTATGTATGAGAGAGAGGGAGAGAGAGAGGGAGAGAGAGAGAGAAAGAGAGATAGATAGAATAGAAATAGATAAAGATTGATAGATAGATACGAGTAGATAGATAGATAGAGATAGAGAGGAGCGATAAGAGAGAGGAGTGATAAGAGAGAGGAGTGATAAGAGAGAGTAGAGAATAGAGAGTAGAGAATAGAGAGTAGAGAAGCCAGAGAGTAGAGAGAGAAAAATAGAAGAGAAGAGAGTAGAGAGAGAGAAATAGAAGAGAAGAGGGTAGAGAGACAGGAAAGTAGAGAAAAGAAGAGAGAGTAGAGAGAGAGAAGAAAGTGGAGAAGAGAAGAGACATAAGAGGAGAGAAGAAAGAAAGAGAAAGCAGTGAAAAGGGACCTGCTATATGCAGGGGTCGCCCAGCCGAACGCCATTGTCGCATATTGTGAAAAAAACAGTTAGGCGATTGAATAAGTAATTTGGCGAAAATGCTGACAATTATGAATTCTGCCATTGCCAAAATCAAACATTGTGGTATATTAATCGTAATGTGTATTTCTATACTATTTGTATTTTCCAAAACACTGATCTCTGGAATTTGAAAGTTTAAAACTAAAATTTTTCAAATGGACTTTTTATTCGCCAAAATAAAATTTGGCGAATAAAAATTTTATTTGGTGAAAGAAAATTTCATTTGGCGAATAGGTTGGCGAAAGTAATGGGAACTCCAGAGCAATCTTTGCTATGAATTGTAGGTACAGTAATAGTCTGTGTATGTACGAAACGTCTCAAGTAAATATGTATGCAACGCAGCCGAATTATGCATTAAGTTCAGATTGCATGAAGCCAAGTTCATAAGTTTATAAATACAGACGTCACTCATAGGGGGAAGCGAGATCTTCATACCACGTAATCTTTATACCATGTGATCTTTTCAATTTGTGTGTAGTAGGAATAAAAATATTTCATTAGATGAACTATGTCAAGGACACGTCTACAGTAATCACATATAGGGGATGTTCCCATAATAATTTGGAATACACCCCCACACTTCGGAATACATTTTGCGCTCGTCAGTTTGAAATAAACAATCCATCGCCTATTCTATGCTGATAAGCGAATAATAAATCCGAAACCGGTCTATGGATACTATTATCCTAAATGGGAGTTAATGGGAGTCAATGTTGTCCTTGACATTGGAGGAATTATTTAATGTCAAGGATATTATGAAATGACAATAACTCTCCTTTAGCCGTTTTTGCCAATGAAAAGTTATTTTAGAATGAAATTATTAGTCATTAAAAGGGTTGAATTCGAATTCAAGAAATTCAAAGATAGAAGAGTAGAGATGTACAGTGTTGTTGTTGTTGTTGAGACCCACACCGTCCGACCTACCAGAAAGGTGTAAGGTAACTGTTTGGACGGCCGGGAAGTGCCACCCAATTTAGACCGGAACCCAGTGGGGGAGGCATCCACAGGGACCGTACCTTCCTTCCCCTACCACCAACCTCTCGGAAGGACTTACGGACCCACATGTTTAACGTGATCGTACTCCGCATGAACACGACGGCAGTTCTGGCAGCGGCGAGAATCGCGCGCTAACCACTGGGCTGCCGCGCCCGAAAAGAGCCAACAACACGCGGTGTTCCCAGGTGGTCACCCACCCAAGTACTAACCGCGCCCGATGCTGCTTGACTTCGGTGATCTAACGAGAACCGGTGTTTTCAGCACGGTACGGTCGTTGGCCATAGAGATGTACAGTGTAGAAGACCCAGACCGTCCGACTCGTCCAGAGGACTAAGAGCAAATATTTGGACGGCCGGGAGATGTACAGTGTGTACATCTTCGGATTTTAGTCTTGGAAAGTACGAAATTCCTTACTACCATGTTCGTTGAGTAGTAGGTACTGTACCGTAGTAGCGTTGTAGTGCCGAGGAGCACACGAGGAACAGCAGATTAAATTTTTAAAATAAGATTTTAATGCATAAAAAAGAAATATTTACAACTATGTACAAATAGGCAATTGTAATAGCATATTCCTTGTAAGTGTCGGCTCTCGGCCGAACTCAGGTTCGTGAGCTGCAGAAGGAGAAGCGACTAGCTCCGTCGAATTCTAAAATCGAACTCCTCTTTCCAAAAAGGGTCTTCTCTCCTCCCTCCGTTGGCAGGTCAGAGATCACGGCTCTGCGGGGGCGGTCCATCCGTCCGAAAACCGAAACGCAGGCCAAAGATTCCCTTTCCCGGTGTCATATTTTCACGACTCCAGCACCACAGCTGTGAAAATCCAAACCTTCTCTTATACATGAATTTGGTGGACACTGGGCGTGTGGATGAAAAAAGTATATTTGCCTCTCATGGCAATTTTCGTAAGCACAGGCAGTTTTTTTGAGCTAGTAACAGTACGTTACAGCTTCCTCCCCCCCAGAAAACTTTTCTATCCAGTAAGGGAGAGAAAAGATAAAAGCATTTCTCTACGGCTTGTAGTTTATGAAAACATAATTATATTACACATGAGTAAAAACATCAGCATTCCAAAAGTACCATGATTGTACAATAAGGCTAGTGACAAGCACCCTGCACCAATGCCTACTCAAATATCCTAATTAGCTTGGACATACATCAAAAACACTTAACTTATAGTTACAATTAGAGAAGCAGAAAGTTTCAATACAATACCATAACTAACAAAAAAATCATTAAGGAACATAAGTGAATAATATAAGGTTACATAAAAGAATAAGGAATAAAATTATAACCTAAAATCAAAATATGTAAGACGTTTGCCCTTTATATGACAGTTGTCCTAATTACTTTCCTTAACCAACGATAATTTATACAAGGTGGAGGATCTGTACCAGGTGCCTCCACCATTATTATGGGCGACGTATACTCCGATTCTCCAATTTGAATTATTTGTAATTCTAACACTTTTTGAATTTCAGCCTTTAAAATTTCATTTTGCCGTTGCGAAGACCTATACGGCCTAGACCTGACAGGTTTGTTACTAATGAGCTCAATATCCTGCTCGACTAAATCTGCCTTACCTGGTTCATTTGAAAAGGTCTTGGTATACCTAGTCAAAGGGTCTTGTAGCTGATCGCTTTGTTGGCGATCTAATCTCTCGGGCAAATTATCTTTCTCAACTACGTCCGAAAAATCGTTAATGCTGGAATTTGAATCTAAATAAAGAAAATCCACATCATTGTTTATCAACTCCTCCCGATTATCTTCACAAGATAAGCAATTTATTACTTCAGGTCTAGTGTGATATGGTTTTAATATATTAATCAATTTGAGATCAATTTGAGATCTCTCTTTCTTCCCCGTTAGTTTAACTATATGATTTGTTTCCGAGACTTCATTCTCAATTACACACGATCCAAACCATTGGACTCCCAATTCTTTACATTTTCGCAACCGATCTACCCACTCAAAACCATAAATTGTTACGGGATTGTCTCCCTCCTTAGAAGCAACCCAGTGTTCATAATTTAGAGTTTCAGGTGTTTTCAAGATTTTCCCCTTCAGCAGATACCAATTTCAGCATTTACCCTTCAGCAGTTACCCTTCAGCATTTCCAAGCAGTTACCTTACACCTTTCTGGTAGGTCGCGCCAACGAGTTTGCCACGGTCAGAATTTTCAAGGGTAGCGAACAGGCTGGTCGCCAAAGGCGGCTAGTCCTAAATAACAGATCATTCCCCACAACATACTCCAACTTGGAGTTCGCCCCGGACTCTTCCAAAGCTATCCGATAAATCTCTTTTCTGAGCGTCTGACACGCCTTCTGAAAACCCGAAAATTCGCGGGGTGCAAAGTTTAGCAAGGGAAGCCCCTTTGTTCTGTCCTTAGAGAAGCAATCAAGTGATTCGAGCTCTTTGGCTCCGTCTATGGTTCCTTCATTCACGGGGGGTAAAATGATGGGGTCTCCCACATCTTCAGTTAGGTGAGGGGACAGGACACTTCCCCTTTCCTTATCCAGAAGATCTACTTCCGAATTTTGTTTATTTTCTTTTTCCAACTTAGTTTCTACTGCAGAAACCATTTCCGACTGCAGTGCATTACAACATTTTTTGTCTTTTAGTAAAGCAGCGGTTCTGTTTCCCAATAAATATCGATGTGAATCTAATTTATGAGCAAAAACAGCGGCTTTTGTCTTGATACGCCCAAATTCTCCGTTTATTTCTACCGTAGCAAGAGGTAAACACGTACAATTCTCGTCTAATGGCTGTTTAACAAACACAACCTCTCCTGTTAACATTTCAGGGGTGATATATTTACGACACACGAGATCTATATTTGACCCTGTATCTCGGAGTACTGTCATTTTATATCCATTTACATATGCCTTACTCAGATAAGGGGATGACCAATCTTCCTCCGTTTTATCACTTTGAATATGGTTCACAGTTGAAACCTCGGGAATTTTTCTTTTCAGTTTAGGACATTGAGGTCTCAGGTGATTTAAATTTCCACACTCGAAACAACGAGTTTCCTTACGTTTATCGAAGAGCTCATTCTTTTCATTACTTTGTTTTCCCGCACTTTGTTTGTCCTCCGGATAATTACGTCTCCTATCTCTCACATTACGAAATTCCTCAATTTTCCTTTTTTCGTAAAATTCTCCTTTTATCGGTTTCTTCACAACCCTCCGGACATTATCAAAATCATCTAGTTTATCAGCTAAATCAGATGCGGAAGTGAATTTTGTCCACTGGTCTAAAAAGTGGTCCCGAGCTTCGCTACTAACTCTACGTTTTAACTGATCGGTGATCATTAAATCTTTTAACTTCTCAAAACTATCAATTTCTAAACCCTCTAACCATTCCTCAAAATAATTTTTTAACTCAAACACAAAATCCTTCCACGTGCTATCCGATCGTCTTTGATATTGCGTAAATTTAACTCTAAATTTCTCGGGGCTTAGTTTAAACCTTTGTAATAAAATTTTCTTAACAAAATTGTAATCTTCCGTTTGCTCTTCGGGCTCTCTCATAATGATCTGAACAATATCGATGGGCAGAAGTGCCATCAAATGAGAAACCCATTCAGACTTTTCAATACTAACCCGCTTTGCTTGCCTTTCAAACATGACCAAGTACAAGCTAATATCAATTAAATTGGGGTCAAATTTTTGGACTAATTTTTGCAAGTCTAACTGAATTTTTTTATTTCCCTTTTCTGAATTCCCCGTTTTTTCTACAGTTGAAATTCTCAATTTTTCGAGCTCAAATTCCATTTCCGCTTTGCGATTTTGGGCTTCAAATTGCCTAATCTCTGCTGCCGCCTTTTCACGTCTAACCTCCGCTTCTAACTCTTCTTTCTCTACTCGAGTTTTAACAATAGTCTCAAGAAGAGCTTTTACAAATTCTTCTTCATAGTTATCACTTTTAGTGATTATTGATTTTAAATGCACTACTTTTAAATCTGAAGAGGCAGTTTCTCCTAACTCAGATACCAGCGAGAACAAATCCTCTTTCTTAGCTTTACCCAAAAACGACATTTTCCCCTTATCAATTTAACCAATTGATACAAAATAAACAATTCCTACGTTGTACACACTGATTTCATACAATTATAATTAAACAACAAATGGCAATTGTAACAACAATTTGGCAGTATTGAAACTTTCAATGCTATTTTAAACTGAAACACCTTTCTTAAAGAACTACAGATTCGATTATTATACATGAATTATATTAACCTTCAAATTATTAAATTTTAATTATTCAATACAATTCTACTCTTCACAAATTAATAACCAAAGCATAGCAAAATTCTTATCCTTTAAAATTTTAAGATTTTAATATTTAAAAGATGTATGTCAACTAAACTAGAACTGACAATATGCTCAAAATTCTATAAAAATTAACTACTGTCACTGCCTTTTGTAAAATCAAGGTACTCACCCCTTTTGAAGACGTTGACCTTCACAATGCTGAAAAGGTAAGGATTTCTTCCAATGAATCTTCGGTACAAGAGTTCACAAACACAATTAGGATCCGCACAAGAAAACTGGAACTAGATGTTCCCACTTTTTATAAGCATGGTTTTCTTCTAATCACAACACAACGCGCACAGAACTAATGTCCGGCACAGAAGTAAGACTTTTCTACAGGTCTCTGGAACGGGTGCTCCCAAAACAGAGGAACGGATGTCTTCTTTTCACAACACGGATCTGGTGATCCAACCAGGGACTGGTGTCCAAAATAAAAACAGGAACAGATGTCCTTCTTGACAAGGGATCTGCAGATGCAGCACAGGAACTGATGTCCACAATAAAAACAGGAACAGATGTCACGATCCAACACAGGAACTGATGTCCAAAATAAAAACAGGAACAGATGTCCTTTCTTAGCTAGGGATCTAGCGATCCAACACAGGAACTGATGTCCAAAATAAAAACAGGAACAGATGTCCTTTCTTAGCTAGGGATCTAGCGATCCAACACAGGAACTGATGTCCAAAATAAAAACAGGAACAGATGTCCTTCTTAGCTAGGGATCTAGCGATCCAACACAGAAACTGATGTCCAAAATAAAAACAGGAACAGATGTCCTTTCTTAGCTAGGGATCTAGCGATCCAACACAGGAACTGATGTCCAAAATGAAAACAGGAACAGATGTCCTTTCTTAACAAGGGATCTTGGCGATCTACTTCAGCGCAACAGATTTACGCTTCGGTCAACCGATTACTATCGATGACCTCTTCAGGGACGGATGCCCACTTTAGCATAGAAACAGTTGTTCCACATGGATCATGGCGATCCTCATCAGCGTAACTGGACTTACGCTCTGGTCAGTCGATTTCCGATGACCGTCCACTTCCACAGCTCAATACATAAGACCGCTGCCACCATTTTTTTATATGCTGTACCGTAGTAGCGTTGTAGTGCCGAGGAGCACACGAGGAACAGCAGATTAAATTTTTAAAATAAGATTTTAATGCATAAAAAAGAAATATTTACAACTATGTACAAATAAGCAATTGTAATAGCATATTCCTTGTAAGTGTCGGCTCTCGGCCGAACTCAGGTTCGTGAGCTGCAGAAGGAGAAGCGACTAGCTCCGTCGAGTTCTAAAATCGAACTCCTCTTTCCAAAAAGGGTCTTCTCTCCTCCCTCCGTTGGCAGGTCAGAGATCACGGCTCTGCGGGGGCGGTCCATCCGTCCGAAAACCGAAACGCAGGCCAAAGATTCCCTTTCCCGGTGTCATATTTTCACGACTCCAGCACCACAGCTGTGAAAATCCAAACCTTCTCTTATACATGAATTTGGTGGACACTGGGCGTGTGGATGAAAAAAGTATATTTGCCTCTCATGGCAATTTTCGTAAGCACAGGCAGTTTTTTTGAGCTAGTAACAGTACGTTACAATACTCTATTTAAAACTATCAACGTTAAGAGATTTATTACTTTCCTTATATACAATAATGTATAAGGAAAGTATTGTGATGAGTTTGAAAATTCGAATTCGAGTTTTCGAAAGGAGAGCACGTTTCAAGCATCCCTGATCATGAATCAAACATTTTTGAAGTGATGTCTGTGTGTGAAAGTATGCGTGTGTGTGTGTGTGTGTATGTGTCGGTGAGTCTGTGGAGACGATAACTGACGAATGAATGGACCAATACGAACGAAATTTGGTACAAAAATTACAATGTAAACACTGGAAGCCTATTGTTTTTATTCGCAATCGAATGTTCAGAACCCCCCTAAATTTTCGAGTGAAATTTTGAAAAAATCATCAAAAAAATCTAAACCTTTAATAAAGTTACGCAAATAGACATTTCTTATGTAATTTTTCCTTAGAAAACGATTGATATAAACTTTAGAACGCTAGCATGAACCGTTCTCGTAATATTGCACATTTTTCAAATAAATGTATAAAAAAATCCCATAAATTAGAAAAAAATATTAACTGTTGAGAAACATGCTCACTTTTCATATGTAATATCATGCGATAAATTCGGTGACATCATTGTCGTGGATCTAGCTCGTTCCATTCATGAGAAAAGATACTTTGAGTAATACTTTTGTATTTGAACGCCAATAGTCATTTATCTGCTATAAGAATAACTTATTTCTCCGTCCATAACGCTTGCTGAGATTTTGGCGACAAATTTGGTGGAATGTCGCCAACTTGGCGACTTTTTTAAATGTGGCTAAATTAACGAAAAACTCGTGAAATGGATAAAAATGATGCTAAATCAATGAAAATGACGACTCATTGACGAAAATTCAATATCCTGGAAAGAATATAAATATTTACTATAAAAATAATCTATTTTGTTTTACTGTATAAATAGTAAATTCATTGCATTATATAAGGAAAGCCATGTGCTGCCCACATGAGATTTTTTTTTTTATAATACCTATGCAATTATTTTATACATCTAAAGTTATCACAATTTTCAGTATATGTTAAAAACTACAAAATCTATTAAATTTCCACAAGAACACAAGAAGAATACTTATCTGAATTGTAAGTCTAATTTTTTTCCATACTAAATATTTGACATATTTAACATTGTAAATCATGTAGTTTTTCTTATACATATGTGTGAATGCTTCATGGGTATTACACAATGTTATGTAAATATGTGTATTACGCATTTTATTAATTACATTAATACAGTGCATTTGATTTCAAATGTAGCAGCGAGATAATTATTGCCTTGTTAATTAATTGAGTATGTCGCTTAATTGAATCCTTAAACATCTGGCATCAATTAGATGAAATTAAGTGGAAGTCGTTGTAAAATGAATATGAGCAATCAAAGAAAAGGTAGAAAAGAATAAAACAATGCAACATACATAAAAGGAAAAATAAAATAAATAGCTAAAATTAAATTATGGGAGCATAAGTTCGTAATTAAAAAGAAGACTACAGCGACCAGAGAAAATAAAATGTATAATGCTTATAACATAGGTTCCCAAAGTGGTCCAGGTGGACCCCCAGGGGTCCATAGGAGACCACACGGGGGTCCACGTAGACGTGAAAAGAAAACAGGGGTTCACAAGGTATAAGGGGGGGTCCACGAAAAATTTTCTGGTTTTCATAATAAGGAACAAAAATTTGGCTTGGATTTATCTATCAACGTAGGCAGGTAGCATCATTCACTAGGTAGGTATTCAAAAATATTCGAGACTCAGGTTAAACACAGAATTGAATAGAACAATAGATAATAGTACAAGTGTACACCACATGTCGAGACTTGCAGAGTGCCGCTCGCTCGTCCGAGATGCTTGTTTAGGCCTGCAAAGGGATGAAATGCTTGCAATCGAGATTAGTATAAATACGAATGCCAAGAACAAAACGTTACTCATTTGTTTCCGGGATTTTGAACATAAAAGTGTGACTGTGAGTGAATCGATGTCAGTGTTTGCAGTGCCGGAAAAAGTAAGTATCTGCCTATTTGTTATACATATTTTTATTATATATTGCAATTTATCAATCATATTATATTTGTTTTGCTATTTGAGTGTAATAGGTAATTATGTAGTGAATATTAAATACTAGAGATTATTCAAAACTTCTATAAAGGAACAAAAAGCCAGGGAAGATTAAACTTTAGGTATCTAGGTACGTTTTTGTCGAAAAATATTTATTTACGCGATGACGGCGATTCATTAAAAGAGCGGTGTTTCCGCGGGCATTTTGTTTTGTTTTTATTGCAATAATTCTATTCTGTTGTGTTATAATAGCCATATTCTGGTAAAATCGCCTCCAAAAAAAATTTTTTTATAGGTCACAACTGATACGGAAAATGGCTGAATCTATGAAGAAATGTCGACAGTACAGTATTGATTATTTGAAATTTGGTTTTCATCCATCAACGGCAGACAAACGATTGCCCATGTGTCTTTTATGCAACAAAGTTCTGAGCAATGACTCTATGAAACCATCGAAGCTCGAAGACCATCTAAGAAGGTGTCATCCTGAAAACATAGGTAAAGATCTGAAATACTTTCAAACATTGAAGGAAAAATATGAAAAGAGACCTACCGTAAATAGTATGTGTGCTTCAATGTCTCAAAGTAACGATGATGGCTTGCGGGCATCTTACAATATTTCGTTGCTTAAAGCGAAATCTGGAAAACCGCACACCATCGGAGAAGAGTTAATTTTACCCGCTATTGAAGAGGTTTTAAAAACTGTTCTGCACAAACCTCCATTTGACGTACTCAAAAGAATTCCTTTAAGTAACAACACTGTACAAAGAAGTATTGATAAAATGAGCTCTGATATAGAAAGCTTCTTGTGTAATTATCTGCAAACCACTCATTTTTCTATTCAATTGGACGAGTCTACTTTGCCTGGTAATGAAGCATTATTATTGGCATATGTTCGATTTGTTATGGACGAAGAAATCCATGAAGAGCTGCTATTCGCAAAAACTTTGAAGTCGGACACTAAAGGCGAATCGATATTTAATGTCCTGAGTGATTTTTTTACAGAAAAATCTATTCCATTTACAAACATTATTTCGGTGGCAGCAGATGGAGCTCCTGCCATGTTCGGGCGATATCGTGAGTTTATAAGCCATCTTAAAAGAATAATACCAGGACTAATAGCAATTCACTGTGTCATCCACCGACAACACCTTGTAGCGAAAAATTTGAGTGATATATTGCACCAATCGCTTCAATTTGTGATTAACGCAGTTAATAAAATATGAAGCAATACTTTGAATACCCGTTTATTTGCACTATTGTGCGATGAAAATGATGAAGATTTCCAACGACTGCTCCTACATACTGAAGTACGCTGGTTGTCGAAAGGTGCATGCTTATCAAGATTTTACTCACTTTTCGAATCAGTGATAGAGTTTCTGGAAACTAAAGCACCAGATTTAAAAGAAAATCTGATCAAATATAAAGCGGACATTGCGTAATTAACAGATTTGTTCAAAAAATTCAATGACGTTAACTTGCAGTTACAAGGGCACAGCCTTAACTTAATAAAAGCAAAGGGTGTAATTTCGGCTTTTCTTGGTAAATTGAAATTAATGAAGCAAAATATTAGTCGGCGCGAATTCTCCCAGTTTCCGCACTTGTCACAGATAGAATGTCTTGATGAGGATATTCAGACATACGCTCAACATTTAAATACCCTGCATGATGACTTCAAAAATAGATTTGAAGATATTCTGACGATGGAAATATCACCATGGATCATAACCCCATTTGATGAAACGGAAGAGACAAATGTGGTATTACAAGAGGAGCTACTTGAGCTCAGCACCAACGAGGAACTGAAGGTGAAATTTAAAAAAGGCTATCAAACATTTTGGCTGCAGGCAGAAATCCCCGAAAAATATACTGGGCTGTGGAAAATTGCGAGAAAATTTTTGAAAGCGTTTCCCTCGTCATATCTTGTCGAAAGAAGTTTTAGTGACGTTACCAACCTGTTAACCAAAAAAAGGAGCAGATTGAACATCACAGAACGGGGAGATTTGAGATTACTTCTTACAAAACTGAAGCCAAATATTGATAATTTGCTGTCAATTCATCAAGTACATCCGTGTCATTAAAAGTATGACTATTTTATATTGTTGATTTACATTTCAGAGTTCATTGTTGATTTTTTGTAAAAATAAATGTTTATAATTTTGTATAACCACAAGTATTATTTTAATAAATAGGACACAAAAAAATGTGCTACTTTTTTTTTCTTCTTAACACCCCCAATTTGGGGTGATATTTTTCAGGAGTTTTGGGAATACAGTAGAAATGTAGCAGCAGGGGGTCTACCGAAAATAGTAAAACTTTGAAAGTGATCCACGAGAAAAAAAAGTTTGGGAACCTCTGGCTTATAATGTTGAGAATGAATTTGTGACATGACACTTAATACTTATTAAATAATAATATTTGTCGACAAATTACAAAATGAAAGCAACAACATCATCAACAACAACAACAACAAAAATATGATGTAGACAGCACATGACTTTCCCTGCAGACTTATATACATATTCTCTTATTTTAATTAAACTCAATTTACTATTAATTCAATTTTTGTTCTCATTTGGTAACTGGACTCATTTTCAAAGATGGCGTAGAGAAAAAAACAAAGAAACAAAAATATGTCGAGAACGGCTAGTCTTAGTGTAATGGGGTTGATCTTATTCTTTTCTTCGTTAAAAATTACGTATAAAACAAGCATTTAATGGATATATTTCAGCATACGTAGTTTTTCATTTTAGATTTTGTCGATTTTTGTGGGACATTTTGCAAAAAAAGGCAGGTTATTTTTTTCCGAATCGTACCAAAATCTAATCAGCACCAGAGTAACCCACAAGCGACTTATCAACCAAATTTTGTGAAATTCGGTCCATTAGATTTTCAGTTAGAGTGGATACAAGCTTTTGCGGGCCATTTCGCAAAAAAAAAAGCGGGTTCTTTTATCCCGAATCATTCCCAAAACTAATCAGCACCAAATTCGCCCACAAGTGACTTACCTACTAGATTTTATGAAATTCGGTCAATTACTTTTTTAGTTAGAGTGGATACAAAATCTGCACAGACACAGACACACACACAGACGTCACTCTAAACATAGTTTTTTCGTATTCTAGAGGTCTCGAAACGTGTAGATCCGTCGAAAACTCGAGTTGCGATTTTCGGCATGATTACAATACTTTCCCTATACATTACCATGTATTGCAGGGAAAGTAAAAATAGAAATGAGAATGAAAAGTAATTTTTATATTTATGTGACCACAACAATATTATAGTTTTTAAAATCATCATTCCAGTTTGCCTTTTCTTTTCAATACTGGTATTGTATTCATTCTTTTAAGCACATTCATCAAATTTGACGTTCCTGTTCATAGGAAAATCAAATTACCTTTTGTTGTCTGCTTGGCTAAAATTCGGTATAATATCGGCAATGGTGCCAGATATCACCAGAATGGCTCTAGTTCAATGTCTCTGAAAATCAAAATTTAATTTCTTGAATAACTCCTGGCACTTTGTGGGAATTATTAATGTATTATTTTGCATAAAAAATGCAAGTTTCACTATTCGAGCGACAGCTGTGTTTTGATAGGGAGGTGTATAGAATTGGCGTTCTGTTAGAGAGGTTCTAGGCAGGGGTCGTAAGATTTTGCTAGGCGTTGTATAGTAATAATCAGTATTGATTGAGAGAGAGGTGTGTGTGTTCGGGAGTTTTGGGAGTGTTGCAGAGTAGGCGGACGGAAAGCATTTTTCTTTACATAATTTTATGCAACCTGTCATGTGGAAGATATACCATTTAGTATTTAATAGAAGGACATTGAGATGGTTTCAAAATATAATTCTATTCTACTTGATTGTGTGAACTAAAACGTTTATTGATGCAAAATACATACCTTCGAACCAAATTCTTATCTTAAAATCACATCAGAACCAAACTAAAACTAAATTGAAACCGACCTAGAACGAAATTAGAACCCATCTAGAACCAAATTGGAACCACATAAGAATCAAATTAGAAATAATTTAGAACCAGCCTGGAATCAAGTTAGAACCAAATCAGAACCAATCTAGAACCAATTTGGAACTAAATTGGAACCACATTAGAATCAAATTAGAAATAACTTAGAACCAAATTAGAACTAGCCTGGAATCAAGTTAGAACCAAATCAGAACCAATATAGAACCAATCTAGAACCAAATTGGAATCATATTAGAATCAAATTAGGAATAATTTAGAACCAAATTAGAACCAGCCTGGAATCAAGTTAGAACCAAATCAGAACCAATATAGAACCAATCTAGAACCAAATTGGAACCATATTAGAATCAAATTAGAAATAATTTAGAACCAAATTAGAACCAGCCTGGAATCAAGTTAGAACCAAATCAGAACCAATATAGAACCAATCTAGAACCAAATTGGAACCATATTAGAATCAAATTAGAAATAATTTAGAACCAAATTAGAACCAGCCTGGAATCAAGTTAGAACCAAATCAGAACCAATATAGAACCAATCTAAAATCAAATTGGAACCATATTAGAATCAAATTAGAAATAATTTAGAACCAAATAAGAACCAGTCTGGAATCAAATTAGAACCAAATCAGAGTCAATCTAGAACCACAGTGGAACCAATCGAGTATTGAATTGAAACTAAACTAAAGCCAAATTAGAATGAAATCTTAGAACCAAATTTTGAGACAAAAAGGAAGTAACAAAAAATCACTCATGTATATTCCTCGATGTTTCAATTGAATAATACGAAAATAAAAAGAATTAATTTGAACTCTGTTAAGCTTAACGTGAAATAATCCAAAATAAGGTTTCTTTAAAGAAGCAGTATTAATAGAATAAATCCTTTTCTAAAGTTTTTGAAAAGTATTCAAATGAAAGATTGGGAAAATTAATATTAATACGGTATGTACTCCCTGTCTTTCTTTCTATTTGAATTATTCAGCTGATTGGGTACTCTTGTAGGGTTAATCTAATCCCTTTGGAAATAACGAATTTTATAAAGTATTGTAAACTTATGAATGAAATATATTTAATGGTATACATTTGAAATATTTATGCTTTATAGGCAATCATTTTAACCTGAAGCTTGGCATATCTCCCTTTAAAAATATTAAAATATAAATATATTATGAAAATTATATTTCACTTATAAAACTTAGAATCTCATCTTAATAAACGGCTAAGTAAATCATAAGATATTTTTAACTTTTCTCTCATTTTCCACTCCGCCATTTTCCCAAACATTGAAAGCATGGAGTTAGAAAGAAGGCGTTGAAACTCCTACGGATGAAACGTCTGAAAATGTCATAATGCTTTGAGAATTATGTCTAGGTGTCGTTAGTGTTGTTATTGTTGTTAGTGTTACTGATGGCCTCCTGTTTCGGCGGAGCTGATTCAGGACCAGTGACGCAGGAAGCAAGAAAGAACGAAGAAAGACACAAGACGAGAGAACAAAGTTTATTACAAGAACGCATCACTGACGAAGGTCGGGGGGGTGGGGGTGGGGTGGGGGAGGGGGCGCAGCTTCACATTTTGATGAGGACCCAGAAGGCGGAAGACTGACTTTATCCTCAGGAAATATCCATGCCTTATTCGGGATTCGAACCCGAGCCCTCAAGACAGCAGCTGAAGATGCTATCCACTTCACAGCCTGGGCGTCGTCGTTAGTGTTAGTAGCTGCTATTGTGAGTTGACACAACAGAAATACGTAGTATTTAGTATAGTATATATTTTTGATTATTTCTAGATTAATTGTTTCCTAATTATGAGTATAATAAACCAGTATTATTTCATAGTTGTAGGATAGAGTACAGAATATATGGAGATAAAAATAAATTGAAAGGTAAAATTTTTTTGAATAAGAAGGAATATTCCTTATTGTTTTAGTTCTTTTGCATTGCGCTAATAATTTACTTTTACAAAATTGACAGTTTAAATAAATATTTTATGTTTTTTGCCATAGAAATACATACAGTGCAGGACTACCTATCTTATTCCAGCGACACCTGAATTATTATCTCAAACGATGTTAGCGTTTTCTTAAATATGAAGTTATCTCCTTACTTTTACCTCCATGATTGAAAGTTTGTATGGAAAAATCTAACATTTTCAGCATCTTCTGTTTGTAATTAAAGAATCCGGGAAAAAAATGAAGATTTATTTAATTCACGTACGGCAGACGATGTTTTCTTTTAACCTTTTTTCTCATGACCTGCGGCTCCTGAAATGACTGCAATTCTCTTTAGCCTCATCCCGGAAAAAGAGCGAAATTCCGAACAAAATACCTTTCTAATCAATTTTTATAGATTCCGTGACAACTGGGCTGAACCTCAAAAACACTTTCAGAAAATCGGTGAAATATTCGCGGAAAATCTGACAACGAAACGAATATTTGCCCTGAAACTAACGAAAGGAATATGTTACGGTTTCCTCGCGAGTGATTATTCGTCTTTGCGAAAATGACGCCCATATAATTTTCCTGGAAACGGATTTCAGTTCCAGAAATTTTTGTGGATAAAATAAAAAGTAATGTTCTTAGAATTTAGAGATGTGCATGATATATTATATCTTTGAGCCATAACCTGCTGTTAAATTTTCTCCGTAATTTTTGTATTAAACTGTAAGTGTAGTTTTTGGTAAAACTGTTGAGTTATCTGTTCTGCGAATTACAGATATATTCTCTAGAATACTGGATAACATATAGGCCAGCACTCAGGTACATATTACTGCACAGCAGGGGGAAGGGAGGACAAGGGCAGCACAATATTCTGGCCCCACAATTTTAGCGCCCCCACAACGCGTATAAAATCAAATTTTTTAGTAAATTCTTTCCATTACAGGTACCAACATTATTTCATTCTGAAGAGTGCTAAAAAGAGCGAAACTAGTCCAAATGTGCTGGTAATTGCAATGAGAGGACGTCTTGCTTTGGGAAGACCTGTTTTAAACGGATTTGTAATCTTTAAATGCATATAAAGTTAAGTCTTGCGATTAATTTTACCATTTTAAACAGGATTTTTCCGTTGATATAATATTTTTAAAAGCCCTGCCTCTGAGGCAGAAAATTGAATTTGATTGGTCGACTGTTAGTGAAAGGTAGTCTGGTATCTTTATGGAATGTTCTAAGATAAAATCTGGCAACATTAGCTACAACGTTTTGATATACGCTTAACTTTGAGCCATAAATTATTCCATACTCAAAAGCTGGAGTAAGATGATGATGACGCAATGGAATAATTTGTTTTAATCGAACAAACACCCAATGTTTAAGTATAAAGCAATACGTAAATTTGATGTTTTTGTAACTAAAACAATTGCATATTAAAAATGAGTTTTATATTTTTATATTTGAATACAGCCTATCGATTAACTCAGCGGTGTATCGAACAAGCGAACTTCGACTACATTGACGAGGCTCAATTGAGATTCTGAGACATTGTGAAGACCGGCTGCTTTGCTTCTCTGTTTAGGTTTGAACCCGGAACCATGAGTAACGTAACTTGATTCTGCAAGATTAGACGAAAAGCTAGCTTCTTGTGTAAAACTTGTAATTCGGGGAGTGATGCCTAAGATGGTCGATCGATGTTCTAAGACACGAAGTCGAGTTCGTCACACATTCTCTCTCCTGGAAAAAAAAATCAGCAGAGTATGTAAGGACGGCGAAGGGCGACTCCCAGAGTTCACATATTCTTAAATGCGAGACTCAGTTGAGATCAGCTTGGTCAGCCGGTGAAGGTCGTACTTCGTTAGTGCAGCTATCTGGTGGCGTGACATTAATCGTTGACCGCCAGGAAAAAGGACCGGATGTGCCTCTTATTGGTGCAGCCATCTATTACTGGTTGCGTGTTCGTTTTCGTCCAGTTCACCATTGTGAGGACCAGCCGTTGCGGCCCCGTTCAGGTTTGAATCTGAGATCATGTGTATTGCAGTCCAATGCTATAAGGTCAGACCAAAAGCTAGCTCTTGGTTCAAACTTATAATTTGAATAGTAATGTCTAGCACGATCGATTGATGATGAATGCCGCTGCTTCTCGCCACAACATTTATCTTTCCAACTTTATTTGCAGTGGCCCCTACATGCATTTTTGATTAAATATATGGTCTTTGAAGTATGCATGCTTAACATGCAAAACATCTTATTGCTGAGTTTTAAATGCTTAGATAATTGAACACAAATATTTAGAATTCAGTTAACATTTAGAAAATGCATTTTATAAAAAAATATTAACTAGAAGCAAACTATTGATCCCAAGTCATATTCTGTTTACATAAGATATTTTTTCATTTGATTAAATTTATAAAACTGAACAGACCAAAATTTCTCTGCTTTGATGAATTCATTATTAATCAGGCATTTAATTCCTGCATAAAATGATAATTAAGAGGTAGTTATTTTTCGAAGTAAAAATTTTGAGAATGAAAATATAAAATGAAAATATTTAATTCTTTTATTTATTTTCTTTTTAATTTAAGAAGTTCAAAGATATAGTTTGTTAGATGCTCAAACGGCAATAATTCCTTTGTTAAAATGGTTATAAATTTCTTCTGCCTATTAAAAGTGAATTTTGTGAAAAGGATTAACTATAAGAGGGAATAAAATTTAAAAAATATATAAGATAGAAACTAATATATTCATTAATTTCAAAATTTTAAAAATAACACCTCAATTACATGCAACAATGAGCAAGTCATACATGGTTTTATTATTCCAATGTTTTAGTAGAGTATATGCATTATCAATTTTTATGAATTCGTCATAATAAAACCTTTTCCGCTTCGATACATTTAATTCTACTAATGATACATTTATTTATCAAATATAGCAATAATTAAAAAATAACAATTTTAGTAATAAAAGTCTTTTAAACTAAAATAGTGAGAAAATTAAAATTTTTAGTGTATTTCACAGTGGCGGTGCGTGCATAGGCACTGCGGCACTGCGGGAGCGACAGTGCTCTCTCTTCCTCGCAGCCTGGCGTGCAGCTTCCTACTTGCGCATGCGCACAACAGTCAAACACCACGCCGCTGGAACTGTGAAGCGTAGTGTTTGACTTTTGTGCTCATGCGCACATAGGAAGCTTCACGCGAGGCTGCGAGGGAGAAAGAGCACTGTCGCTCCCGCAGTGCCTATGCACGCACCGCCACTGGACTATTTCATTCAATTCATAAAAATCGAGTCATATAGTTTACAAGATGCTCATAGTTTCTATTAATCTGGTTATAAATCTATATACTTAAGGAAACGTTATCTTTCATAATAAAAGAATAGGTGTGTGTTTGTTATTATGTCTGTGTCGTTTGTAGCGGAAAATCGGGATGGTTCGGACAGCGGTGAAATTCAGTACAAAGGTACTTTAGGTCCTCGGGCAATAGCGCTCGGCGAAATTTTTTTAAAAGTTCTATATAGTTTAAAAGTAAAGGACATTTAAAGCTAAAAATACGTTGAATATTTGACTTCAAAATCAGTTGTATTTTGGGATAGCGTTAAAAGGCAGTCAAATCCATTCGTATATATATACAGGGTGGTTAGAATTAAAGCATCCCTGTTCAGAGCACTGTAGAGAAAAAACCAGTGGCTATAAGAACGCCAAATCTGCGTGGTACGTATAGACCAATAGGGGAAGTATAGACCGAAAAATGACCGATAGGGGAGATACAAATGGCGCTGCGAACAGTCCCTAGAGGGAATTAATAGCAATAGATCTGGGACTCGAGGATTATGGCGACTTATGGATTTTATCTGATAGCCGCAGTTCCCTCCATCACCTTAATAATTGGATTTTTGTAGGTGACAAGACCAGTATCTCTATCCTACTTAAGCTAAAACTGATTTCGTTAAATCATGATGGCCACTTTCAGTGAATTTCCCTCTCATGTGGACATTCATGGCAATGAAATGGCGATAAACTCGCTAAGGAGGGCTGCAATCTCTCCACCCATTCCTCTTCCGTCGTGACTTTTCTGGAATGATATTCTTGGGAAAAATAAAAAATTTGGGGGGACTGGGGAGAGCCCCACACCCATCATTGGTATAAAGCCGGGATTGACTCTTGACCTCCCGTGTGACAGAGGTTCCCAGACTGTTCTTTCTAGACTAGCTAGCGGTCACATCAAGTGCCTCTCTTTTAGTGAGGGCAGGAAGGTCTTTGCCGCCTGCACCAAGTGCCACGACCATTAGGTATTTTGCAGAGCATATAATGGATTACATGGGTCTCTCCAAGGAGGATATCTATTGCGATCCTCTTCTTGTGCTCGACTTTCTGAGAGACGGACTTATGGATCTCGTCTGACTTCGTCAGACACTGGAGGATAAGCAACAGCAGCAACAACAACAACACAGCCCCTAGTAAAAACATAATTCAATGAAACGGCTTGGCAGTCGTGATGCATATTAATTACGAATTGTAAGTGGTATAAGCGACCATCAACCGTCAAAAACCTTGAATATGAAATTTAGGTAAGCATTTTGAAAATGTTCCATAAAGTATCAACAAAAGAAGAAGACGTCACTTTATGTAAATTCTTTAAACACAATTTGCTATAAAAACACGTTCAAAGCTTTGTGGAAACATTCGACGATCGTTATGGGATTCTCACTGCGTGACCGTGCTTTATTATTAAAGTTGTTTTACAAGAATGACGAAAACGCTCCTGGCAGTCTTCGCGGTTACAGACGTTTGAAATCGTTGCGTACAGGTCCTCTGACAGCATGTGGAGTCCGGAGAATGGTTCAACGCTCCGAGGAGACTGGAATCTTCTCAGGTCGACCAGGACGAGGCCTAAAACCTGTGCACGCAAGTGGCTGAAAAGATTGAAACGGCTGTTGTTGAGCAGACCAGTTACAATGAGACATGAATCAGCAGTGCTCGAGCTGTAGCAAGACAATTGGATTTGCTCCACGCAACAATACGGAAGTGTTCGCGGAAAACTTTAGAAAGTTATTCGTATAAGATCCAGCGTCACTAAGCGTTACAAGGTTCTGATACAGATATCCGTGAAACGTTTGCTTTGACATCCCTTTCACTTATGCAGGTAGACGCCAACAGGCCCTGGAACATCTTGTGGAGTGATAAAACACATATTTCTCTGTGTAGAACAGTAAACGTGCAAAACAGTCGCATCTGGGCAATGGAAAATCCCTGCCAATTTCAACGGATCCCCTTACATTCTTCAAAACTAACCGTTTGAATTGGGATTACAGCAACATTTATTATTGGTTCCTATTGTTTTTTAAAAAATCCATTCACAGGGATCAAAGATCTGTTCAGTTACTGCACGGCGTTATAGGGACGTGTTGAAGAACTTCGTTATTCCTCATCTCTAACAACGAGGATGCCTCAGCTCTTCCATATTCCAAAAAGATGGAGCACTTCCCCACATTGGCCGTCCTGTTCAACAGTTGTTGCGTCAGTATTTTACAGAAAATCGAGCAATTAGTCGTGCATTCCCATCTTTATGGCCATCCCGTTCCCCAGATCTGAACCCTTGAGACTTTTGATTGAACCTTTGTGACCTTATCTGAAAAGCATGGTTTGTCGGGGAGATATTTGTAACCTTACAGATTTGAAGGACAACGTCATCTTGCACAGGCGCAACATCACAATAGACTAGTTCCGTGCAGTTGTCGAAGAAAAATGAGCTTTTTCAGGTATTATGCCCGAGTTGTTATTTAAGTAGTGAGAACTGTTTTAGGACCCGGGAAACGCTGGGGTATTTGTTCTAGTTCAAAATAAAGATAACTGTTTTCTTCTTTTGAATAAATGAAAAAGATATACCAATTTTAATAAACAAGGATGCAGCAATTTCGCATCGCAAACTTTTAATCCATGCACTTAAGTATATCCGAAAGAAATTTCTTAAATCGTCTGATATTCAAATGTTTTATTAAATCACGTAGATTTTAGTTAGAAACTTCTTGTAACTTTAAAAACTAATTAGAGAACTACATATTTTTATAATCGTCTTATATTCAAATGTTTTATTAAATCACGTAGATTTTAGTTCGAAACTTCTTGTAACTTTAAAAACTAATTAACGAAATACCTATTTTAATAATCGTCTGATATTCAATTTTTTTTTTAAATCACGTAGATTTTAGTTTGAAACTTCTTGTAACTTTAAAAACTAATTAACGAAATACATATTTTAATAATCGTCTGATATTCAAATGTTTTATTAAGTCACGTAGATTTTAGTTCGAAACTTCTTGTAATTTTAAAAACTAATTAATGAACTACATATATTCATAATCGCTTAATATTCAAATGCTTTATTAAATCATGTAGATTTTAGTTCGAAATTTCTTTTAACTTTAAAAACTAATTAACGAACGACATATTTTTATAGTTTGGCAATTATATTTCTGTGCAGATGAGATTGAATGCATCCCAAATCAATGGTCTCTAAACATACTTATCACCTTCGATTTATTTGTTTAATTTTGGTTTTCCCAGATCCATGAACAAACAAATTTGGAGTTTGTGGGATTTAGCCGATGGTTTGCTTTGTTGAAACGACAGGATTTATTTAAGGCGATACGCATTAGTTTCCGATAAATCGACGCGAAAAGAAACTGCAACGTAAATTTTCGGTGAGCTTAAATTAGAAATCAACAGATTACTGGGCAGCAAGGAAAGAAAACTCTTTGAGAATTCTGCTTGTGGTTATTTCGATAGAGTTTTAAAGAAAAATTTCTATTCGTTTCTAATAGAAATTATTTGGCTTTGTCAACCATTGAATTCCTCATTTGCGAATTTTAATGACATTTTTGTGCTGATCTATTTGTAGAAGAACAAAATGTTTTCCAATCGCTATACTTTATTTTCATGTATATTTTGATTATTACATTTATAATTATATTATTTTTTTTCATTTGCGCAAGAAGATTTTTATTGCAACCAAAAGTAATAGATATTTTGAAATGCATTAGGGACCGCCTCACTGGAATATTTCTTATTTTAATAGCAACGTTTTTTAAGTTTATATTTTATTTACAGGGACAGGAGTGTATTTAAGAGGGTTTAAGAGGGTTCAACCCCCCCCTCCCCCAACCGAAATTAAAAAGCTTCAAAATGCTTTCTAAATACATATGTGCTAAAGAAAAAATACTACTCAATCCCCATTCAGTTATATATATATATATATATATATATATATATATATATATATATATATATATATATATATATAATTGTGCTACTTATCTCCAATTTCTAATGATCTTTTTATTCTACTTTCTACTGATCCATTTATAGAATAATAATAAACGTTTCCCAGTCGCCATACTTAACTGCAATATATGTTTTCTATTATGCGCGTTGTATTATCTTTCTCACAAGAAGATTTATAATTCAATTATAACTATCGGCTTCATAGTTTTATTGACAAATTTTGAAGGACATAATTTGAATATTTCTTAATTTACACGAACATTAATTATATTTGTCGTTATTAAATGAAAAGAGCTGAATGAAAAAAAAATGCTGAATTAACTGGAAGTGTGACCCAACTCAACTCTCTCATACCAGAACCCGTTTTTTGTGTGATTTTGTGATCAACTTGTGATTTTTTTTTCCCTGCAAATATTGCAAGAAATGTTTTTTTTATTTTTATCGTTTGGCCAAATAATCCACAATTATAGCATGTTATCAACTATTTTAAAAGGCTTGAAAAAATCTTTCAAGAATTACACCAAGTTTGAAAATGTACCACTCAGGGGGGGGGGGGGGATTCTAGAGAAAATTGTATCACGCTATTTTTCACTGCAATGATTGAAATTGTTGAGTTTAGTGGTTATTGTTCCACAAATAACCTTTTAATTCTTAATTATGCCAAATTTTGTCCCATGCTGGCATGTTAAGGAAATATTAAATCTCGAATGCATTTCGAATTTTTCTCTCGAATTTCCAAAACTTTTATCTAATTCTAGATTTTCCGTTCACGAAACTGGATAAAATGGCAAATACAAATTCGAATTTTCCTATACATTTTACTATGTATATAGCGAAAATAATATATGAATCATCCGTTGTTTAATTGTTTTATCAAATTGAGGTATAAGTAAGAAATTTTTATAACTATGAGAACCAATTAACTTGCAATATTTTTTTTAACACCTTACGACAAAGTTGAAAAGTGTTTATGACTTTGTTCATTCTGTGTGTCTGTCTGTTCGTTAACACGATAATTGCCGTAAAAATGACTTAATCAAAATGAAATTTCAGTATGTTCTGTAGGTATTATTCAGACGGTCTGTAGGACCTATGGGAATATAAATGAATAATATCTCCCAATTAGTTTTGGATTGAACTCGGGTTGAAAAAATGAAATACATTGAGTCCTATGGGACCTAATTTTTCAAACATTTTTTAAGCGGATTTAAAATTCACAAATTGCTTCGAAAATTTTAGGTATTATTCAAATTATTCCATAAAATATGTAAAAAAAAATTCAGCAAAATATATTCAGCAGTTTTCTAAATAAAAATTAAAATAATAATTACACCTCTTATATGAAGCGATCACGTGACCATGATATGAAAAGATCACATGACCCATTTCAAAATGAAATATGGCATCCATCTTGTCTCAAAATCGTGATTTTTAAAGTTCTTTTTAATTCATATTGAGTGTTGTATCCATCCTAAAACCGCTTTATTTTTGCTTACATTCTGTGCATCTACATACTAAAACAACGCAATTACAATATATTTGAGTTTAAATGATCATCCATATTTGATTATTTCTACAACTAAGCCTATTTTTCACTTATGTAAAATGTAAACAGCAAAATATGTAGAATGAGTTGTATAAGAATTGCTGCATTTCCTTAACCCCAAATTATGTAGCTCATGGAGTCTGCATAGCTAATATGAATGAAATATTCATTGATTTTGCAGAGAGAAGAACGATTTTTTTTTGGTTGAAATTTTAAGCATAGAGTTTAATTACTTGTAGCTCCATGGTCTTAATTTTTTAAATAAAATAAATTATTATAGTATTGTGATGAATGATATAAATGGGAAAATGTTTATGAATGAAATACTGCTTTTATAGAGAGAGCCAGGCGTGTTATTTTTTCTATGACGTCATTTAAATGAATTTCAGTTGTTTTCGATGAGGTTCTCAAATATAATAAATTATTGTATTATTAGGATAATTTAAAAAATATTACCGAGGAGTGTATCGTATTTTATAGATGTTTAAACCAGGCAATTTATATTTCAATGCCGTCATTTGAATGAAGTTCATTTTTTTCGATGAAGGTTGAAGTTTTCAAATATAATATATTAATGTAGTATTGTGATAAGTTTTCAAATATTACCGAGGAATGTATTGCATTTTAGAGATGTTTAAATAAAATTCCATTGAAGTTGGAAAGTGTTTCATAATGAATGCTTTAAGCATGATTGATCTTTCTTGCTTTTTATGATACTTTCTATTGATCCATTTATAGAAGAGTAGTAAAATTTTCTTAATAGCTATACTTAATTTTAATTTATACTTTTATACACTTCGTATATGTAGGAGATTTACAAGTCCATTATAAATATTGGCTTCTTTGACATATTTTCAACGACTTCATTTGGATATTTTTTATTCGAATGCGAAATATTTTACATTTATTATATTTTAATGCAAGGAACTTTAAAATAAGAAGGTGATGTGAAAAATTAGCTTGCAGTTAGAGTATTATATTCCAATATAGAGAAATTTATGGAAGGTGCTATTTATTTTATTATTTTAAATATGCTCAACATGATTTTTTTTAAATTTTAAATAAAAAAAGTTAGACAAATTTGAATCTTTATTTTTTAATACATCCAGATCTTGCAGCGTAAACTTGTACCTTTAAACATATCCAAAACTTACTGGATGCACAAAATATGTTTTCTATTCTAAAATTAGTTGTCAATCTATTCTACTTGAAATTTTATAAAAATTAGCTCTTTTGTTCTTTTTATTAAACGATTTTTTAAACAAAGATGCATGAATTTTGCATCAATTTTTAATTCAAGCATTTAAATATCCCTGAATGTCTTTTTTTAATTGTCTATTGTATTCAATTGTTCTAACCAATTGAAATTTAAGTACGAAATTTTTGTAACTTTGAAAGGCAATTAAGGAGCGGTATATTTTTTTCCAGTTTGGCAACAATTTCTTTGCAA
Source organism: Amaurobius ferox (assembly GCA_951213105.1). NCBI lineage: Eukaryota > Metazoa > Arthropoda > Arachnida > Araneae > Amaurobiidae > Amaurobius > Amaurobius ferox. The sequence goes on from OX578146.1 coordinate 53,791,234, forward strand.
ACTAGATCGAATGCTTCCAAATCAATGGCTACTTACACTTATTTGTCTTCTTCGATTTGTTTGTTTGGTTTTTCCTCGCCGAGAATGAACAAATTAGAGTAGATGGGCTTCTGCTTCGTTAAAATGGAAAGATATATCTGGAGAGATATCAGTTTCCGATTACTTGGCGAGGAAAGAAGCTGTTATGCAAATTTACGGCGAGAAAGACAAATTTAAATTCGAAGTTGGAAATCGACAGATTGCTGAACAACAAAAAAGTTCTTCCGAATTTTTGTACTTAGTTTCATATTGTTTTAACGAGAAACTAGTTTTCATTTCCGATAAGACTTCTTTTGTTTTCTCCGGCCATCATATGCCTTATCTTCAATTTTTTATGATACTTTTCTATTGATTCATTCATAGAAGATTAGCTAAATTTTCCTAATCGCCAAATTTAATTTTAATATATGCTTTGTATCATGCACTTCGTTTCAGGGAGCGATGTAAAATACTATTGTAAATATCGTCCTCATTGACATATTTTTAATGGTCTTGTTTGGATATTTTTTAGTTAAATGCGATTTTTTTTACATTTATTATCTTTTAAGGAAATAAACTTTAGAATAAGGAGGTGACCTGAAAAATTAGTGTGTTAGAGCATGAAATTACAATATCATCAATTTATGAACGTTGCTGTTTTTTCTTTTATTTTATAAATGAAGTTTATATTGCTTTAAATAGAAATGTTAGAAGCTTAATTTGAATGCTTATTTTTCAACATATCCTGATTTTGAATCGTGTAACTTGTAACGTTTAACACATCCTAAACTTGAAAACTTGCAACTAACTCTTTTACCATATCCGAAACTTAATGGATGCACAAAATATGTTTTTAGCACTTTCCAACATAATCGTAAAGTGCTTATGACTTTGTTCATTCTGTAACTGCCGTAAAAATGACTTTATCAAAATGTAATTTTAGTATGTTGTTGAGACGGATTGTGGGACACATGGGAACGTAAAAAAAATAATATAACCTAATTAGTTTTGGGATTTAACCCGGGTTGAAAAAAATAAAATAATATGAACCCTATGGGATCTAATTTTTGAAACATTTTTTAAGCGGAGTTAAAATTCTTAAATTGCTTCGAAAATTTTAGGAAATATTCAAATTATCGCATAAAATGTATAAGAAAATGTTCAACAAAATATGTTGAATAGTTTTTTTTAAATAAAAATTGAAATAATAATTACACCCATATTATATGAAGAAATCACGTGACTCATTGCAAAATAAAATATGGCATGCATTTTTTTTTTCTCTGTGTCAAAATCGTGATTTTAAAGGAGCGTTTATATTTATATTTAGTGTTGCATCCGTCCTAAAACCGCTTTATTTTTCATATTATCTGTGTATCTAAATTCTGTGGCTACGCAATTACAACACTTTTGATTGTAAATGCACATTGAACTTTGATTATTTCGACAACAAAGCCTAATTTTTATGTATGCAGAATGTAAACAAATCAAGCGACTGTTAGGTGAGTTGTATAGAAATTACTGAATGTTTTTCTCGCAAAATTATTTAGCTCTGGAGTCTGGAATATCTATATAAATAAAATTGAAAATCTGTCTGTGTGTTTTTTTATGTGTTTGTCTCATCATCACGGGAGAACGGCTGCACCGAATCGGATGAAATTTTCGGGGTAGACTTGGAATATCCCCATTTAAAATTTAGTCCAGGTTTCGAGTTTTAAGACCAGGGGTTATCGAGATATTACTATAAACGCACTATTAAACCTTCCATTGCGATAGTATTATGTAAACGATATTTGTTATATATTCTAATACATGGGTATATCTTCTAACACATGGGTATAATCTTCTAATCCATGGCTATAATTTACTAAATATAAATAGTTCCGTCCGTCCGTCTCTATAACGCTTGACGAGGGATTTGGCTGAATATCGCCAACTTGGCAACATCTTTTTAATGTTGCGAAATTGATGAAAATGTTATTAAATTGCTAAAAATGTCACCAAATTGATAAACATGTTGGCAAATTGATAAAAATGTCGCCTAATAGATAAAAATGATGCCAAATCAATTAAATTAATTTTGTTTTCAAAAAGGGATAGTATTGTAATGATGTTTCGGTTGCTTTGTACTGTTATCCTACTTAACAAATTCTGCGACTATTTAAAATAAGACCAAATTGCTCAAATATTGCCAAATTAACGAAAATATCGCCAAATCTAAAAAATTGTTGTCAAATTGATACAATGACACCAAACCAATGAAATTAATTGCGTTTTGTAAGATAATAGTATTATAATGATATTTCGGTAGCTTGTGTCTGTTAGTCCAACTGTCCCACTTTCCAACCAATTTGGCGAATTTTTAACATGCTGCCAAATTAATGAAAATGTTGCCGAATTGATAAAAAGGTACTAAATTAATGAAAATGGCATCTAATTGATGAAAATTCAATATTTTGCAATATGAAGTTCAAATCCTTGATAATCCTTGTCGCGTTGTAGGAATTAAATAATAGTTTTTGTAAATTTGTTTACAAACGGAACCACGATGTTTTCCCCTTCAGATCAACCTGTGAAGATAATTTTATATAGTGAGAACAGATATTCTCATACATCTTTTTAGGATATATCTATATATACTAATTGCCAAGTGCACGTCTGTCCGTCTGTCACGGTTTTTTAGGCACCCCCCGAATAGATAGAGACTTGTAATTTGGTACACAGGTTAATCATTCGATAAAACCCTCTAAAATCGTATTTTCCGAAAATGTTCTGTAAAGAGTTGTCCACAACAAAACGTTCGAAAAGTGAAATGACAGAAAAGCACGCTTTGCGATGAGATAGAAACTTCAAATTTGGTGTATGGGTAAATCGTTCAAAAGGAAGAAAGTTTGCAGATTCAGATTTCCAATATTTTCTACTTTAGGTTTGCCGCACACCAAAATGTTCGATTTGTCGAATACATGAGAAACTGCTCCTTTAAAATTCAATAGAGGCTTGAAATTTGGTATAAGGGTTAATCATTTGATGAAAACACCCAAGACGAATATAGTTTTTCAAAAATGTTCGTTTAAGCAGGTGATCCAGAGAAAAAAAATGTTCGAAAGGTTAATTGATAAAAAACCATGCTTCGGATTGAGATAGAGATATCAAATTTGATGTACGGGTAGATAGTTTGAAAGGAAGAGAGTGTGAAATTTTAGATTTCCAATATTTGCTACTTTAAGGGGGCTACTTTAATGCTTCAGGATGAGATAGAAATTTCAAATTTGGTGTACGAGTTTGGAACGAAGAAAGTGCACAATTCCAATTTTCTATTATTTTCTGCTTTAGGGGGTGCCGCACAACAAAATGTTCGATTTTCGGAATAAATAAGAAACGCCCCTTTTAAAACGTGATAGAGGCTTGATATTTAGTATATGGGTGAATCATCTGATAGCAAATCCAAGAAGAATGGAGGCTTTCAAAAATGTTTATTTAAAGGTGTGGGTACTCTACACAAAACATTCGAAAGGTGCAATGATAGAAAAACATGCTTTGCGATGAGGTAGAGACTTCAAATTTGGTGTACGGATAAATAGTTGGAAAGGAGGAAAATGTGCAATTTCAGTTTCTAACATTTGCTATTGTGTGTGTGTGTGTGGGGGGGGGGGGGGGGGCGATCACTAAAATATTCGATTTGACGTACTAATGAAAAACGCCTCCTTTACAATGTGATAAAAGCTTGAAATTTAGTATATAGGCTAAACATTTGATAAAAAAACCCAAGATGAATACGGTTTTTCAAAAATGTTTATTTGAGGAGCTTCTACATAGAAAAACGTTAGAAAGGTGAAGTGATAGAATAATCATGCTATAGGATAGACTTCAAACAGGCAGATAGTTTGAAAGCAAGAAAGTGTACAATTTCAGATTTCCAATATTTGCTACTTTGAGCGGTGCCTCTTACCAATATGTCCGATTTTCCGAATAAATGAGATACCCTTCCTTTTAAATGTGATAAAGGCTTAATATTTGGCATATGGGCCAATCATCTGATAAAAAACCTAAGACGAACAGAGTTTTTCAAAAATGTTCATTTATGGGTGTGCCTCACAGAAAAACGTTTAAAAGGGGAAATGACAAAATAGTATGCTTCGGGATGAGATAGAGACTTGGTGTAAGTATATAGATCGTTCGAAAAGGAAGAAGTGCGCAATTTAAGTTTTCCAATATTTTCTTCTTTAGGGGGTTCTGCACACCAAAATGCTCGATTTGCCGAATAAATGAAGAACGCCTTTTTATGTGAGATAGAGTTTTACAATTTGTTACACAAGTTCATTGTTTAATAAAACACTCTGGAAAAATCGAGTATTTCAAAAATGGTCTGTAAAATGGTCTGCTTCAAAACGTTCGAAAGGTGAATTGAGAGATAGATTTCAAATCTGATACACGGGTCAATCAATCGATAAAACCTGAGGAGAAAATCGTATTTTTCAAAAAATTTCGTTTAATGGGTGCTCCCACTCCAAAACGTTTGAGAGTTTAAAATTGGTGAGAGGAACGATAGATAGGAATAAAGTGTATAATTTCAGCTTTCTAATATTTGCTAATTTAGGGATGCCGAACACTTAAATGTTTAATTGGTTGAAAAAATGTGAAATGCCTAGTCTGAAATGAGACATATATTTGAAATTTGGTGCATTGATGGACAGTTTGAAATGGAAAATCGAATTATTAAAAAATTTACATTATTCAGGAGTTGATTGCGAGACCTTTGATTTTCAACGGGTATTTGGCTAGTAATTAAATTAAATATTTAAATAAAATGTTCAGAATAGCAATATTATTTAAAACATTATAGGAATTTGCACATAATTGAGGTTTTAATCTCTTTATATTATATATTCAATGCAAAGAATGAGTATACTGCTACTAAGTAATATGAATGAATTTTTTTGATTTTGCATTGAGAGGCAGACGATTTATATTTCGATGACGTCATTTAAATAATGTTCATTTTGTTTAACTAGAAAAGTCTTTTTCACTGAAGTTTTAAGTTTTCAAGTACAATAAATTACTGTAGTACTGTAATAGTTTTTAAAATATCAAGGCTGAATGCATCACATTTTAGAGATCTTTTAAAAAATTATATTTCGGTTGGAAAGTGTTTCATTATCAATGCTTTATGCATGATTTATCTTCCTTGTTTATTCTAAAATTTGTTATCAATATATTCTACTTAAAGAACTGTAATGAAAATTAACTCTGTTTAACTTTGTTAAGTTATTTTTAAATAAAGATACAATAATTTTTCATCAACATTTAATCTAAGCACTTAAATATCTCTGATTTCTTTTAATCGTCTGTCATTCAAATGTTTTATTAAATTGAGATTTAAGTAAGAGCGATATTTTTTTCAGTTCGCCAACTACTTTTGTACAACCATAATCGAATGTATTCAGATCAGTGGCAGCTAAAACATATTTATCTCCTTTCATTTGTTTGTTTAGAGATGATTTTCCGAGCTGAACGAACAAATTAGAGTTAAGTGGGACAAATTAGAGTTAAGATGAAACAAATTAGAGTTAAGATGAAACAAATTAGAGTTAAGATGAAAACATTTATTTGAAGAGATATCCGTTTTCGATTACTCAGCGAGCAAAGAAACTGCTATGTTAATTTACGGCATGAAAGACACATTTAATTTGAAAGTTAGACAGATTATTGAAAAGCACAAAAATTCTACAGTATTTTTGTACCTAGTTTCGTTTTGTTTAACGAGAAACTAGATTTTATTTCCGATAAGAATTCTGTTTTTTTACGGCTATCGAATTCCCTATCTCCAATTTTTGATGATACTCCTTTACTGATAGAAGAGTAACAAAAATTTTTCTAATCGTCTTACATAATTTTAATATATGCTTTGTATTATGCACATAGTCTCAGGAGGAGATTTATAATGCCATTGTAAATATTGGCTTCATTGATATATTTTGAATGGTTTGTCTCATTTGAATGTTTCTTAATTAAATGGGACATTCTGCATGTTTATTACTTTCTAATGAAAGGAATTTTAGAAATAAGATGTTTCCAAAAATAAGAGTGTGATAAGAGGAACAAGCTCCCATATCAACAATTTATCAACGTTGTTGTTTATTTTATTATTTAAAAAATGATTAACATATCTTCCCCTTTTAAAAAATATTAGAAGATGTGTTTGAATGTTTATTTATTTAGCATATCTAAATATTGCTCCGTGCAGCTGTTAACATGTGCAAAACTTGAATAATTGCGGCTACAAATATTAATGATTTTTATGAAACTTAATATCCGGCTTTGTTATAAAAAAAATCTAGAACTAAATAGGATTTTTTTTAATTCGAGTGAAAATTTCGAAATTGATTCGAAATGTTATATTATTTTTAACATGGCAGTATAGGACAAAATTTGACATATTCATAATTAAAAGGGTTTATTTATGGCTCAATGATCACGTGGTTTATTAGTTTCAATCATTGTTGTAAAATCATTGTTGTAAGACAAATTTTTTTGGTTCGTAAAGTCATTAGCCCTCCTTGGGGGGTCAAGTTACCCCCCCCCCCCGGTGGTATATTGTCAAGTATAGTATCAATCGAAAGATTTTTTCAAGCCCTTTAAAGTGAAGGGTAGCACATTACAGTTGCAATCCTTTAATCATTTGTACTCATGATACCGATTTTTCAAATTTTTTCTTGTAAAATTTGAAAAAAACAATTCTGCTATGAGGAAGTCAAGTTGAACTACCCTACAGTTAACTTTTTTTTTGGGCATCAGTTAGAAATATATCGGTTCGTAAAATCTCATTCGCTGTCGTCAAAAGTCTTATCACAAATTGCTGAAAATATGACCTTGATCACCATAGATGATTTTAGGAGATTTCAGAAACAAAACTTTCGAATTACGTATTAGACAAGAAAGTTGGCATTAATGGGATATTTATAATTATGTTGTTTGTTGATTGTCATCATTATTCACCATATAGAGCCAAATGTAAAAAGTTGTGCCTATGGGCCCTTGATTGGGCTGAATAGTCCAAGCTTGAAAAGGTGTAGCTGGTGTGCGTGTGTATTAGATCACACTAATGGTGTTATTACACGGGCAATTTTTATTGCTGAACTTCTGCAATTTCGCCCGTCAATCATACTTTAGGCTCCTCCTCTTTAACTGGTCCCTTCTTTTTAATCTCGCCGATTTTATTTCAGAAAGCATTCTTTGGTGTGTTTTTTGTATAATTTGAATCTTTTATATCTTAAAGGTGTTTGTAATTTGTTAAAAGTTCTATTATCCATCTCCAGACTTTAGAAATTCCTCCCGGCAATCATACTTTAGGCCCCGCCTTTCTAAATCGCCCCTCCTTTCTAATACCGCCGTGTTAATTCCAAGAAGCATTATTTACTGGTTTTTTTTTCGTATAATTTGGATCTTTTATGTGTCACAGGTGTCTGTAATTTGGTAAAAGTTCTATCATTATTTTTACATCTCCAGACTTTAGCAGTTCCGCCATACGATGATACTGTAAGCCCCTCCTTTCTAACAGGCCCTCCCTGTTTAGTGCCGCCGATTTAAGGAAGCATTCCTTCGTTTGTTTCTTCGTATAATTTGGATATTTTATATCCCACAGGTGTCTGTAATTTGGTAGAAGTTCTATTATTTTTTCCATCTCCAGATTCTAACGTAATTGAGCTGCTTCGACGTGTTTGCATTACAGTCACCATAGCCATCTTGAATGCAAATGAGAAGAGGAAAGGCGGAGCGTAGTGACGTCCAATTTTATCGTCCTCTGATTGGGTCGCCGCTCAGAAATTGAGCAATTTTTATTGCCGAGTACGAACGAATTGCGGCAATTCGGAGGCAAGATTTCTTCCCATTGAAATGTATGGTGTTGCTGAAAAATTACTGGAAGGAATTGCTTCGTGTAATAACACCATAAGGACACACTGTGATGATGGTGTTGTGAATCTTGTTGGCAAATCCTTTAAAATATTGGACTGTGGGAATTCCCGCTTTTCTGCTGATCGACCGTGCCAGTCGGGCGAATCGTAGAGGATATATACGGGTCAAATGGACTTGTGTGACGGGGCTCCGGCCGAGTCTCCAGTGTACACGTTTGCATACATTATTCAACATTGGCTGTGTTTCAATTATGTTCGTTCAAAGTGCGGACTAAAGATGATGAGAGAAAGACTAAAGTAAGACCAACAATCGGATTCGTATGTGTGTGTAGAGCGCGACAAACACAGATAACTATCATAATTTGTCCTGTTAGTTCTGACTGAAAACAAAACTATACGTGTATGACAGGCCTAAAAGTTAAATTAAATCCTTTTCTGAGATTTTGTTTGAAAGTTCTCTAATTTATTTTGAAATGATAAATTTTCATGTTGGCAACAGGTCATTAAGACGCTGCATCTGACTTACTTGAGTTAATTCATATTTTGTCAATAGCTTTCGCACGGTCAATGAAATTCGAATGATCAGGTACCTGAATGATAATTTTTTCTTTAGAAAATAATGTTATGAAAATCTTGTATCTTGAGAGCCAATTATTGAGATTATTAATTATTCGAAATACTACGAATATACTTCGAATATTTTTCGTACTAGATTTTTACCTAATGTATTTATTACATAAATAAAAGGTCCACATATCACATATAGGTGCACATATCACATATACACATACATGTATAGAAAAAATATTCCTTCCAAAAGTGTTCGAAGTGCGTTCAATTGGTCTTAAAATCTTTTTCGTTAAAATCTACACTTCGAACTTTTTCTAAACAATATTATCCCTATGCATTAATATGGGTAAAGTACAGCCATTTCACTACCACTTTGTGCGTTCTCAATGGCTAGTAATCAAATGAGACAGCCAAGGAAAGGATATCAAATTGTGTATTTATTATTTCTGAGACGCAAAGCGGTGTTTTTTGAAAATCCGTTTATATTGTCACCCACAATTCGAATTTTTGAAATTTTTGCTGATTTGGAAAATGAGACGGATTGAATGAGACCAAAATTGAGATTCGGGTTTGAATGGATAATGCTCGATAATTTTGAAAAGTGGTTCGGAATATTTTGATTGTTCTATTGCATTGTCACCTCTAATTCGAATTATTGAAATATTAGATTTTCCTCTAGGTCTCAGAGCTAAAATGAATCTAATGACAACAAAGACGATTTTAGCTGTTGTGGAAATGCTCAACCATTTCGATACACCATCCTCCCATTTACTCACTCAGCCGAGTGCATATCCACCTCCAATGTCCTATATAATATAAGACAGCACTCTATTCGTGCCTGTGTAGGTGTAGCCCATTGAGGTAAAATAAAGGGTTTATATCTCAGGTCGAAGACATTGCCACAACGGGAAGCAATTATATGGTCATGAGATTTTAATGCCTGAAAAAACTAAACGTAAAACTGCATTGAGCTCATGGAGTTAGAAATCAGACCATACCATGAATCAGCTGATTAGGAAAGTTAATATAGAGAGGTCTTCCCAATTGAAAAAGTCAGAATTTGTATATTTAAATCATGGAAATACAAAGATTTGCTTTTTCCTTTATCTTAAAATTCATGTTTTAAACAATGAAATGAACGCGAAATTGATTTGTAGATATATTAGTTTGAAATGTATGAAGTTAGAGAGTGTTAGTCCCTTTAGCCTTCATGGTATGACCAATCATTGAAAACTTGAAAAAAAAAATGAGGCATTAATTTTGATAGATTCATTGTTATGGGGTCTTGTAATTGCGTTATGTTTTAGATAGTATGTATGTTTTAGTAGGGAAACGTATAATAAATATTATTTAATGACAGGGGTATATTCGCAGTGAATGACAGGGATATATTGAATGACACAGATATATTGAATGACAGGGGAGGGGGGTCGCATGCGTAAGCGGGAAGTGGACGGGAGGAAATGCTTTGCAACTTTATGAATAGCGGTTCCGAGATAACCTTTTGCACCTTTATCATGTCCTATGACGAGCTTATCTTTCTAGTTATATATATAACTAGATATTTATTCCTCAAGTACAATATAAAATATAAAATCCAACAATGAAATATAAAATCCAAGGAATAGTAAGGCGCATTTGCTGCTTTATTATTTGCTGCTCTATATTGTGACTTTAAGATCTTCATTTCGGGATTCCATTTTTCCTCCTTGCATACTGTTTATTGTTGTTTCGGGACTGTAGTGCTTTCTGCAAGTGTTTCCTGGGATTAAAAGCATGCTTAAACCAGGGAAAGGGGTCTCAATCCCCTTTGACCCCTCTACAACCCCGTAAACACGCAACTTCTAATTGTATTAATCCATTTTCAACCTCATTTTTTCTCATATATATATATATATAAGTACGATATATATTACGATATATATATATATATATATATATATATATAAGTACGATAAAAGTAGGGAATAAGTATTAAATAAAAATTCAATTACAAAATATACTTATTAAAAAGGATAAACTAGGACCAAATTCTGATTGATATGAAACATAAACCATATTTAATAACTTGAACATAAATGAAAATAAAATACCTTCAAACAACAATGAAGAAAATCTAGCATATGTTGTTCAGGAGAAGCAATATATGTGTATTATAAATTTTTATGGAGCGCTTCTTATTAAAACCTTTGCCGCTTTGATGCATTTGATCCTACTAATTATAAATTTTTATTTTAAATAATGTGATAATTAAAAATGATTATCCTTCAAAAAAAGAATTCTACTCCAAAGCATAATAGAGTGAGGAAATTAGAATTATTCTTTCAATTCATTCAATTAATAAAATCGAACAATTCTTGGAAATTCAAAATACGTTTTTTTACTCTAAATTAGTTACACATCTATGCTACTTAAGGACGTTTATTCAGAATAAAAGTAATTACTTTGTTCTTTTTAATAAACGATTTTTAAACATAGATGCAAGAATTTCGTGTCGCAAACTTTTAATTCAAGCACTGAAATATCTTCAAAAGAATTTTTAAAATCGTCTGATATTTATTTTAAATCTTATACTTTATTTACTTTACGTGTCTGACATGTTCTTTCAAATCACGTAGATTAAAGTCAGAAAAATTTTGCAACTTTTAAAACCGATTTACAAGCACAATTTTTAATTCTAATAGTGGCAACTGGTTTTGTTCAGACGAGATCGAATGCATTTAAATCAGAGGTCACTTATTTGTTTTGTTTGTTTGGAATTGTCAATGGAGCAAGAATAATCAGAGTATGTGGGACACTGCCGATAGTTTGCTTCTTTAAAACTGAAAAGATTTATCTGGGGAGATATTAGTTTCGGATACTTCAGAACGTAAAGGAACTGCAATGTAAATTTATGGCCGGATGACGAATTTAAACTTGACATCGACATATTGCTGAACTACAAAAAAGTTCGGTACTTCGGTAACTTTGTTCTTCATATTGTTTTAACGAGAAACTAGTCTTCATTTACGATAAAATCTTTTGTTTTTTACCGGAAATCGGAATTTTCATCCCCGAGTTTTAATGATTTTTTTTCTTTGTTGAATTTCTTAGAGAAGAGGCGATTATAGGTGAGATTCTGGCAATCCTTGATACGATGTGGCGAACAATCCATTCTGGAAACCCTTTCCGCGTTTTTTGTCGTCCTTTTGTCGCCAAAGTAAAAATTGCAACATTCCATTCTGACAACCCTTTCCGCATCTTTTGTCGCTCTTTTGTCACTTTTGCTGGCCTTTGGTTGCCAAGGTGAAAATAACCCTTTTGTCGCCGAGGTAAAATTATCAGAAATATTTTTAATTTTTTGATTTTTATGTTGTGCTCTATGAGCTACGGAACACCTGTTGCACAAACAGCTGTTGCTACGGGTGACCATCGACAGCCATCGGGACCAGATTCTGTGATGTTTTCTTTAGCAGGCGCAGGCCCATGTTTAAATTGCTACAGATCAAATGTTGTACAAACGTGGACAAAAGGGCGAGTTTTACCTTAGCGACAAAAGACGACAGAAAACGATGGAAGGGCGACAAAAGACGCGAAAAGGGTTGCCAGAATAGAACGTTCGTCAAATCATAGCCGGACTTTCTAGAATCACAATATCGCCAAAAATAAAAAAGGTATTATACTATGTTCTTTTAATTCTAAATATAATAATATTTATAATATTGGTTTGCATTTTCATACTATAAGAGTGTTTCATATTTTTTGATATAATAATAGTGTTTTTGTACTTAGTTTCGTATTGTTTAACGAGAAACCAGTTTTGATTTCCGATAATAATTCCATTGCTTTTATACAGCTTTCAAATTTCTTATCTCCAATTTTTGATGATACTCTTCTACTGATAGAAGAGTAAGTATAAATTTCTTAATCACCATACTTAATTTTAGTATATGATATTTAATATGGAGAGTTTCTTCCCAATTTAAAAAGTCAGAATTTGTATATATAAATCATGGAAATAGAGAGATTTGCTTTTTCCTTTATCTTAAAATTCATGTTTTAAACAATGAAATGAATGCGAAATTGATTTGTAGATATATTAGTTTGAAATGAATGAAGTTAGAGAGTGTTAGTCCCTTTAGCCTTCATGGTATGACCAGTCATTGAAAATTTGAAAAAAAAAAATGAGGCATTAATTTTGATAGATTTATTGTTATGGGTCTTGCAATTGCGTTATGTTAGCGGATGATATAGTATTTATGTTTTAGTAGGGAAACGTATAATAGATAATATTATTGAATGACAGGGGTATATTCGCATTGGATGACAGGGGTATATTGGCATTGAATGACAGGGGTATATTCGCATTGAATGACAGGGGTATATTGAATGATAAGGAGGATCCCATGCCTAAGCTCGAAGTGGATGGGAGGAAATCTTTTGCAACTTTATGAATAGAAGTTTGGATATAACCTTTTGCAACTTTATTCCGTCCTATGACGGGCTTATCTTTCTAGTTATATATATATAATAGAACGATAAAAGTTGGGAATAGGTATTAAATAAAAATTCAATTATAAAATATACTTATTGAAAAGGATAAACTAGGACTAAATTCTGATTGATATGAAACATAAACCATATTTAATAACTTGAACATAAATAAAAATAAAATACCTTCAAACAACATTGAAAAAAAATCCAGCATATGTTGTTCAGGAGAAGCAAAATATGCGTTTTATAAATGTTTATGGAGCGCTTCTTATTAAAACCTTTGTCGCTTCGATGAACATTTGATTCTACTAATTATAAATTTTTATTTCAAATAAAGTGATAATTAAAAATGATTAGCTTTCGAAAAAGGATTCTATTCCAAAGCAAAATAGAGTGAGGAAATTAGAATTCTTCTTTCAATGCATTCAATTAATAAAATCGAACGATTCTTGGAAATTCAAAATACGTTTTTTTACTCTAAATTAGTTACACATCTCTCCTACTTAAGGATTTATTCAGAATAAAAATAATCACTTTGTTCTTTTTAATAAATGATTTTTAAACAAAGATGCAAGAATTTCGTAACGCAAACTTTTAATCCAAGCACTTAAATATCTCCAAAAGAATTTTTAAAATCGTCTGATATTTATTTTAAATCTTAAACTTTATTTACTTTACGTCTGATATTTTCTTTCAAATCAGGTAGATTTGAGTTAGAAAATTTTAGCAACTTTTAAAACCGATTAACAAGCACCATTTTTAATTCTCATAGTGGCAACGGGTTTTGTTCAGACGAGATCGAATGTATTTAAATCAGAGGTCACTTACTTGTTTTGTTTGTTTGGAATTTTCAATGGAGCGTGAATAATCAGAGTATGTGGGACACTGCCGATAGTTTGCTTCTTTAAAACTGAAAAGATTTATCTGAGGAGATATTAGTTTTCGATACTTCAGAGCGTAAAGAGAACTGAAATGTAAATTTGTAGCCGGATGACGAATTTAAATTCGAAATTAGACATCGACATATTACTGGACTACAAAAAAGTTTGGTACTTCGGTAACTTTGTGCTTCATATTGTTTTAACGAGAAACTAGTTTTCATTTATGGTAAAAGTTCTTTTGTTTTTTTTCCGGGAATCGGATTTTTTATCCCCAAGTTTTAATGATTTTTTTTCTTTGATGAATTTCTTAGAGAAGCTTAAAAGTTTCTTAATAGCCTATGCCTAATTTTATTCGTTATAGATGTAGTATAATCATTTTTTCATCAATGGCGATTTTAGGTGAGATTCTGGCACTCCTTGCTACGATTTGGAGAACATTCCACTCTGTTAACCCTTTCGGCGTCTTCTGTCGCACTTTTGTCGCCAAAGTAAAAATTGCAACATACCATTCTGGCAACCCTTTCCGCATCTTTTGTCGCTCTTTTGCCGTTTTTGCTGCCTTTTGTTGCCAAGGTGAAAATAGCCATTTTGTCGCCAAGGTAAAATTATCAGAAATGTTTTTAATTTTCTGATTTTCATGTTGTGCTCTAGGAGCTACAGAACACCTGTTGCACAAACAGCTGTTGCTACGGGTGACCATTGACAGCCATCGGGACCAGATTCTGTGATGTTTTTTAGCGGGCTTAGACTCATGTTTAAATTGCTACAGATCAAATGTTGCACAATCGTGTACAAAAGGGCGATCTTTACCTTAGCGACAAAAGACGATAAAAAACGGCGAAAGGGCGGCAAAAGACGTGAAAAGTGTTGCCAGAATAGAACGTTCTACAAATCATAGTCGGAATTTCCAGAATCTTACTTAATATCGCCAAAAATAAAAAATGTATCTGGACCTGTTCCTCTAATTCTAGATATAATATTATTTATAATATTGTTTTTATTTTCATACTATAAGAGTGTTTTATATTTTCATATAATAATTGGGTTTTATATATTCATATTTAGGAGATTTTAAGGAAATCTTAAATATTGGAGTAATTGATACATTCTGAATGACTGCATTGAAAAATTTCTTCAAGCAAACATTTTTGTTTTAAAAATGTACCATTTCCAATGAAAGTACTTTATTAAATAAAAATAATAATAAAATAATTATAGCTCATACCGCATTAATTTGCATTTCGGTAATCATGTAGTCTATTTTTTGTTTTTGCAAATGCAATTGAATCTGCTATATGTTATAATATATGCTATATGTATTTAGTTAAAATTATAAATCGTTGAATAGGAAAGTTGATTAAAAATAAATTCTTTTCTTCTCTATCAATTTTAGGTTATTATACATGCGATTGTATGACAACTTAATATAACGTATTTTAGCGAAATTAATTTTTTTTTCTTATTTATTGACCGAAAACTTTTGATATTTATTTAATTTACCACTAGTGACTGAGAAGTACGAACCGTTTTGCCGTGAAACACGTCACCCCGGTGTACTAATAGAGGCGGATCGCATTACAGATTTAGGAACTACAGTTTAAAGTAGATTCTAAAACATTACGAACAACCATGAAGTAAATCGCTGTTAAACGAAAACGAAAAAATAAATGGAAAAATCTAGAAGAAAGGAAAAGTACAGTAGAAGGATATAAAGCACATTTGCTGCAAGTACGAACATATGTGTTTTATAATAAAATAAAAAGGAAAATAACTAGCTACATGGGCACCATAATCAACTAACATCAAAAGCGGCTAGCGACTAAAAAATTATTGGAAAAATACTTGTGAATAAAAATTTAGAGTATAGCAGAAAAGCAGGAAAAAGCTGTTTCGAAAGCTAAAGGAAGTAACTTCATCAAAAATGTTAAAGAAATATTCATTTAAACTATTATAAAAGTACCAGCTAATAAAAAAAAATACAAGGCTTAAGAAAATAACAAAAAATACAAAAAAAAAGAGAAAAAGTAACTGATTTGGAATCCTACATCAGCAACTCCATTAACAAAATGCAAATATAACATTCAAACTACTTTTAAAAACCAACAAATTAAAGACTGCTGGAAACATAACGTAAATGGAAGGAAGCAACCGAGTTTCGGAATCTGTATAAGCTAACTTCATCAACTAAATTCATTAAAACATTATGTACCGTTTTATCTAGGAATTCTGTATGTGAAATTAAAAAAAAAATCAGACTGAAGATTTAGATTTGTATGATTTTAATCCTATAATTCGTAGATTGCAAATAAAAGCCTCTGTTAATAAAGCATAATGATACAAATATTTATGAAAACAGCGAAGAAGAAGAGAAAAATAATCCTAATAGGATGAAATTCTGTATTTAATAATTTTTAGATATCTAGAAAAGCAATAATTTTAAATAGTTTTACCGAAAGTTAGACATTTGTTTTCAGTATTTGGACTTATTAAGATAAGTTAAATATTTGAATTATAAACTTTTGTGGAGCGCTCCCTATTAAAACCTTTTCCGCTTGGATGCAGTTAATTCTAATTATAAATTCCTTCTTAAATAAAGTGATGACTAAAAAGTAATTATTTTTCGAATACGAATTCTCAAAAGCAAACTAAAGAAAATGTAAAACATTTTTTTCTTTTTAATTTTACCCAGTTAATAAAATCAAACGATCTAGTTTATAGGATACCCAATCAAAATTCTTCCTTTGTTAAAATAGTTATAAATCTACGCTGTACTTAGGGAATTTTACTCAGAATAAAAGAACATTATTATTTTCAATAAATGATTTTTAAACAAAGAGGTAGGAATGTTCACAGACTTTTAATCCAGAACTTAAATATATCTGGAAGAATTTTTAAAATCGTCTGATATTAAATTCTTGTAGCTTTGAAATCCAATTAATGAGCAGGATTTCTTTTTTTCTTCTAGTTTTGGCAACTTATTTTGTGCAGACGATATTGAATGCACCCAAATCAATGGTCGTTTAAACTTACTTAGCGCCTTTGATTTGTTTATTTAGTGTTGTTTTTTTATTGCCGTGAACAATCAGAGTGTAGGTGGGGTTTAAAAGATAGTTTTCTTCGTGAACATTGGGGAGATTTATCTAAAAAGATATTTGTTTTCGATAATTTGGCGTGATATGAAACTGAAATGAATTTAACATAAGAAGATAAATGTAAATTCGGAGGTATAAATCGACAAATTGCTAGACAGCATGTGAAAAAAGATCGTTGGGAATTTTCTAGTTAGTTTATAGTTTTAAATAAGAACTTAGATTCCGGTAATAACTCTTTTGTTCTTTTGAACATTTGAATTCCTTATCTCCAAGTTTTAATGATATTTTATTGTGCTGATCCATTTACAGACGAGTAATACAATTTTCCAAATTGCTGTACTTAATTTTCATGTATTATACTTATAGTTTAATTTTTTTATTTGCATTAGGAGAACATTTTTAATGCGATCGTAATTATAGGTTTCATTGAAAAATTTGATTTGCTTCATCCAAATATTTCTTAATTTTATACGAACATTATATATGCTTATCATCCTCAAATGGTTTAACTGGAAAGAAGTTTTGGAACAAATGGTAATGGAAAATTATTACGCTATAAAAGCAAAATCCTTATATTATAAATGGATGGACATTTCAGTTTAACGTCGATACGCATCTTTAAGTAATTTCTGTTATTCTTTTATAATGTTCTTTTGAAAATGAATTGATTATTTCCATTAGGTAGACTATTGGGTTGTCTGGAAACTACTTCCGGATTTTCCATAAGGTAGCTGTAGTAGCGCGCAGACGATTTTAACGTTATTTGAAACAATTTTTTGAGAATGCATTGTGGCAACTGACATACGGTAATATAGATGAGTTTCATGTGATGTCACGTTCGCGATTCCACTGCACAGCGGCCATGTTCTTTGTAACATCGGTCTATCCGTACTATTGAAGAGTGGGTCGACTTGACAAGTCACTTGACAAATTTATTTCCTCATAATATATTACATAGAAACATGCACAATTAAAATGTACTTGTGAAATAGATAAAAGAGAATAGTTAGGACAATTTAAGGTGATAAGAATATCAACACACCCAAACGAATATAAATTTTTATAGATTTTCAATGTTAAACATCAAATAGTTAGCCTTATTATCTACCAAACAAAGAATATGAACTGATTATTTCGCAAATTAGTTATTTATTCAATTATAATAAATATATTAAGATTTGCACACTATTGCATTAAAATAAATTAAATAAATAAGCTTCAAAAGTACCTTGACTTCTTGTTTCGTGGCCTGACTTGGAGTTACTGTAAAATATAGCGTTACATCAGACCACTTGACGGATGGTATCAGAACAAGCGACTGAGAAAAACTTTGTATTGGAATAATATATGGATCTTCAAATAAACCCGTAATAATTAATTTTTCCCTATACCTCTGTTGGCTTTCTAAAGGCAATTTCTCGACGTAATCAGATAATTTCATATTGTAAACCTATCTGCATTAAGAAAAAATCGCTGCACTATGTTAACAACTAACATTTTAACATTGAAAGAATACAGTGATGGCGGACGGCGTCTACAAATACTATGGCGGTAGCAATCATTGCTAGGGCGAATGTGACGTCACACACTGGTGCCGTGGCGGAAAAAACCCCGAAACCCGAAAATAATATTTTTCGATACCAACTACTATTTTTTGATAGGCAATGAACCGAAGTATCTTGCCATGTAAATAAATGTATTTTATTCAGTATAACTAGAAGGAAAAACTGATCTTAAACAAGACTTCCACATTCTAGTTGAAATCTTGTTTTTTCTAACTAAAATTTCAATATTTTTTCCAAAATTTTTGTGGATATTTATAATTATATGTCTCACGTATTTTCAATATATGTAACCTCAGCTTATTTCTGACATAAATACATTTCGTAAAAACATAGCCAAAATCATACTATTAAGCGTAAAATATAGATATATAACATTTTTTGTTTTCTTTCATTTCTTTAAGCCTATAAAGAAAGCTACATGTTCCTACACGCTCTGGATGAGTTATTTCGAAAGCAGATACTATTATGCAACTGTTCTGTGAAAATCAGCTGCAACTTTTTGCAACCTTCGCTGTTTCGGCATATTTCATACTTTTTCTGAAGGTCCTGCTCAGCCCTGCATAAGTATCGTTCCTATATACACGAATTCGTATACCAATTGATCCAGCGACATTATTTTCATGAGAAATATTTTATTACTACTTTTAAAACATCAAAGACATATTTTACAACTTTTAAACTTATCCCATAACAAGACATATTGCATGGACGCAACATTTTTTGAACTAAACTAAAGCAGTTTTAAAAAGTAAAAACAAAGCTTAATAATTTAATAACACTTTATTATCGATATATATATATATATATATATTTGCATATATATATATATATATATATATATATATATATATAATAATAGAAGTTTGAAAATCCAATGAACGAAAAGTAAGAAGATGTAACACGATAAACCTAACTTTTTAAAAACACCCACAGGATAAAATATAATACAGCAAATCATCAATCAAATGGATTAAAAATACAAAACACTAGCTATCAAGTTACAGAAAATCAACCAAATTAAAAGGTATGGAAACAAAAAAAGAAAAACTTAAACTAAATTCAACTATCTAACTGGCGTACAAAACAAATGTAAAAATCAATTAATCCTCAAGCATATGGAAAAAATAAAAAAAATTAATATCGAATCAACAAGTCAATGAAAAATATAATACAAAGGTATGGAATCGAAATAAGTATAACAAACGAAATCAAGCACGAACGCCTTACACGTGGACGAGGCTCTAAGCCTAAATCATGAATTGTTAACCTCTACAAAAATCTAATCATGTCCAAGTTTTTTGTAGAAGCAAACTCAAAAATGTATGTTTCTGAAGAAATAGATAGATTAAATCTATGAACTATTTCTACTTGGACGACATACATAAAGATGGAATAAAAAAGAAAAAATGAATACCTGGAAAAAGCACAGCGTGTGTACAGTCGATTCAATACAGGGATCGAGAGAACACTGATAGAAGAGACCAGTGTTGCCATTCGTAAAGAAAAAATAAAAAACCATTTACTGTTGCCATTCATAAGAATTGAAAAACTGTGAAGCGAAATGTAAAGAAAAAGTATTAATATACAAAAAGAGCTTCTAAAAAGAGGGGCAAATAAAGGTAATGCTGAAGTGGGAAGTGAATGGAAAAAAGAAAAAAAAAAAAAAAAAAAAAAAAAAAAAAAAAAATGGAGATGACTGGCTAATATAAGATACTATGAATAGAATTATATGATACTATGGAAAGAATTATAAAAATCCAGCTATTTTAAATTTTTTAACAATACTATTTACTAAATAAGTGGGATATTTATATAAATTACTAGTAATTTTGAGATTATTGATATGCATAGCATGAAATTTTTTATCAGATAATCTATAAATTCTAAAAAGCTGATTGAGTATAATATTTCTAAACAATTGAATCGAGTTACAGGAATTAAAAGGTAAGATTTTATTAATATTAAAATTATAAAAGTCTTTTTTATCATATAAATTTGTAACAATTCTATTAGAAGGATCAATAAAAAGATTTAAATCCAAAAAATTAACATTTTTATTAATAGTAGCTTCATTAGGTATTAATTCCAAATTGTCTGGATAGTAATCTATATCTATGAGATAATTTTCTGTATGTACTAAGCAAATCAGATCATCAACATATCTGTAAAAAGTATAATCTATTGAAGTAAATGACATTTCATAATGATAAAGGTATAAATTAGCTAGCATACTGCTACTACAGCCACCCTGTGGAACTCCTGAGACTTGTAAGTATAATTTATTTCCTTGAAAAATATAATTATTGAAAATAACAAAGTGAAGAAGTTTAGGAAAATTTATAAATTTAATTTGATTTGAAAGAGGTGTAATATAATTAATAAAATAATTATGTAAAATAATAAGAGGTGCATTATATAGAGCTAAAATTACATCATATAGATCAGATATCTTAATATTATTAAAAAGATCTTTAAAATCAAAAGTTTGAAATCCTATTATTTTTCTAAGAGATGTTAATTTATTCTTTAATTCTTTACTATTATTTAGAATATGGTAGTTATTGCTAGTCTGGCTTAAACTATTATTTATTAGATTTAAAGAATTTAGTAATAATTTACTCGCAGTAGTAGAGTAAGTATTATGGCCACTAGTAACTGTTCTAAATTTAATAGGATTTTTATGAAATTTTGGAATAAGCACTATATAAGGAAATTTAAGATATTTATATTTAATATTTAAATCATTATACATATTGATAATTTTCAATTTAATACTATTGATGGAATGTAAATCAGGTTTAAAAAGACTATTATTTTTTAAATAATCTAACAGAAATTGAATATAAAATTTTTTACAGATAATAGCATAATTATTAGAGGCTTTATCAACATAGGTGATAACAAAGGATCTTTGTAAATCATTAATGGAATGTTTAATATTATCAATATTATATAAAGATCTAGACAATTTAATATCTCTAATAGCATTTTTAATTGATTCTAATATAGTAAATTTCCACATATTAAATGCCTCTAATGGCAGAGCGTATTTACAAGCTAATTTATATATATATTTATCAAGATCAAGATTAATTGATTTTAAGACTTTAAAAGAATTATTACAAGAAGGTATCCTAAATTTAGTGCCAAATGACATAATGGTTCTTAACACATTGTCACTAACAAGGTCTAAATCTCCTGTAACTATGTGCCCCAAGTCTGGATTTAGAAATTTAGCAAATTTATTTAATTTACAAATACATTCACTATCTACAATTGACTGAGAAGAATGATCAATAGAGAGCGATTGTGAAACTTCATTATAATTAAATATAGACCTACCAATAGGCTTATTGTATTTGAATGTCTTTGAAACAAATAAATCACCAATAGGCAATAAATGTTTAAACTTGTTAAACAGATGTCCAAAATTTATAGAATTATATATAGGATGTTTGAAAGAGATAACACAATAAGAATTAGTAGTTGTATTATTATAATGAAACTGATTTAGTTTTAAATTTAAAAACTGTGATCTTGTAATAAGCAAATCAAAGAAAATGTGATTAAAATGTTCATTAGCAAGATTTAATTTTAAAAAAATGGCATAAACCTTATTTAAATGTTTTTTCTTTACTGCAAAAACCCAGGATCTTATGAATTTCCATTGAAAAGTTCTATTAAATTGATTATGTAGAGTTATAATCTCAGATTTATGATCATTAAGATTGGAATGTCCCTTTCCTCGTTTAAATCTTTTGAGTTTGATTGATTCACTATCATTTAAATGGGGTTTCAAAAAAAGGTGATTAAAAATAGAATATTTATTATCTACAAAATTATTTTTTACAACATTACCATTTAGATACATTTGATTTAATCCATATGGAAAAAGAGTACAATGTGATTTAATATAGTAGTTTTCAAAATAAATCCTATCTGCTGATTTTGTTTTTATATCTAAAATATGTATAGTAATATTTTCAAAACCGTGTTTGGCAAAGTGTTTATATTCAATTTTATTGGAAGTAGGAAGAAAATTATTATTTAGAATATATTTTTTGACATGATCTCTGTGTACATTCATACGTAGATGAATGGGATTACTAGTTTGTCCTATATATGATAGATTGCATATGTTACAAGATAAACAGTAGATGCAATTAAAAATTTTGCAGAAAGGCAGAAGACTTTCATGGTTTGTAATTTGAGTATGAGAAGCAAATGGGCAGGTTTTGCAATTTTTATTCTTACATTTATTGAAATTATAATTTTTAGTAGGGTAATCACTATATTCAAAATTATCCATGGCACAAAGTTGGTAATGGAATATCGGTCTAAACAATTCCCAACTTAAATTGTAAATACCGGGCAATATCTATCAAATTATAGAATAATAAGTATAAATATATTTGCCAGTCACTAAATCAAATAATATGTGTAATTCATAATAGTATAAGTAATTTGATGAGTATGACAATATAACATAGATATAATAATAAAAGTAATAAAATAATTGCATGTATATAAGTAAAAACAATTACTTTTATATAAGTAAAAACAATTAAGTCCATGTAAAACCTAATCCTAATGAAAATCAGTAGGAAATTACAAGATATGCGAAAACATAATGTTATAGTTACATTAGTTCTAAACTAGATTAAATATAGATAAAGTAAAAAACACTTAAGTATTAAATAATGCGATAAGTGTATAAAGTGGATTCACTTAAAATCCTGTCCGAATACGTAATAAGAAAATAATTAATAGTAGATTGTAATATATATATATATATATATATATACATATACATATACATATATATATATATATATGTATAGAATTCTTGTCTTTCTGTAGATATCCTCATTTTCTTTTAATTCCATTAACTTTTTTAAATACAGCTATTTTTATGAGCTAAGGTGTTAGTAATTTAATGGTCCACTTAGACTTTAAAGTCGATTTCTGAAGAACGTTATTTTGACGCACATTGTGCAACACGAAACATAACTTTGGTTCATTTATATCAGTTTACGAAATTTAAAGTGATTATTAAAGCTAATAAATGTGGCAATGTAATACACTAGGATCTAAAACCTACATTAAAATTTGTATTTTCTATGATGTATTGTTTCAACAATGAGGAATTTGCACACGTGGGGAAAATGCTCAATTTTATATTTTCCTGGTAATTTTAGGCTTACTATTTTCAAATATGTCACATTAAATGTCAAAATGAGTTTGAATAAATTAAAAATTAAAGTTTATATAAGCGAAAAATGACGCGATGTCATGTGATCTTGAAACGCTACGTGATTGGCTCTGACGTCACTGTGCATGAAGTATCAGTGTTTACGTTTTAAAAACAACGCTAGATCAATTCGCTTCTTCGCATTCATAGTTTAGAAATCATTTTTTGAGCTTATAATCTTGTGTAATTTTACCGTATATTTTATTTGTATAACCCATCCATTTCATTTTTGTTTAAGATGTCGATTTTTCCGGGATTTGTCAAAGGACAATTCGATAATCTTCCTAAAATTGACGCTATATGTATGTTTTCGTTTCCGGGAACGAATCCCAATTTTATTGGAGCAGAAATGCGAGGAGTTAAAACTAAGAGGTATGTATGATCTTCATTAATATTGACAAATAAATCTAAAACTAATTCAAATGCATGAATAATTCCTTTACATTTAAAACTTTAATTTTGATTGCACGTGGAAATAGTCGCACACTACAATGTCCTATTCTGCTTTTAAGCTGATAATTGACTTTTTATAGTAGTTTATATTATAATTTGAAATTATGTAAAGACAAATAAAGCGTGCCTGAAACACTCAAGAAATGTAAATGCAATACAAACTACAAAAAACCAAATTTGAATGACATAGTCTGATTTGTGAGGTTCTATTGCCAATAATTCTCCATATCTTCCTTTAACTGAAATATAGAGAGGAATCAAAAAACAGTTCTAAAAAAACAGTTACATTTATAGTTTGATTTAATGTCTCCCATTACAAAGTTAAAAGGATTTATCGAAACTTAAAGAAATTTCATAGAATATTCTGTAATATGTCAAATTATATTATTTTGATATAATTGGAAGAATAAAAGCATTATAAGAGATAATTTATTTAATTTTTCGTCTCCCCCCCCTTCCAGAAAAAGGAATATTTTATTTAGCAGATGAAGGGGGGGGGGACACTGAGATTTTGTGTTCTGTATATGGGGACAAAAGTTGATAGAACCATTACTGCATAAATACTGCATAAGTTGATGATATAATGCATTTATATTGACAAATAATAGTTAAAGTAGTGTATATATATCAGTAGTATATATATATATATCAGATAAATATTGATAAGATATATCTTTATTTCACAAATGAGGGTTGCACAACTTATGATCACAACTTATTTGTTGCACAAGGAATGACAGCCATTTATTATTATAAATTACTATATAATGTTAACATTTCTATTTATACAATAGATATCATCAAAAAGAAATAATTATAAATTAATATGCCATTCTTTATTTCAATAAATTGTTTGACTTAATAACGGGTGGCGCCAAAAACGCTGGCGTCATTTTAAAATATTTATTACTGCCACCTCTTCCCCCCGCCCCCCCTCGGGCACATTCTAGCGCCATCCCTGTTTAATTAAATTGTGAGATATTTTTAAGGTTTGATTCTATGTTTTTAAAACTTATTATTTTAAGATACATGCTAGAGTATGTTTTATTATTCAATCCCTAACTTGACCACAAAATTCTTTAATTTTAAATTACTATTTACACATGATTATTTATAGTTTATTATTGATCCATGCAAGATCGTATCCAGGATTTGATTTCGGAGGGGGGGGGGGGTTAAACCCACATTTCATATCTTGATGGATCTTTACCTTTTTAATGTTAACTTTTTCATTTTTGGGGGTTTGAACCCCCGAAAAAAACCCTTGGTTGGTTACGGCCATAAATCCAAGTAAATAATATTTAAACAGAAGCAAATGTTTACTTACCGAAAAATGATCTTCACAACACCAAAGAGATGTTTTATTCGATAATTTTGGATTTTTCTGCTCGTCCCTTTTTATTGCTTTAATTTAGTCCATGCTATTCGTTTAATTGGATCTTTTGGAACATTAAAAAACAGCTTATCAACTGAATTAACCGTTGTATTTGTGCAGCAAGGTACTAAACAGTACTTGTAGGTCGGTTTTAGAATCTCACTCATTATAAAAATATGATAAATAAAATATTTTGTCGGAAAATCAAGTGAGCACCTCTCGGAATCCACAGTAAACAGTGTATTGCGTTCTTTGTTTACATGCATAGTGACGTCACAAGAGCGGCCATTACAGAAATAGCGTTTTCGCGCCGGATTGCTAAGTGCGAGTTTAAACATTTTTATATTAACTATCTAAGTTCAAAAATTAAAAAAAATATATACTATCATTTATGATTTTTTCTCTACTACACGATAAAAATAAGAAAAAAAAACCGTGAAAATTCCTCATTGTGCCAAAATAAGGGCATATTTCCGTACATTTTCTATTTATTTTTTTTATTTTTTTAACTAAACGTTAATTAATGTGCTAATTAAGGAATGACAGTAAGCCGAAACAAAATTCAACCAGAAAGTATGTCGTGGGATGTTAGTGCATTTATAAAAATAAGTTTTATAATTTTATCTTCAAAATTAAAAAAAAGGTGAAGGGTATGCGTATACCTTCATATCTCCCCCCGAAAAAAATCTGGGACCGCCACGGATTTTAATATTACCATGCATATAAAATCTTACTTTTAACTTATCTACATGCGCAAAAAGTATGCAAAAATATTAAGAAATACATAAGGTGTGAGGTTTTTTCCGCAAATTCCTCATTTGGCACCACTGTGCGTCGGTGCAACTCATCTATTCCTGACATATGGGCAATATTCCTGGTATATGGGTTGGCATGTGGGCAATTCAACTTCGTAAAGTACAACTGATTATAGGTCGAAACCCAGACCACTCGACTCGCCCTAAGGCATGAGCAGCAATTTAAGTGGCCGGCTGATTATAGGTGCAATATATCTTTGTAAAATACAACTGATATATGGCGACATTGTGGCAACTGACATTGACCAAAATGATCCATTCTTGAAACGATTGATAACTGGTGATGTAAAATAGATTGTTTACAGTAACATTGAATGCAAAAGATCGCAATCCAAGCCTGGTGAGCTAGCTCAAACTACATCAAAATTTGATATTCATTAAAAGAAGGCCATGTTTTCATTTTGGTAAGATTATAAGGGAATTGTCTATTTTGAGCTTATACCAAGGAACGCAGCGATCAATGTCAATGTGTACTGTCAACAACTAACAAAACTAAAATATGCTTTACAACAGAAACGTACAGAATTGGTGAATTATAAAGTTATTGTGTTCCATCATGACAATGCCAAATCACATGCATCTTTAGACACTCGTCAGAAACAATTAGAGCTTGGTTGGGATGTGTTATCACATCTACCATATAGCCCCGACATTGTACCATCAGACTACCATTTGTTTCGTGCTCTGCAAAACTCTTTGTCGAGTAAAACCTTCATTTCAGATAACAGCGCCAAATCCCACTTGGAAATTTGTTTTGCAGAATAAGATCAGAAGTTCTCTGATAGTAGAATCATGAAATAGTCTCAAAGATGGTAAATGGTTATTGAACAAAATGGTCAATATATTACTGATTGACCATTTCAGTAATGTATTGACCATTGACAAGTTATTTCTTTGTATAAAAAATTGTTTTGTATATTAATGAAAGCAAAACCGAAAGTATTTTCCGGACAACCCAATATTATGAGGATTTATTATAAGCGTCTCGTTAAGCATCATACGCTCAATGTTGCAACAGGTATCGGTGAACGTATTTTGCACTTTTTAGCGATTATTAACGCGGAATAGCTAATACTTGTACTGGCATTAAGAGAGCTCGTTATATGCTGTAATTTTTTTAACCGTCTGTGGTGACCGATGAAGTCAGTCTTACTGCGCAGCCGAGAAACATCGCCCTGCAAGTTAGATGCAGATGCGTGAGGCCTGTATAATATGGCAGTTGAAAATTTCGGACTATTTATAGGAGCGGTTTCAATTTACCTAAAGAGTTATGCTGAACAGGATCTTATCATATGTGCATAAGAGAAAAAAAAAACTGATGTGGGTAGCACATGACTTCCCTACATAACGCAATGACTTAACTTTTTTCATAGTGCAAATTATGATGTACGAGATCCACATCATTGATATTTTCATTGAATTAACACCACATAAATTGAAATTTTGCATTTTTGGTGACTTATTTTTCCAAACAAAGTGATTTATTCATATCCACGTGCAAAATCATCATCAAAATTTAGGCGTCAAATTGCAAAACTTTTACAAAAAATAACTTCCCTCGTGAATGGAAGGAACAAGATCCACGAGATAGATCTTAACAGATTTGTTGCATAATGTTGGATATGGAAGGAGAAAATGTTTGATAATTCTTGGCATATAAGATAAATTCTACGATATTTCTATAAAAATGCGTTTGAAAATCATGCAATATCTCGAGAACGGTTCATTCTAGCGTTTTAAAAATTATATTATTCGTTTTCTAATGAGATATTATGTATAAAAATATTATGCATTTAACATTATTGAAGATTCTGATTTTCTAATGATGTAAAAAAAAAAAGAATAGAAAATCGGGAGGGTGTTCCAAGCATCTCACACACACACGCACATCACTTTGGAAAAGTTCGATTCGATGTGTATCCTTAGCGTACACCCACGCTTCCAGAGGGTATGTCGTAACAATACTCACTTCCAAAACCCTCATTAAACTGTTATTAATTGTTATAAAATACTATTGGAAAATTCTTAGATGTTAAAATACAAAATGAGTCACTTGTAGGTTACCCTGGTGCTGATTAGATTTTGGTACGATTCAAAAAATAGAACCCGTTTTTTTTTATTTGAAATGCACTGCAAAATCGCATGCTGTCACTGTAGCTAAAAAGCTAATTGACCAAGTTTCACAAAATTTTGTAGATAAGTACGTAACTTGTGGGCTACCCTGGTGCTGGTTAGATTTCGGTAGGATTTGGAAAAATTGACCTGTCCTTTTTTTTTCGAAATGACCCTTAAAAATCGTCTAAATCTAAAAAGATTACATATGCTAAAATGTATCGATTAAATGCGTATTTCATACGAAATTTTTGACGGTGAAAAGAATAAGACTAACCCCATAACTCTAAGACTAACCGTTCTCCAGATATTTTATTTTTTTTGTATTTTTGCCAAGTCGCCTTGGGAAAAACGCCCAGTCGCTAAATGGAAAAGGGAATTGAATCAAAACTGCAAATTCAGTGCAATTTCAAATAATTATCCATGCTATTTTGTGCAACCAAACTCAGTTTTATGAAGTATGAAAGAAAGAAAGAGATTTGGGTGTAGGAAAAGTCATGTACTGCTCACATCAGATTTTTATTATGAAATGAATGTATAGAAAACAAATAGTAATAGTGATTGATACTCATACCCAAACATCCACAAATACACATACGCATACACAGATGGAAAAGAGGAATACCCTCTTGCTAACGATGTGAAGTTCAAATCGTGATTGAAACCTGCTTGGCATATTCCTATGCGGATAAAATTAATTTCATCGTTACCGTACCATTGTTTGCATAAAATGGCTGGTTTGGCGTTGAAACGCGCTGTAATGGTAATTTTCGATGGCGTGGAATTGATCATACAGGAGTTCAGACTGGAAATGATTATTTGGATAATATAAAACCAAAGCAGAACCAGTGATTTGAACAGGGTTGGGAATGGAATTCAATTAGAATGTGGTTTTACCTCTTCTGTGCTTTATTTTATGTAAACTTTAGTTTCCCTACACACATAATGTATTGAAAATGCATTGCAGTCATAATGTGTTGCAGTAAGATAATGAATAGGTAATTAATGTGTAGGAAAAGTAATTCAATGTGGAAGAAAATTCGAATTAGAGTCTTTGAGGAATAGCATTTTTTGTTCCAAATTAAATACCTATCCAAACTGTATTACTAATAGAAAAGCAAAGCAGAACTAGTGATTTGAATTGAATCGAAAATGGAATTCAATTAGAATGTGGTTTCATCTCGTCTGTGCTTTATTTTAGTTTCCCTACATACGTAATGTATTGTAGAGAATGCTGCAATAAGATAATGTATAGGTAACTAATGTATAGGAAAAGTAATGGAATAGAGAAGAAAATTCGAATTCGTGTTTTTGAGGAATGACTCTTTTTGTTCCAAATTAAAAACTTGCCCAAACTTCTTGATTATTTACATAATAGAAAAGCAAAGCAGAACTAGTGATTTGAATATAATTGGAAATGGAATTCAACTAGCTTGTGGTTTAATCTCGTCTGTGCTTTATTTTAGTTTACCTACATAAGTAAATTAGAATGTGGTTTCACCTCTTCTGGACTTTATTTTAGGTAAACTTTAGTTTCCTTACTGTATTACAGAGAATCTTGCAGTAAGATAATGTATAAGTAATTAATGTATAGTAATATTTTCCCATACATTACTGAAAAATAATGCAATAAGGAACAAAATTCGAATTCGAGTTTTTGAGGAATAACTATTTTTGCCCCAAATTAAAAACTTGTTCAAACTTTTTGATTATTTATATAATAGAAAAGCAAAGCAGAACCAGTGATTTGAATCGAATTGGAATTCAATTAGAATGAGGTTTTACCCCTTCTGTGCTTTATCATCACTTTACAACATGGTTGAAAAGTGTTTATGACTTTGTTCATTCTATCTGTCTGTCTGTCTGCCTGTCTGTTTGTCCGTTCGCACGATAACTGCCGTAAAAAAGACTTTATCAAAATGAAATTTTATTATGTTGTTGAGACGGTCTGTGGGACATATGGGGATGTAAATTAATAGTATCACCTAATTAGGTTTGGCTTGAACCTGGGTTGAAAAAATGAAATACATTGAATCCTACGGGACCTAATTTTTCAAACATTTTTTAAGCGAATTTAAAATTCACAAATTGCTTCGAAAATATCAGGAAATATTCAACTTATCCCATAAAATATATAAAAAAAATTTCAACAAAATATGTTCAGTAGTTTTTAAATAAAAATTAAAATAATAATTGCACCCATTTTAAATGAAGAGATCACGTGACCCACTTCAAAATAAAATATGACATCCTTCTTGTATCAAAATCGTGATTTTTAAAGTTTTTTAAAATTTATATTTAGTGTTACATCCGTCCTAAAACCGCGTTATTTTTAATTTTTTTCAGTGCATCTGTAAACACGCGCCGACGCAATTACAATATTTTGAGTTTAAATGATCATCAAACTTTCATTATTTCTATAACGAAACCAAATTTTCACGTATGGAGAATGTAAACTCATCAAGCTGTAAGATGAGTTGTATAAGAATTGCAGAATATCTTTAACGCAAAATTATTTATCTCTGCAGTCTGCGTTTAAAAACATCGCCGCTGAATGAAAGGAATGGAAAAAGGTTATGAATGAAGTATTCATTGCTTTTATAGAGAGAGCCAGGCGATTTATATTTCAATGACGTCATTTGATTAAAGTTCATTTGTTTTCGATGAAGTTTTTAAATATAATAAATTATTGTAGCATTGTGATGATTTTAAAAATATCACCGCTGAATGTATCGCATTTTAGAGATGTTTAAATAAAATTGCATTGCAGTTGGAAAGTGTTTCATAATCAATGCTTTATGCATGATTGATCTTTCTCGTTTTAAACTGTAGTTTCGTTACATACATAATGTATTGCAGAGAATGTTGCAGTAAGATAATGTATAAGTAATTAATGTACAGGAAAAGTAATGTAATAGGGAAGAAAATTCGAATTCGAGTTTTGATGAATTTAAATATTTTTGTCTCATAAGAAATATGTGTCTAAACGTCATTCTTTAATCTTTTTCATAATTAACTTAACATAAATAACAAAATTTAGGAAGAAATTGTGTATACACGTCACTTTGGGTGGAAATATTAAGCATTATAATTCTCTTTTGCATACAAATTTCGTACAGTCACACGAATTTTCGGAAAAATTGGAAGTGGCATCTTTACAAACGGAAGCGGAAATCCTTAGTGAACAGCTACCTCTTCCGAAATTTGATGCTACATCCATATCAGCTGTCATCTAAGATATTTCTATTGTCGATCCTGAAAAATAGATGTTGCAAGAAAAATGTAAATTTTTTAATATAAAGTGACAACTTCAGAATCGGAAGAGGAAATTTTTAGTCTGTCCTCCTACCCCATTTGAATTTAATACTGAATACATATCAGTCGTTATCTGAGCTCTATCTTTAGCCAATCCTGATAAATAGATGTTTACAGGAAAATTTTTGAGGTGGAAATGGAAATTCTTAGTAAACTCCTCTATCTGCTCCAGAATTTGTTGAATCCTCATTAGTTGTCATCAGGCAGCCAGTCTTTCAGGACTTTTTGGCTGGGGGGGGGGGGGGGGGGAGCGTATGAAACTTAAGAGTGGCAAGTTTTCTATTTGTCCCCATATATCTAAATGCTGTTACATAAATAGAAATAAAGTTAATATAAAATGTCTGAAGTATATACGCATGAAAGAAACACTGGTTATCATCTTCTAAACTCTATCAAATCTTGAAAAATAGATATTTCAAGAAGAATGGAATTTTTTGAACGGGAAATAAAAGAAGAACCGGAAGTTAAAGACCTTTTCAGTAAAACCCCTACCTCCAACGAAATTCGATACTAAATTCATATCTGTCGTTAATCTAAGTTTTATCTATAGCAGATCCTGAAAAATAGATGCTTCAAAAAGAAATTAAGTTTATGCATACAAACGCAATAGTAAAAAATTAAACATTTTTATACATTTACATGATTTTATCTAGGAGCCGTTTTACAGAATTTCTTTCAGAAATCTCAAAAAGCCGACAGAACTTCCAAAATTTGCTAGTGGCGCCATCTAGAATCAAGCAGTGAAACTTCTCTGATTCTGTAGTCTCAAATTATAGAAATTTTTCGGATCGATCTCTCCAGGTGTCACCTCTCCTATTCCTCTAGTGCATCAAATGAGAACATCTCCTATGCTCAATGTATATCTTTTAACTGTAAAATGTGAAAGGGCACGGAAAGGGGGGGGGGGGGTGCTAGAATTTACTTTTGCCTATGGGCCCCGGCAAGGTTTAAGGCGGCCTTCTTCGCAAGCACATGTTAAAACTCTCAACAGGACAACACATAGAGGGATCGGATACCACTTGAGTAGGGCGGGAAACCCAATTTTTTTTATTTTTGAGAGAGGAAAAGACATGAAAAATTCAAAAAGATGCGAAAATCAAATGGAGAGGGGGGGGGGATTGATAAATGTTTGCAAAGGGGCCCACTATTTGTATGAGTGGCCCTGCAATGCTCTTCATTTAGATATTTTGGGAGAAGTTGGGTGTAGACGGAAGAGGCCTATTAGTCTCAAATACTCAACAGTATCCCCCCCCCCACGCATCTCATCACATAATTGGGTTAATGCATGACACATTAGGTATTCCTGTTAAAAACATGCTGTACCGTCATAAGAAAAAGAAAAAGAAATAAGTATTACGCATTTTTAAAATGAATGACAAAAGTTGGAAAGTTTTGTTGCATTAGAATGGACACGCCCTTTCTCTGCAGCGTCGGATATGTGAGAGATTATCTAAAATTAATTTTAAAGTTCTCTAATGATTGTGGAAAAAGTATAAGTGCGTTCGGCCAATTTAGGGGTGCTAAAAATGTTCTGTCATTAGTATGCAAATCACTTATATACATTAGCCCGTCATTAAAAGACCCAGTTCACATCTCAAATTTAGATCTTACACCCATTTCTTACTTTCCCTGCAATACATGGTAATATATAGGGAAAGTATTGGAATCATGTCGAAAATCGCAACTCGAGTTTTCGACGGATCTACACGCTTCGAGACCTCTAGAATACGAAAAAACTATTTTTAGCGTGCCGTCCGTGTGTGTGTCTGTCTGTCCACTCTAACTCTAAAACTAATGAACTAAATTTCGTAAAATTTAGTAGGTATGTCACTTGTGTGTGACCCTGGTGCTGATTAGATTTTGGTACGATTTGTAATAAAAAAGAACCTGTATTTTTTTGCGAAAGAATCCGCAAAAATCTCATGTATCCGCTGTAGCTAAAAAACTAATATAACAAATTTCACAAAATTTGATAGATAAGTAAGTCACTTATGGGATACCCTGGTGCTGATTGGATTTTGGCACAATTTAGACTAGAAGAACCTGCCTTTTTTACGAAATGGCGCCCAAAAATACACAAAATCTATAATAAAAGACTACGTATGCTCAAATGTATCCATTAAATGCTTGTTTTACACGTAATTTTTGACAAGAAAAATAATAAGACTAGCCTCATTACTCTAGAACGAACAGTTCTCGAGATATTTTAATTTTTTAGCATTTTTGTTATACCGCCTTTGAAAAAATGTAAATTTACCAAATAAAAACAAAACTTGAAATAAAAGTGTAAATGCAGTGTTATTTTGTGCAATTAAACTCAATTTAATGAATTATTAAAGAAATAAAGAGAACGTGAATATGAGTCTGCAGGGAAAGTCATATGCTGTCCACATCAGGTTTTTTACTTTTAATAGAATACATGGTAATGTATAGGGAAAGTATTAGAATCGTGTCGAAAATTGCAACCTGAGTTTTTGACGGATCTACTTGTTACGAGAGCTATAGAAACCGATAAACTATTTTCAGAGAGGCGTCTGTGTGTGTGTGTTTGTTTATCTGCTATATATGTATCCACTCCAGCTGAAAAACTAATTGACCACATTTCCCAAAATTTGGAAGATAAGTCACTTGTGGGTCACCCTGGTCCTGATTGATTTGTGTACGATTCGGAAGGAAAGGACTTACCTTCTTTTGCGAAATGGCCCCCAAACATCGTATGTATTCACTCAAGTTGAAAAATTAATTGA
The DNA here is from genome assembly GCA_951213105.1 of Amaurobius ferox. Lineage (NCBI taxonomy): Eukaryota > Metazoa > Arthropoda > Arachnida > Araneae > Amaurobiidae > Amaurobius > Amaurobius ferox. Next base: position 53,825,814 of record OX578146.1, read on the forward strand.
CCAAATGTCAGAAAATGTGGTAAATAAGTCGCTTGTGGGTCACCCTGGTGTTGATTAGATTTGTGTACGATTCGGAAGGAAGAAATTTACCTTCTTTTACGAAATGGCCTCCAAACATCGTATGTATTCACTCAAGTTGAAAAACTATTTGACCAAATGTCAGAAAATGTGGTAAATAAGTCGCTTGTGGGTTTCACCGGTGTTGATTAGATTTTGGTATGATTCGCAAAAAAATAACCTACCCTTTTTGCGAAATGGACCTCAAAAATCAACAAAATCTAAAGTAAAAGACTACGTTCGTCAAATTTATCAATTGAATGCTTGTTTCATATGTAATTTTTCACGTCGAAAAGAATGAGACCAGCCCCATAACCCTAGGATAAACCGTTTTTGAGAGATTTTAGTTTTTTCTTCGTCTTGTATAATACGTTCAGTGGCCAAATAAAAGCGAAAATTGAATTAAAACTGCGAATTCACTGCATAATTTGAAATAATTATTCGTGTTATTTTGTGCAATTAAACTCAATTTTATGAATCATGAAAGAACAAAATAGAAAATGAATTTGATTCTGTATGGATAAGTCACGTGCTACCTGTATCAGATTTTTTCTTTACTTGCAATGCATAATATACATATAAAGTATTGTGATGGGTCAAAAATCCAACAAGCGGATGGCAGTTGGATTCGAAGGGTAATAATATAACGTGATTCAATTAATGTTTTTTTCTGACTGGAGTACTTGAAGACCTTGACCACTCGATTGACCCAAAGGTTTTCAGTAGCCATTTGAGTTGCTGGGAGATGACTGGAGTAGTGTAGCTGGTAACAAGTATCGGTTCAACCTTGGCGGTTTTGAAAAGAACTGACTTACTTACGCACGGCCTATCATGTCGGGACCACGACCCCAATTTTAGGGGAGCCCACTTTTGACTATAAAAGCATCAAATTTTAAAAAGTCAATAAATATTTATTCGGAGATAAAACAGATGTCAATAAATTTCGTATCTTCGAATTTTAAAAATCTGATGTGGACATCACATGACTTTCTCTACAGATTTATATCCACGTTCTCTTTACTTTAATTAAATTTAATTCACTTTTAATTCAATTTTCGTTCTCATTTGGTAACTGGACTTATTTTCAAAGGCGGAGTAGAGAAAATACGAAAAAACCTAAATATCTCGAGAACGGCAAGTCCTAATGTAATGGGCTTGATCTTATTTTTTCTTCGTTAAAACTTACGTATAAAACAAGCACTTATTGGATGTATTTGAGCATATGTAGTTTTTTATTTTAGATTTTGATAATTTTTGTGGGCCATTTTGCAAAAAAGGCAGGTTATATTTTTCCGAATCGTACCAAAATCTAATCAGCACCAGGGTAACTCACAAGTGACTTATCTACTGAATTTTGTTAAATTCGGTCCATTAGTTTATCAGCTAGAGTGGTTACAGTCAATTTTTGCGGGCCATTTCTAAAAAAAAAAGGCGGAATCTTTTATCCCGAATCGTACTAAAAACTAATCAGCACCAGGGTCACACCCAAGTGACTTACCTACCAAATTTTATGAAATTCGATCCATCAATTTTTGAGTTAGAGTGGATACATACATTGCACAGACATACAGACACACACACAGACGTCACGCTAAAAATAGTTTTTTCGTATTCTAGAGGTCCCTAAACGTGTAGATCCGTCGAAAACTCGAGTTGCGATTTTCGGCATGATTCCAATACTTTCCCTATACATTACCATGTATCACAGGGAAAGTAATAAGCAGTTTCATTAAATAAAAAAATATGTTCTCTACTTGAAGGTTGTTTCAAAGGAAATTTTGAAGAAATTTCAACATTGTACGAATAAGTTTGCTTAAATAAAAAAAAATTCGCCAAATAGGCGTTTACTAAATAGATACTAAATTCACATAAAATAATTGCCTCAGTACTATTCGGTCCACATTAATTGTTCATAATTGTTGATCTTATAATGTTTAACATATTGTTTTTTTGATGTATTGCATAATTTTGGGTCACAAAATGAATACACAAAGAAAACGTCGATTATTGCGAATAAAATAGACTAAAAAAATTGTAATCTTAATTAAAATAATTATATTTAGCATGTCGAATTTATATGTAAGGAATTAAAAATATATTCCTCATATATTCTGAAATTGACGATAAATTCGAATTTTGCATTACTCTAGTAATTACTATTTTATACTCTAATAAAGCAAGGATTTCATAAATCAATGAGAAATATACAATTCGGCATATTTAAAAACTTGTGCCTTGTCTGAGAATGACACTGGCAAATATTGCTGCAGCGAGCGCCATCAACGGTAGACCTGGATATACAACTCTTATTCGAAACAAAGCTCTCCCGTTAAACTACATAAACTACAACATGCAGAAATGGAACAGCGAATTATAGCGAAACAACTCATTTCAATATCAATTCGATGCATCCTTTTTAACCTCGACCTTGCAGATGAATGCTTCCATTCGGAGAGCGCAGCCAATCAGAGCGTAGAGTCACCGTTGCCACGAGCGGAAGCACAAATAATTGCGAAATTGGCTCGCAGGTAGTTGAGGTAGATCAGATTGAATAAGAGATCGGATGCAGTGTTGGTTCAAAGCAAACAGTATACCGCTGGGAAGGTTAATGTTACCGCAAATGAGGTTCTGGTTATTGGTGAAAAGTTAGCAATACTGAGGATGTGCCTTTCATTGTTTTAAAGGGAAGTTGTTTTAGCCTCAAATAAGGATGTCAAGCAGCTGCGCATGTCGAATATGAATGAATAGAAAGCTTAGGTTTGGATCCCCCCCCCCCTTCCCTGTATGTTTTCGTTGTGAGACACGTGGGATTTGATGTGGATTTGAAATATGATATATTAATGGAGATATTGTTACGTACAGATCATATCACAAATGTTTCAGTATACTGAAAGGTAAAGCAATGCATTGAAAACTAGTTTGATTAAAAATTTGCACTATCTAAAAGCTTAAATATATGTTTGTACTAAATAAACATGAATAGCGATTAGCACTGACAACCCTCGGCTTCCAAGGGAGGATTTAGAAGAGATTGAGAGGATTTTGTAACGGATTGAGAGGATGTTGGAAAGGAAGTCTTCGACGATCGAATATTGGGTTTACAGTGCTATAATTTATTCCAATCCAATCTATCTTTGAAGTGCATACGATGGTAGGGGAACCAACTCACTCACTCACTCGAGGAATAGGGTTACCAGAATGATCACTTTCTCCTTATATCTTTTGTCAGTTTCAGCATATGGGCATTGAAGAAACACACGGCAAGGTCATGGTTTGGCGATAAATCGTACACGGGTTGTTAATTGTCGCTAAAGCTGCGACCAGAGAATGGATGTAGGATAAGTTCTTATATTCTAAGCAAGATGCCATTTTTGTTATATTGACATTCAGGAAAACAAAATCAGATAACGTGCTGCTGTAAATTTTAGTTTTTACTTTCCTTATATACATAATGTATAAGGAAAGTATTGTGACGGGGTCGAAAATTCAAATTCGAGTTTTCGACGGGAGAGCACGTTTCAAACATCCCTGATCACGAATCAAACATTTTTTAAAGTGATGTCTGTGTGTGTGTGTGAAAGTATGTGTGTGTGTGTGTGTGTGTGTCAGTGAGTCTGTGGAGACGATAACTGACGAACGAATGGACCGATTCGAACGAAATTTGGTACAAAAATCACAATCCGTAAACACTGGAAGCCTATTGTTTTTATATGCAATCGAATGTTCAGAACCACCCTAAATTTTCGAATGAAATTTTGAAAAAATCGAAACTGCTAATAAAGTTACGTAAATAGACATTTCTTATGTAATTTTTCATTGGAAAACGATTGGCATGAATTTTAGAATGCTAACATGAACCGTTCTCGAGATATTGTACATTTTTCAAAAAAATTATCAAAAAGTTTTATAAAATAAAAAATAAAAATATTTCTTATTGAGAAACATGTTTACTTTATATATGTAATACAATGCGATAAATTGGGTGACATCATTCTGGTGGATCTAGCTCGTTCCATTCATGAAAAAAGATACTTTGAGTAATACTTTTATATTTGAACGCCAATAGTCATTTATCTGCTGTAAGAATAACTTATTTCTCCATCCATAACGCTTGGCGAGATTCTGGCGACGAATTTGTCGGAATGTCGCCAACTTGGTGACATTTTTAATTGTTGCCAAATTAACAAAAATCTCGCCAAATTGATAAAATAGACACTAAATCAATGAAAATGACGCCTAATTGAACAAAATTCAATATCATGGAAAGAATATAAGTACCTACTATAAGAATAACGTTTTTTTTTTAGCTGTAAAGGTAGTAAATTCATTGCATTATATAAGGAAAGTCATGTGTTGCCCACATCAGATTTTTTTACATACATATAGTATAACGTATAAAGGAATATATTGTGATAAGGTCAAAAAGTCGAATTCGAGTTTTGACGAATTTACGCGTTTTGAGCATATCCGAACTCGTTGGAATGTTTTTGAAGTGATGCCAGTATGTGTGTGTGTGTTCATGGGCCCTGGGAAATTGTTAATTTAATTAAACATCAATATGAGAGAAAAAAATAAGAAAGAGCTTTCTGGAATTAGAACATTCAACCATAACTGTGTATTATCTCCCACGTGTATATTGATAAAAATAATTTAAACTTATACCTTAGTGTAAAACTTAGGATTATTGCATTTGATATGTTTATGAATGTCCAATTTGTTAGATTAAATGCTCTGTCTCCTGGAAGGTTAAAATTCTGTTATAAAAGGGGGAATATCTTTTTGAAGGTGGTACACACTAATTTTTAAAACTTCATGCATACCAATTTCTAAAAGTGCTATACCCACTAAATTTTAAAATGTAATGTTCATACCATCTATTGAAATTTACTTTGTAACAATACATATTTCAAGTTTGAAAGAAATCTCTAATCAATTTTTGCATCTCCCTGGAAAAGATCTCGCATACTCTCATGTGTATATGTGTGCAGAATAAAATGTCAATCCTCTTTAAATTTTCGATAATTTAAATCACTTTACGTAAACATCCCAGCCTTACATTGACGCGTTTAACTTTTCCACGATGGAAACCCAAATGAATTATTTTTTTTTCATGACTATGAAACTTTTTTGATCTCGAGAACAGCTGCAGCTTACACTTAATATTGCGCATCTAAAATATCTCACCAGTTGTGATTCAAATCGGTCCTGATTTTGTACACCAAAGAGCAATGAGCATGTATCAAATATCTTAATTAGTCCTCTTGTATAATTGATCGGCACAATGCGTAGCAAGTGACTTTTCTAAATAATATATGCTCAAACATAAAATTCCTACGCGTGCGAAAGTTCATGACTAATAGCTCTAGTAATGGACGTCTACGATAAAATAACTACTTCTCTAACAACTTTCACAGAGATGGACATTTTTCTTGCTCTTTCATGCAATCCGTCTTAATAAAAAAGAATAAATAAAATAATGTATCTCTATGTGCCTCTTTGAGCTCTCCTACGTTTGTCAAAACTCTGTCTACCATGGAATCTTGAAATATAAATATAAATACACACACACACACACATATATATATATATATATATATATATGTTTTGATTTTTAAAAGAAAAATAAAATAGTTCGGATTTTTGCCACCACGGGTCAAAGCGCCGCCGTAAAGTCCATTTTTGGAGTAAAATAGGCATAGGAAGTACAGAAACTGTCAATGCTGCGTAGTATCGAACAATGCTGCTGGACTTTGTTATTCCGAAACTTCGACAGCGTGGATGTCTTTAATCTACGATATTTATGCAGGATGGAGCACCCCCTCATATTGGATTGCGCCTACAGGAAGTCCTACGATAACATTTTACCAACAACCGAATAATTAGTCGAGTATTTCCTATGAAGTGGCCAGTCCATTCACCTGATCTGACCCTTTTTGACTTTTGGTTGTGGGGTCATGTAAAGCGTTTGGTATACCAAGGGAATGTGGTTATTTAGCCACTTTGAAGGACCGAATAACATTGGACGTCAAGCAAATCAATGGAGACCTGCTGCATTCTGCAGTAGAGAATGCTGTTCAGAGAATGCACTTTTTGGAACATATGCAAGGAAAACCTATTGAATCACACATGTAAATGATGCCAATATAAAAATAAATGTCATACGTATGTAAATGCAAGATACAAATGTAAATATAAAATGTACTAAATACATATAAAATGTAAATGTGTTGTCCTTTTTAAAATACATGTAAAATATTAATTTTCGGTACCTCCTATGCCTATTTTACGCCAAAAATGGACCTTACATCGCCACCATGGTCTGCGGTGGCAAAAATCTGAACTATTTTTTGTCTTTTAAAAATCAAAACCCCATGGTCTAAATAGTATTTACTGTAAACTTGGTTGAGTTTGGCCTAACAGTTTTCACACTATCGGGCTCTAAACAACTCTACTTTAATTATGGTCACCCTGTACATTATATATATATATATATATATATATATATATATAACTATAATCATGGTTTGCATATCATGCTCATGTATAGATATCTAGATGATATATTATGCGTATCACATAATGAAAATCCTATTGTACGTATTTAATTTTTATCCTGATAATTTACAATCAATAAATGCAAACAATAATGATTCTAATGTTGCAAACTGTTTAGATTTACTAAATTGTAACCTGGATATAAATTTATATGATTAAAGACTGAATTTTAATTTTAATACTTCTAAAATTCAACATTTTAAATCTTGTTTGCATATATCAGTGTTTAGAAATATTATATCAAACCAGGTTCTTAGAATAAAATAAAATTTGTGATGACAATTATAAATTAGCACATTTTATAGAATTATTAAATACTGCAACTAATAATGCATATACTGTCAAATTCGTAAATAATATTATCAATTCAGTGTATCATTTCCCACTCGATATCATCCATGACAACATTCCCAATTATGGCGGCTAATACACACACACACACACACACATATATATACAACGCTCATAACTGAAATCGCAACACCATAAAGTTGTAGGTGTAGATTTAAGTAATTCAGGCAATGGAAACAGCAAGGCGAGATATGCAAATAATCCCATAGTAACGTAACACCTTGCCGAGCAGCATAAAAGCGTCAGTTCAAGGAGGGGCGATATCACAGCAAAATTGTAGTGTCATTGGTTTCAGGTTATAAAAATCATCGCAGTATGCCAAGAGTACACCGACGTACCGCATACTTTCAGATGTCGTCAACGGAACAGCAACAAATCATTGTTTTACGTCAAAATGGATTGAGCCTTCGAAGGATCGCTGAGCTATTGGGCCGTGATGTGAGCACAGTTCAACGGCGTGTGTTACGGTTCGTGAGAGACAACGAAACGACACGAAGATCAGGTAGTGAAGCTTTCAGGTGTACCACAGCACGTGAAGATCGTATGCTTCTGAGAAGCGTTGCGCGGGAGCCGTTTACCACAGGAACCGTGTTAAAACAACATTTATCCTACACTACAGGTAACGTAGCTTCGACGTAATTTGAAATTGTTTGCATGACGCGGGACTCCGAGGTAGACGACCTTTTCGACACCTACCGTTTCAACGTTTTCACCGGTTATGTCGCCTCCAGTGGTGTCAAATGGGAAGCAATTGGTCGACAGAATGGCGAAACATTTTGTTCAAGGGTGAATCACGATTCTATTTTGGCATTCCAGATGTCCGTACTCGCGTAAGGTGACCCTTTCAACAACGCCATCAGGAAGCTTTTTATATCAGTCGTCACACAGCCCCCTAATTGGTACCATGGTTTGGGATGGTATAACAGTTGGTGGACGAGCACATTTGGTCCACGTTTCTGGCAGTATCACGGCAAAACGATATGTCTCTGACATTGTGAGACCTATGGCACAGCCATATCTTTCAACCAGACCTGAACTGCTTTTTCATCAGGATAATGCAAGGCCACATACCGTACGGGTATCTATGAATAGTTTACAAGTTTTTGACATCCTGCCCTGGCTAGCATATTCACTGGATTTGTCACTAATTGAGCATATCTGGGACATCACGGGTCGCATATTAAGAAAACTCCCAATTCTAGGAAACCATATTCAGTTACAAGCCCAATTGCATGCTGTGTGGATTGCTATACCTCAGCATACCATTGACCATCTCATTGACGGTATGCCTCGTCGTATTCAATCCTGCAAAGCCGCTCGAGCTGGGGCTATTCCATATTGATCTAATGTCAATAAAGTTCCATGCTTTCATTTTACAGTATGATTTTTTGATCATTTGCACATTTTACAATTATATTCTGTAAATTTCATAAGGATACATCGATTTCTTCAAGGTGTTGCGACTTCAGTTGTGAGTAGTGTTTATTATATATATATATATATATGTATATATATATATATATATATATATATATATATATATATATATCCAAATGGAATCAAAGAATTAAAATTTCTTGAGTAGTACCAAAAAGAGGCTGTGGAGGGGTTGTGACCCCCATTCCCCGGTTGAAGTATGCTTTGAAGCCGCGGCAACACTCCCGTAAGACGGTACCAATCATCGAAAGTCGACTAGATCAATTTATTTACCGAATAAGAAAAACCGGAAAAATAAAAAGTACGAGTAATACTTTATTTAAACCACAAAATGAAATGCAACATCAAAGTAACCACAAAATGAAAGGAAGCAAAATGTGGAAAATTAGAATAAGTGCGGGATACAGCAAGAAGAGGTGGGCGTATGCAAATTTTTCATTTCCTACGCCTGTTCGTCACGTGATAGCGCTAATAACAGATTTAAAGGATTTGAAGCGTGTGGACAGTTGTTGTTCCATGCGAAAGTTTTACGGGAAATATTTAATTGAGAACTTGAAATTTTCGGTATGTCTTTCCGATATCAATTAAATGATTTTACGCGTGGCCGTAGAATTGGAAAGATCGAAGAAGGGTGAAAAATAACAGATGTTGCCAGGGAGTTCGACATCGCCCACAGCGCTGTTTCACGGCTGTGGCAAGCATTTAAAATAACTGTAATGAGTAGCAACCGTTAGTGGAGAGGTCGTGTTAGAAGTACGACGCCTGCAGAAGACAGGTACATTGTCCTATAGGCAAAAAGGGATCGGAGCACCACAGCTCAGCATGTGGCAAATCAGTTTCTTGCTATAACAGGACAGCGGATCTTCAGAAAAACTGTAACCAGACGTATGGGAGAAGGAGGACTCTACGCCTGCAGACCTGTTGTGTGTATCCCATTGTCCAGACTGCACCATACCGCCCGTTTGCAATGGTGTCGTGCGCATCGCAATTGGACCGAACAAGACTGGGCTTGCGTACTATTCTGAGATGAGAGTAGGTTCAGTCTGTCATCGGATTGTAGACGCAAACTGATCTGGCTTGAGAGTGGTACTGCTTATCGTCCAGAAAATATTCAGGAAAGGGACCGATATCCGACATGCAGTATAATGGTATGGGCCGGCATCATGATCAATGGCCGCACGCCACTGCACATGGTTGTAACTGGGACTATGACCGGCCAACGATACATTGATGAAGTTCTGTTGCCTCATGTTCGTCTTTTCCGTGGTGCTGTCGGTGATAAATTTGTTTTCATCGACGACAACAATCATGCCATTGAACACTCGCTGTTCAGGATTGTCTAGTCAGAGAGGGTATTCATTGCCTCTTATGGCCAGCACGATCTCCAGATTTAAACCCCATTGAAAATGTTTGGGATGCTTTGAGGAGGCAACTTGCTGGTCGAAAATATCCTCAAACAAACAAGAACACCCTCATCTGTGCACTGACAAAGGAGTGGGATAACTTGCCTTAAAAGCTGCTGGATAATGTTGTGCAAAGCATGACACGACGTGTGGTATGTTGCATCGCACTTCACGGTGGACATATCCCGTATTGACACCTTTCTGAAAGGTGCCTGCTGTCGTTCATATGAATTTTTCCATTTCTCCATACACAGCATCAAATGAACACTTTTTCCTTTGAGATGTTTCAAAACCTTTTGTATTTTCCAGAACAATAAATGATCTTTATCGTAATGTCCGAACAGTGCGGCAATAATATTTTATCCTGCTGTCTTCCACCTCCGCTTAATTTTGTGCTGCATTGCAACTTGTGATCCGTCCTTTGCAATTGTCCAGCAGTGTATATATATATATATATATATATATATATATATATATATATATATATATATATATATATATAGGAGGTTGGTAGTGATTGTTTCTGAGTTCGTTTAATTGGGAAAGGACAGGGTTTAGTATATTGATTTGCGTGACTTTGAACGAACTTACGAGGTAAAGAGTTGATACAGTGTTGAAAAATGAGTATGTTAGTTTACAATTGAAGAGGTACAAAGGTATATATTTCAGTGGCAAAGAAGGTATATAGGTAAAGTGGTATAGTAGAATGTAGTACTGTTGTACATAATGGGTCTTTTTGTGGTGCTGAAAGGCTTAGTTTTTGTTTCCATGACTCTTTTCCAAGTGATTTTCTGTCTTATTACATGTAAGTTGTTGGATTGAAGGCCATTCAAAGGGAAAGTACCGGCTACCGGGTGTGTTGTCATGACTTAAAGCATTCTCAACCGGATAGTGGGAAGGGGGGGGGACACAACTCCCTCCTGGCAATTGGTGGTACTTTTCAGTACTATCTCCTTTTTCATGTGTTTCCTATGTTACTATTTAGTTATTATATATATATATATATATATATACACATATATATATATATATGAGTCTCAAATTATAAAGGAAGAGAATGTGATGTGTGTTTTCTAAACACGGTTGCTGTGTTTGTAACTTCCTGGTCTCGAGATCAAAAAGTTTTTTGTTTTTTTATCTGTTGCTGTCATTTTGAAAGTTTCAACTGCTGTGTTGGAAGTTTTATAAACAGTATTTTGATCACTTCATACTCTATTTCATTTCATATATCTTCGTCATCTGTTATACAATTACAATTAACTTATTAGGAAGTTCAGCTTTGTTTCTAAAATCAACAATTTACTGCAATAATGCCGATATGAAAAATTTGAGTAATTTTTAACACGAAAAATGTCATATATATATAGAGTTCGTAGGAAATTCTTACTGCATCCCAACAACTTTGTCAGAAAAGGTGCGTGAGGGTATACGTTAGTTCTGTTTATAGTAAAGTGACCACGCCCTATGGTGTACATGGAATCGCAGCGCCGCAAGCTGAGAATTTAAAAAGTTGGGATCACGGACTCTGAATCAAAAATAAGCCAATTACAAAAGTTGCACAAAAGCGCATTGTACTATAATGAGTAGAAATCAAACATAAAACTATTAGGCCATTGAAGATAGGGCTATTGAAGTCAAATTGAGGAGGGAAAGGGAAATTTGAACCAGAAAATGAGTCTCTTCTGCGTATCAAGAAAATATATTTTCATATAGAATTTTAATAACAAAGTGTATAGTTGAAATACCAAGAATAGAGAAAAGCAAAATCCTAGAGGAAGTATACGATAGCAGGAAGAAATTTTAAACCCCAAATAATTCTATTAAATCCCAAATAATTTTAACCCCAAATAATTCTAATTCTAATATATAAAATTCCTAAAATTTTATGGCATTTTTGTTTTAAGTAATAAACACGTGGGCTCCAAGAGAGTTTAAAATTAACAATAAATTCCTTAAAATTTTAAAAAGTTGAAATTTTTAAAGCTTTTTCTTGTATTCTAAAGTTGCAAAGTTGCTGTCCTCGTAATTTTGTTATCATTTTGTACAAAAGTTGTACAAAAGTGCATAGTACTATAATGAGTAGGAATCAAACTTAAAACTATTAGGTTTGATTCCTACTCATCGTTCCCATTCAATGTAGCTACTTTTAACTAAAGAAATTTTAAGGTCTAGTAAAATCAAAGAGTTAGAAATTAAATTTAGTAAGGTGTTTGTAATATTTTCAAGAAGTTTCCGAGCATTACCACTGGCAATAACCGCAAGGTCATCGACAAAAGCCTGAAGATATAAAATATCATTGTCTAGTAGCAGGATTTCTTTAAAGTACAGATTCCAAAATATACAATCTGATTAAAAAACTTCCATTACTGTTTCCATTTTATTTCCTCCCATACCAATTTAACCAGCATTCAGTTTTCTTTGTCGAAACAAAAGCGCCAAGTTTTCAGCAGTTTACTAGTGGTTCTCAGAAAATGAAGTTCTTTGTGACACGTAATCGGCTCCGTTCTCTCAGATTATCCATTTCCGGAATTAAAGTCCGATAACAGAAGCAAGACTAACGAATCTGAAGGGGATTAAAACTTTTCCCGCTCTTAATTGAATCTAAGCGCCGTCTCTAATTCGATCACCTTTCAGTAATGAAGGCTTTTGTAGCAATTAAATGGTAAAGTAGAATCCAAGTAGAATTTTCACTTTATATAGAACTAGAATTTAAGCCAGTCAAAGACAGAGAAACTAACAGTCTAAGTTGCAACCTGTTCTAATAGTTTTTGATTAAACATGCATGGTGATTAGCTTTGAAAATTGTCGGCTCACTCGAAAATTGGCATATTTAGGTTGTGCCCTGTGGTCGGGTTTCAGTTTTTTGGGTCACTAGGTGGGGAGGGCTTGGGAAGGATTCTGAGAAATTTTATTCCACCCATTTTGTCCACTCCGGAGTAAAAATTGAAAATCCGGCCCCGTTAGATTCGGTTTTGCTTACCCCATCGATTACAAAAGGTTTGAGCATTGCATGTGGTAGAATTTCGTGGTGGGAATTCGCGGCACTGGATTACTTGCAGTAAATATGAAAGAAGAGGGTAGATTTTTACGAAGATGGTTTTATTTCAAATCACTATTTTCGCTGGTGCTAAAATAACCAAGAAAAAAATTGGAAATTGAAATAATTTTTCTGTGTGGATTTCATATTAGCATTAATTCTGCCATTTTAAGTCAAAATATTCATTTTCTCTTATTTATAGGACAGGTCCGAGGTAATTTCTCTCTGCTGCAAGTATTTGGACAGTACTTAGTTAAGCCGAAATGGATAACTTTATTCTTTCCCTAAAAGAGTATGGGAAAAATTATAACTGAAATATTTTCTCGTACTATTCACATGTACCAACAATATTTTAAAAGTATATTTTATATAAGAAATATTTCGTTTAATTGCTCATGTTCAGTTGCGATATCATAAAGATCCAGAAAGCTGCGCCGAATATGGTCACAGCAAGTTGAAACAGATGGAAAATCTATCCGCCCAGCATCCTTCCCATAACGCTTACTCTACCATTGTGATCAGACCAGGCGCTAAATGTATACAACCTTCTAATTTACTAGGGAATTGCTTGACGGTTTAGAAATATTTTTCTGGAAAAAAAAAACACAATCTCTTCTCCGAGGAGAAGTTCGACTCATATTTAACTCTCCTTCCAAATACTTTTTGTCATAATCAATTTATTTTCATTGTTATATATACTCCATTGTCATGTTTTATTTACCATTATCACCCTTTTAAATAATACACTCATTGTTACTTGCTTTTATTAATAGTTCGATACCATATATCTGGCGCAGCATATCCTCTTTGGATCTTGTACCAAAAAATCCCTAACCAACCGAGAGGAAGAGAAGGCTTCTGGAAGGCATAAAAATATTTTTCAAAGAAACTCATTTTTTTCTTCCGGGGGTGGGGGGCATAAATCGAAATTCTGGGTCTGTTAGGTACTGTCATCTATCTGGCTGTTACCATGAGTGTGCAACGACCCAGTTTTCCAGGGCACCACCGAGGGGCTTCTGGAAGGGCTTTAAAGACACAAACACGTTGATAATTATTATATAGACTAGCAGACATGCCGGCATAATAAAGAAATAAAATTTCCGTGTTAAAAAATCCAAAACATTTTAGCCTCGAATCTGCACCCTATTTAACAAGCCAGTCAAAAATTATATATATTCAAGAGATATAAAATTTGAAATATTTTAGCTTAAAATCTACTTCCCATCAGACTTGATAAACCAGTTAAGATTTATAAAAATCCAGATGATATTGGTCGAAAACTAAAAGTGCTATAAACAGTTAGAATAGTACTTTGAAAGTTTGGACACGAAACAAACGAGTCTGAAAAAATCGCATAAACTTATTGAACTTTACTGGAGTTTTATTTTAGAAGATGTTATTCACGCGAGAAACCGTTTCGGATCCATCGGACTAGAGCCACCGCCGATTTTTTTTTCAGTATTCCATATTTCATTGTAGGGCGTTAAAACAGGCTGACGAGTGGCATAATATGTACGAAACTGGTACACAGATACTATCATCTGCAATATAAACCTAATATATCTTTTTGCCTTTAAACTATCCTTGCTGAAATTAAATATTTATTGCAACGAATTATCATTATAATTTGGTCCGTGTCACTTGACTTTCGCGACAAATTTGGCAAACGTTGAAATTTTTGGAAAGTTTGGAATTGAAGACCAAAAGTCGATATTTCCTTGCGAAATCGTAGAAAAAGTACGGTAGCTGGAAGAAATATTAAGTCAAAATGTTTTCTGAAAAGAAATCAGTTTTTTTTAACCGAGATTTATATATTAATTTTCCCAAACACTAGAACCATATTTAAGAAATTTTTTTGATAACAACCTAATATTAAACTTTATAAAAATCCTCTATTAACTCCAAATTATTCTAATTCTAATATTTAAAATTCCTAATATTGCTAAAATTTGATAGCATTTCTGGGCTCCAAGAGAGTATATCACCAATAATAAATTCTTCAAAAATTTAAATAGTTGAAATTTTTAATGCTTTTCCTTATAATCTAAAGTTGTAAAGTTGCTGTCCTTGTAAGAGTATTACCACAGGCAACCACCGCAAGGTCATCGACAAAAGCCTGAAGATATGAAATATCATTGTTTAGTAACAGGATTTCATTAAAGTACAGATTCCAAAATATAAAATCTGATTAAAAAACTTCCATTATTGTTTCCATTTTATTACCTCCCATACCAATTTAACCAGCATTCAGCTTTCTTTGTCGAAACAAAAGCGCCAAGTTTTCAGCAGTTTACTAGTGGTTCTCAGAAAATGAAGTTCTTTGTGACACGTAATCGGCTCCGTTCTCTCAGATTATCCATTTCCGGAATTAAAGTCCGATAACAGAAGCAAGACTAACGAATCTGAAGGGGATTAAAACTTTTCCTGCTCTTAATTGAATCTAAGCGCCGTCTCTAATTCGATCACCTTTCAGTAATGAAGGCTTTTGTAGCAATTAAATGGTAAAGTATAATCCAAGTAGAATTTTCACTTTATATAGAACTAGAATTTAAGCCAGTCAAAGACAGAGAAACTAACAGTCTAAGTTGCAACCTGTTCTAATAGTTTTTGATTAAACATGCATGGTGATTAGCTTTGAAAATTGTCGGCTCACTCGAAAATTGGCATATTTAGGTTGTACCCTGTGGTCGGGTTTCAGTTTTTTGGGTCACTAGGTGAGGAGGGCTTGGGAAGGATTCTGAGAAATTTTATTCCACCCATTTTGTCCACTCCGGAGTAAAAATTGAAAATCCGGCCCCGTTAGATTCGGTTTTGCTTACCCCATCGATTACAAAAGGTTTGAGCATTGCATGTGGTAGAATTTCGTGGTGGGAATTCGCGGCACTGGATTACTTGCAGTAAATATGAAAGAAGAGGGTAGATTTTTACGAAGATGGTTTTATTTCAAATCACTATTTTCGCTGGTGCTAAAATAACCAAGAAAAAAATTGGAAATTGAAATAATTTTTCTGTGTGGATTTCATATTAGCATTAATTCTGCCATTTTAAGTCAAAATATTCATTTTCTCTTATTTATAGGACAGGTCCGAGGTAATTTCTCTCTGCTGCAAGTATTTGGACAGTACTTAGTTAAGCCGAAATGGATAACTTTATTCTTTTCCTAAAAGAGTATGGGAAAAATTATAACTGAAATATTTTCTCGTACTATTCACATGTACCAACAATATTTTAAAAGTATATTTTATATAAGAAATATTTCGTTTAATTGCTTATGTTCAGTTGCGATATCATAAAGATCCAGAAAGCTGCGCCGAATATGGTCACAGCAAGTTGAAACAGATGGAAAATCTATCCGCCCAGCATCCTTCCCATAACGCTTACTCTACCATTGTGATCAGACCAGGCGCTAAATGTATACAACCTTCTAATTTACTAGGGAATTGCTTGACGGTTTAGAAATATTTTTCTGGAAAAAAAAAACACAATCTCTTCTCCGAGGAGAAGTTCGACTCATATTTAACTCTCCTTCCAAATACTTTTTGTCATAATCAATTTATTTTCATTGTTATATATACTCCATTGTCATGTTTTATTTACCATTATCACCCTTTTAAATAATACACTCATTGTTACTTGCTTTTATTAATAGTTCGATACCATATATCTGGCGCAGCATATCCTCTTTGGATCTTGTGCCAAAAAATCCCTAACCAACCGAGAGGAAGAGAAGGCTTCTGGAAGGCATAAAAATATTTTTCAAAGAAACTCATTGTTTTCTTCCGGGGGTGGGGGGCATAAATCGAAATTCTGGGTCTGTTAGGTACTGTCATCTATCTGGCTGTTACCATGAGTGTGCAACGACCCAGTTTTCCAGGCCACCACCGAGGGGCTTCTGGAAGGGCTTTAAAGACACAAACACGTTGATAATTATTATATAGACTAGCAGACATGCCGGCATAATAAAGAAATAAAATTTCCGTGTTAAAAAATCCAAAACATTTTAGCCTCGAATCTGCACCCTATTTAACAAGCCAGTCAAAAATTATATATATTCAAGAGATATAAAATTTGAAATATTTTAGCTTAAAATCTACTTCCCATCAGACTTGATAAACCAGTTAAGATTTATAAAAATCCAGATGATATTGGTCGAAAACTAAAAGTGCTATAAACAGTTAGAATAGTACTTTGAAAGTTTGGACACGAAACAAACGAGTCTGAAAAAATCGCATAAACTTATTGAACTTTACTGGAGTTTTATTTTAGAAGATGTTATTCACGCGAGAAACCGTTTCGGATCCATCGGACTAGAGCCACCGCCGATTTTTTTTTTCAGTATTCCATATTTCATTGTAGGGCGTTAAAACAGGCTGACGAGTGGCATAATATGTACGAAACTGGTACACAGATACTATCATCTGCAATATAAACCTAATATATCTTTTTGCCTTTAAACTATCCTTGCTGAAATTAAATATTTATTGCAACGAATTATCATTATAATTTGGTCCGTGTCACTTGACTTTCGCGACAAATTTGGCAAACGTTGAAATTTTTGGAAAGTTTGGAATTGAAGACCAAAAGTCGATATTTCCTTGCGAAATCGTAGAAAAAGTACGGTAGCTGGAAGAAATATTAAGTCAAAATGTTTTCTGAAAAGAAATCAGTTTTTTTTAACCGAGATTTATATATTAATTTTCCCAAACACTAGAACCATATTTAAGAAATTTTTTTGATAACAACCTAATATTAAACTTTATAAAAATCCTCTATTAACTCCAAATTATTCTAATTCTAATATTTAAAATTCCTAATATTGCTAAAATTTGATAGCATTTCTGGGCTCCAAGAGAGTATATCACCAATAATAAATTCTTCAAAAATTTAAATAGTTGAAATTTTTAATGCTTTTCCTTATAATCTAAAGTTGTAAAGTTGCTGTCCTTGTAAGAGTATTACCACAGGCAACCACCGCAAGGTTATCGACAAAAGCCTGAAGATATAAAATATCATTGTTTAGTAGCAGGATTTCGTTAAAGTACAGATTCCAAAATATACAATCTGATTAAAAAACTTTCATTACTGTTTCCATTTTATTTCCCCCCATACCAATTTAACCAGCATTCACTTTTGTTTGTCGAAACAAAAGCGCCAAGTTTACAGCAGTTTACTAGTGGATCTCAGAAAATGAAGTTCATTGTGACACGTAATCGGCTCTATTCTCTCCGATTATCCATTTCCGGAATTAAAGTCCGATAACAGAAGCAAGACTAACGAATCTGAAGGGGATTAAAACTTTTCCCGCTCTTAATTGAATCTAAAGCGCCGACTCTAATTCGATCACCTTTCAGTAATGAAGGCTATTGTAGCAATTAAATGGTAAAATATAGCACACACAGAAGTTCCGCTTTTATATAGAACTAGAATTTAATCCTATCAAAGACATGGACACTTAACGCCTTAAACAAAGTAAGTTGCAATATTTTTGAATAATTTTCGTTTAAAAATGTATAGATATTAGCTTTGAAAATAGAATCGAAAATTGGCACAGTTAGGTTCTACACTGTGGTCGGGTTTTAACCTTCAGGGTCACTAGGTGGGGAGGGCTTGGGAAGGATTCCGAGAAATTTTATACTCCCATTTTATCCACTCCGGAGTAGAAATTGAAAATCCAGCTCCGTTAGGTTCGGTTTGATTTACGCCGTCAAGTATAAAAGGTTTGAACATTGCTTGTTGTAGAATTTCGTGGTGGGAATTCGTGGCATCGGATTACTGTTCATTTGCAGTAAATATGAAAGAGGGTAGACTTTTAATAAAATGGTTTCATTTGAAATCACTTTTTTTGCAGGTGGTAAAATAATCAAGAAAAAATACCGAAATTAATTGAAATAATGTTTCGGTGAGGATTTTATATTAGAATTAATTCTGCCATTTTAAGTCAAAATTTTATTTTCTCTTATTTATAGGACAGGTTCGAGGTAATTTCTCTCTGTTGAAGTATTTGGACACTACTTAGTTATGCTCAAAGTGGATAACTTTGTGCTTAACTAAGTAGAGATACTTCCTATAGATACTCTTTCCTATAGAGTACTTGAAAAATTAAAAGTGAAACATTTTTGTGTACTATCCACATGCACCAATAATATTTTAAAAATATATTATATATAATAAAGATTTCGTTAAATATTTACCTTTGCTCTTGGGGTAGTAAAAATCCAGATAGGTGCTCCCAGAGATCGAGATAACTCCTCTACACGCGTATTTCTCGCTTTAAAATAAGCAAATACGCTTTATAAATTAAGTCATCCGTGTTTTTACGCACCGATTTTGTAAACAAAATAATTGTCTTTTGAAGGTAATTGTACATTTGCTAAAAATAACTCCTCTGGAAAGCAAAATACTCCTTCAAATCAAGTCAGGGAGTATTTTTATTCTTCTGGAAAAATTCTAGCTCGATCTCTGGCTGCGCCGAATGCGATCACAGCTAGTTGAAATAGACTGAAAATATATCCGCACAGTATCTTTTCTAAGACGCATACTCTACCATTGTGATCAGAGCTGATACTATATGTATATAACCCTCTAATTTATTAGGGGGTTGCTTGACGTTTTAGAAATACTTTTCGGGGGAAAAAAGGAAAAAAAAAACACTCCGAGGGGAAGATTAACTTGTTCTTCTTATTTAACTCTCTATAAACTTTTTGTCATAATCATTTTATTTCCATTGTTATATATATTCCATTTTCATGTTTTATTTACATATTATCATCCTTTTATAGGATACTCTCATTGTTACTTGCTTTTATTTATAGTTCTGTACCATATGTCTGGCACAGCATATCCTCTTTGCAGTGGCGGCTCGTGAGCGACATGTAGAGGGGGGCGCTCATCTATGTATTTATGCCTATATATATGTTAGTAATATATATATATACATATATATATATATATATTATATATATATTATATATATATGTATATATAAAGCATATGTATATACATATACGTATTTTGGGCATAGCAACGGGAGTATTAAAAATATAAACGACGGATGTATTAAGTAAAATAACGTACCTCCCACCTGCTCGCTCGTTCATAAAAAGCCTGGACACATGGAACGTATCTTTCCCAGTGAAAAACATTACATAGTCCTAATTTAAGTAAAATTGTAGGGGCTAGTTAAACTAAAAGTTATGCCCAGGGAGTTGACTAAAAAATATGCATATTCTGGCGATACGTACTGATGGTTCAGACACTATAGCCACCCGTAAAATCAAAATCGGTGGATTAGGAGGCGAGATAGAAAATGGGGGGGGGGGGTAACCAAAGTAAGAGTTATTGCTAGCTCGGAGATTTGTCATATTAAAGTTGCATATCCAGGTGACATGCACAAATGGTAGAGAAACTCACTACAGCGATAAGCCGAACCAAAATCGCTCAATTAGAAGCAGATATGTAAAATTCTGGGGACTAGTTAAACTAAAAGTTATACCCAGGGGTTGACACAAAAATATGTGTATCCAATTGAAATGTACAAATGTTGCTCAGACTATATAGTCACCAGCAGAATCAAAATCGCTCAATTAGAAATTGAAATGTAAAATTATGGGGACTAGTTAAACTAAAAGTTAAGCCCAGGGGTTGACGCAAAAAACGTATGTATATTATATCCATCAAATATGTATATCAAGTTAATATGTACATGTGGGTCAGAGACTATAGCCACCATCTGAATCAAAATCGCTTTATTAGGAGTCGAGATGGATAAGTGTGTGTGTGTGTGTGTGTGGGGGGGGGTGCTATTTGAAGTAAAAGTTACGCTCAAAGATTTATCACTATAAAGATGCAGATCCAGGTGACATGTGCTAATGGTGCAGAGACTATAGCCATCAGTAAAATCAAAATCGCTCAATTAAGAGGTGAGATGGGAAATTGGAGGGGGGGGGGCGTAACTGAAGTAAAAGTTAATCTCAGGGATTTCTCACAAAGATGCATATCCAGGTGACATGTACAAATGGTGCAGAGGCTATAGCCACTAGCAGAACCAAAATCTCTCAGTTAGGAAACGAGATGTAAAATTGAGGGAGCTATGCTAAAAGTTACGTCCAGGGGCTTGGCAGAAAATATATATTCAGGTGACACGTATAGATGGTGCAGAGACTATAACCATGATTAGAATCAAACTCGCTGAATTAGAAGGCGAGATAAGAAATTTGGGGCCTACTTCAATTTAAATATAAGCCTAGGGCCAATATTATAAGTCTAGAGCCAATTTGGAGGCTACCAATATAGTCGCCAGCGGTCGGGTCAAAATTTCCAGAAAAACGACGTCAGATAAAAGGATCATGTTGAAAATTTAATTTTTAAGTTTTTTAACAAATACTTAGAATTTCTTTAATTTTTTGGCATTTTTTAATGTTAAATAGCTGAAAAAGTAAGACAGCTGGGTAAGTCAACTCAAACTAAATGTCCGAAACAACACATTTATGAAAGTGTCACTAAAAATAGTCTGTATGTCACAATGTGCCAAAAATTGGAAACTCGTGACGTTTAAAGAATTATTTTGAAGTCAAACATATTGTAATTCGTCACCAGCAGATCAACCAGAGCATAGAAATAAATCCCCTCCGGAAGAACAGAACAACAGACAAACTACATCAGAAATGACGAAATGCGAAACAACTTCAATAATTAAGACAGCTGGGTGGGACAAACGATCCCTCAAACTGAGTGTTCTAAACAAGCCACTTTATTCACGATGGCCAGAAACCCCTAAAATATCATAACCCCCCCCCCTTCCCTCTCTCATTTGTTCAAATGTTTATTTAAACTTCCAAATTTATAACAAAGACGAGAATGAGAACAAATACATTCTTAAATGTAGAAAATTGAAGCCAAATAAGCGAAACTGAGCCAATTTGAGAAGTCCCTCTTCATGTTTTTCTACTCTTCTGTTTCTTTTTGGCTGGGGCGCGCTCAGTCCCGCGACACAATCTACTAGTAAATCTGCAATGTCTGGTTTTTTTTCACGCCAAATTTCTAATATTGCTCCTATACCATTCTTTCACTCAGGAGATGCCGATTTTAGGGACGCGGCTTTAAAAATATCCCTGTATTTCCCCCTATGTGTTGAAAATTCTGTGCAATATAGCTTTCGTGAGTCGACTTTCTCCGAAGAAAGGTGTAGTGCTGCCATCTAGTGGCATTTTCATAACTTATTTTTAATAATTCTCGATTTAATTGAACCAAAAATTCAGATTTTTTTCAATAGAAATTGTAATAAATCTGTATAATGAAAAACATTATTTGGGGTGTTTACTCAATGGTGTCGCGCGTACTCGCGGCCCCCCAATGGCCGCCACTGCCTCGTTGGATCTTGCTCCAAAAAACCCCTAACCAACCGAGAGGAAGATAAAAAATCCGGCTACGGTAGATTGTGTCAGATTGCCATTAGTCTGTAAAGACACAGCCTTCTAGGTCACTAGAGGGGCTTCTGAAGAGCATGAAAATACTTTTCAAAGAAACTCATTTTTTTCTTCCCGAGGGGGGATCATAAATCAAAATTCTGGGTTTGTTAGGTACTGTCCTCAGGCTGTTACTATAAGTGTGCAAAGACTCAGTCTTCCAGGCCACAGAGGGACTTCTGGAAGGTCTGTAAAGACACAAACACATTAGACAATTATTATATAGACTAGCAGACATACCGGTATAATAAGGAAAGAAAATTTCCGTGTCACAAAATCCGAAGCATTTTAGCCTCGAATCTGCTCCCAACTTCACAAACCAGTCAATTACAGCAGTTATCATCTAAGTTCTATCTATAGCCAATATTGGGAGAAAAATTAAGTAATATGAAAATTTTTAGATGAAAAATGTAAAAATCTGATGTGGGCAGCACATGACTTTCCTTTTATAATGCAATGAATTTACTACTTTTACAGTAAAAAAAATTGATTATTTTTATAGTAGATATTTATATTCTTTCCAAGATATTGAATTTTCGTCAATGAGTCGGCATTTTCATTGATTTAGCGTCATTTTTATCCATTTGGCGAGTTTTTCGTTAATTTAGCACCATTTAAAAAAGTCGCCAAGTTGGCGACTTTTCACCAAATTTGTCGCCAAAATCTCGCCAAGCGTTATGGATGGAGAAATAAGTTATTCTTACAACAGATAAATGACTATGATAAATACTCAAAGTATCTTTTTTCATGAATGGAATGAGCTAGATCCACGAGAATGATGTCACCCAATTTATCGCATGGTATTACATATGAAAAGTGAACATGTTTCTCAATAGGAAATATTCCTTTATTACTTTATATGATTTTTTAATAATTTTTTTGGAAAATGTGGAATATCTCGAGAACGGTTCATATTAGCGTTATAAAATTTATGTCAATCATTTTCTAATGAAAAATTACATAAGAAATGCCTATTTGCGTAACTTTATTAGAGGTTCTGATTTTTTGACGATTTTTTCAAAATTTCACTTGAAAATTTTGGTGGGTTCTGAACATTTGATTGCGTATAAAAACAATAGGCTTCCAGTGTTTATGGATTGTAATTTCTGTACTAAATTTCGTTCGAATCGGTCCATTCGTTCGTCAGTTAGCGCCTCCACAAACTTACTGACACACAGACATCACTTCAAAAATGTTCGATTCGTGATCAGGGATGCTTGAAACGTGCTCTCCTGTCGAAAACTCGAATTCGAATTTCCGACCCCGTCACAATACTTTCCTTATACATTATTGTATATAAGGAAAGTAAAAAGAGCTGGAAATTGGAATTCCCAGTAAACTAACTCCTTTTCCATTCTCTTCCAGAATTTGATGCTGAACCCAAATCAGTGATCATCTGAGCTGTATCTTTAAAAAATCCGATGCTTCAAGGAAAGCTTTTAGTAAAAACAATATCGCAACATTGCTGCCACATTTAACACAATTATTTTATATCTGTTGGGCATAATTTCAAATATTGTCATTTAATGTGTTATTTTGTGCGATCAAACTCATTAATGTATTACGGAACATATTAAGACCAACGAATATGAGTCTGTGGGGGGAGTCACGTGCTGGTCATATTAGCTCTTCAATTCCAATTTAAAACACAACTATTTAACCTTTTGTTTCCCCTATTCCAATTTGCCCAGCATTCACTTTTAATTATCGAAACAAATATACGAGGTTTCTAGCAGTGTACTAGATGATCTGAGTAAATTGAACTCATTATGAAAGCACTCGGCTCGATTCGTTCCGATCATCTATTTCCCGAATTCTTATAATTGAAGCTGGACCAACGAATGTGATGGGATAAAACTTACTCGCTCTAAATGGATTCAAGATCCGTCTTGTTATTCCACAACTTTGATCGTAATGAAAGCTTTCATATCAATTAATAGGAAAACGGAATTTTACGCAGTATCTTTTGAATTTTCGGACGTAGTTTTAGGATACAAGGTGGATGCCCATGAATGCATTTAAAGTAACAATAAATGTTAAACTGAATGCAAATATTAATTTTCTAACTGTTAAGTAAAGTCCTAAAACAATGAAATAGCAATCAAATGCTAGACGAGCTAGCTGACAAACACGAAATTAACACTTCCTCGCAGTTTCGCACGCAACCACGCGGGAATAAACTGAATACATACATATCTAAGCGAAAAAACGTACGTAGCTGAATACGTGCACATCCACGCGAGAATACACACACATCCACGCGAGATTACGTACATAGCTGAATACGTACACAGACTGCGCGAGAATACGTACATACCTGAATACGTACACAGGCTGCACAAGAACACGTATATAGTTGCGTGAGAATACATACATAGTTGAATAAGTACATATGCTGCGCAAGAACACGTAAATAGTTGAATACGTACACAGGTTATGCGACAGGCCAACGGCCGTACCGTGCTGAAAACACCGGTTCTCGTTAGATCACCGAAGTCAAGCAGCATCGGGCGCGGTTAGTACTTGGTGGGTGACCACCTCGGAACGCCGCGTGCTGTTGGCCATCTCGGGTGCGGTATCCCCGTGGTTTGCGCGCTAGATTTGCACGCTGCCACAAATGCCGCCGTGTTCATGCGGAGTACGATCACGTTAAACATGTGGGTCCGTAAGTCCTTCCGAGAGGTTGGTGGTAGGGGAAGGAGGGTACGGTCCCTGTGGATGCCTCCCCCACTGGGTTCCGGTCTAAATTGGGTGGCACTTCCCGGCCGTCCATACAGTTACCTTACACCTTTCTGGTAGGTCGGACGGTCTGGGTCTCAACAACAACAGGTTATGCGAGGCCAACGGCCGTACCGTGCTGAAAACACCGGTTCTCGTTAGATCACCGAAGTCAGGCAGCATCGGGCGCGGTTAGTACTTGGGTGGGTGACCACCTGGGAACGCCGCGTGTTGTTGATCCTTTTCGGGCGCGGTAGCCCGGTGGTTTGCGCGCTGGATTTGCACGCTGCCACAACTGCCGCCGTGTTCATGCGGAGTACGATCACGTTAAACATGTGGGTCCGTAAGTCCTTCCGATAGGTTGGTGGTAGGGGAAGGAGGGTACGGTCCCTGTGGATGCCTCCCCCACTGGGTTCTGGTCAAAATTGGGTGGCACTTCACCGCCGTCCAAACAGTTACCTTACACCTTTCTGGTAGGTCGGACGGTCTGGGTCTCAACAACAACAACATGTTGTGCGAGAATGCGTACACAGGCTGCGTAAGAATATATACATAGCTGAATACGTACACAGCCTGCGCAAGAACACGTACATAGTTGAATACGTACAAAGGCTGTGAGAGAATATGTACACAGGTTGCGCGAGAATACGCATAGAGATAAAGACACACACATTTACTCAAAAGGACGTACACAGTTATTCAAAAATTCGCACGTAGAGCAAAAATACGCATAAAAGCTCAATATGGTCACAGATAAATATGTAACATAGTTGCCGACAGCTGGTGGGAAGCAAAGGGATGCATTGGATAGGGGCCGGGAGGCTTACGGCCTTGGTTAGTATTAACAGCTTGTGAAAAAAAAAATAGATGAATAACAATCGAAATAGAAGGTAGTAATGAGATATGCGCATTTTCTGCGTAAGAGCCCGAAAATTATGTCGACAGCACTGTATGCACGCAGCGTACATCTGAATATGCACATAGCGCTATTCATGAATACACACACAATTAAACTGACACTTTCTCACGGCAGCTCTAAACTTTTCCATATAGGGTTTTCAAGAAGACTTGCAAAAAACGTCACTACCACAATTCTCGAACTTTCCGAGAGATGCTAATTTGGCACTATTCCACCAAATTTCTCTCCAAGGTCATGCGTCAGCACACAAGGTCATCACTTTAATCGGTAATTGCTTTACATTCTGTAAAAGTTGTTTTCTTTATCAATTTAAAGGGTAGAAGGAGAAAGATTGGGGGTGATTGCACAACAGTTATAACTAGCGCATAATTCGTCCTTTATGTATTTTTACTTATGTATTTTTATTTATGTATTTTTACCACGGGCTAGAAGTTGCCGATACCTGAATTAAACCAAGGAATGAATTGAGAATATAGTTCGAAATTAATACAATTGGATTAAATGAAGAAACATTATTTTTACTTTAAACAATATAATGCAATAAGTGACATTATATTTTTATTTTTCTTAGAATTTTAAAAATAACAGTAATAAAGAACATTAAAAAAAGAAAAAACTGATGTGGGCAGCACATGACTTTTCTAGCAGACTCAAATCCATTTTCTCTTAATTTCTTTAACAATTCATTAAATTGAGTTTAATTGCACAAAATATAACACTGAATTTGCACTTATAATTAAATTTTCTTTTTTATTTGGAAAAACTGGACATTTTTCCAAAGGCGGTGTAACAAAAATGCAAAAAAACTCAAATATATCAAGAACGGTTAGTCCAAGAGTCATGGGATTGATATTATTCTCTTCTCGTAAAAAATTACGCATAAAACAAGCATTTAATTGATATATTTGAACATACGTAGTCTTTTATTTCAGATTTTGACAATTTTTGCGGGCCATTTTGTAAAAATAAACAGATTCTTCTTTACTGAATCGTACCAAAATCTAAGCAGCACCAGGGTATCCCACAAGCGACTTACTTACCGAATTTTGTGAAATTTGGTCCATTAGTATATTATTTAGAGTGGATACATATGCTTTTAGCGGGCCACTTCTCAAATAAATTCGGTTTTATTTTATCCCGAATCGTACAAAAATCTAATCAGCATCAGGGTGACCAACAAGCGACTTATCTACCAAATTTTGTGAAATTCGGTCCATTAGACTTTCAGCTAGAGTGGATACAAACTTTTGCGGGCCATTTCGCAAAAAAAGGCGGGTTTTTTTATCCTGAATCGTACAAAAATTTAATCAGCACCGGGGTGACCCACAAGTGATTTAACTACCAAATTTTATAAAATTTGATCAAAAAGTTTTTTAGTTAGAGTGGATACATATATTGCACACACACACACACGTCACGCTAAAATAGTTTTTGTGTTCTAAAGGTCTCAAAACGTGTAGATCCGTTGAAAACTCGAATTGCGATTTTTGGTATGATTCCAATACTTTCCCTATACATTTATATGTATTGTAGGGAAAACAAAAATAGTTAAGTTTTTAACAATTTTAAGTCCGGGCATTTAGTACTGTATTTCTCCCACAGGATTCGATTTTTTTTCTCCTTTCTCTGTTTGTTTAAACATATTTATTCTTTAAATATCATACCAATATTTATTTACCCAAAAGGTAATTTCTTTGTGTTTACAAATATGTAAATAATTAAATAGTAAATGAAAAACATAAACACCTTGATTTATCTGTCTGTTTATCTATCTATCTCTGGGTAACGCTGCTACAAAATGCTTCCAAACGTGTTTCAATCACTGATAAACATTTCAATTTAGATACTAACTCAGATCATCAGCATTTTCATAACCTCCCAAGTGTGCACTAAGTGTTTCCGATTACCCATTGACTTGCTCCGTTCATTACTGCTTGAAGAAGAATAACTTATTTCTCCGTTCATAATGCTTGGCAAAATTTTGGCGTAGAAATTGGTGGAATATCGTCAAATTGGCGAGATTTTTCGAATGTTGCCAAATTGACGAAAATATCGCCAAATTGATAAAGATGTCGGCAAATTGATAAAAGTGTCGGCAAATTATAAAAGTGACGCCAAATCAAGGAAACTGACGACTAGTTGATGAAAATTCAACATCTTTGAAAGAATATACGAATCTACAATAAGAAAAAATACTTTGGGTAATAGTTTTGTATTTGGACGCCATTAGTCTTTTATCTACTATAAGAATAACCTATTTCTTCGTCCAAAATAATTTTGGCGTTGGAATTGGATAAATATTACCAACTTGGCGAGATTTTTTAAATGTTGCCAAATTGACGAAAATGTTGTCAAATTGATGAAAATGTCGTCAAATTGTTAAAAATTACTCTAAATTAATGAAAATGACGACTGATGAAAATTCGATATCTTGGAAAGAATATAATAATCTACTATAAGAATAACCTATTTCTCCGTCTATAACGCTTGGTGAAATTCTAGCGACGAATCTTTGGCGGCATATCGTCAACTTGGCGAGTCTTTTTAAATTCTGCTAAATTGACAAAAATGTCGCCAAATTGTTAAAATTGACTCTAAATGAATGAACTAATGAATGACTAATTGATGAAAATTCAATATCTTGGAAAGAACATAACAAACTACTATATGAATAACCCATTTTCCCCCCCGTCCGTAATGCTTAGCGAAAAATTTGGTGGGATGTCTCAAACATGGCGACATTTTTAAATATTGCCAGATAGATGTAAACGTCGCCAAATTGAATAAAATGTCACCAAATTGATAAAAATGACGCTAAATAGGAGGCAATGCTTTTCAAATTTTTAATTCCGGCACATGAAGGGGCATACCTTCTAGTTTGATAGATTAAAAAAAAACCAGACCGAAATACTAGTATTTCTGCATCAATACGGATATTAAAATACCGTCGAAATTTGATTGAAATACCCATTTTCTGTATACTTGGAATCCCGGTATTGAACGCTCTAAATATAATTACTGTTCACTTCTGAAAATGTGTATCCTTGATTGCGCCAATTTAACCGGTATTCTTCACATTTACAGAAATAAATTCGCAAATTCGTAGAAGTTTACTCATGGATCTGAGAAAATGAAGTTTATTGTGACTGTAATCGGTTCGATTCTCCCCGTTCATCCATTTCCGGAAGTAAAGTCCGATAACAGAAGCGGGGCTAACGAATCTGAGGGGATTAAAACTTTCCCGCTCTTAATTGAATCCAGCACCGACTCTAATTCGAACACCACCCCATGATAAAAGCTTTATCGATTAAAAGGAAAATATAATAAATATAGAATTTACGCTTTGTTTGAAAGTTTGAACTTGCAGATTTCTATAGAAAGGAGATTAAAGTGGAACATTTTGATGGAATAGTCAGCCGTTGTTGTTGTTGAGACCCAAACGGTCCGACCTACCAGGAAGGTGTAAGGTAACTGTTTGGACGGCCGGGAAGAGCCACTCAATTTAGATTGGAACCCAGTGGGGGAGGCATCCACAGGGATCGTATCCTCCTTCCCCAAACCACCAACTTTCTCGGAAGGAAGAATAGTCAGTCGTTGTTGTTGATACCCAGACCGTCCGAGCTACCAGAAAGGTGTAAGGTAACCGTTTGGACGGCCAAGAAGTGCCACCCAATTTACACCGGAACCCAGTGGGGAAGGCATCCACAGGGACCGTACTTTCCTTCCCCAACCACCAACTTATCGGAAGGACTTACGAACTCACATGTTTAACGTGATCGTACTCCGCATGAACACAGCGGCAGTTGTGGCAGCATGCGAATCCATCGCGCAAACCACCGGGCTACTGCGCCCGAAATGTGCCAACAGCACGCAGTGTTCCCAGGTGGTCACCTACTCGAGTACTAACTGCGATCGATGCTGCTTGACTTCGGTGATCCAACGAGAACCGGTGTTTTCAGCACGGTAGGGCCGTTGGCCGAATAGTCACCCGTGTAAAAATATTACATTTAACAAAATATTCGACCGAACAAAAGTTATTCGAATGTGTTTCGTCACATTTTACTGGATGAAACGTGATCCTGTTGTTATGCGGAAAACCACAGAAGAATATAATTATTAACTTTTCACTTTCCCTACTATACACGGTAATGTATAGGGGAAGTGTTGAAATTATGTCCAAAATCGTAATTCGAGTTTTTGATGGATCTATTTAGAGCACTATACTTTTAAAGTGACGTCTGTGCAATGTATGTATCCACTCTAGCTAAAAATTAATTGACCAAATTTCACAAAATTTGGCAGACAAATCATCTGTGGAACGCTGTGGTGCTGATTAGATTTTAGTACGATTCGGAATGAAAAAAACTTTCCTTTTTTTGTGAAATGACCCACAAAAATTTCCAAAATCTAAAATAAAAAACTACGCTTGCTCAAATGTATCCATTAAATGCTTGTTTTATATGTAATTTTTGACGACGAAAATAATAAGACCAATACTATTACTCTTAAGATAAGACTTTTATAAAGAAATTGAAGTTTTTTTTTTAATTTTGAGGAACTGAAGACGTTTTTCACTGTACCGAAAATTTATTTAAAGAAATTTCCTAAAATTTAATAGTTAAATCCTTTGAGGTTTATCTTGATGCTTATTATTTTTCAGTATGATTTGGGAACGTATAACTGGCCCTTTTTTGAGGAATGGCCCTCAAAGACCATGAAAACCGAAATAAATGACTAAAATTGAAGGACCATATTAATTAATTACGCGTCCTACACTTAATTTTTGATAACAAATCGAATAAGACTGACCTCGCGACTCTAAAATGAACCATTCTAGAGATATTTTATTGTTTTGGAATTTTGAGGAGCTGAAGACTTTAAAAGTGCATTAATGCGCCAAATGAAAGAAGAAGCATTAAAAATGCAAATTGGATATAAAAGTCTGACGTGAGCAGCACATGACTTTCCCTGGAGACTTATATCCACGTTCTCTTTATTTTAATTAAATTTATTTTACTTTTAATTCAATTTTCGTTCTCATTTGGTAGCTGGACTTATTTTCAAAGATGACGTAAAGAAAATGCGAAAAAACTAAAATATCTCGAGAACGGCTAGTACTAGTGTAATGCGGTTGGTCTTATGTAGTTTTCTTATGTGTTGGAGCATATGTAGTTTTTTATTTTAGAGTTTGACGATTTTTGCGGGTAATTTTGCAAAAAAAAGCAGGTTACTTTTTATCGAATCGTACCAAAATCTAATCAGCACATGGGTAACCCACAAGCGACTTATCTATCAAATTTTGTGAAATTCGGTCCATTAGATTTTTAGCTATAGTGGATACAGGCTTTTGTAGGCCATTTCGCAAAAAATGGCGGGCTCTTTTATCTCGAATCGTACCCCAAACTAATCAACATCAGATTCGCCCACAAGTGACTTAACTACCAAATTTTATGAAACGCAGTCATTTAGTGTTTTAGTTAGAGTGGATACAAAATCTGCACAGACACACACACAGACATCACGCTAAAAACAGTTTTTTCGTATCCTAGAGGTCTCGAAACGCGTAGATTCGTCGAAAACTCGAGTTGCGATTTTTGGTATGATTCCAATACTTTCCCTATACATTACCATGTATTGTAGGGAAAGTAAAAATAGAGTATCCACGTTTTTCCTACAATTAAACTCAATCAATTCAGTCATTAAATAAAAAATCTGATGTGGGCAGCACATGACTTTCCTTATATAATGAAATGAATTTACTACTTTAAAAAAAATCTGATGTGGCCAACACATGATTTTCCTTATATAATGGAATGAATTTACTACTTTTACAGTAAAAAAATAGGTTTTTCTTATAGTATATACTTACATTCTTTCCAAGATATTGGATTTTCGACAATTAGTCGTCATTTTCATTGATTTAGCGTCATTTTTATCCATTTGGCGAGATTTTGGTTAATTTGGCAACATTTCAAAAAGTCGCCAAGTTGGCGACATTCCGTCAAAATCGTCGCCGAAATTTCGCCAAGCGTTATGGACGAAGAAATAAGTTATTCTTATAGCAGATAAATGACTATTGGCGATCAAATACAAAAGTATTACTCAAAGTATCTTTTTTCATGAATGGAACGAGCTAGATCCACGAGAATGATGTCACTCAATTTATTGCATGGTATTACATATGAAAAGTGAACATGTTTCTCAATAGGAAATATTTTTTTTTATTTTATATGACTGTTTGATAATTTTTTTTCAAAAATGTGCAATATCTCGAGAACGGTTGATGTTAGCGTTCTAAAATTTATGTCAATCGTTTTCTAATGAAAAATTACATAAGAAATGTCTATTTGCGTAACTTTATTAGCGGTTTTGATTTTTTGACGAGTTTTTCAAAATTTCACTCGAAAATTTAGGGGGGGTTCTGAACATTCGATTGCGTATAAAAACAATAGGCTTCCAGTGTTTACGGATTGTGATTTTTGTACTAAATTTCGTTCGAATCGGTCCATTCGTTCGTCAGTTATCGTCTCCACAGGCTCACTGACACAAACACACACACACACACAGACATCACTTCAAAAATGTTTGATTCGTGATCAGGAATGCTTGAAACGTGCTCTCCCGTCAAAAACTCGAATTCGAATTCTCGATCCCGTCACAATACTTTCCTTATACATTATGTATATAAGGAAAGTAAAAAAATAAGAAAATGGAACTGGAGTCAGGAAAAGGCATGTGCTGCCCACTTCAGATTATTTACAGTTATTACATCATAATAATATGCGCTGAACTGATTGGATGAAATATCAAAATTATCGAGCACTACTACGATAAATGGAATATTGGTTTTGATGTCATTTGCTCCGTCTCATCTTCAAGACCATGGGGAAAATGTTAACTTTCAAATTAGGGGTAGCGTTGTGAAGAGTTAATCAAAACACTGAAAACCACCTCACAAAATTCTCTAGCACATTCAGTTAGAATCTCGGCTTTGGTCTCATTCGATTCATTTCAGCTTTCAGGTCTAAGTAATAATCTAATATTTTGAAGAATTTGTTTTAAGATGGACGACGCAAAAGAATAATAATAAAATATGTTTGCAGAGGACCACACAGTGGAAGTGAAACATGCGGGAACGAGAGTATCTAGTACCAGGAATTATGCTTTAGGTTTCGGGGAAAATATAATCATTAGCGGTCCAATTTAATGATCTGCATTTTAATTAATTAGCACTGGCTAACAGTACGGATGAAATTGCACTTATTGTTCAGCGTCTCCTAAAAACACAAAACTCAGTGTCAAAAATCATTTTCTTATATAAAAAATATTTTTGTTTGAAACGATTTACATTAAAGATGTTGATTTTACAACAATCGTGTGTCATTTTCATTTTGGCGTAATTGTCATTAATTTGGCATTATTTTCATTAATCTAGCGTTATTTTATCAATTTAGCAACAATTTCGTTTATTTGGCGATATTTTGTAAATTGCTCTAATAATTCCAGCAAAGGAATAAGAATAATTAGATTCTTAAATGAACAAGAAAAAAATGGATAAATTGTAGAAGAGATGAATGCAAGAATAACATTTTTCTCTTGCGATAGTCGGCGATAAGTGCGCCAAAACAGGTGCGTTCCTCTGAGGTCAGCAAAGAAAGTGGCGCTGGTTCAAGGCAAGTGGAAGTGTTATCACTTCTTGGCGCCAAGGCGTTTTCATTATGATAAAACATATATTTGAAACACGCCTTGTGTATGCAGTTATAAAACAAAAAGTATCACTTTTGCTTCATTGAATAACATTTTGATTACCGATGACGATTGATGAATGCATAAATCCTCACCATGATAACGAATAAATACTAAATAATAAGGTATTTAGTAATGACCATTACTAGATACCTTAATGCCTTATATTTAAATATAATAAGTATAATTAGCATATATACGATGCAATAATGCACGTTTAAATTTACAATTCGCCTTTGTATTAGGGAGAAAGTTAAGTAAATAATAATTGTTTTCTCATTATCCTATTATCTTCTCATCGTTCTAACGACTGCATTCTCATCACCTATTTTGGGCGTTATAAGTTCAACAAGAGAATATCAGTAGGGATTAAAACGCCATGTTCCTAATTGATTTAAATTATTAATCTAATTTGATAATTCAGTAATGAAAGGTTTAATATTAATTGAGTGGAATGGTGTTATAGTAAACATTAAGTTTTATCGATTGAGAAATACCTATAGTTTCTCAACTGCTGTCCCTGTGTTTGCTTTTTCGAACGTCCATTATAAAAAAAAAATTAGTGACCACTTCAGAATATAGAATTTTGCAATTTTAATTTCTATTTTCTCATTCTGTTATATAGATACAGATATTTCCAACCACGCTTCGAGTGGGTAAAACGGCTAGTGGTCATTGAATGCAACACATACATTTAATAAACTTTCTGTGTATGTAAAATGTTTCAAATTTATGCTTGAAAATGGCGCACAATTTATAGTTATGTTAAAATGGAAATTGATGTATGTAAAACAATATTTCTTCTAAAAATTCTAAACATGGTCGATTTAAAGGTATTTATAAGAAGTTGAAACGAATGCCTTATCTATTATTTGTGACAACTTTTATTTCAGAATTTATGCTTCGGAATCCAAAAGAAATATCTTCTTATATCTCTCTTTCTCATACTGTAGTATAGAGGAAGTATTGTTTCCTCAAAAAATTTCGAAATAGTTATTTTGGCGAAAAATACTTTAAAACTCTCTAAAGGTATTTTAAACAATTTTGTGATGATATCAGCGAATGTGTGTGTATATTTGTGTGTAGATATGTGTGTATTTCTAATACATTTACACTAAGATTTAAAGCGTGCTTTTAACCGGCAAAACGAAAGTACGAAAAGCGATATAAATGCTTTTACATTATAAATTTTACTTCAGTTTATTTTTCAAAATTGCTTCGCTTTCCTAAAAAAATACAAAGAGTTCTTTTCAACGGCAACTTTGAGAACAAAAGGAAATGGAAGCCATTGGGGAGAGTACTGTCTTGATTGGAATTTTATTGGAAAGAATTCTAAACAGGGAGAAATTTAAAGACGGTCTTTAGAAGAAGTTGAGACGAATGCTTTTTCTATTGTGTGCGACAGCCTCACACTTTTTAGAACTAATTCTTTACCATTCAAAAGAAATAGCTCTTGAATTGCTCCCCCTTTTTTCTACTATTATTAAAGTTCAGAGACAACGAATTGTTGTCAACTATGATAACATGCAAATATACTGAAAAATGCACACCATTATTAGCGTGGTTTGTATGATTTGTTAATTTAACACATGCCCTTATCAAGAAAATTCTTCCATTGTAGTCAACGTTGTTATTCTCTTCAGACTTCTGATAAAATAAAACAACACAAACTCTACGAGCGGTTATAACTGCAGACAGGTAAGCCTATATCGAATTGCAAATTTATAAAACGTTATGAAAAATACATAGAAAGTAATAACATGAAAACTTAAGCAAAATTATATGGAATGCACAACATCTTATAGTATTTATAGTAACAAATATGATTATTGTTTCTCATATTGCAATCGAATTAAAAATTGAAGTGTCAAAATGGTCTGAGGTTCAAAGAACTGCCCCTACATGTTTTGCCGCATTAAATTGTGTATGACTAAATTACTCATCAGAGTATTTTTCTGTGAAATTTGAAGTCGATTGGTGCAGATTTTCATAAATTATGCCAGATTTTATGTTCCATGCCTATAGAAAAATATCTATGGGTCGGAGGGACATGCCGTTTGCAGATTAATATTCACCGTAGTGGGGGATTTTGTATGGCATGAAAAAAAAATAGTTCAAAATCTCGACACTAGGGGCGCTTCTGCAAAGAAAACAATGCGAGGTAATAATTGTGAAATGAGATATTTTATTTCAGCATGATTTACAGCTGCAAGTGCTCAATGTGTCCACCACCACATTCAAGTACTGAGTGCAGTCACAGTATTAGGGTTGATACAGCTAATAGTTCAAAATCTCGACACTAGGGGAGCGCTGCTGTGAAGAAAACAATGCGAGGTAATAATTGTGAAATGAGATATTTTATTTCAGCATGATTTACAGCTGCAAGTGCTCAATGTGTCCACCACCACATTCCAGTACCGAGTGCAGTCACAGTATTACGGCTGATACAGAATGAAACAGCATATCAACGGGAATGGCTTCTACCTCTTGCCGTAAGGCGTCTATAAGTGCTGGTAAGGACTGGGGCTTTCCTCTATAGATCTGCGATTTTAGGTATCCCCACAGTCAGAAAGTGTCACAGGGTGTGAGATCTGGGGATCTCGCAGGCCATTCATGTGTGCTATGCCTGCTCAGTAGACGATCGGAGTCAAACGTTCACCATAGCAACTCCATCACTTGACGTGCCGTGTGGGGTGGTATTCAATACTGTTTTTGTCTGATACTAATTTTGGATTGCGTGAGCGATATGCATAAGTCACCTCCACGGCTTTATCTGCAGCAGTGCCTCCTAGTGTCGAGATTTTGAACTAATTTTTTTCATGCCATACAAAATCCCCCACCACGGGGAATATTAATCTGCAAACCGCATGTCTCCCCGACCCATAGATATTTTTTTATCGCATTTTACTTTTGCTCCGAACTTTTGAATCACCCTGTATATACATATATATACACACACACACATATATATATATGCTCTAATAATTGTAAAGAGTGTAATTTACTTAGCATAGGAACCGGGACAAGAGTTACGGGTGCCCTTGCCTCAAGTAAATTGATAGTACTGATAATTTCATTCAATTATGGAAAAACTACACTGGATAGCAATTTGTGGATATGGACAAGCCCATATTTGTCCCCTCCCATTTTTAGCAGAGTTTTTTCAGGCATTGTATTTGCAATATTGTAAAGGAGAGTTAGTACATTTTCAAGCAAAATTATTTTATTCCAAATCACTATTTCCGCATGGGCTAAAAGGACCAAGGAAAAATGCGGAAATTGAAAGAGTTTTTTGGTATAGATTTCACATTGGCACTAACTCTGTCATTTCAAGTTAGCATTTTATGTTATTTCATTTATGGTCTAACAGGTCATAGGTAAATATTTTCGACGGTAGCCACAACACGTAACATCATTCTGCCTCCCTATTGGAGTGAGATTACGAAAACTTCAAATGTTTTTACACATAGTTTAAATTTATCGATAATATTATAAAATTATATTTTATATAAAAAATGATTTCATTTACCGAATGAATTGTTCAGGCCATTAATCAAAATTCTAGAAATTTGGCGTTGCATGAACGAAATAAGCAGAATAAAAATAACTCGCTGATTGTATGGAAATGTATTGATCGGTTTGAAAATTCACTAAGAAGGGTTACTTAAAATTTCAGCAATGTTAATTTAGAATTATTGTGCTTATTTTTTAAAGACTTTTATATATTATAGAAACTGCATATACGGGATGACCCCAAAAGTACTCCAGAACTTTAAAAATGAATATCTCGGACAGCCAGTAAAATTCACATATTGTGGTTTCAAAATATAGTTGAAAATTTTGCCGACAGATGGTGCTGATAGGTATATAAAGTCAAATCAGCTTCAACGCTTTCTGTTCTTTCACATTTTGTGAACAAATACTGAAATTATTATCCGATCCGGACCTGTCGATACTTGAAATCTAAGTTAAAAGCTACATCTTGTCTTCGTCAGGCTGCAATTCAACTGATGGTATTCGAGTACAATGTCCTTTGTTCCAATGAAATCAACTTTATTCCAATGTTTTTGTCCACTTCGGTTCATTGCATAGAATATTCTTACACGTTTCGATAACGGGATACAAAGGTGACTAAATGAACTATAGAACACACCACAATTTATAGGAAATTTAATCAGCGCCAGCTATTGACAAAAATTTGAACTATTTTACCGCAGTATGTAAATTTTACTTGTCCAATGAACATACAGTCTATTTCATCCTTTTATCTGCAACCGTTTCCTAGATATTTATTTTTTAAAGTTCGGGGTCCTTTTTGGAACACCTTGACCCTGTATATGTCTACGCAGACCTTCCGACCTATTATACGAAGATACCTTTGCAAGGCTGTTTAGTTGTGTTCAGAACCGCGGGCAGTACATCTGGATTGGGGAATAGTTCTATAACCCGTGAATTCTGCAGGCTTTTAAATAAAGCATTTCAAACACATTTAATTATTTAAATTTTCCACAATTTCAAACACGTTAAGCTCAATTGTTGTTAATGAAAGTGCTAACACCAGTTAACAACGTTTGAGCGTGACTATTAACCAGACCGTATATGCATATTTTTAATTGCAATTTATATTTCTAAAACTTTTATGAAATTTATTCGAACTTTAAGCTAATAGTTAATTTTCCTTATAATCTATATATAAATCATGCTTTACTATTTACCAGCTGCGGTAAATGCGACTAAATATTGATATCTTATCTGCCACTTTTTATAGGGGATTTTTAGTAGCTACAGCTATCAGTCCCCTGTGCGGGAACATGAAATACGCGAATGATAAAATCTCAACAAATTCCCAAAAAGAACTATCGTATTCTCTATCGGGCTGTTTTTACCGTGGGTAATGCAACCAAATCCTGGAGGGCCGCAATTATAATGGGGCATATTTTTCTTATTTCATCCACATTTCGTACATCCTTTCTTAACAGCACTTGAAAACTCAGCTATGCAGTCTTAAGCTATTTTACCCTAATATTTACGCATTTTTTATTACCTATAATACGTAATATGCTAAGAAAAATATTGTGACAAAGTTGAGTACTCGAAATCGAGTTATTGTTAGATTTATATTATGTAGATGTGTAAAGAACCTTGCTGCCTCAACAATCGAACCCTGGACCTCCGAATGGACCAGCCGACTTTCAACTGTTGAGCTATTGAGAAGAAATTGCAAGCTCTTTCTGCATTCTCCACTCTTTAATGTCAAATTGGACTGTAACTGGCAATTTGATTGATAACCTCCTGCTATTTTTACCTCAGGTTAGCCTTCTGATACGACTATGCTTAACCCAGGTTAGTATCCTGCGTGATCGTTATCCTCTCAATTTGAAATCGGCGATCAAACATCCAGAGTCCACTGAATCCGTGCTAATCGTACTACGGTCACTATCCGAGCTCCGACATCTTTACACTAACCTACAGAGTTGATTTGTTTGGGAGCCATTGTAAAGAACCTTGCTGCCCCAACTGGAAATCGAACCCTGGAACTCCGAACTGGCTAGCCGACGATCTATCGTTAAGCTATTAGGACGAAATAGCAAGCTCTTATTGTCGAAGTGGACTCTGTAGATGTTAGAACGTGCTTCAATTATGTTCGGAAATACGGCTGCTATTGCATACACATGTATGATGTGCCTATTTGTGTAATTAAAATGTTATGTAGGTATGTGTCACTATAATTAAAAGATATCAGCGTTTTCATGAAATTTGCAGTTGGGGATTCCGTTATCTCTGATATTCGTTAGATTTCTGCTGGAGGAAAGAATAGTTACTTTATTATAGTCATAAAATACTTTATTACTATATCTATACTTTATTATAGTCAGAAAAAATTAAAATAAGCGATTGAATATGCGCATTTATATTTACCAAATGGTTGTTTTCTGTGAAAATTTTCATGAGAAATCCCACGTAAACAATTTCAATATGGATTATTTCAAGTGAAATGAGCAAATTTATAGTATAGACCTGCCCTTTTTATTTTCAAATTTTTTTCAGAATTTTTGGTGCATTAATAGGGTCAGAGGGGGGGGGGTGTAAGGGGTGTTAACTAAAATCAGGAAAAATGATCGACATTGTATTAACTTCATCATACCATGGATTCCCATTTTCATCAATAATTTCTTTATTTAATCCCAGTGGTTTCAGATGAAAGGTGTAAAAAATATTTCCCAAACATTTAATAAATAAGAAAGATCAATCATGCTTAAAGCATTGATTATGAAACACTTTCCAACTTCAATGCAATTTTATTTAAACATGTCTAAAATGCAATACATTCCTCGGTAATATTTTAAAACTTATCACAATACTATATTAATTTATTATATTTGAAACCTTAAACCTTCATAAAAAAAAATTAACTTCATTCAAATGACGGCATTAAAGTATAAATTGCCTGGTTTAAACATCTCTAAAATGTGATACATTCCTCGGTAATAATTTTAGAATTGTCATAATACTACGATAATTTATTATATTTGAAAACTTCATCGAAAACAACTGAAATCCATTCAAATGACGTCATAGAAAAAATAACACGCCTGGCTCTCTCTATAAAAGCAACATTTCATTCATAAATAATTCCCCCATTCATGTCATTCATCACAATACTATAATAATTTATTTTGTTTAAAAATTAAGACCATGGAGCTGCAAGTAATTAAACTATATGCGTAAAACTTCATTGAAAAATATCGTCCTTCTCTTTCTAAAATCAATGAATATTTCATTCATATCAGCTAAGCAGACTCCATGGACTAAATGATTTTGTGTTAAAGAATTATAGTTGATAATTTCTTATATATTTTGTGTCATAGAAAAATAACACGCCTGGATCTCTCTATAAAAGCAGGATTTCATTCATAACTTTCTCCATTTCATTAATCACAATACTATAATAATTTATTTTATTTAAAAATTAAGACCATGGAGCTACAATTCATAAACTCTATGCTTAAAACTTCATCGAAAAAAATCGTCCTTCTGTTTATAAAATCAATTAATATTTTATTCATATCAGCCATGCAGACTCCATGGACTGAATTATTTTGTGTTAAAGAAATACAGTAATTCTAATACAACTTATTCTACATATTTTGCTGTTTACATTTTACATAGGTGAAAAATAGGCTTAGTTGTAGAAATAATCAAATTTGGGATGAGCATTTAAACACAAATATATTGTCATTGCGTTGTTTCAGTATGTAGATGCACAGAATTTAGGCAAAAATAAAGTAGTTTTAGGACGGATGCAACACTCAATATGAATTAAAAAGAACTTTAAAAATCATGATTTTGAGACAAGATGGATGCCATATGTCATTTTGAAGTATGTCACGTGATCGTTCATATCATGGTCACGTGATCGCTTCATATAAGAGGTGTTATTATTATTTTAATTTTTATTTAAAAAACTACTGAATATATTTCGTTGAATTTTTTTTATATAGTTTATGAAACAATTTGAATATTGCCTAAAATTTTCGAAGCAATTTGTGAATTTTAAATCCGCTTAAAAATGCTTGAAAAATTAGGTCCCATAGGGCTCAATGTATTTCATTTTTTCAACCCGGGTTCAATCCAAAACTAATTGGGTGATATTATTCATTTATATTACCATAGGTCCTACAGACCGTCTGAACAACATACTAAAATTTCATTTTGATTAAGTCATTTTTACGGCAGTTATCGTGCTAACGGACAGACAGACAGACAGACAGAATGAACAAAGTCATAAACACTTTTCAACTTTGTTGTAAAGTGTTAAAAAGTAACTTTTAAATAAAAAAATTAATGAGAATGAGGGCATATTTAATAAATTTTTGCTACAACATGGAACAATATTCACCATTCACCAGTCAGCAATCAAAGAGCAATTTGAATTCAAGGTAAAATATCCGGAAATAATTAGCATCAGTGTCAGTTAATAATTTTTGCTACAACATGGAACAATATACACCATTCATCAGTCAGCAATCAACGAGCAATTTGAATTCAAGGCAAAATATCCGGAAAGAATTAGCTTCAATATCAGTTAATAATGTTTTCTACAACATGGAACAATATCCACCATACACCAGTCAGCAATCAACGAGCAATTTGACTTCAAGGTAAAATATCTGGAAAGAATTAGCTTCAGTATTAGTTAATAATTTTTTCTACAACATGGAGCAATATCCACCATTAACCAGTCAGCAATCAACGAGCAATTTGAATGAATTCAAGGCAAAGTATCCGGAAAGAATTAGCACCAGTATCACTGGCTATAAAATAGACATGAGAAACCAAATACTGACTCTTACCGAAAATAATCAAGTGAAATGATTAATTACTCTGGAAGAAG
The DNA here is from genome assembly GCA_951213105.1 of Amaurobius ferox. NCBI lineage: Eukaryota > Metazoa > Arthropoda > Arachnida > Araneae > Amaurobiidae > Amaurobius > Amaurobius ferox. The sequence goes on from OX578146.1 coordinate 53,867,896, forward strand.
TTAAATTCGATTAAAATATTCCATACAAAAAGGAACGAGAAATACTGGATATGTTAAACAATTTCATAGATTGTTTCGCACTCTGCATAGAAGAATCAGGATGTACTGATCGAATTGCGATGGTTATAAAAGAAATGAGATTACGACTGTCTGCATGAGGCAGTATAAGACGAATGCAGAAAGCATACCGAAATAAAGGAAATAATTAAGGAATGGAGAGATAACGGCATAGTTGCATATACTCTATCACTCTATTCAAGTCCTGTAATGTTTGTTAAGAAGAAGGCAAAGAATAAATACTAGTAGTCTACTTTAGAAGACTGAATAAACAAACACTCAAATATTTCCTTTACCGCGTATTGGTAATTTGATAGAATGTTTTCATGATTATGAAGTATTTTGCCATTTGGATTTAGCACACAGATTCCTTTTTCAGATGATGGATAATACAGGATTATTCCAGGAATTAGCACTAAAGATTTAATGGTGGGTTTTAATGCGGCACAATGCAAATGTTTTACTATACGATGTACGACCATGTTCTAAGATTAATTAAATATGTTTCTTAAAAGTTAACTTAAAGTTACTGTTTCTTTTGTGAGCCACATTTTTTGTATGAGCACCACAACTTAGTTTTTGTGTTTCTTTTGAGAGTAAGTCTATTTCGAAGTAATACCAAAGTTCGTAGTTATGCCACTTTATCTGGCAATTCATTAAGAATCCAGTTACGGACTCCACACAGTATAAGTTGATGGTGATGAGACCCAGACCGTCCGACCTACCAGAAAGGTGTAAGGTAACTGTTTGGACGGCCGGGAAGTGCCACCCAATTTAGACCGGAACCCAGTGGGGGAGGCATCCACAGGGACCATACCCTCCTTCCCCTACCACCAACCTCTCGGAAGAACTTACGGACCCACATGTACACAGTATAAGTTGTAACAGTTTAATAAAATGAAATAATTAAAATAATTTCTAATATAGAAACAGTTGGATAAATTTTAATTAATTCTGAGAGTATAACTTATAAACAGTAACATACAAAATGACAGATTTGGATAATGCTTTTGTTCTATTAATTATTTGTCTAGGTTTTACAATTTTTATGGATTGCTCTTTGACTATTGTCAAAGAGCAAAAACTGTCATAAAAATGACAGAAAGTTACTAGCAGGACTGATGACAGAAAGTTACTAGCTACAATGGCTACTACTATATAAAAGTTTACTAGCCAAATGTGAAAATTATTAGCGAGCTGGCTAGTTAATAAATACTACAAAGTTTAAACTATGCTTGCTCTGAGAGTTGAGAAAGAGCCCGTCAAAAATACTGAACGAAAATACAAAAAAGAGGTTATGTGGCATTATTAAGAATATGTGTAGGTAAAGAAGGTTTGTATCTAATAGAGCTTTTTTTTAACTTATTTTCAAATTGAGTTATTTAAAATTTTTTTTACCACTTTCAGCGTTTGTGTGCAGATTTTTCAAGAACACACTTTAGCTAATAAGACAATTGGTTGAATTGCTTTTATTTATACAATAATATTATAGTTTATAATTTTTCTGAAATTAGAAAGAAATAGCTAAAAAGAAAATATGAACACAAATTCAGGAAAATTGTTGATACGATACAAATCGGAAGCTATGGTATTTGTACAGAGTAAGTATCGTTATAGGTGTATTGGTACTCAGTAAGTACTGCTATAAGTGCCTGGGAACACAGTAAGGTTATAAGTGTATCGGTACACAGTGAATATCGTTATACGTGTATCGGTATACAGTATTTTTTAAGTGTATCGGTACTTAGCATCGTTATAAGTGAATCCATAGAGAAATAACGATGTATTAATACGTGTATTACCGATACATCTATACAGTTGTATCGATACATCTATACAGTTGTATTGATACATCTATACTGTTGTATCGATATGTTTATTAATAATATAAACTGCCGGAAAACAACTCGCTCAAATCAACAAATAAGTTAGTGCATCACAATATAGAACTGAGTTTCATCTTATTATGTGAATCGGAATTAAATCAAAGTTACTTTTATTGCGATCTTGAAGAGTTTCGACTGTTTTCAAACGGTAAAGATATATATTTTTTTATTTCAGTTCTTTTCGAAATCATTCCTTAAAAAAAAAAGGAACACAATGGATTTTTTCAATGACAAAACGTCGAACACAAAAGGAAAGAGAAACAACATTAATTCGTTCCCATAGAAAGAGAATAGCAAAGGCGCCATTTCAGAACATTGGAGTTCCATTTTGAAGGCATGAGAATTGTTGAAAGAATTCTTATCTCGCGCCCTCTTGTGGAAAAGGAAGGCTGTAGAATGTTTTGGGATTCTTTTCTTCTGCCTTTATTTATTTGTTATGTCGTCACACATTTCAAAACTTGTTAATTCTTTGTCGTTCGACTTGACTGATTCTTTGTGAAACTGTATTTCAGTTTTATTACGTATTTTTTTTCTGACGGTACACACGGGGATGATCAAAGTTATTTATTTCTTTGTGAACTTTGAAATATTTTTAGTGCTTTTACCGAAAAGTTTATAAAAATGATATCTATCGGTTACTGGTAAGAATAGTTTCAGAATTTGGTAAATGTGATATTTGTACTGCTTTCCTTATACTAGTCATTTCATCCGCGCTTCGCGCGTTATTAATGGCTAGTTATCAGTAAATGTGACACTTACACACTTAATAAAAGCTCTGAATATCAAGACACGTTTCAAATTTAAGCACAAAAATAGAAGGAAGCACATTTTTGAGGGGGAAAGTGGTGCAAGTTTCTTGAAAATCCCTTTGTATGCTCACCATAATTCAAATTTTCGAAATGTTCGATGTTTTTGTTGATCTGGAAGCTAAGATGGATTGATTGAGACCAAAAACAGAGATTCTGACTCGAGTGGAAGTGTTCGATCATTTTATTTTTGTTGACTTGGAAGCTAAGGCGTATCATATGAGACCAAAACCAATATTCTTACTAAAGTGGGAGTGTTTGATAATTAATCAAAACGGTTTTTAGTGCTTTTATTATTCCTTTGCGCAGTTGCCCCTAATTCAAAATTTTAAAGTGTTAGAATTTTTTTTTTGAATGCCACTAAAACCAAGATTTCAGCTATACTGGAAGCGCTCGATTAGTTTGTCCATCACCCGCTCACTCACTCACTCACTCAAAATATATTTTTTTAATTTTAAGTTTTAATGGAAAAGCAGGGGAAACAGGGGCTAATTGTTTAATGATATTTCTTGAGGAATAGGGAACAACTAACTACTTTAATTCAAATTAATTAGAGTCTCAATTATCCGAGCTAATGTGGACAGAGGTCAGCTCGGATGCGGTCAAGCTCGGTTAACACGGAAAATGATTCGTATACTTCTCTGTACAATTTAGCGTTGACGTTGGGACAAGGCCCCGGGATCTTCGTCGTTACTGCAGTAAAGGAAATACGCACTATAAGGAAAAGAATATGCACAATAAATACTCTGGCAAAAAAAAATTAATAGAGAAGGTAGTCATGCTCTAAAATGTGGCTTAAATTATTATAGTTGTTTGCTTCTTTTTGCTGCTGTGCCATAAATTTAAACAGTACTTGCTGATGTGATAACCCACCATTGTGTGTTGTCCGGTGTTAACTGAAAGTAAAATGCTTTATTATACATTGACTGAATTATTCAGCCTGCCACAATGAAGAGATGAAATTGCTCAAATTAAAATTTTATTATAAATATTACTTATGTTAAATACGCTCATGATTAAATTTACAATTACTATTCAATTTCGTACAAATTATCAATGTCCCGAGGTCATAATTTATTTAACGTGGTCATGAATTATTGTCAGCGCATAAAATAAAGTTTAGCGCCTTCTTGTCTGATGTATCGTGCCATTTTGTTACCTTGCTATTTATTAACAATCTGTAAACACATTTTAAGACAACTGTATCGCAAATACACATGAAATTATCTGTTTGTTTAGTACACATACTGTGTATACTCGGGCATACTTTTGTCCTACTGTTCGACGTATCATAATGTAGACTTAATGGAATTTAGACCTACTGCAGGTAAAATGTTGGAGTCTTCTTTGGAACACTCATCATGTTCGTCTTAACTCTATTGTTTTTCTTCATATCATCGGTCATTTCCTGTTACTCATCCTCATTCATCAAATCTTGAATACCTTTTGCCGTAATAGGTTCTGAAACTTTCAGATTTTTTACTAGCACTATGAGTGGAAGATTATCCTCAAATTATCTTCTTCCTCGGTTTCACTGAAATTTTTTTAAGACTTTACGAGAGTTCTGACTTCATCAAAAGAGTGATGGGTCAGTGAAAGCTTGATAATACAAAACCTCGGGTAATGCAAACTCTATTGTATACGGTCGCAAACGTTATCATGCTGCGCGAGTTGGAATGACAAAATTAAAATAAACTAGTAAGTAATAATTTATGGTCACTGTTCTTGATTTCGTGTAGTCGATTCAATATTTTTATGTATATCGGTATGCGTTATGTCAAAGTTTTAGTTGACTATGTGTTTGATTGCGTTTTTGTATTTCTGCCAGTGTTCTGCGTGACGTGCTTAGAACTTCAAAATGATAAATGGGGACTTAAATTTAGCTTGTTGTTGTTGTTGAAACCCAGACCGTCCGACCTACCAGAAAGGTGTAAGGTAACTGTTTGGACAGTCGGGAAGTGCCAACCAATTTAGACCGGAACCCAGTGGGGGAGGCATCCACAGGGACCGTACCCTCCTTCCCCTACCACCAACCTCTCGGAAAGACTTTCGGACCCACATGTTTAACGTGATCGTACTCCGCATGAACACGGCGGCAGTTTTGGCAGCGGCTGAAATCGAACCCGGGCCTACCGAGTGCAACTCCAGCGCGCTAACCAATGGGCTACCGCGCCCTAAATTTAGCTTGTGTTACATCTGTACGAAATATATTGTTTATCAAATCTACGGTTATGTAGTGATACAGTTGCACAAAAGATAGTCTTATACTACAGATATGGCTCAATGACAAGACGACATCCGCCACAGACTTGGCGACGCCTAATTATATAAAGGGCGGACAATATAAATAATTTATTTACGAGTAATAAATGAAGCATGACAGCCAGAGAGATACAACGATGGACGCAAGTGAGCCCGTAGGCATCACAAAATAACCAATAAAAGTCAATGTACTCAAGCTCAGATGACTAGAGTGAATTGACACGCAGATACGGTAGAGCCAATGAGAACCTAAAGGGAATTCAAATTAACCCTGTGCTTCAAGGACGGTTAATAAACACTCTCGAAAGATTTTCTGTGAAATAAGCGCGTAAAAATATGCTCCAAGACTTTTGACATAGTTCCTGTGACATAAGCACGTAAAAATATGCTCCAGAATTCGCTATGATTGTCCCTGTGGAATAAGCACGTAAAAATGTGCTCCAGAATTCGCTATGATTGTCCCTGTGGAAAGTTGTGTGGAGTGTTAGAAGCACGTAAAAATGTGCTTCTAACACTTACAATGAATTTTGCTGTGAAATAACACGTCAAAAATATGCTAACAGTCTCTAGCTAAAATATCGTGGTTAATGATGCACGTAAATGTCTATGTAGTTGAATATGCGCGTAAAAGGCGCTTTTAGTGAAGGATGTCCAAAGATGATCTACTGTACTCCAAAGAGCAAAAAGGTAAACTTTTCATATCCTAATATGAGGAATTTTGTAACCCGACGAGAAGTCGGTGAGATAATCAAACTACATTACTACCGAATCAGTTAAGTCAAAGGAACTAAAATTTCGTACAAGATAGTAAATTGTAAATAAAACTATTGGTTTAAAATTAAGCTATTCTAAAATTTAATATTAAATATAGTAATTAATACAGCTTTGTTTGAGCAATTTAATGTCTGTTTATTGGATGTTATTAATCAAATTGCTTTTCAGAAGAAACACCGGGAAATATAATAAATTAACTATGGTGGGTTATCACTTCGGCAATGTACAGAAATTTACGATTAGCGGCCATTCAATAAATAATATAAATTAACAATTTACTTTTTTATACGCCACAGGTTAATTCAAATACGCGACAGGTTAATTCAAAATAAACATGCGCATAGAAAGGAGGAAAATATGGCTGCAATTTGTTTCGTTGGTCATTCATTGCAATTCCATTTCGAAAATTATTCTTAAATATCATTCTTATTTCACAAAACTTTAATTATAATTATTTTGTATTTATTTATTGGATTTTAAATTGTAAAAAAGAATTCGCATGTTGATCGCCGTGATCCGAGTTGGAAAAGAAGGTTAGGTCTTTTTCAAAATGGCCCGTAAAGTCGCCAAAATCTGAAATAAAGGACTAAGTATGACCAAATGCATTAATTAAATGGTTATTTTGTACTTAGTGAAAAAATAGCTGCGATACAATTTTTGTGTACGTAACGTCATTGCCTCCCCCTCGGGGGAGGGGGGGAAAGATACTCCCCGGGGGTACATTGCCAAATATGGTATCAATTGAAAGATTTTTTCAAGCTTTTTAAAGTGAAGGATAGCATGCTATAATTGTGATAATGTGGACCAACAATGTACATTTTTTAAATTTTTGCAAATTTAAAAAAAAAAAAAAAAATCACAAGCTACTTAAAATTTACTTTATGAATCCATTTCTCCATTTGTCCGTCTCTGTAACGTTGAGCGAGATATTGCCATCTTGGCGACTTTTTAAATGTTGCGAATTTAATCGCCAAATCGATAAAAATGTGGCCAAATTGATAAAAATGACGCTAAATCAATTAAATTAAATGTGTTTTGTTAGGAGTTAGTACTGTAATGATGTTTCGCTAGCGGTTGTCTGTCGATCCAACCGTCCCACATGGCTACAAATTAGGCGACTTTTTTTAAATGGCCCCAAACGGAACAAAATACCGAAAATATCGACAAATAAACGAAAGTGTCTCCAAATTGATAAAATGACCCTAACTTGATACAAATAACACATAATTGATGAAAATTCAATATTTCGCAAAATTAAGCTCAATTTTATTCATAATCAAAGTTGCTTGTGGGAATTATTAATTTAATATTCAAATAATCCATTTCTCTATCTATCCGTCCATTATGCTTGGCACAAAAGTTGTCGGGATATCGCCAACTTGGCAAGTTTTTTTTTAAATGTTGCCAAATTGATAAAAATATCGCCAAATTGATAAACATATCGCGAAATTGATAAACGTGATGCTAAATCAATGAAATTAATTGTGTTTAGTTAAGAAATAGAAATGTAATGATGTATCGGTAGCGTTTGTCTGCCAATCTAACCGTATCTGGAAAAATCTTTGTTCCGACAGATCACAATTATAGCATGCCACCTGGTACGGTTGTAAAATTTGAAAAAAAAAAAAAAATCACAAAATTGATTCTGGTATTAGAAAGTCGAGTTGAGCCACATTTCAGTTAATTTTTACTTTCCCTGCAATACATGGTAATGTATAGGGAAAGTATTGGAATCATGCCGAAAATCACAACTCGAGTTTTCGACGGATCTACACGTTTCGAGACCTCTAGAATACGAAAAAACCATTTTTAGCGTGACGTCTGTGCGTGTGTCTGTGTGTCTGTCTGTCTGTCTGTCTGTCTGTGTGTCTGTCTGTGTGTCTGTCTGTCTGTCTGTGCAGATTTTGTATCCACTGTAACTAAAAAACTAATGGACCGAATTTCACAAAATTTGGTAGGTAAGTCACTTGTGGGCGGGGCTAGTGCTGATTAGTTTTGGGTACGATTCGGAATAAAAGAACCCGCCTTTTTTTGCGAAATGGCCCGCAAAAGCTTCTGTCTGTGCAGATTTTGTATCCACTGTAACTAAAAAACTAATGGACCGAATTTCACAAAATTTGGTAGGTAAGTCACTTGTGGGCGGGGCTAGTGCTGATTAGTTTTGGGTACGATTCGGAATAAAAGAACCCGCCTTTTTTTGCGAAATGGCCCGCAAAAGCTTGTATCCACTCTAGCTGAAAAACTAATGAACCGAATTTCACAAAATTCGGTAGGTGAGTCACGTATAGGTCACTCTGGTGCTGATTAGATTTTGGTACGATTCGGAAAAAAATAACCTGCCTTTTTTTGCAAAACGGCCCGCAAAAATCTTCAAAATCTAAACTAAAGAACTTGGTATACTTAGATATATCCATTAAATGCCCGTTTAATACGTAATGTTTAACGACGAAAAGAATAAGACCAACCCCATTACACTAGGACTAGCCGTTCTCGAGATATTTTAGTTTTTCGTACTTTCCCTACGCCACCTTTGAAAATAAGCCCGGTTACCGAATGAGAACGAAAATTGAATTAAAACTGAATTACATTTAATTGAAATAAATAGAACGTGGATATGAGTGTGCAGGGAAAGTCATGTGCTGCCCACATCAGATTTTTGATGACAAAACGAAAAAAACCCATACTATTACTGGTTTTCGATACATTTAAATTTTTTTAAATTTTGGTTATTTGACTTCGTTTTAAAATTAAAAATATAAAATTATAATAACAGATAAAATAAATTAAAATCGCGAAAAAAAAAAAAAAAAAAAAGAAACGCAAATGTGATGCATTTTATGTCTTGTGATAAAACTTGAATGAATTTCTACAATGAAAGAAAGAAAGGAAACATGAACTTGAGTTTGTAGGGAAATATATGTGATGTTTCCATCCGATTTTTATTAACGTTTCTCTCTCATGAAGTCGCCAATAAAACACTAGTTTCTTAATAGTATGGCCATCTGCAGTACTTGCCCCCCCCCCTCCCTTCAAATTTCTTCAGTCAACGTTCTCTCGAAAAATATGATTTTTACAATTGTTTGTTTTAAACAACAAAAAAATCGGGCTTGATGATCTGCGAAAAAGCGTATAAAATCTAAAATGTTGAGAATGCATTAGAAATCATGATCTCTTTTCGTATTTCGTCTGGTAGAAACTAGGAAACTAATCATTCAAGCCGTATTCTGCTTCACATATATTACAAGAAAACACGCGATCCACTCCTTTATTTCCCTTATTCAAGTAAGAGGAAAAACTTCACTATCATTAAGGCCCGCGTTCATTTTAAATTGTTTTTTTGCAATTTTATACTGCAGTCTTATATATTTTTACTGGTAGATGTATTAAGGGTTTTAATTTAATTTTTTTTTAATCTGAAGTTGGTGGATTACTTGAAACTTTTTCTTTTCACTTTTCTTATGTACAGCTGCGAAAAAAAAAAAACCAATCACTCCTCGTTAATCTGCCATTGTTCACCATAGAGCAAATTAGAAAATCTCATTCGATAGGGAATAACATCTACAAATTCATATGCAAAAAAAAAAATTGCATAAGGGGCCGTTTTTACATTAAATTGCGCATAAACTTTAAAATTTCCAGTGGCAACACTCAGTTTTGGTGTCATAAACAAATTCTACACTCCCAAAATAGTCAATATAATTTTTTATAAAGTTCCTGTCATTATGTCAGGAGATATGAGAGTTTTAAATATGGATATAATTTGGGGATCATCTCCATATTTGAAACCGCAACTTGAAGTACGGGATTATTTTTGCCTGATCAGAGTTTTTCTAATAAAGTGGGTCAACAAATCCCCCCCCCCCCCCCAGTGATTTGAATGTTAAAGTGTTTTAGTACAGTCATTTATGTATTATGAATATATAAAATTTTGAGCTCCAAATGTCAAATTACTTTGCCAGACTTTTATTCAACCAAAATATTTTTTTCTATTATTACGTTAGATAGTATTAAAAGACGAAAAAATTCATTCGAATCAACGAATTTTTTTATTTTTAATATCAATTTTCGTGTACAATATTAGTTTTGAAATTAATATTCGAAAAAATATATAAATAGGAACTTTGATATCGTATTTTGACGTAAATAGTTTCAAAAGGACAAGGAAGAAAGCGTTGACATTTTACATAGTAAAATAAATGACTATGTAAAATTTCAATTCTTTCTTCCCTGTAATTTCTTCAATCCAAGATAATATTTCAGAAAGTCACACAATTACGTTTATCTCTATAGTACACTTTTTATAACAATTGCATAAAAAGCAAAGTTCGTTATGTTAAAATAAAGGGAAGTTTCCAAACCTTTTACTGAAATGTAATTTTTCTAGTGAGTAATATTTTTGCAATTAATGTATGCTCCTTAAAATTCTCTTAATGACGAAAATGCAAATGTTGCGAAAACAGTGAACAGGAAGAAAAAACTGAAATTTTACATAGTCATATAAAAGGCCCTTCTGAATCGATTTTCATTAAAATATATCATAGTTGCTATTTATAAATGTAACGAATGTTAATTTCATAAAATCAGCGTGACAAAAAGACTATTTCGAATGATATGAATAAAAATTTGGGACATTAATTTCACATTAGAAGCTTAAAACTTTAAATACTCAATCTAAAAATGGCTGTTATAAATGGGTTGAACTATTCGAGGTTAAATGTTGATGTAGATTCAAAATCTGACGTTAAAATTATCGGGTGTTGCCTTTGAAAATTTTGAAGTTGATACGTATTTAGATATTAAAACGAACCATTACACAAATGTTAAGCATATGAATTTGTTGAAGATGTTATTCCTTATCGAATGGTGCCTTTGAATTTGCTCTACCATGAACGGTGAACGAATAGCGAGGGGCGTTTGTTTTTTCCGTAGCTGTACTCTGTATAATGTACGGAGAAAGTACTAGAATAAGTTTGAGTTTTCATCAGATTTACTAATTTTAGGTACCGTAGAACACTAAAGAACTATTTTTTGAGTGACGACTGTGTGTGTCTATGTGTTTATCTGTGCTATATATATATATATGCACAGATAAACACATAGACAAATGAGTAAATCTGATGAAAACTCAAACTTATTCTAGTACTTTCTCCATACATTATACAGAGTACAGCTACGGAAAAAACAAACGCCCCTCGTTATTCGTTCACCGTTCATGGTAGAGCAAATTCAAAGGCACCATTCGATAAGGAATAACATCTTCTAAAAATTCAAATGCTATATATATATATATATATATATATATATACATACATAGCACAAAAAAATAGCATAAAAAATCGTTTTTTTATAAAATTTCATAGAAAGGTTTTGAGATAGAGTAGATATATACAGTGCATTGACACATTGACACACACACACAGATGGACAGACATACAGATATACACACAGACGTCACACTAAAATAGTGGATTTTCTTCTTGAGGGTCGGAAACGTTCATACCCGTCGAAAACTCGATTTTCGACCCTATTCGAATACTTTCCCTGCACATTTCCCATGTATTGTTGGGAAAGTAAAATAATGCGAAAAGGCATGTAGAAAAAGAATAAGGCACAAATAAAAATTTAATATGGTCACATTATAACATGGAGAAATAAGATGCCATGCCATTAAGAAATAACTTTTGGATTTTTTTTTTTTTTTGATATAAAAGAAACCCAAGCGTCTCTGAAACGATCACCTGCTTTTAACATTTCATTTACGTAACAATTTGGGTTGCGATTTATTTATTTATCAACGTTAATACACGGTATATTGTTCATTTTCCCTTCACCATTCATGTAAAAAATAAACACATTCGATCCGTAGGTGGTCCAACCAGCTACCGCTGTTTACACGTTTCTATCTGAGAGTGAATAACAAAGGCGACGAATGTAAATAATGAAATATTAACAATCCCATCCCCACAAGGCAGCATAATAGGGTTTTCCTGTGACGCACATCGGGGTCTCTCAACAACAGAAAAGCATCGTATATGGTAGTAAGGGCTGTTTGCGATATATTGAAAGCAGCTGCGAAAAATAAATATTAAAATGTGTTTTAACAACAATGAAAGGTTTCTTTTACAGAATTTTAAGACAGCCAGCTGTGTTTTGCGTCTGAATTTTCATTAATGAATGGTGTTTAAGATAAACTAAATTTTAATAGATTGTGATCTATGACGCATATTTCTTTAAACTTATTTCGTTTGATAATTCTCACATTATCAAACATTTTACACATATATTTTTTATTCTTCTCACCCTTTTTATTTGTATTGGTTTTGATAATTCGCATATGATTATACTTTTTATACGTATTTGCTTTGATAATCCTTATATGATATTTCTTTTTACCCATGTTTGATTTGATAATTCTTACATGATTATACTTTTTATACGATATTGTTCTGATAATTATTATATGATCGTATTTTTTACACATATTTGTTTTGACAATTCTTATATGATCATACATATTACACATATTTGTATTGACACTCGTTAAATGATCATATATTTTATACATAATTGCTTTGATAATTCTTATATTATCATACTTGTTACACATATTTGTTTTGATAATCTTTATAATACTTTTACATATTTTGCTTTGATAATCATCACATTATCATAGATGTTACACATACTTGTTTAATTAGTCTTTTATGATCATATTTTTTACACATATTTGTTTTGATAATCCTCATATACTTTACGTATAGTAATTGTTTTGATAATTTTTATATTATCTTGCATTTTACACATACTCGTATATGTTTAGATGATCCTTCTATCATCCTACTTTTAACCCCTACTTGTTTAGGTGATCCTTATATTAATACACATTCTATTTATATTTGTTTCAATAACTTTTATAATATTTCTAAGTGGTTTTTAAATTTATAACGATACATAGTATATATAAAGGAAATTTACTTGAAATTTCAACCTGGATTTCAGTATACTGTATTGACAAAATTACTATCACAATGTCCAGGACCTCTATAAGCTCGTGATAAATCTGATAACATAAATTGGATATCTGTCATTATATTTATATCTTTTTGAATCAGTAATGGGTTTCTGAATTTATTTAATTATGCATATATGCTCAAAGAGAATATTTTTATGCATAATTAAGTCTTATCAACTATATTCAAGAAAAAATATTTTTAAACACCTACCGTAGATTTCTGAAAGAAAATAAAAAAAGACATTAATTTTAATTTTCATAAATATATTTTCCATTCATTCCTACGCATTTCATAAACTTACTCCATCAAAATTAAAAACAAGAAGGAATTTTGAGCAGATTCCAGCTTTAGAGGGAAGCAAAACCCCATTCATACACAATCAGCTGCAGCTATTTGCATGTTTTAGCCATAAAGCCGGCAACAAAGAAGACAGACCAAAACAATGCAATATTAACAAACCTCTCGACGATACGGCACAAAGGGCTTCCTGGTGTCGCTCGCTCCTCATATCGGGGCTGCAACAATGAATAACAATGTCTCCATTTCTCTGCAGACAAAAGAAGCGGTTCTCGGCTTGATATCGGAGGCAGTTTAGGAAAGTAAACATTGAAATTTTCAGAAACAACAAAAGGGGCTTTTATTAAAATTCTTTGAAATTCTGATCGGAGTATGAATTAATGAACAACAATTCCCATATTTAGGAGTTTTTTTCTTTAAGTAACTTTAAAAATTGACATTGTAACAATGCATGGGAGTAAGTATGCCTGTGGGTGTTAGTATAGTATGGTCAATACCAGTTACATCTACATTTGGGTAATATGAATTGAAATTATTATTTATGACTATTCATTTTGGTAAGGCGATGAAAAGTATTGTTGCGGCGTATCCGCTGCAATCGTGGGTGTGCATTCAGGATACAAGAATGAGTCCAAATTTCTGGATAACTAACTCTTCTCGAAGATTCCGGAACTCTCCAAATTGGCGATAAGTCGCAAAATCTGGAAACCCTCCTCCTAGCTTCATCTTCTGGCAACTCTAGGTTCACATCACGGGAAAGGACGCCTACGGGTGCTTTCTCCGTCTGGTCTTCGAATGAGACGAAAGAGAGAGTGATGACTTCTTTTTATAGACTTTCCATTTGAACTTTTGGAAACCTCTTATATCACTGTGTATATTTATATATATATATATATATATATGTATATATATATATATATATATACTCTATAACAAAAAAATCGACGCACCAAGAAGGAGTTGTGCGATTCTAAAGAAATTTCGTATGCAAAGACATTTTGAGCGAACATGCAAATGAATTAAATTTGGTGTCCAATGAATAAATAGTGGAAGCTCCAGCGCATCGGAACTGCGCTTTCAACAGGTGTATATCTGCAGGTAGGTATGGTTTGGGGTGTTGGGGTGCCATCTCCTTTGATAGGCGGACCCCTTTGGTAGTAATTTCCGGCACACTGACAGCGCAGCGGTACGTAGATAACATTCTACGACCGGTTGTGTTACCGTTCCTTTTGTGACAACCCGGATTTACTTTTCAACAAGATAATGCCAGGCCGCACACGGCACGTGTTGCTATGAATTGTCTTCAAGCTTGCCTAATGCTTCCTTGGCTAGCTAGGTTTACTGATCTCTCTCCCATACAGCACATTTGGGAAGTTATGTGAAGACGATTGCAACCATCCCGGAATGTTGACGATTTAGCTCGACAGTTGGAGATAATTTGGCAAGACCTTCCGCAGGACGCCATCCGTGAACTTTATCAATCTATGCCACGCCGGGTGACATCTTGCATCTAGGCCAAAGGTGGACCAACGCCTTATTGATTTCCTCCCTTTGTATACGGTCAAACACTAAATTATAAAATTGTTCTGAAATTATAATCGTTTCTTTTTCTATGTATGTTCTTCACATCCAAAAATTTTTATCACAATCGGACAACTCCTTCTCGGTGCGTCGATTTTTTGTTATAGAGTGTATATATATATATATATATATATATATATATATATATATATATATATACAGGGGTGTTCCAAAAACATTGACCTCAGCTTATATTCCTTAAATATTGACCTTAGACATATATAATAAATTTCAAAGTTGCGTAAAAAAATGTACAGAATTTTATGAAATCAATTAAAATTTTCAAGGGAATTAAATTTTAAGAAATACAAAATTTAAATTTTTATACGGCCCCCGTACAAAAACATTTCCAATCAGTAAAATGTGCCCCATACACTAATAAGGTGATGTGCAAAATTTCAGCATTTTATCATAAAAAGTCCCTGAGATATGAAAAAGCAAAAATGATGACTTAAACCACTTTTCGATGCATCGACATGGGTTCTCAGAGGGGATAAATCATGTCGGCAGTTCGCGTTTCAGGGGTCATACACAAATTATGCAAGGAAACAATGATTACATAAATAAATAATAATTTTGCTATTTTTTGTTACAAAAGTATCTACACTGTGTAGATTTAATAACTTTACACAAAGATTACAAAGCTTGTTCAAAATGTTTTCCATCCATGCCAAAGGTCCATTAATGATAAGAGGCAGATATTATTTGCCTATGATGCATATCTGCGTTGCGTCATTTGCACTCTTGCTGTAAACCTTTATATTTTAATTTGAAATTAATACCTTACCAACTTTGTTTAAACATATCTCTGGGACTTTTTATGATAAGATGCTGAAATTTTGTACATCACCTTATTAGTGTATGGGGCACATTTTACTCATTGGAAATGTTTTTGTACGGGGGCCGTATGAAAATTTAAATTTTGTATTTCTTAAAATTTAATTCTCTTGAAAATTTTAATTGATTTCATAAAATTCTGTACCTTTTTTCACGCAACTTTGTAATTTATTATATATGTCTACGATCAATATTTAAGGAATAAAAGCCGAGGTCAATGTTTTTGGGACACCCTGTTTATATATATATATATATATATATATATATATATATATATATATTCCAAAAAGAATACCTAAGTACAGAAAAGAAAAAGATGAATGTGAAAAACGAAAAGTATCACAAGTGGTCGGGTGGAGTTGTGACCCCCACTCTCCGGTTAAGCAATGCTTTATGCCATGGCAACACTCCCGGAAGCCGATACTTATACATGGAATGGCCTTAATATCATCAATTACCGAACAGCAAAAACCCACAGCAAAAATTCAAAAACACTATTTGGATGACACACGAAAAAACTATTCAATTTACTCAATGTGCCTACAAATGAACGTGCCGATATAACCCGTCTCAACAAATTCCAAAATCTTACCAAAACAGTCCGATGTATAAAACTCCAACTTGGCTTCCGGGAGTGTTGCCATGGCATAAAGCATTGCTTAACCGGAGAGTGGGGGTCACAACTCCCCCCTGGCCACTTGTGATACTTTTCGTTTTTCACATTCATCTTTTTCTTTTCTGTACTTAGGTATTCTTTTTGGAAAATATATTTGTAAATGTGTACAAGGGCAGCTTAGCGCCATGTTTGCATATTTTACGTATAAGAAATTTTTTTCATGTAGCTATCTCAGAATATTTTACATTTGTAAATTATATATATATATATATATATATATACGTATAATATATATATATGTATAATGGTTATTTCGATCTGTTTCTTGAAAGTCACTAAATGTCGCCAAATTTCCGATAACTCGCCAAATATGGCAACCCTTATTCGAAATTTGGCAACCCTAGACTTACGTTATGAGAAAGGATGTTTGTACGGGTGTTTTCTCTAGTTCTCTAAGGGAAAGACTCCAGTGAGGAAATATTACACACTTGCAGCAATATGCATTTTGATTGTCCCTATAGTGTACAACATTTTCTTAAGATTCATTTAGTATACGCAAAAAGAGTGCGTTTGGAAGTTTTTAGTTAAGAAACACAATGGTTGCGGAAACTTAAAGAAAGACATTTCTGTAATCAGTCGTAAATACAGAAATTCCTTCGAAAATCATGAATTTTCTGCAGTTGCAAGGTCCATTTATGAACGAACGGTTATAATGCTCCGGACTTGATTTGATCCACATGTGAAATTTAAGTATATCTCATTTGATCATAAGTGGATCAAATATTAGCTATTCGTAGGGAGCTTTGGTGTCTGCTTGTATTGCTGGTATTGATTAAGAATTCGTTTTAAATAGTAGCTACCGATCAAATTAGCTTTCGAATTACCCTGCATGTATTATTGTTCCCAGGAATTATGAGCTCGCTTACAGTAAGTAGCTACAAGTCAAAGCATATCTCATTTGATCATAAGTGGATCAAATATTAGCTACTGGTAGGGAGCTTTGGTGTCTGCTTGTATTGCTGGTATGGATTAAGATTTCGTTTTAAATAGTAGCTACCGATCAAATTAGCTTTCGAATTACCCTGCATGTATTATTGTTCCCAGGAATTATGAGCTCGCTTACAGTAAGTAGCTACAAGTCAAAGCATATCTCATTTGATCATAAGTGGATCAAATATTAGCTACTGGTAGGGAGCTTTGGTGTCTGCTTGTATTGCTGGTATGGATTAAGAATTCGTTTTAAATAGTAGCTACCGATCAAATTAGCTTTCGAATTACCCTGCATGTATTATTGTTCCCAGGAATTATGAGCTCGTTTACACTAAGTAGCTACAAGTCAAAGCATATCTCATTTGATCATAAGTGGATCAAATATTAGCTACTGGTAGGGAGCTTTGGTGTCTGCTTGTATTGCTGGTATGGATTAAGAATTCGTTTTAAATAGTAGCTACCGATCAAATTAGCTTTCGAATTACCCTGCATGTATTGTTCCCAGGAATTATGAGCTCGCTTACAGTAAGTAGCTACAGGTCAAATTAGCTTTCGAATTACTCTACATGTATTTCTCGCAGTGATTATAAATTCGCTTTAAACAGTAACTACAGGTCGGATTAGCTTACAAATTACTTTTCGTGTATTGTTTGTTGTAAATAGGAATTCGTTTTAAACGATAGTTACTGGTCAAATAAGCTCTCAAATTATCTCTAAATTACTAACTCTCAAATCATGCATTGCTTGTAGTGAGCATGAGATCTTTTTAAATGGATTTGATTTTAATAAGTTTTTTTTTATCAGATGTGAAAGGGGGTTTGAACTCTCTTAAAATAAAGGGGTAATTTAGACAATGGTGAAAAATTTTGGGAGCAGATTTTAGGCACAGAGACGAATAAGAACTGTTTCAAGATTTATAGAGAAGACCATTTAAATTTGGAGAGAGAAGTTTAATTTTGACAAGAGAAGAGGAGAGGGTTTTAAAACACAGAGCGAGATGATGACTTAGCCACCGATGCTGAAAGATGGAAATGCCCAAATGAACGGCGACGTCTTGCTCGACAAAGTGTCGGTAAGTCTCGACTGTGGATTTTTCCATTGATTTTTTCTTTCTCTCTCTCCGAGTGATAGTATAGGATTAAATTTATTTAGTGTATTTTAGTAAATCATACATTCATTTCATATTTTAGTGAATTACCATACCACCTCTGCTTCCCCATTTCTATGTTTGCCAAGTTGACTATTATCAGCCACAGAGTTTTTACGAATATATACAACACGAGTAATTACTATATATCATATGTAAATATTTTATACATTTTCTTGTAAATAAATTCATGTTTGTTTTAATTATGGTACGGCCTTTAATTTTACGGCGCCCTTAACCGTGCCTGGTAGTGGTTAGGAATTCACTTCAAACGGTAGCTAATGGTTATTTTAGTTGTTGAATTACTCTAAATGTATTGTTTGTAGTGATAAGGAATTCCCTTTAACCTATTTTTAAATAAGATTTTATTTTTACGTTAAAAATGTCCTGTGCACAAAACGTTGACTAAAAATGGGTTAAACAGTAGTTGCCAGTCAAATTAACTCGCAAATTACTCTGCATGCATTGTTCATTAGTTAGGAAGTCGCTTCGAATGATTGCTACTGGTTACATTAGATGTTGAATTACTCTAAATGTATTGTTTGTAGTGATAAGAAGTTACCTTTAACCTATTTTTAAATATTTTATTTTTACGTTAAAAATTTCCTGTGCACAAGAAGTTGGCTAAAAACTGGTTAAACAGTAATTATCAGTCAAATTAGCTCGCAAATTATTCTGCATGTATTGTTCATTAGTTAGGAAGTCGCTTCAAATGATTTCTACTGGTTACATTAGATGTTGAATTACTCTAAATGTATTGTTTGTAGTGATAAGAAATTCCCTCTAACCTATTTTTAAATAAGATTTTATTTTTACGTTAAAAATGTCCTGTGCACAAGACGTTGACTAAAAATGGGTTAAACAGTAGTTGCCAGTCAAATTAACTCGCAAATTACTCTGCATGTATTGTTCATTACTTAGGAAGTCGCTTCAAATGATTGCTACTGGTTACATTAGATGTTGAATTACTCTAAATGTATTGTTTGTAGTGATAAGAAGTTACCTTTAACCTATTTTTAAATAATATTTTATTTTTACGTTAAAAATTTCCTGTGCACAAGAAGTTGGCTAAAAACTGGTTAAACAGTAATTATCAGTCAAATTAGCTCGCAAATTATTCTGCATGCATTGTTCATTAGTTAGGAAGTCGCTTCAAATGATTGCTACTGGTTACATTAGATGTTGAATTACTCTAAATGTATTGTTTGTAGTGATAAGAAATTCCCTTTAACCCATTTTTAGATACGATTTTAGTTTTACGTTAAAAATGTCCTGCGTACAAGCTAAAAATTGGTTAAACAGTAACTACTTGTCAAATTAGCTCGCAAATTACTCTGCATGTGTGGTGATTAGAAATTCAGTTTAAATGGTAGGTACCGGTCAAATTAGATCTCATATTACTCTTCGTGCATTGTTCATAGTCATTAAGCATTTGCTTTGAACAGTAGCGACCGCTCAAATGAGCCTTTGCAAACATTAAACGATCGGAAAGAAAATCCAATATAATGCCGGAGTTTCCAGTCATCGACCAAAGTATAAATTCCTCTGTGACAAGAACAGACTTTGATCTACAGCGCGGTTGGAATTTTTCTGCACTTCATTCTGATGAATACTCATATTAAGTTTGATTGAATTTTAACCATTAGTTATCTTTGTAGTAGTCATCAAATAGGTATCCTTAATTATATCGACCTGATTATAATATTAGAAATTCTAAATACTTTATAACATTTAGAAAATTATGCATTAGCCACTTGCATTAGTACCTCATGTATCCCTTCTGGGTACGCTTATGTTAAGAGGCCATCCAATTAAGAAGTCAGGGGGATAGCAGTAAGTAACAACATATCATTTTATTGCGAGAAAAGTTGTTGGAAGCCTAACATCCCCCCCCCCCCCCGGCAATTAACGCTATGCGAGGGGAACTAATTGTTAAACGCATTTCACATTATTCTTAAACACATGACATTACAGAATCCAAACTCAAGTCGTATAAAATGCGATTTATTAGCATACCCCTCCAATTCGTAGAAGGGTTTAGCAAGATTCAATCCCCTTTGCGTTCTTAGAGGGGGGGGGGTGACTTAAGGATGTCTCAGAAACCAACTGCTATTAAGTTCAATTTATCACTTAAGTTGTTTGAACTGGGAGAGACGCATTTGGCAACTCCTTTCAAAATTGACTTTTAGAAACGTCTCTGGTTTAGCAGCTGGTACACCGCTTTCGCGATCACTGATTTTGTGACGATGTACATAAAAAAATTGGATGTGGGCAGTGTATGACTTTCCCTACATAATGGAATGACTTTACTTTTTTCTTTCCCTACATACATATTACTTTCCCTATATATAATGTATAGAGTGGATATTGTGATGGGGTCGAAATTTAGAATTTTCGACAGCAGAGCACGTTTCAAGCATGCTTGAGCTAGAGATGACGTTTCTGAAGTAATGTGTGTGTGTGTGTGTGTGTGTGTCTGCGTGTGTGTGTGTGTGTGTGTGTCTGCGTGTGTCTGTATTAGTACGTCTGTACTTGAGGCTATGGAAGAACTTTGCAACCTTATGATCGAATGGGACGTTTTGAATGAAATTTGGTACACATATTACAATCAATGAATACTGGAAGTCAATTGATTTTAAACGCAATCGAATGTTGAGAAGATACCCCAAAATTTTGGATGAAATGTTAAAAAAATCATTTAAAATTCAGAACCCTTGATAATGTTCAATAAATAATCATTTCTTAGGTAAGTTTTCATTAAAAAACGAATGAAATATACTTTAAAACGCTAGCATGAACCGCTCTCCAGATATTGTACTTTTTTTCTAATAAATTTATAAAAATATTACATAGAATTAAAAGAAAAAGCATTAATATCGTAAAATATGGCCACTTTTCATGCAATATTATGCGATAAATTTAGTAACATTATTATCGTGGATCTAGTTTGTTCCATTTACGATAGAATATACTTGTGTAATAGTTTTGTATTTTTACTACCAACAATTCATCAGCAGTCATTTATATGTAAGAGCTCTCTTTTCTCTGTCTGTGTGTAACACTTGGCGATCAATTTAGTGAACTTAATGATTCATTTGGTGAAATAAAGCCAAATTGGCGATATGTCACCCCAGATTAACGAAAACATGGTCAAAATTACAACAAGAAAGATCAATCATGCATAAAGCATTGATTATGAAACAATTTCCAACTTCAATGCAATTTTATATAAATATCTCTAAAATGTGATACATTTCTCGGTAATATTTTTAAAATTATCACAATACTACATTAATTTATTATATTTGAAAACTTCATCGAAGAAAATGAACTTAATTCAAATGATGTCATTGAAATATAAATTGCCTGGTTTAAACATCTTTAAAATGTGATACATGCATCGGTAAAATTTTTAAAATTATCATAATGCTACAATAATTTATTATACTTGAAAACTTCATCGAAAACACATGAACTTTATTCAAATGACGTCATCGAAATATAAATCGCCTCTATATAAAAGCAGCATTTCATTCATGAACATTTTTCCAATCCTTTCATTCATCACAATACTATAATAATTTATGTTATTTAAAAATTTGAAAAATTGTTATCTACCATATTTATTTTAAAATATGAAACCTGTCTTATATATAAAATAATTAAACTCTTGGAGAGAGAGAGAAAGATATTTATTATATAATATATCTCTTATATTTATTATATAATAATCTATCTGGAGGATATTGCAAGAGACAGAATTTAATTGAATTTGTTTTTCTCCATATATTAAATAATTTTTATGTAAAAAACTACCTAACATATTTTACTGAAATTTTTTCATATATTTTATGGGATAATTTGAATATTTCCTAAAATGTTCGAAGCAATTTGTGAATTTTAAATTCGCTTAAAAAATGTTTGAAAATTAGGTCCCATAGGGTTCAATGTATTTCATTTTTTCAACCCGGGTTCAATCCAAAACTAATTCGGTGACATTATTCATTTATATTCCCATAGGTCCCACAGATCGTCTGAAAAACATACTAAAATTTCATTTTGATACATTTTTACGGCAGTTATCGTGCTAACGGACAGACAGACAGACAGAATGAACAAAGTCATAAACACTTTTCAACTATGTCGTAAAGTGTTAAAAATGACGTTAAATTAACTGAAACCACGCCAAATTGCGTAATTAATATAATTTAATATGTTGACTATATTGCATATTGAGGATGCTATAAATATTGATAATTGTTTATTTAAAGTTGCCCCGAAATATAAGTTAATTGGGTACTTTGAAGTAGTTTCATATGTTGTCATTCGGAAAATGCCAAATATACAATTCAATGTTAAAAATATGCCGTGGATATTAGACATAATTGCTTCACTGAGTATAAGAAATAAATCAATTGTATCATAAAAGGAAAGTCATGTGATGCCCACATCGTATTTTTGACAGTGAAATAATTGTGCATAGGATCCATAGAGGCATAGTGGTTGAACAAGGTTCACAGAACAATGTTTTTGGCCTGTATTAGCACACACATGAAAAAATGAAATAGAATGTTTTGGACAGTTTATGTATCTAAGCAGTATCACTTATTTATGCTCACGTGCAAAATCATCATAAAAAAATCTGATGTGGACAGCACATAACTTTTCTTATATAATGCAATGAATTTACTACTTTTACAGTTAAAAAAAATGTTATTCCTATAGTAGATACTTATATTCTTTCCAAGATATTGAATTTTCTTCAATTAGTCGTCATTTTAATTGATTTAGCGTCATTTTTATCCATTTAGCGAGATTTTCGTTAATTTGACAACATTTAAAAATATCGCCAAGTTTGCAACATTCCGCTAAATTCGTCGCCAAAGTCTCTCCAACCGTTATGGACGGAGAAATAAGCTATTCTTACAGCAGATAAATGACTGGCGTTCAAATACAAAAGTATGATCCAAAGTATCTTTTCTCGTGAATGGAACCAGTTAGATCCACGAGAATAATGTCACCACATTTATCGCATGATATTGCATATGAAAAGTGAACATGTTTCTTAACAGTTAATATATTTTTTTAATTTATGGGATTTTTTGATAAATTTATTTGAAAAATGTGCAATATCTCGAGAACGGTTCATGCTAGCGTTCTAAAGTTTATGTCAATCGTTTTCTAAGGAAATATTACATAAGAAATGTCTCCTTGCGTAACCTTATTAAAGGTTTTGATTTTTTGATGATTTTTTCAAAATTTCACTCGAAAATTTAGGGGGGTTCTGAACATTCGATTATGTTGTAAAACAACAGACTTCTAGTATGTACAGATTGTGATTTGTACCATATTTCATTCGAATCGCTCCATTCGTTCGTGAGATATCGTCTCCACAGACTCACTGACACACACACACACACAGACATCACTTCAAAAATGTTTGATTCGTGATTAGGGATGCTTGAAACGTGCTCTCCCGTCGAAAACTCGAATTCGAATTTTCGATCCCGTCACAATACTTTCCTTATACATTATGTACATGTACTAACACTTGTATATAAGGAAAGCAGTAAGTCGACATTTAATTAATATACCGTGACATAAATGACTATTGGCAAACTTTTGGACTTTAAAATACAAGACGATTACAAAAAGCGTCTTGTCTCGTGAGTGGAACGAACTAGATACACGAGAAAGGTTTTAACAGATTTGTCTTAAAATATTGCATATGGATAGCGAACATATGTGCTGATACTTACAACTTTTTTAATTTTATGTAATTTTATTGATACATTTTATTTGCAAAAGAGGCAATGTCTCGAGAACGGCTCATGCTAGTTTTCTAAATTCGTATTATTCGTTTTCAAACGAAAAATTATGCTGGAAATGGTTATATATTCATCATTATTATAAGTCATGACATTTTTCTAAAAAATCATTTAAAATGTAAGTAGTCTTCATTCAAATTCAATACGGCTCCAATTTTCTCTGATTGTGATATTCCTACCAAATTATTTTCCAAACGCTTCATTCGTTTGTAGGATATCATGTCCATAGTCTCATGGATGCATACAATAACACACTAACATACATACATATACACACAGAGGCATCACCTCAAAACACCTTCGTGAGTCATCCTACTCTCTCCAAAATGTAATGCCGAATTTATATTGGTCATTGTTTAAGTTTCATCTATAGCCAATCCCGAAAATTAGATGTTTCAAGGAAAATTTTTAAAGTGAAAGAGGGGAAAATCCACCATGGAATTTTTTAGTGAGCCTCCCTACCTTTGCCAGATGTTGCTGCTGAATCCATGTCATTTATCATCTAAGCTATATTAAAATCCAAATTTGAAAAATATATGTTTAAACCGGAAAATAAAAATTTTTAAATCTAAAACGGAAAAAGAACCGGAAGTGGAAACCCTTAGTGAACACCCCTACATTTTTAAAGATGTTAAATCCACATCAGTCCTCATCTAAGTTGTATCTGTAGTAGATCCTGAGAAATAGATGCTTCAAAACTTTTTTTAGTAAAGACATAGATGACAAATTAGATTGCTACCAATAATATCTATAAATGTTCTAATGTCGCAGTAAAAATTTCGATGTGATTGAATTACATACATATTTTTTTTAGATATTATTCTTTGAAATATTTTTCCATTTTTATAATCCAGACATATTTATGAGTATAATTTATTATTGAATGCAAATTGAAATCTGCAAAGTGTTGAATGAATTTCAGATGAATTAATGAATTAATGCTCGTTCCCATCTGCAGATCACATTTCAAATCATGATTCAAATTTGAAAATGTTGCAGCATCGAGTAACTAAAGCTTATCATACTTTCCTTCAACTGTCGTTCATCAGTGGAACTATGATAGAAACTTAAGTGATCCAGAACTTGTTTGAATGCATCGGACTTTATAAGCAAGATGAAGGAAAAGGAACAATCGATTAACTAGAGCTAACCATACTTCTCTTCAACTATCGTTCGTCAGTGGAACTATGATCGAAATCTAAGTGATTCAGAATTTGTTTGAATGCATCGGACTTTGTAGACAAAATGAATGAAAAGAAACAATCGATTAACCAAAGCTAACCATGCTTTCCTTCAACTGTCGTTCGTCAGTGGAACTATGATTGAAGATCCAGAACTTGATTGAATGCATCGGACTTATAGACAAAATAAATGAAAAGGAACAATTGACTAACTAAAGCTAACCATACTGCCCTTCAACTGTCTTTCATCAGTGAAACTTTGATCGAAACTTAAGTGATCCAGAACTTGTTTGAATCCATCGGACTTTGTAAGCAAGATGAAGGAAAAGGAACAATTGACTAACTAAAGCTAACCATACTGCTCTTCAATTATCGTTCGTCAGTGGAACTATGATCGAAACTTAAGTGATCCAGAACTTGTTTGAATGCATCCGACTTTGTAAGCAAGATGAAGGAAAAGGAACAATTGATTAACTAAAGCTAACCTTACTTCTCTTCAACTATCGCTCGTCAGTGGAACAATGATCGAAACTTAAGTGATCCAGAACTTGTTTGAATCCATCGGACTTTGCAAGCAAGATCAAGGAAAAGGAACAATCGACTAACTAAAGCTAACCATACTTCTCTTCAATTATAGTTCGTCAGTGGAACTATGATCGAAGCTTAAGTGATCCAGAACTTGTTTGAATCCATCGGACTTTGTAAGCAAGATGAAGGAAAAGGAACAATCGACTAACTAAAGCTAACCATACTTCTCTTCAATTATCGTTCGTCAGTGGAACTATGATCGAAACTTAAGTGATCCAGAACTTGTTTGAATGCATCGGACTTTGTAGACAAAATGAATGAAAAGGAACAATCGATTAACCAAAGCTAACCATGCTTTCCTTCAACTGTCGTTCATCAGTGGAACTATGATTGAAGATCTAGAACTTGTTTGAATGCATCGAACTTAGTAGACAAAATGAATGAAAAGGAACAATTGACTAACTAAAGCTAACCATACTTCCCTTCAACTGTCGTTCATCAGTGGAAATATGATCGAAAGTTTAGTCATAAAACTTAGAAAACATAAATCCTAGATAAACCTAGAAAATTCAAAACATTAATTAGTTTTCCACTGATGTCGTAGCCCGGTCACTATTTTGTTTAGTTGTGACTTTCTATTGTAAACATTTTATAGTGTTGTAGTAAATATACAGTGGGCTTTTGATGTTAGTATGGCCAAATTTAGTTAATACTTGTGCTGTTATCATTATGAGAGTAATAAGCAAGAGGTCAAAACGAAATCGTAAAGGTCTGTATAATGAATAAATACTATAGAGGGCGAAGAAATATACTTTGTATACCTATCCTATGCTTATTTTTCTAGAAAGGCTTATTGGAATAATCATACTACTGGATATTAAGAGCACAAGAAGTAGAGTAAACAGACTTAGATAGAAAGTCATTTTTAAGACAATGTTTATCAAATGTAAATTAACATAGAGAGAAACGATAAGCAGTTGTAGAGTAAGTAATGATGAAATCATGAATCTCCTGAAGAAATCATAACATATTCAATAGATAAAAATAAATTTCAGTTTAGGCAATATCTCACAGAGAAAATCCAGATTGCTGAATTTGTCGGCAGGTGGCTCTACTGGAATGCGACGCATTAACATTAACCAATTCACACAGGAATCGTAAGTAAAACTTGGGATTTTAAATGCCAGAAATTAGCGCGGTTTGTTAATCGAATCTTAATTCCCAGTACCAGGGAAGGTATCATCCTGTGGTATGATTGACTTAATTATTGTTACCTCGCTCTGCACATAAGACGACATGGGATTTAAGAATGTGCACATTTCGTTCTCAGGCTCTCAAGAGGGACCACGTTTGACAACGACATCACTAAATTTCCTCGGATGTCACTGGATCCTGCTTTCACAGTACAATTTAAAATCTTTGGCAAGTTGTTTACGCCTGGATGTTGCCACCTCAAAATTAACAAACTATTTTTAACTGTAATAATGCGTGTGTTTTGGCAACTCCTTTTAAAGTTTACTCTAGATCCTGAAATTTTAATTCCCATTACGTCAAGCCGACAACTTTTCATTGGCTGCCGATCTGAGTGCCTAACCATATATTAAAGAACTTTAGTTTGTACATCAGATGTATAAGTTTTTTGGGGATCAACTAGAGCTAAAAAAATTCGAACTTGGCGAAGTAGATCTCTAGTCTTTAGTATAGATAAGGCAATGTTTTCATCCTAATATAGATAATAGAACCAAGCTTTTTTTTTTCGAAAATGGACCTGAAACATGTATAGATAAACTAATTATTCAACTTCATATGAATAACGTCTGCGAAAAAAAATCAAGGGTAACCATTTCCTTCATAGTTGCGAATTTGGTGTTTGTTTAAAAAGAACTCTAAAGTACTTAGTTTAGTTTATTTAGAATTCCACAAATTTTCTTAACGAACTTAATTTGTTTAGAATTCCATAATTTTTTAACGAACTAAATTCGCTTAGAATTACACAATTTTCTCAAACACCACAAAGAGACTCTAGAGAAAATTTTCGGACCTTTAGTTTTTATGTAGCTAATGTTTAAAACTTGCAATACTTATTTCGATGTTTTTTGAATATCACATTTCTGTTACTGGTGAAACTGATAAGAACACAGTTGTTAAAAAAATGCCTTTTATTTGTAGTTTTTAGACTGATTTATACGTCTGATTTTAAGGTATACACTTAAATGCTCTTAACGAAAACGTGGATAAAATGCATTTTAGAACGGTTTTTAAACAAAACGGATTTTAAAGTATATTTAATCGTGGATTTCAGAAGCATCGCTTTGAAATAGAGTCAATTAAAAGAAGGCCGTTTCTTTGTATTGCTTATGAATGTGTTCATCCTTACAGAATCTGCTAAAGAAAATTCTTCGAAACTTCGATTTTGCATTTTCCCCACGAAATTGTAGGAAAATGAAGGCTGCGAAGAAAGACGGATGAAGTATACAAAACATATTTTTACATCACATTCCTTCTGCTATGTATAAAATTATCCTTATGAAAATGCCATTTAAAAATCATGTAATTTTCACTCAGCATGCATTTTGGGCACTTTAAAATCATAAAATTATTAACATTTTTCTTTATAAATTGTGACGTTGCATGTTTTAAAGTTACATAATTTATATATATATTTTTTTACAAATTGTTACATTTCATAGATTAAAATTATAGAATTTTACATTTTTCTTAACTGTTATTTTGCATACATTACAGTTATAGAATCCATATAATAACTTTCTAACGTGTTTTTGTCTTTACAGACCCTCCAGAAGCCCCCCTGGTGACCTACAAAACTGAATCGTTGCGCTCTTATAGTGTCAACCGCGGAGCAGAACCTAACGATGCCAAATTTTCGTTTCTCACCCGGAGGCGAAAAAAGTCAAGACGTGACCATAAGTCCATTCTTCTCGGTGAGCTAGAAGGCCGAATTTTTACGTACTTACAGTATCGACTGACCATGACTCTAACGCAGCCGGGTTTTCAATTCCCACGGGTGTGGAGAAACTTGAGTTTTTCGAAAAGTTTTTCATACCCTCCAGAAATCCTACGGTGTAGCAGGCTGAAACTTTACATTTTATTGTTTCGACCACGGAACAGAACCTTATGGAACTACATTTTCGATTTTTTCCCGGGGGCGCATTAAACGGAGAGGGGGGTGATTGAAACGTATTTCTAGATCCTGCAGACTCCCCCCCCCCCCCCCCCGGCGATCCAATAAGCTGAAACTTTATATACGTATAGATGTCGATCACGTAACAGACGTTAACTGAGCCAATTTTTGACAAGGATACCATGCTTGACAATAAAATAAAACATTGAAAAAAGCAGTCAATTTTTCAACTTAAATTTTAAAGACTGTTATGTTTACTGTCTTTGACAAGTTTAAAGGTCAGTTTTTCATACATTTTTATTTTACATAAGTATATAACTTTTTTCATCTTTACGCATTACTTATCACCTTATCAAATTAGCACTTAATACTTACTTACAAGGTACCTAAAAGATTTAGTTAAACACCATTCAGACGATCCAGAAGTAACACGATTTCACGCAAAACAATTTGATATCTTTCAAACTCTTTCATTTCTGCATATATCTGTAATACAAACTGATAGCAATGAGGCTTATTTTTAATTTTTACCAATGAAGAAATACTCTCTTTAGAATAAACGGAAATGCTACGAAAGAAATTTGATCAATGAAAGGAAAAAAATGAAACAGCTATTCAGATGTATAATTTTAATGAACACGTCTTTAATTTCAGCATAAGAAGGCAATTTATTTCATCTTCATCTTATTAATTAAAAGTGTTTAAAAATTATGGATTCTCTTCTAGTGATGCATAAAAGAACATTATTGCACACATTAGTGACTGAATTAATCATAATTCCTACTTTTTTTTTTATCTTATCCAAATTCACCGCAATTCCAAACGAAACAAAATAAAGCATAGTTGAAGTGCCAGTTGTTATCACAACTTTTCTTTGATGTAATTTCAACATGAAAGCTACTACTCTTAGAAAAATAATGTGAAAATATCCACATTTAATTAGCCGTTAAATTAGCACAAAATAAATCAATTTTCACACAAAAGCGCACTTTTACACTAAGCACTAGCAACAGAGCCACAGCAGATACAAAATCTTACCGTGAAACAAACTGCAACCGCAATCCAAACTCTTCATCTGGTTCCAAAATTAAAAAAAATATCCTCCACAAGCTGATCACTTTTTATTGAGTAAGAATAATTTTTAACCCTTCCGTATGTTGGAATTGCGAGTTCTTTTGAACGCAGCCATAGCCCCCAGCAAGTACCAGCAACTGCTGTTGCCGGTCGCAGAATTACTTGTATTGTAGTGGCAATATCGAACGGCTGAAAAAGCGACCGATATTGTAGCGCCATCTGTTGGACGAAAGCTATGATATTTATCGATTTTACTGTTCCTGCTGAGTTCGAGGCAACGAAGCACGAGGCAGACGTGTTAGAAATTTACTGTTCGTGCATAAACATGGAAATTGATTCAAATTAATATATATATATAATATAGTGGCTAACAGTAAAAAAAATAAATAAAATATTTATTAATTATATAAATAAATAAAAATGAAAAATAATAAAACAAGCTAAAAATAATTAGAAAAATAATAATAAAAAAAAAACGAAAAATAAGATACATTAATACTAATGCTTGGAGTTTTATTTTTGCTAATATAATGGTGTATAGTGGCATTCTAGTTTATACATTTCTTCTATGAATCACTTGTTTAATAAGAATTTTCATCTTTGCTTCATGTTCATATTCTGAATTGCCCTTATAATGGTGTATAGTGGCATTCTAGTTTATCCATTTCTTCTATGAATCTCTTGTTTAGTAAGAATTTTCATCTTTGCTTCATGTTCATATTCTGAATTGCCCTTATAATGGTGTATAGTGGCATTCTAGTTTATCCATTTCTTCTATGAATCACTTGTTTAGTAAGAATTTTCATCTTTGCTTCATGTTCATATTCTGAATTGCTTATACGGGTAATTGTCCTGTCTCCTTCTCTGACTCACTGGACGGGTCTGGGAGTGTTGCTGTGAACGTTCGTACTGCCTCCCTGGTTGTATTTCGACATGTTCATTCCGGTGTTTCTAGATAATTGATTCTGCTGAGGTTGATCGCGTATACACGTGGTGAAAGAAGAAGGGTTCATGCCACATGGTAATACAAATTTCTTTAATGTTTCTTCGTTTTTTCATCTTTTGATGCCTGTAGTCTGAGTTTGAGAATTTATAGTAATGTACTATTGCTCAATCTGAAACAGGCATTTGTTTGTGTAAATTAGAATTAATAATCAGACCGGAAGATGAATTTAATTCTGATTAATCATCGAATTTGGGCCGGTGCTGTTCTTTTCTCTTTTCGGAAATATGGCCGTGGTTTTGCTTCTATGGTGATGGTAATATTACTTGAATTTTTATTATTACAGTTTTCTAATATATATATACATATATATTATATGTGTGTGTGTGTTTAAATTAGCTGAATATTATTAAAATACCCTCCTTAGTATCTCATATTAACCAATAGTCAATATTCTCTTGAATTAGTATTAAAATGTATTTATATCCTTCTTATAATATTTTACTTGCTCCTTTATTACGTAGCTTTTACTGGAGAATTTATCACATTTTGTTGTATTTTTGCAATACTGTTATTTATATCTCACGATTGGCAACATTAGATCTTCAATTTTAACTCCTGCGATTGGCAACAGTGGTTTCGTCTTTTATTGCTCGTGGTTAGGACATGTGCAGTATTTTCTCAGGTATTTTTATATTCCTATTTTATTTTTCAATCTTTTTCTTGTAGTCCAAGTAGACAGAGTTCATAGATATTATCTATCTCTGTCTTCAGAAACAAGCAATTTTTGATCATTTTGAATAGATACCTGGACTTGAAAAATAATTTGTTCAAAATGTACAACTTTTTAGGCCTAGTGCTTATCCACGTGTATAGCTTTAATGCTTGGTTATTTTATGTTTTTCAATTTTCGTATTCTCATCATTGATATTTGTTGAATATATTTAGCTTGATGACTAGATATATGCATTTTATTCTCCTCTTGAGTGATGATTCTCTATTTTGTCCATCTTTTTAAGTTGTTGGCATTTTTTATGTTAGGGCTTAATGAGTTACAACTTCTCTCTATTCAGGAACTATTCTGCAACTTCTCTGTACTTCTCTCTATTCTCTCCGGATAATAGAGAGAAGTTGTAACTCATTAGGGCTTAATGAGTTACAACTTCTCTCTATTATCCGCCCTCTCTTGATTGATGATTCTCTATTTTACCTTTTTTTTAAGTTGTTGAAATTTTTACTTTCCCTGCAATACATGGTAATGTATAGGGAAAGTATTGGAATCATACCGAAAATCACAACTCGAGTTTTCGACGGATCTACACGTTTCGAGACCTCTAGAATACGAAAAAACCATTTTTAGCGTGACGTCTGTCTGTGCAGATTTTGTATCCACTGTAACTAAAAAAGTAATGGACCGAATTTCACAAAATTTGGCAGGTAAGTCACTTGTAGGCGAGTCTGGTGCTGATTAGTTTTGGGTAAGATTCCGGATAAAAGAACCCGCCTATTTTTGTGAAATGGGCCGCAAAAGCTTGTATCCACTCTAACTGAAAAACTAATAGACCGAATTTCACAAAATTCGGTAGATGAGTCACTTCTGGGTTATTCTGGTGCTGATTAGATTTTGGTACGATTCAGAAAAAAATAACCTGCCTTTTTTTGCAAAATGGCCCGCAAAAATCATCAAAATCTAAATTAAAGAACTAGGTATACTCAAATATATCCATTGAATGCTCGTTTAATACGTATTTTTTAACGTGAAAAGAATAAGATCAACCCCATTACACAAGGACTAGCCTTTCTCGAGATATTTTAGTTTTTTGTATTTTCTCTACGCCACCTTTGAAAATATGTCCGGTTACCGAATGAGAACGAAAATTGAATTAAACGTGAATTAAATTTAATTGAAATAAAGAAAACGTGGATATAAGTCTGCAGGGAAAGTCATGTGCTGGCCACATCAGATTTTTTAAATTAGGGCTTAATGAGTTACAACTTCTATCTATTTAGGAACTATTCTTCAACTTCTCTTTACTTCTCTCTATTCTCTCCGGATAATAGACAGAAGTTGTAACTCATTAGGGCTTAATGAGTTACAACTTCTCTCTATTATCCGGCCTCTGATAATAACCAATTCCAAGTAATCATGAAATATTAAAATTACCAAAGCAGTCAAACCACGGCCACAATGCCGATAATAGAAATGAACAGCACCGGTCTAATTTCGAAGATTAACCAGAATTAAATTCCTCTTCAGTTCTGAGCATCTAATTTTAATTATCACAAATGCCTGCTTCAGATTTGGCAATAGTAAGTTACTATAAATGCTAAAACTTAGACTACAGGCACTGAAAAAGGAAGAATTGAAAAAAAGAAAAATTAGGAAATTAAGTTTTGCCATGAGACAGGAACCATCGTTCACGTGTAAGTGCGATAAGTCGCAACATAATGAAAAAAATCAAAAAGCAGCGGGAAGATGATGACGAAATATATAGGGGAGGTAGAACAAACGGTTACAGTGACCTTCCCAGACCCCTTCCAGTGAGTTAGAATACGAGACAGGACAATTACCCATATAAGGAGAACAGAATATGAAGATGAAGCATAGATGCAAATTCTTACTAAACAAGTGATTCATAGAAGAAATGAATAAGCGAGAATGCCACTAACACAACTATAAGGGAGCTCAAATCTTCGTATCAAACTGGCTAAAGTTATATATTTTTAGCAAAAATGAAAATGAAGTTCAAAACATTAAATGTTAATGTATTTTATTTTCCGATTTTATTATTTTTCAAATTCTTTTAGTTTATTTTATTATTTTTCATTTTTATTTAATTATATAATTAATAAATAATTATATTTTTTCCCTATTATTAGCTGCCATAGTTGGGAAAGTTGTCTTGGATGTTATCGAGTGGAAAATTGGTTATTATTATTATTATATTTTTCTAATATATATATATATATATATATATATATATATATATATAGGGATTCAAATGAATAAGAAATGAAAGAAGTAAAAACGGATGGGGATGCTTACAAGGAAGTCGAACGGCCAAGGGGGATTACGACCCCTTGTTCCCGGTTGAAGCACGCTTTTAATCCCAGGAAACGTTCCCGGAACCAGACTCGCCTGAAGCAGTCCTCCATATACCAACGCTGGAAAAGCAAAATCCAATCCACTGAAAAAGCAAATCCAATCCATTGAAAAAGCCAAATTCAATCCATTGAAAAACGTACTTGAAAACCCAGATCACCAACATGAAACGATACTAATAGCAAGACTACTTGGATGCCTAATGTCTAAACAACCTATAACATCCATATCAGCACTGACTTTTCATTACGTGCAAGTCCTTGTAAGTCCTTATAACATGTTACGGTTAAGATACATGTCACAGTTAATCTTTTTGCATCCAGCGTGACGTAACTATAATAGTTCATAGAATTTTGCATAAAAGTCCTGATCATACTTTTTGTATGATTTTTCATAATAATGCTTTAGGAAATGTAACGAATATAGCTGTTTTTTCGCTTCACATACCAAATTACGTTCGCATATAATGCGTTCGGTCTTGGTTGTTTTTAATCTTTTAATCCTGTTAAGATGATTGAGTATTAAGTTACGTAGTACGCCTATACTCAAGTTGGAATTCCAGTTGATGATATAGTTTATGCTGACATCAAAGGTCTTTATTTTATCATACATTTTAAAGCAAATACTTTCTTTGTTGTCGTAATAAATGCTTATATCTAAAAACTCTGTTATTTCTTTCTTCACTTGTTTTGTTTCGATCAATTCCAAATTTGAGGGATAAAGTTGAAGTTAAATTGATAATTACTTTCAAAATTTCCAATAAGCACATCGTCCACAAATCTGAAATAGGGAATTTCATTTAGATAATGAGTTCCGATCTCATACTTATTCAAATAGATATCAGCCGACATGGAGGAACAGCCACCCCCCATGGGAATACCTTGAATTTGTTGATAGAATGAATCTCCGTTGTAAAGTAAGTTTTCATATAAAACGAATTTGATGAGGTTTTCGTAACTATTGATGTTGATAAATAGATGCAAATTGTATTCATGAAATGTTTCGATCATGATCTCAAACAGATCCTTTAAATTTATGTTATTGAATAAATCTTTAAAATCGTAGCTTTTAAGGTGTAATCTCTCTGGTATTTTGCTCAACTTTTCTATGACTTCATTACTATTTGATACCATTACCGTACCACTTCAGGCGAGTCTGGTTCCGGGAACGTTTCCTGGGATTAAAAGCGTGCTTCAACCGGGAACAAGGGGTCGTAATCCCCCTTGGCCGTTCGACTTCCTTGTAAGCATCCCCATCCGTTTTTACTTCTTTCATTTCTTATTCATTTGAATCCATATTCGTGCTTATATTGTATGTGCTGCAATGCGCCTTGTGATATTATGGGCATATCCCGTTTTAATATTTCTAGTAAAAGTTATATTTTACTTAACATTTGTATTGTATATATATATATATATATATATATATATATGAAAGGATCCAGACACGTTGGGTGGTGAGCCACCAAAGGCTCTGTATATGTTGGTACGTCATTAATCATGAAACAAATAAAACATTCCATTAGAATAAAATAGCATAAATCTAACAAATAATAATATCGATTGGTTTCTGAAGCAGAAAAGAACCAACTTCTTCAGGATGAATAAGATATATAAAGCTTTTCCAGCAAAAGCAGGGAAATGCCTCTGTGCAAATGTGACATCAGTTTGATGTCGGTAAAAGCAAACTCGACAACAAAGCAATATAGAAGATAGAAGCAAATTGCGAAGTTATAGTGCATTGTATAGGCCGTAGGAATCAATAAAAGGAACACACAAATGCGTGTATGGAATGCAAGATATACCTGTCAAAAAGTCGTATTATCGAGGTCTGTAACACGGTGATACATGCACTGCTTGTCAAAAAACGGTATATTTTTTTTCCCGACTTCAAATATGCATTGTAATTGCCGGGGGACATTTTGACCAGGTTTTAGACTAGATACTTGATAATGTAAGTGTTGTTCATTGAATCAATCCTGAATATATAGCAATTCGCCTCTGACCACATCGTGTCAAATGAAGACATTCTTTAACAGATTTAGTGTCAATTCATATTCACTATACAATGCTTTACAATTTTGTAATTCGCATTTTAATTTTAACTAGCTTTCTTACAGAGTTCGTGTTTCTAACTTCTTCAATTCTCCAGTAGGGGCTCTGTAATCAATTCTATTCAATTGGGCCACTACTTTACAGATAGACCTAACGTACATTCATGGCCTTATCCTTACAATGTTATTGGGATGTTTCAGGACTTTCCTAGGAATTCTGTAGCTTTAGAGTTTTTTTGACATCTATCACTTGAGAACTTATACATGGCGCCACAACTGGTAAATCTCATCTCTGTGTCGGACGGCAAAATCACTGTTCCGTCTTATGTATGAGTATGCTTTTCTTGTTATTCGAAATTTCTGCTATTGTAATTTGCTATTGTTTTCGAAAGATACAATGATTATAAATTGTTGGGCTCACAATATGCGGTATAATGTCTCAATGTACCTGTCTCGAAGTCATACATTTCTGTTTTTTTTATTGTATCTGATACGATATCATAGCTGGATCAATTACCACATCGGCATTTATGCTGTCCAACATGGCGACTTAAACAAACCGTGACGTCACATTATGACGTTCGTGCAAATGATCAATATCAGCTTGAGGGAACGCAGGGCTCGACAATGGACAGGGGAGGGCCAACAGTGAAGAAGCATGATGCTTCGTTGCAAAAGGTCCGTTATCAACTCATGAAATTTGGCGCAGCAGTTCTCCCATTATGATGAAACAAACAAACCCACACACATACATATAAACAGACAGATTTTCAATTTTATTTATATTGGTAGGATGATTGCGAACGTCAATATTGATGTGTACATATCGCAAGTGAGGTTTAATGCGCGTAGCGAACAAGGGAATGAGTCTTTTAGTTTGATAAACGTTTTTTCGCAAGATTTCACGGCATATCTGTACTTTCTCAACAACATACAACGATGCCGCAGCACGATTTGGGAGCACTTACTGTTTTAGACAGTTGATTCGTGACTTAATTTTGATCGTGTACCTAACTCTATAGTATGTATAGATGCGAGATTTTATTTTTGTTCTAAAGAGGCGTTGGTTCTAATAAGGAGGCCCCGTATTAGAATTGCTCAGGAAAGTTTTTTGTTCTAAACGGGCGTTGGTTTTGATAAGGTGGCCCTGTACTAGAATTGATCAGGAAAGTTTTTGTTCTAAATGGGCGTTGGTTCTAATAAGGAGGCCCCGTATAAGAATCGATCAGGAAAGTTTTTGTTCTAAACGTGCGTTGGTTCAAATAAGGAGGCCACGTATTAGAATTGATAAGGAAAGTTTTTGTTCTAAACGGGCGTTGGTTCTAATAAGGAGGCCCCGTATTAGAATTTATCTGGAAAGTTTTTGTTGTAAATGGCCGTTGGTTCTAATAAGGAGGCCACGTATTAGAATTGATCAGGAAAGTTTTTGTTCTAAACGGGCGTTGGTTCTAATAAGGAGGCCCCGTATTAGAATTTATCTGGAAAGTTTTTGTTGTAAATGGCCGTTGGTTCTAATAAGGAGGCCACGTATTAGAATTGATCAGGAAAGTTTTTGTTCTAAACGGGCGTTGGTTCTAATAAGGAGGCCACGTATCACAATTGATCAGGGACGTTTTTGTTCTAAACGGATGTTGGTTCTAATAAGGAGGCCCCGTATTACAATTGATCAGGAAAGTTTTTGTTCTAAACGGGTGTTGGTTCTAATAAGGTGGCCCCGCATTAGAATTGCTCAGGATGGTTTTTGTTCTAAACGGGTGTTGGTTCTTATGAGGAGGCTTCGTCGAAAGCCCAGACCATCCGACTCATCC
Source organism: Amaurobius ferox (assembly GCA_951213105.1). Lineage (NCBI taxonomy): Eukaryota > Metazoa > Arthropoda > Arachnida > Araneae > Amaurobiidae > Amaurobius > Amaurobius ferox. The sequence continues at coordinate 53,905,822 of OX578146.1, forward strand.
AAAGACTTAGAGCAATTTGATGGATGACCGGATGAGGAGGATCCGTATCAGAATTGATCAGAAAAGTTTTTGTTCTAAACGGGCGTTGGTTCTAATAAGGAGGCCACGTATTAGAATTACTCAGGAAAGTTTTTGTTCTAAATGGGCGTTGGTTCTAATAAGGAGGCCCCGTATAAGAATTGATCAGGAAAGTTTTTGTTCTAAACGGGCGTTGGTTCTAATAAGGAGGCCACGTATTAGAATTGATCAGGAAAGTTTTTGTTCTAAAGGGGCGTTGGTTCTAATAAGTAGGCGACGTATTAGAATTGATCAGAAAAGTTTTTGTTCTAAACGGGCGTTGGTTCTAATAAGGAGGCCCGGTATTTGAATTGATCAGGAAAGTTTCTGTTCTAACGGGCTATCTAATAAAGTAATATTCATATAATTATAATATTATATTTGTTCTCTCGCCAACCGGTCTTGGGGTCGAACTCTCTCTTGGCTGGTTTTGTCGCGCCTACCGCGCCAGGAAATTATCGGTTATAATTTGGATATTAATGAAAGAGGTACTACCATACAGCATAGAAGTTAATCTTGTGTGACCCCAGACACCGACTAATAATGTTACTTAATCTGTATGGAAGTTGTATATAGTATATATATTTTGTAAATAAATCATATTAAAAGTTTAAAGTCTGCAGTCCACTAACTAACTCTCGGAGAGTATTCAAGATCATGTAATTAATTATCTGATGTGGGCAGCAAATGACTTTCACTATATAATAAAATGACTTCACAAAGAAACAATGGTGTGCAAAATATAGTCCACAATGGTTTTAGTGATGAATTAACACCACTTAAATTGAGAATGGGAGCGAGTGAGAGAGAGATGACATTAAGAACACCCTTACAATGGAAATGTATGAGAGAGAGATAGAGAGATAGATAGATAGATAGATAGATAGAGAGAGAGAGATTACTTCAAAAACGTTCGATTCAGGCTTAGGGATACTTGAAATATGCTCTTCTGTGGAAGATTCGAGTTCAAATTTTCGACACCGTCATTCTTCTTCTATAGATTATACTATACTTGTAGGGAAAGTAAAACTACAAGTTACAATAGAAATAGCAATAAAAATACAAGTTACAATACAAGTGGCAATAAAAATACAAGTTACAATACAAGTGGAAATAAAAATATAATATTTGCTATTCTCTAATAATTTTTTTTTCTTGTCAATTACTTGTGTTGGGGAAAAATACAAAAATAAAGTATTAAATTTTCTTGGCGTACCCCCACGTAACGACTTGCGTACCTCACTTTGCATACCACTGCCTGAGATAAATGATAAATTTTTCTGAAATTTATTTCGGAAGAATTTAATGTTTCGCATGCTAATTCCCTCAAGGTAAAATTTATGTGGAATTTCCACGCATGGATCATCAGTTGCATTTAAATAGAAAACAGTATATAGCGCTTGCAGGAAAAGTACGAAATAATATAAATCATTTATTTGACATATTTTAAGAGGGTGCAGATATTTATGTATTTAAACGATTGTTGGTCTAGACACATTCAAACCTGATGAATGTTTCATGTCTAGTAATAGGAAGTTGTTCATGCAGTAAAAGGAACGTTATAAATATGAAAGTCGTTTTCGAAAATGACAAATGGCTTTTCTTGGTTTTAGTTCTCAATTTTTGTTTCGCAAAATTCGTAAACGTTAAATGCCTCAACATAAAATAAGCCGTTTAGTTTCAAAAGTTATTTAACAAAGTTATTTAACAATAGTTTCAATCAAATGAATTGCCAAAAGAGAAATATTAAAAATTTTCGAAGTAACAAAATTAAAATTTAATATGAGCAGTGAAATATGCATGCCCATAAATTTGCTAATCTGGTTTTTGTTATTTATAATCATTTATCAGAGAAATAATCTTTCTATCTCATAAAATGCTTTTTAAAAGGAATACCAATTAAAGCAATATAAATTGCTGTTTTTTTATTTATTTCATATTTCACATGGCAATTTGACATTTTTAGTGGCATTAACGTGCAGCAATTTTAGAAACGGTAATATCTTGAGAATGCAACACATCAGTATAGGGGGGAATAAATGTATACGTTTTCTTTTGAAAAATTATATGTTGAACAAAAATTTACTTGATTCTTTTTAACAAAGTTTATGTTTCCAAATTTTGCAAGTTGTTTCGTAAGGGCTACTTTAATTTTTCGCTTTTCACTAAAATCTAACCAGCATCGAGATATCACAGATTCAATCCTAACTTCCAGGCTATTGGGTCAGGTTTTGGTCAAGGACAGGAAGTAAGTACATTTACCGGACTGGATCCGAAAATGATCTCGCCAAGTCTCGACACCAGTTGCCAACTGGTTTAGGCTCAGGTCATGAATAGGCACAGCCACAGACTAATACATACAGACGTGTCACTCTCAATTTCGCAGCGCCCTCAGAGATGGCCTAAACTTAGATGGAACTAAGGATTGGCGTGCTCTTGGCGATGGTCTGGTTTGGGTCCAAGAAGATTTTCAATGTTATAACCCTATTTCGCTCGAGGAAAACTTAGAAACACAGACTAGCGCGGTTTGAGTAACGTGTAATAGGATTATTTGTTATGTGATTAGATCATTTTAAGAAAAGGATTGCCAAAAGAAAACTGATTGCGTTACAGGGTATGTAATTTATTTTTATTAAAATCGAAATAATATTAGTTATCACCATCCTATATATACGTTCATTATAAGTATACACGTGTTCATCATACGAAATTAGTGCTGTGTTATTACTGTCGATTAGACTAAATTCTAAAAGTTAGTGGTATAATTAGTTAAAAAATATTTTCCGTATTTTTATAAAATGTATGATAATTGATATTTGGCTAACTTTTTCTTAGTTGAATGTGATATTGTATGTGCATATATTTATGTAAAATTTTTATTAAGTGCCTTATGGTGGAAAATTCACACCCCACCCCAGGGTAATTAATGATTGAGTTCCACAACTTTGATAGTGCATTTATGTAAATTTGATATTTACTATAAGAATATTTTTATATTTAAAAAAAAGTCTATCAGTAAAGTTATCAGTATCCTAGAACAAATTAAGGATCAAATAATTTAACGATCAACACGCTAGTACACCTTTTAGACTGAAAATATTATATAATATTTCAGTCTTTTGAGTATGTTAGCTTCTAATTTTTTGTGCATTATGTTTTACAGTGAGACAATGCAATGCGTCTATTTTTTAATCCATTTTATGATTATTTGAATTAAATGTATAACTATGTTTATTTAAATTAACTTAAACTAATGAATATATTTATGTTGCAGATTAATGTATTTTTAAATCCTGATCATTTCTGTAGTTTAAAAAAATATAAAAGTACAGTCCTGTACATTTTTTTCCCCGGCTGGTTTTGAAAAAAAAAATCGCCAAGCGAGCGATAACGCGCCAAATCTGGCAGACGTACTTTGTTTACATCGTAGTTCAGTTGGTCCAACTCACGAGCGCTAGTGTCTATGCGACATCCCATGTTAAAAATGTTGCCATAGGGTCCTATGGGAGTGAGCTTTCTGAATATGTTATTCTGTGGGCACAGTCCTTCCTCAGCTACATGAAAGAGTCTGGCTTGTGAGTCTCCAAGAAGAATTCCCAGACGACGACATATCTGGGTGGGTTCATGGAGCGCCTAGACAAAAATTGCCTGTATCTTCAGGGTGTGTATGAGTATCTGAAATTATACATTAATTGAATTGCTCCAAGAATGGGAGGGTGAGAATAATCAAGGGTGAATATAGGAAAAGGCAAGGTAAATGCGGGGAAAATCACAAGTCTCTCTCTCTCAACAAAAAAAAAGGGGGGCCACACATTTTTTTTTCCCGCCCTCAGGCTTCATGAATTTTCAAAACTTCATTTGTCTCTGAGTCTTTTCAACGATCTGAGTCCTTCCAATGATATTGAGTTATAACAGTAATAATTTTTACAATAATTTTCCTAAGAGTTAGCCATTGCTAAAATAAACTTGTAAGTCTGACAATAGAATTTAAAGTCTGAGTTTTGATTGTGAGCTTTGATGTTAGAGGTGTTTAAAGTTAAAAAGTTTAATGTTAATAAGTTTGAAAAGTTTAAAATTAAATGGGAAGTTAAAAGTTTAAAGTTAATAAGTTTAAAATTATAGAATGGTAGAGGCACTTGGTCTCTTGCGGTACTTCCATTGGTGGGGGTCGTAATCCGGCAAGTTACAAATTTCCTCGTTTGGGATTTTATTAAGATTAGCGTAGAATTTTTGGGCAAGTTTGCCAATGCATTTATTAATTTTGACTATGCCGAAATCTCTGCGAATGACATCATTCCTAAGGAAGAGAGGGGCTTTTCTTATTATGCGTAAGGTTTGGTTTTGAATTATTTGAAGCTTTTTTAGGTATCTTTTTTCTGCATAACCCCAGACCGGAGCTCCGTATAGGAGGATAGGCCAAAGGACCGTCTTGTATAATAAAACTTTGTTTTGGAAGCTTGCGTTTGAGGAGTGGAGAATGGAGGATAGTAATTTCCTGGCCATATGAAATTTTTTAATTGTATTTAATATATGTGGTTTCCATGAGAGCTTTGAGTCAAAGGTGACTCCAAGGTATTTGGCCGTTTCTACGTAGGGAATTTTTTTCTTGTTAATTTGGATGCACTTCGGTTTTGTTTTCTTTCGTATTTTAAAGAACATTATGCATTTGGTTTTACTTTCATTTATTTTAATTTTCCAATTCCGGAACCAGGCGGAAATAATGTTTATATGGTTTTGCAATCTGGAGCGAATTACGTATTTTTTGGAGCTGCTAGTGTATAGAGCTGTGTCGTCCGCATACATGGCAATGTAAGTGTGTGGTGCGCGGGGATATCGTTTATGTAGAAATTAAAAGGGGTCGAGGCCAATTGCGAGTCTTGTGGGACCCCGGACCTAAGAGGTTTGTGATTGGAGTAGGAGTAATTGTAGCGGACGGTGAAAGATCTATTTCGAAGGAAGGAATTTACAAGATGTATTAGTGAGTCTGGTATATTAAGCTGAATCATTTTGTATATTAAAGCATCATACCATACTTTATCGAACGCCTTCGAAATGTCAATAAGTAGAATGCCTGTTGCGAGCAGAGATTACTCCCTGTATTTATGTCCCCCTAAGAGGAGGTGGGTCAAAGACTACAGAGCTCGCCTTGAAAAAGGCTTCCTCACCCACAGGGGAAAATGGAAGTAGCATACGAGATAATATAACGAGATATTTGAAAGGAATTTTAAGGATTTGTAAGGCATTTCAAAGGAAATGACGGTAGCGTTATATCACGTTGCAAGATATGGTAAACCGGTAGCATTACGTTCAATACCGGAAACACAGGCTACATTTCAAATGAGATCTTCAGAAAAATATAAACCTAATATTTGAGACACTAACTTCCAAATATCATAGAAATCTAATGAAGATGATTTGGATTTTGAATATGCACATTGCAAGTATGAATATGTGCATTGCATTTTAGGATGCTCCACACATCTAAATCTGTAAGAAGTAAAAAAAAAACAAAAAAACAGTGTAATGCTTTATAATACAAAAAAATACAGCATAAGTTCAAATATAAATTGATCAATCGGTTTCAAAGGCACAAAACATCTTTCTTTTTCAGGACCGACAAGAAGCGTTTACATTCAAGCGGACCTCATTCTTATATTCTGATCGTACAAGAATGAGGATACAAACCCAAGATTCCAAAGGATACGCTGTAGAAATACTTTGAATAGAAAAATCACGGAGGAAAATAATAATAGCATAAAATAAGGCGCTAAGAGAACGATAGCAGAGCGAATAGAAATGACTGAATAGTGAGAAAACTTACTAAAAGAGTGACGAAAGAACACGAAATATTTATATCAGCTGCAAAAATACAAACAAGAAAGATAAATAGAAAATATTGGAAACGACTGGAAAGCAATTGGAACAAACAGGAAAAAATGAAATTCAAATATGTCCTTCAAATGAAATTCAAATATGATGGAACGAGTTGGTACCTTCATATTTGAATTCGATTTAGTTGGTTCTTTCACGAGAGAACTAGTTGGCCCTTTCAAATAAGAAGGAACAAGTTGGTTCCTTCTTAATTGAATTTCATTTTTTCTCTAATTCGTTTGTGTTGTTTACAATATATTTTTATATATTTTTTGTTTATAATTTTTTACAGTTGATTTAAACGTTTCCCGTTCTTTCATTACTATTGTAATAGATTATATTATCATTGAATTGTTTCTATTCTCTTCTTATTTTCCAGTCGCGGCTCGTGATTGTGAAAAGATATGAAGTGCTACAGGAAAAACAGAAATATAAAACGTTTTAATTTCATTTTATTCAATTTTCATTTAATTTTTTTTATTTTTAATATTATTACTTTTTATTTTTATATAAGTTTTGTTATTACTTTCCTTATATATATAATGTCTAAGGAATGTATTGTTGATGAATATTGAGAAAGCAAAAAAATGTATTTTCAATCTCCAGGTCAAAGAAATATCATAAAATTTAAATTTCGAGCTTAAAGAAAAATTGAATGTAACATAGCTGCTTAATTTCCAAACTGGTCACGCGCACTTTGAAATATTCCATTTTTACTTTCCTTATATACATAATGTATAAGGAAAGTATTGTGACGGGGTCGAAAATTCGAATTCGAGTTTTCGACGGGAGAGCATGTTTCAAGCATCCCTGATCGCGAATCAAACATTTTTGAAGTAATGTCTGTGTGTGTGTGTGAAAGTATGTGTGTGTGTGAAAGTGTGTGTGTGTGTGTGAAAGTATGTGTGTGTGTGAAAGTGTGTGTGTGTGTGTCAGTGAGACTGTGGAGACGATAACTGACGAACAAATGGACCGATTTGAACGAAATTTGGTATAAAAATCGCAATCCGTGAACACTGGAAGTCTATTGTTTTTAAACGTAATCGAATGTTCAGAACCCCCCTAAATTTTCGAGAGAAATTTTGAAAAAATCGTCAAAAAATCAAAGCCGGTAATAAAGTTACGCAAATAGATATTTCTTATGTAATTTTTCATTAGAAAACGATTAACATGAACCGTTCTCGAGATATTGTACATTTTTCAAAAAAATTATCAAAAAGTCATATAAAATAAAAAAAATATATTTCCTATCCACATGTTCACTTTCCATATGTAATACCATGCGATAAATTGGGTGACATCATTCTCGTGGATCTAGCTCGTTCCATTCATGAGAAAAGATACTTCGAGTAATACTTCTGTATTTGAACGCCAATAGTCATTTATCTGCTATAAGAATAACTTATTTCTCCGTCAGTAACGCTTGGCGAGATTTTGGCGACGAATTTGGCGGAATGTCGCCAATTTGGCGAATTTTTCAAATGTTGACAAATTAACGAAAATCTCGCCAAAGGGATTAAAATGACGCTAAATCAATGAAAATGACGACAAATTGTCGAAAATTCAATATCTTGGAAAGAATATAAGTATCTACTATAAGAAAAACCTATTTTTTTTACTGTAAAAATAGTAAATTCATTGCATTATATAAGGAAAGTCATGTATTGCCCACATCAGAATTTTTTTAACTGTAAAAGTAGTAAATTCATTGCATTATATAAGGAAAGTCATGTGTTGTCCACAGATTTTTTTCAAAGAGACTCCCGTAAAATTATTTTTAAAATAATTGGTTTTATTTTTAATCTACGATATTTATTTTTCAATGTATGTAATTTTTAAAGCAAAATTTGTGTTTCTGTTAATTTAAATTGCTGAATTGTTTAAGAAATTAATTATTAATTGCTGAATTGTTTAAGAATACCACCAGAATTCTCAATCTGGTACTATCCATATGTTAAAAAATATTTTTATCACCTTCTTGCTAACAAGAAAATAAATCCTCCAAATTGCACAAAATATCATTTTCAGAACATGTCATTTTATTCCGCAGGTCATACAATAAAACAAAAATTATATAACCTCAGGTTTTTTACCTTAAGGATAATATGGAAAATTCGCCAAATGACGCTTAGTCAATCAATGCAGTGTCGAAACAAAGTGCTTTAATGGCGCTTTATCATACATTCAGAAAAACTGTTTGGTGATGCGTTTGGCGAAGAAATCTACTACCTTGTTAAATCCATTAGCAGGTAACATGCGTTACGTTCCATGCGTGACGCCTACCTGGTGAACTAGGAGACTGAAATTTTACATATTTATTGTGTCAAGTACGGGATAGAACTTCTCCGTTTTCTCGATATCCCCCCATCGGGGATGGGGGTGGCAGTGTATTTATATACCCTCCAGAAGACTACCTAGTGGCATAGAAGGTGGAAACTTTGCACACCTATAATATGCGACACTAAACAGAACCTAACGGAGTCGAATTTTCGATTCCCCCAGGGGCGAAAAAGTGTTTGTGTGTGTAGGGGGCGGGGGGGGGGAGACGAGGTGGCAAGTGTTTTCATACCCTCCAAGAGCCCAGCCGTTTAAACTAGAAGGCTGAGTCCTCCTGCGTGTGCTTAAACTAGAAGGCACATATCGATTTTGGCACATATTGAATTTTGGCACGATCGCCACATATCGAAGGCACAGTATCGAACACGGGACAGAATCTAACAGAGCCGAATTTTTGATTTATCTGAAGAAAAGAGGAGGAAGAAAAGTGTTTCAATGCCCACCCGGTGACTACAAGGGTTATTATTTGCATATTTAATGTATAGCATCAAACACCGGAGGGGAGGGATGACCCAGTGATTAATGCATGGGATTGAACTCGGAGGACTCGTTTGATTCCCGACGCTGCCCAAACTATCCCCGTGTTTACTTGGAGTACGGGTCCGTTATATTTGGGGTTCGAAAGTCCTTTCGAGAGCTTTGTGGTTGGGAAGGAGGGTATGATCCTTGTGAATATTGCTTCCATTGGGTTCCACTCTAAATTGGGTCGTACTGTCCTGGCCATCCAAACAGATACATAAGGTCGTTCGCACTTTATGGAAACGATTTTGTATTTATGTTTCTCGTTAGAATTTTGAGATAAGGATTTGGTATTTTCAATAAAATCGTCTGTTACTATTTTGGTTTGATTGGAATGTAGAATTAGAATTGGAATGTAGAATTAGAATTGGAATGTAGAAGATTTATTTTGAAAATGGCTCTTGAAATTAATAGATGGCTGGAAGGTTACATAAATGCTCTTTCCGAGGAAAAATATTCGTATCAACAAATTGTAAAGCGGTGTAAAAATCGAGGTTATTGCATTTCAAAGAACGGTATTTTTAATATATCAAATTTGAAAGGGAAAAAATTGTCTAGTTGAAAGTAAAATTGAAACAATGGCCGCAAAATTGCATCCTAAGACTGCTCGAATGCGGGTAAATATCAAGAAAGTGAAGTCTCTGATACTAAAAGAGAATCCACCGACTCGAAGATCCATTTCATCGAAACTGGGAATGTCTTCTGGCACTGCAAGTAAATTCATTCATAAAGATTTGAAGTTAAAAAAGATGTTTCACAAAATATAAAATTCATCTGCTTATGCCAAAGCATATTGCGGAAAGAAAAATAAATTGTTGAAAATCATAGGAAAAAAACCTAGCTGCTGATAAATGGAAATTTGTGGTAACACTCGATGTGACATGGGTGTATTTAAGTGACTGTAATAAAAAAGAGCAATTTTCTATTGCTCAACTGACGAAAATGACTGTACGAAATGGCTTCGTCAATGTACGGAAAAGTTCCCAAAGGGATTCATGATAGTTGCAGGATTTGGCATCAATAAAGTTGAGCTTCATATGGACAAAGCATCTAGTCACACGTTTAAGTCAACTGTAGCATATTTAGCAAAGAACGAATCAGAAACAGGAGTAAAATGTATCCAATTTAATGAAAAACCTGTAAAATCACCTGACGCTTCTCCTATAGACTTTTGCGCTTTCGGTTTGTTAAAACGAGCCTTAGAACGAGCCGGCATCCAAGAACACTGAACGGACTTTGGAAAAAGACTCAAGAGGAGTGGGATAAAATTGACATGACGGAGCTAAGAAAAAGTTTACTTTAATGGAAAGTTCGAGCTAGAGCTATAGTCAAGAAACAAAGCTGTCAGATAGGAGCAAGCACATCGCCGCAAGAAATGCGCTCTTTATGCATAAAAATTAATTATCAAAATCGTTTCCATAAAGTGCAAACGACCTCCTTCTGTACTTTTAATTTTCGGGTAGCTCGGATGGTCTGGGTGGAAAGAAAAAAGAAAGTATCAAACACGAGGGTGGAGTGGGGTGGGTGCGGGACAGAACAGTGGTTAAGGGACGGGGATTGCACAGAGAGCACCCGCATTCAATTCCCGTGCTGCCTAAACTATCCCCGTGTCTACACGGAGTACGGGAACGTTATATCTGTGGGTAGGGTTTCTTTCAGGCATTTCCGGGGGGGAGCCTTCGTCCCCCAGAGACATTTTATGAAACCTGGCTTTCATTTATGTGGTACAACATTTAGATGTATTTATATAGGGCAAATAGAAAATTTTCTCGCTCTAAAATGTCATGCTCCCACCAGCCAAAAAGTCCTGAAACAAATACTGTTTGTGGGTCCGAAAGTCCTTCTGAGGGGTTGGTGACAGGAGATGGAGGGTACGGACCCTGTTGATGTCGACCTCACTGGATTCTCGTCTAAATTAGGTGTAGTACCTTCCTGACCGTTTAAACAGATACCTTACACATTCGATATAAGTTACTTACTTTATTGGTATAAGTTCAGTTGAAACGAATAAAATTTCTCCCTCCCTGAAAAATTTGCTCCCCACTAATTTTGTATGCTTCTAAGTAAAAGGGAAATATAAAATTTCAAGGGAAGTCATGACATGGGAAGTCATGACAAAGGAAGTCATGTCGTGCTGACATGATATGCAGGGTGTCCCAAAAACATTGATCCCGGCTTTTAGGCCGGATATTGATCTTAGACATATAAAATAAATTATAAAGTTGCGTAAAAAGGCACAGAATTTTATGAAATCGATAAAAAATTTCTATGGATTAAATTTGAAGAAATACACAATTTAGATTTTTATACGGTCCCCGTACAAAAACATTTCCAATGAGTAAAATGTGCCCCATACACTAATGAGGTGATGTACAAAATTTCAGCATTTTATCATAAAAAGTCCTAGAGATATGTTTAAACAAAGTTGGTGAGGGATCAATCACAAATTAAAATGTAAATGTTTACAGCAAGAGTGCAAATGACGCAACGCAGAAATGCATCGTAGGCAAATAATATCTGCCTCTTATCTTTAATGGATCTTTGGCATGGATGGAAAACATTTTGAAGAAGCTTTGTAATCTTTTTCTAAAGCTATTATTTCTACACAGTGTAGATACTTTTGTACCAATAAATAACAAAATTATTATTTATTTATATAATCATTGTTTTCTTTCGCAATTTGTGTACGACCCCTGAAACGCGATCTGCCGACATGATTTTTTCCCTCTGAAAACCCTTGTCGATGCATCGAAAAGTGATTTAAGTCAGCATTTTTTCTTTTCATATCTCTGGGACTTTTTATGATAAAATGCTGAAATTTTGTACATCACCTTAGTGTATGGGGCACATTTTACTTATTGGAAATGCTTTTGTATGGAGGCTGTATAAAAATTTACGTTTTGTATTTCTTCAATTTTAATTCCTAATTAAATAATTTACTCCTAATAAAATTTTAATTCCTTATTTCAAAGATAAATATTTAAGGAATAAAAGCGGAGGTCATTGTTTTCGAGACACCCTGTAGATATATCATACATAAAAAAAAATCAGACATAATTAAAAAAAATGTCTTAGAAGTTTAAAATATAATGCAAATAAATTAAAACAGAAGGTATTGTCTATTTTCCTTCCATTAGAAATATTTCGTAGTTTAGGCGTGTTTAAAATGTTGCAAGTAAAATTACTTTTATCATAAGCTTTCAACAAGAAAAAGCTGAACAAAATAATAAAATTCGACACTAACTTATACTGTAAACGCTGCAGTAGTTAGTAATGCTAGTTTGATAGCCTTCAAAAAGACTTTCCTTTTCAAATAGAATGAAAATAATATGAATATCAAATCAAGCGCGGGTAAAGAAGAATTGAAATTTAAATCGCAGCAAGAAACAGTGGAGTGAACGAGTGATATGAACTAAAACTAATAAAAACGAAATGAAATACTCTATCTAAATATCAATATATCGTAGTGTCGTACAAGACAGAGCACCAGTTTCAATATGTGTGTAATCTCCAGTTTCAATATGTGGTTCTTATCGTCAAACGGTGACATTAATTCAGTGACCCTAATTGGAGGTTCGAGGTTTTTATTTACTACTTTTTATTATTTGTCCTAGCTCCTAGTGTGGCAGTTTGTTGCACATTTAGAGTTTAAGCAGTTTGGGAGGTTGATGCAGATCTAAGGGTTACCTAGCGTTTTGGCAGTTTAGAGTTTAGAATATTTTTTTTTTTTTTTTTTTTTATAAAATAATAGTCGCGAGTTTTATTTAAAAATCAGATGTTTGAGGTGGGATCTTTTAATTCCGATTATCGATGTTTAGAACAGCGCGGGGTCTCTTACGAGATTTGGCCTTGCGATGATCATAGTCATGCAGATTGAATAACATTTCGTTTGGAACGGATGGCAAATTTCTGTAAAATTTAATCGCTAGCTTTTTAATTTGGGCTCTAACAGTTTTTATTTTGAAGTCATTCCTAATTACCGAGTTTTTTAAGTACCTGGGAGCTTTCCTGATAATCCGTAGGATTTTGTTTTGATTTGTCTCTAGGAGGTCTATTGTAGTTTTACAGGCATATCCCCATACGGGTGCTGCATACAGCATTCCCGGGCGGATGACCGATTTATTAATTAGGAGTTTATTTTGATAACTTAGATTTCCGTTTCCTATCATTGGGTATAAGGCTCCTGTGGCCATATACGCTTTTTTGATTAAGTTCGTTACGTGCTGTTTCCAGGTTAGGTGGGAATCTATCGTTACACCTAGGTATTTAGTAGATTTTTCCGCTTTTAGGGCATGGTTGTTTATGTACAGAGGCGGCGGAGGTTTACGTTTTCTAGAGAAATAAATCCAATGACATTTATTGGGGTTTAATTTTATTCGCCATTTTTCCAGCCAAGTTTGGAGTATGTCTAAGTGTTGTTGTAGCTGTCTGTGCATTACTGAGACATAGGGGTGTTTTGCAAGTATCGCACTGTTGTCTGCATAGAGTGCCAGCTCTGTGTTTGGAGTCCTAGGGATGTCGTTCATGTATATGTTAAAGAGTGTCGGGCCCAGGATAGAACCTTGCGGTACACTACTTTTAATGAGCTTGGGTGTAGATAAGTTACCTCCTACTCTGACTTGAAAGTGTCTGTTATTTAAGTATGAGATTAAAAGTTTGACAAGTGCGTCAGGGACTTTTAAAGTGATCAATTTGTACGCTAATCCACAGTGCCATACTTTATCAAAGGCTTTTTGTATGTCCAAAAAAAATCGCAGCTGTGGGTGTCTTGTTATTGAGACCAGAAGATATGTACTCTACCACTCTCAGCAATTGATGAGTGGTGGAGTGCTTTGGCCGAAATCCAAACTGCTCCGGAATGATAATGTCATTCTCACTAAGGTGCGTGTTCAGTCTCTTAAGAATAATTTTCTCAGTAATTTTACTAAGTGTCGGTAGCAAGCTAATTGGTCTGTAGTTGGCTGGAATTATGGCATCCTCACCAGGCTTATGGATTGGTATAATTATCGCTTCCTTCTATTCTTTGGGGAAATAGTTTAGTTTTAATATTTTATTTATTAAGATAGTCAAGTAACATATTACGTTTAAGGGTAGGTTTTTAACCGCAATATTTCTGATTTTGTCGTGCCCTGGGCTTTTACGGTTTTTGAGATTTTTAATAATTTCTACTATCTCTTGCGGGGTGGCTGGGTTAATCTCAGCCGTTACCGGGGAATTCCTGAAGTTATTTAACGTTTGACTAACCATTCTTAGGGTGTCCTGACACATTAGATCGTGGTTTGGTTGGAATTGTTTTTCATAATGGCTTGCGAGCGCCTCGGCTTTTTCCTCGTCTGAGTACGCGATGTTAGCACCATCTATTAGTGGCGGGAGCTTAATTTGAGGTTTCCTGAGTCTTTTTGCGAATTGCCAGAGCGATACGTCTTCTGGGCTAAGGGATTCGATTAGTTCTTTATACTGTTGCTGCTTTTCTGCGACAATTTTTTTCCCTGACTTTGCACGTGAGTCTGTTAAGCTCCCTTTTAAGGGCGGGGTCTCTGTTAGCCTGCCATGTCTTACGTATTCTATTTCTTTGCCTGACTAATTGTTTGACATGGTGGGAAAGTGTGGGCATTTTTGGAGACTCACGATGTGTTGTGGCAGAGGCAATTGCTCTCTTGATTTCTGTTGTGAGTGTGTGCGTGGCAGAGTCAATATCCGCCGTGCTCATTATGTTAGGTACTGCTAAGTGCGGCTCGAAGAGTGTTCTTTTGAATACTTCCCAGTTGACCCTCTCTTGTCCCAAAGAGGCTGGAAGAAGTGTGTTCAGGTCGAATGTCACCAGTACCGGCAGATGATCCGAGTCGAATTCATCCAGGGTACTAATAGTGTGAGCGTAATCTATGTTTCGCGTTAGGACAAAGTCTATAAATGAGCCGTTGGCGCCTGAGGAGCAGGTTGGTGTCGACGGTACAATAATGTTAGTGTTTGTCGTGTTCAGCAGTCTGTGTATCTGTGTACCGCGTGAATTGGCTCTCCTACAGCCCCACGCTCGGTGGTGCGCGTTGAAGTCGCCTGCGAGTATAGTGTTTGGATATCGCGCGAAAAGCAGTTCCAGTTGCGCAGCTACATCTACTCTACTCATATTTTTGACATATGTTGAGGTTAGGATAAACGGGCTAGTATTATTAATTTTAATTTTTATACTAGTATTTTCTATACCTTGAAGATTTATGTTGTTCAGTTCCTCGTGGGGAATATTTCTTTTAATGTATACTGCTGTTCCTCCATGGGGCGTTCTAGCATTAGTATTTGAGCTAAGATTATGATAGCATATATAGTTGGCTATGTTTAGTTTTTTACTTTCTCTAACTTTAGTTTCCTGAATTAATAAGGCGTCTACGTCATTTTCATTTACATAGTTCCTAAGTTCATTTATTCTTGGAGATATGCCGTTCGCATTCCAAAATATTATTTTTAAGGATTCTTTTTGGGACCTAGCCATGACGGGTTTGATTCTCACTGTTACTTTTAAAGTCCGCGATTATTTTAAGGGCCTCAAAGACCATTACCATAGGATCGCTCTTTTTTTGTACTAACTCTGCGAACTGCATCAACAGATGTTTTATGTCGTCTAGATTGAACATGCTAATAAATCCTCTGATGAGGTTGAGGATATCCTCCATCTTTTCAGCATCAGATTTATCAGTCGGTTCAGTCTCAGCTTCCATTTCCTCAGCCTCAACCGCGGTTTGCACTTTTTTGTGAGTGTCCTTTTGGAACTCGATAGTTTTTTGCTTTTTTTCACCCGTTTTAACTAACAGCTGGGTTTGCGCGATCTCTTCACCCCTGACTCGTTTATTTTGTTTCCAATCATCAACCTTCCTGTCAAGCCTATCCTTTGCCTGTCTGGCTTTTTCTATTTCCGATCTCTTTTTAATGGCAGCTGTAGCTGCTCTTACTTCCTCCAGGGTCAATCTAAATATCAATAAAGTAAAATAATTTATTATATAGAATTTACTTTTAAAATATTATCGGTATCTATGAAAGTTGCATAAAAATACATATTCCTTTTTAATTTTTAGTAATCTCATACTCCTGTTGTTGTTGTTGAGACCAAGACCGTCCGACCTACCAGAAAGGTGTAAGGTAACTGTATGGACGGCCGGGAAGTGCCACCCAATTTAGACCGGACCCAACATACTCCTGTGAATAATGTCAAATGTTTTAACCTTTACTAAAGCCTGGCTAATTGGTTGCTGTCGAAAAATTTTATCTATGTGATCTGCCAGACTATAAGTCAAATCAAATTTTTATCTGAAATGGCAGAATTAGTGGCAATATGAAATTCATACCAAGAAACCTATTTCAATTTTCGCTTGTTTATTTTATCTGCTTAATAATGTATTAACAATTCCCTTTTACATTTACTGTAATTAAACACTGTTTCAATTGGCTACGGTCTTATTTGCAGTAGCTTTCCGGATCAAAATAAATATTAGCTAACTTAATTACGTTTTTTGAAAGAAATAATTCATTATATACAATATACTTTTATAATAGTATCGATATATATCATATGAAAGATGCGCAAAAAATATTTCTATTTTAATTTTTCGAAATGATTTTGGATCCTGTCTAATTGGCTACTGTTGAAAAAGTTAATTTATGTGACCAGCCGGGCTATATAAAAATGAAATAAAATATTGACCCAGCATTTCAGAATCAGTTTCTATATAAAATGCATATCGAAAATCTATTTCAATTTTCGCATTATTTTCTGATAATTTTAGCAGCTGATAAAACAGTGATTTGGAACTAAATCATCTTAAAATTTACCCGTTACATATTTGTTGTAAATAAACGTTATTTTAATGCTCCAAGAAAATTCCGAATGATAATAATGGGAGGGGCAAATGGGAGCGTGACTTACTCGCAATTGACACATTTCAGGCTTATTCACAGCAAAATAATGTAGATCTTTTCAAAATAGGGCTTGTTTTCTGTAATTGAGCGTAATTGTCGGGATTATCAATTTGTTTAATTTCTTGTTGAAAGTCGTGATCCTTGCCAGGGTTTTTATACAAAAGTAAAGCAGAAGTCTTCCTTTGCAATTAATAGAGGGCGCTGCTTTTCAAAAGTTAAACACGGATGAGAAAATCGGGCATAATGTATAATATTTCGCACCTATCGACTTCCCAACAAAACATTCTAATGAGTTATTGAGCCATTCAACGTCCAACGAGACAAATCACGTATTCCTGGGGGATTCTGATTAACCTTAAACTATTACAATAAAATAAATAAGTTGGTATCACGTCTGATTTCAAATAAATAAGATTAAGCACACAATGTAATGCACACATTTATGTAATAAAATAGTAGTTTTAATTGTACTTTTCTTGAGATATACTCGTTTTTGAATCCGTTAAAAAAATATTTTATGTTATTTGTGTATTTTTCCTTAGATAATCGAATGTTCATTTACTAATTGTATTTATGTAAATTTATCATCTTTACTGGTCTATATATGAACGATCCTTTTTACTTTCCATGTAGCCACTGATGAAGAGCGTATTAACGCTCGAAAGCGCTCTGGCCTTTTCCCATTTTGTACGTTTTATAAGAAGTGTAATAAAAGACCTTCTATCAAAGTTGTGTGCTTAATCTTATCTATTATAATAGACTGGTTTATAGAAATAATAAATATTCTGAATAATGCATAGAGGGCCATGTGATGCTTAATGTAGAATATAGTGCAGAGGGCAATGATTGCGATTGCTCTATGCGAGCTGTTTATAGCTTTTGTTGGGTGGTGGGAGGTGGTAATTGTGCAGACAGATTCCAAATAATTTTGGATAGGATAAAGTTGCATGAAATAAGCTCCCTAGTCCATGCGTTCAATACTTTTACTCTAAAAGTAGTCCTTCCATAGGCTGGCTCTATGTGGACGAGCGTGTCGGCCATTAAATAAAAGGTTGGACCAATTGTGATTGACCCAGTGCTGTAAGTCTGTCATAGGGATTAAGGATATTCTTGCGATACTCCCGTCGGCACGGTGTTGCCAGAGAGCGCATAACACTCGGGACTACATCCAGATAATAATCCAGCCCATACCTTCATGCTACCATAATCAAAACCATGGTTTTCAACGATATTACTGGATGGGCTGCGTGTTCATTTTTTCTCTCCAGATTTGCACACGTCTACTGTCAGATTGCAGGCCAAATCTCAATTCATCGGTGAAGAACATATTAGCCCATTGTGTTTGTGTCCAAATCACATGCTCACAACACCAAAGTAAATATGGTCTTCTGACCCTGGAACTTAACGGGGCGCAAACTTTTGGTATGCATGCATATATAAGGATGTAGACGTCTGGTATATGCCCTTAGCTTCATAGTACGGGTCAATATCCACCTCCCTATGGCTGCAGTAGAAACCAACCACTCGTAGAGTTAGTGCTGTTCTGTTTTATCAGAGCTCCTTTGCAGCGAATAACCGCGCTGGCTGTACTGAATAATTTTCTAGATAAGTGTCTATATTAAACACACAGATCATTCAAACAATAATAATATTTTTCGATACATAGAAGTATTTCCAAGTTACCAAAATTAACTACAATTCGATGCTGCTGAACATTAAGAATGACAGACCTGATCTAGTGGTGCTGCTTTCTTCACTATGAGCAGGATTTTAAAATTTGATTTCAGTTAATAAATTTTATATTAAAATTCAACTTTATTAATGCAAGAAACAAGACAATACAGGCCAGTACAACAACAGACAGAAAACACAAGATAAACACAGAACACAAAATTTTGTTACAAGTCCATTCAAGTCGCTAAGATAAGCTCATTCGTCGAAGAGCTTGCTGTATTTATTCCTTTCATCACCTTTTTGAGTTCAGGTGGATCTTCTCATAATAAGCCCTTACTAAATCCCAGTGCTTTCACTTATTTCTTAGAGATAATTAGAAGACGCATCATCTCCTGTCAGTGTTGGCTAACTGTTGAGTTTATTGCCTGGAGCTCAGTGTTTGTCGTTGCATAGTATCTTCTTTCTTAAAGTTTATTTTTTGGCCAAATCAATGCAATTAACTAAAATAATCGCTGATTAAACTAACTAAAATAATTAACTAAAACAATTAACTAAAATAATCTGGGCATCGACTACTCCATGCGTACGAGAGCATAAAATACTCGAATTTGGGCCTTTGATGCTGTTATCAGCAGTGAAAGCACGATCCTAGACAGAAAGTACTGCAAAGAGAAGAAATTTGAATTTTTGAACTTGTGATCTGCGGACAAGCCTTCTCTGAATAGAGGTACCCGGATTCGAAGTCAAAGCCTTTATTGATAATGGGAAAAGTAGGCAAATACTGTGGGTTTTCGAAGACCTGGGGCTCATCTTCCGCGCTCAATGTTCCTTTTCTAAATAATCAAGTTCCTACCAATAGCGCTGGATGATTACAATCTAAAACTAAAACAAAACATGGCATTCATAAAGGAACCTTCATATGGTGGCAAATTGTATTCATACTTAATTTTTGACAGATTTGCTAGGCATATATATTCTCTTTACAGACTTATTTCTTACACTTATACGAATTTTCGGAAAAACTGTAAGTGGCATCTCCAGAACCGGATGTTGTTGTTGTTGAGACCCAGACCGTCCGATCTACTAGAAAAGTGTAAGGTAACCCAGAACCGGATGTGAAAATCCTTAGTGAACCCCTACATATTCTGAAAAACTAGAATTCGCAGTTTTATTCATATCAATCATCCTAAGATGTATCTGTAGCCAATCCTGTGAAATAGAAGTTTAGAAATTTCTTTGTATTGTAAGTGGAGAAAGAAACAGAAGTAGAACTCCTTAGTGAACTATTCAACCCCTTAAGCATTTGATTCATATAGGTTAGCATATCATCAGTTATAAGCTCTACCAATAGCCAAATTGGAGAAATATTTCTCCAATTGGATAAATATTATTGGAGAAATATATGTTATAACAATATCAAATATATGTTATAAGTGAAATGAAAAGTTTTGAACAGGAAATGGAAAATAATCTGAAGTGGAAATAGTTAGTGAATAAATCAACCCCCTCCGGAATTTGATAGATAGTGAATCTATAATTATTAGTCATCATTTACTCTCTATAGCAGATCCCGAGAAATGGATATTTCAAGGAAAACTGTTTAGTAAAGCTCGAATCTTGCACATAAAAGTAAGCAGTTAAAACTTTATAATTAAGAAACCACCAATGTCGTTTGAGAATAATTCAGGTAGCACTGGGATAAGTAGTCCTACATTGTATGCATTTCTATGGTGAAAGGCCTAAAATATTTATTTAAACTGTCAATTTTGGAAAAATAAATAATTAACGCAATGTAAAGTAGAACTGAAAGAATATTCCTACGTATTCAAAATTATTTTACTTTTCAATTTATTTTTATATTCATATATTCAATTCTTTATCCTACAACTGCGAAAAAATGCAGGTAAATTATACTCATAATTAGGGAATTCTTAATTTAAAAATAGTCAACAATACATATATTAAATACTACGCCTTGCTGTTGTTTAAACTAACAGTAACAGCTACCTTATTCTAACACTAGCGACAGCTAGATATTATTCTCAAAGCATTTTCAAGCGTTTTATACATAGTAGTTTTATCTCCTTGTTTCTAATTCTATGATCCCAATGATATTCTATGTTTTAGAGCAACTCGTTGTTCTATAGCTAGCCATGGTTACCGAGAGAGGTAGTGACAATCCAACTCCAAGGATACTTCATCTTTTTGTATTGGCTGCAACCTCATTTGGTGCAGTTTTCTGGAATGTTCGCCATCATAAATTGCAGTTATCAGTGGTAAAATTATTTTTATTATAAATTATATATCTTTAAAATATTATTGGTATATATTAGCAGTACACAAAAATGATTTCCTTTTTATTTTCAGCAATGTTATCACTCTGTGGGACAATAATAAACTACGTTATTTCTTGGATTCTAAACATCTCCTAAATAAGTAGACAAGTCTGTGCTTATTACGGTGTGAAAGCATCTTCGCTCGTGATAAAAAGGCATATTTTGGAACTCGAAGCATTGAATCTGCCATGCAAATGTGCTTGTGTTTGTGTTAAAATTTTACCAAAAGTTCTTCCGATGATGGCTATAATTCCTCTCTTTCGATATTCAAAGTTGTATTAATACTGTAGTGAATATTTTTAGCTTCGTCAGTGTTACAGTTTGATATTATTTTCTTGTATGAACGATCGCGTGTTATTGAAAGGGAAATTCCCATGCAAGTCACGGAACTAAAAATCAAAAGCTCATTTGTGAAGTAAATGGCGAATTGTAGAGATAATCAAATTACTCTGCACTGTTAAGTAGCTATTTGTTAAATATTTAAACCAGAAAATCCAGGTAAGTTTTTAATTTCCAATATTTAGAAAATTTCCATTGCGTGTTTAAATTTTTATAATAGCATATAAAAGTGATATGGTTGATATTTTTCATTCAAAGCTAATATTTTTCAAAATATTTCTAAATATATATTACTTTTTACTGTCTCTACAATATATGGTAATGTATAGGAAAGTATTGGAATCGAGTCGAAAATACCAACTCGAGTTTCCGACGGATTTACACGTTCTGGCACCTCTAGAAAACGAAAAAATTATTTGACGTCTGTGTGTCTGTTTATCTATGTAATGCATGTTGTTGTTGTTGAGACCCAGACCGTCCAACCTACCAGAAAGGTGTAAGGTAACTGTTTGGACGGCCGGGAAGTGCCACCCAATTTGGACCGGAACCCAGTGGGGGAGGCATCCACAGGGACCGTACCCTCCTTCCCCTACCACCAACCTCTCGGAAGGACTTACGGACCCACATGTTTAACGTGATCGTACTCTGCGTGAACACGGCGGCAGTTTTGGCAGTGGCTGGAATCGAACCCGGGCCTACCGAGTGCAACTCCAGCGCGCTAACTAATGGGCTACCGCGCCCCCTATGTAATGCATGTGTCCACTCTAACTCAAAAACTAAATGACCACATTTAAAATTTTTTTATTTTTTTTACTTTTACTTTTTCGTTTTCTTTTCAATTTTACTTTTTTCTCATTCATGCTACTCCGCCTTTGAAAATACGTCCAGTTATCAAATGAAAACGAAATTTGAATTAAAAGTACAAATTCAGTGTAATTTTAAAAGATAATGCTTGTTACTTTGTGCAATTTAACTGAATTTAATGAATTATTAAAGAAATAAAGTAAAAATGAATTTGATTTTGTTGCGAAAGTCATGTGCTGTCCACATTAAGGTTTTTAAATGTTTGTCTATCAAATTCTTGTTTGCATTCATTGCTGCTTATTCTGTAAAAATGGTACTTTCATCAAAATTGAACAAATTGTTTCGATATTTTTTGTTTAAAATTTTTTATTCCTTATGTGATATTTTTATGCATTCTTGGTTATTATTTATTCGTTATTCGTTTACTTTAGCCAAGTGCCTCTAGTAACTATTAAATATTTTAGCCAAGTGCCCTAGTAACTATTAAATATTTTAGTCAAGTGCCCTAGTAACTATTAAATATTTTAGCCAAGTGCCCTAGTAACTATTAAATATTTTAGTCAAGTGCCCTAGTAACTATTAAATATTTTAGCCAAGTGCCCTAGTAACTATTAAATATTTTAGCCAAGTGCTCTAGTAACTATTAAATATTTTAGCCAAGTGCCCTAGTAACTATTAAATATTTTAGCCAAGTGCCCTAGTAACTATTAAATATTTTAACCAAGTGCCCTAGTAACTATTAAATATTTTAGCCAAGTGCCCTAGTAACTATTAAATATTTTAGCCAAGTGCTCTAGTAACTATTAAATATTTTAGCCAAGTGCCCTAGTAACTATTAAATATTTTAGCCAAGTGCCCTAGTAACTATTAAATATTTTAGCCAAGTGCCCTAGTAATTATTAAATATTTTAGCCAAGTGCCCTAGTAACTATTAAATATTTTAGCCCAGTACCCTAGTAACTATTAAATATTTTAGCCAAGTGCCCTAGTAATTATTAAATATTTTAGCCAAGTGTCCTAGTAACTATTAAATATTTTAGCCAAGTGCCCTAGTAACTATTAAATATTTTAACTTACCTACAATACATGGTAATGTATAGGAAAAGTATAGTAATCATTTCGAAATTCGGAACTAGAGTTCCTGAAGGATCTACGTACTTCAGACACGAAACTAAGAAACACGAAAAAATATTTTTAGCGTGACGTTTCTATGTGTGTGTTTGTGAGTAATGTCTGTCTGTGTAATGTATGTATCCACCCAGCTCAAAAACTATTCGACGAAATTTTACGAAATTTGGAATATATTTTTAATTGTGGATTACTCTGGCTCTGATAAGATTTTGGTACGATTAGAAAAAATCAAACTTGCATTTCTCTACAAAATGTCTTTCAAAAGTCGTCAAAATCTTAAATAAAAATTCTATATGCTGAAATGTATCAAATAAATGCTTGTTTTATAGGTATTGTTTGACGACGAAAATAATAAGACCAATTCCAGAACTCTAGGTCTAACCGTTCTTAAGATATTTCAGTCTATTTTTGCATTTTTTGCAACGACGCCTGTGAAAATACTTCCAGTCGCCAAATGAAAACGAAATTTGAATTAAAACTCTAAATTCAGACTAATTTTATATAATTATCCATGGGATTGTATGCAAGTAAACTCCATTTAAGAAAGAGAAAATGAATTTTAGTCCGTAGAGAAAGTCATATGCTGCCCGCATCAGATTTTTTAACATCTTGATGACTTTACATTATTGCATAGCTATTGTATTGAACTTAGTTTGTGTTATGTGTGGTGTTTTGGAAATGTTAGTTCTTTGTTGAATGAATATTTATAAACAGAAATTCATAAATATTTTTGCTGTGTGAGTCACTTGGGGGTTACTCTGTTGGGTCATCAGGTCAAAACAGTGTCTTTACTTAACAAACACTAAGCAGGAACTAAGGTGCTAGGAGACAGCAGTTCGGACCTGGCCTACCTCTCGGTTTACAGGTTTAGTTCCGCACCCCTGAGGTTCTTACGGACCCACATGTTTAACCTGATAGTACTCCGCGTGAACACGGCGGCAGTATTTTTTTTTTTTTTTTTTTGCAGCGGAGGGAATCGAACCCGGGTCCCTCAATATACCCGCGCGCTGACTAGTGGGCTACCACGCCCCAGGAACTAAGGTGCTGGACGCAAAAACAGAGAAATACACACATTTCTTTAATAAACAAAAATGTATATTTTTCTTGCACATTTACTATTTAAATATAATATAAATAGAATCTTATTATTTCGAAATATTTCTTTGCCTACCGTCTATAATTTGATATTTTTTTGTATGATTTCGGACATTTTTGAAAATTAGCTTGAGCAAATTTTTAAGCAATTGCACACATAGAAACTCAGTTACCTTACACCTTTCTGGTAGGTCGGACGGTCTGGGTCTCAACAACAACACATAGAAACTCTTATTCAGCATGGTAGAGCCCCAAACAGGCAACATTTTGTTTTGGAGAATGTTATATTATATTAGAATTTGTTTGACTACATACGGTTTTGTACATAAATCAACTCAAAAAGTAATTCGAAAGTTGAATTAAAACTCAAAAATCAGTTTAATTTCAAATAATTATCCATGTTATTTTATAAAAATAAACTCAATTTAATGAATAAAGAAAGATAAATCAATTTGAGTCTGCAGGAAAAGTCATATCCTGCCCGCATTAGATTTTTTTTAACGGTACTCATATATTGGTGACTTCACATTATTGCATAGCTATTATGTGGAACTTGGTTTGCATTATTGTTGGTGTTTTGAAAATTGCTGTGCTTAGATGAATGGATATTTGATAAGTAAACAAAAATTTGTGCAATTAAGAATTCTTAAAAATTGATCCTGTTAAAAATGTATTTCGTTTTCATTTCATATGTCTGAAATATGTTTACAAAAATAAAAATCTGATGTGGGCAGCACATGACTTTCCCTGCAGACTCAAATTCATTTTTCCTTTATTTCTTTAATAATTCATTAAATTGAGTTTAATTGCACAAAATAACGCTAAATTTGCATTTTTAGTTCAATTTCTGTTTTTATTTGGTAATTGGACATTTTTCCAAAAGTGGCATAACTAAATGAGAAAAATCTCAAATATCTCGAGAACGGTTAGTCCTAGAGTAATAGAGTTGTTCTTATTCTTTTCCTCATCAAAAATTACGTATAAAATAAGCATATAATTGATATATTTGCACATACGTAGCTTTTTTTCAGATTTTGGCGATTTTTGAGGGCCATTTCGTTAAAAAAGGCAGGTTGTTCTTTTGCGAATAATACGAAAATCTAATCAGCACCAAAGCATCGTACAAGTAACTTATCTACCAAATTTTATGAAATTTAGTCAATTAGTATTTTAGCTAGAGTGGATACATGAAATTTTTACGGGCCATTTCGCAAAAATAGGCGGGATGTGTTTTTACGAATCGTACCAAAAACTAATAAGCACCAGGGTCATACCCAAGTGACTTACCTACCAAATTTTATGAAATTCGGTCCATAAGTTTTTGAGTTAGAGTGGATACATACATTGAACAGACACACAGACAGACACACACACAGACGTCACGCTAAAAATAGTTTTTTCGTATTTTAAAGGTCTCGAAACGTATAGATCCGTCGAAAACTCGAGTTGTGATTTTCGTCATGATTCCAATACTTTCTCTATACATTACCATGTATTGCAGGGAAAGTAAAAATCAGTGAAACTTAATTCATGTTTGATGCAGTTTTTAGAAACAAACACGCAAATATAATGATACAAGCATTATATCTAGCCCTTACAGAGAAACGTGTATCGCGTGAAACTAGCATAGCGATTGGATTGGCCAATGCTTGTAACTCATACTTTTTAAAAGCGGACCTTCTTTGCTTATTTAGACAGCGTTGTTCTAAAGCGAAATCGATTGTAGGACGCACTTTAATCTCAGTACCACCAACAGAAAGAAAAAAACCTTTAATTTTAAGAAAAGAATTGAATGAAAAGCTAAATTAGATCTAATTTCTTTTTATTATAATAGAATTTAATTTACTAACAACACTAGTATTTATTAGTAGGTATGTTGTTCATAATACAAATATAAAGCTGCTGCTTGTGAGAATAAAATTCTACTAGCATGTCAATAAAAATTTCGGAATTATTCTGATCTTCTCGCTGTAAGGCAAGTCAATTATACTCAAATACCACATACAGACTAAGTATGTACACAGTATTTAAGTATGGATTATAAGATCTCTTGGACTGACTGTAATTGGATAAGTACGTACTGCTCATTCAAATCTGAATTATGATCATCATTTAAAATTATTTTTACTCGCTTCAGCGTGTTCAAGAATTATACTAGGCTGATTTTCATGTTTTTATTTATAAACGAAATAATTTCGGAACTCGCCAAATGTCGCCAAATTGGCGATAAAGATTAAAATCTGGAAACCCTCCTCCTAGCGCCATCTTCTGGCAACCCTAGATAAAGATTAAAATCTGGAAACCCTCCTCCTAGCGCCATCTTCTGGCAACCCTAGGCTCACGTTATGGGAAAGGGCGCCTATGGTTGCTTTCTCCATCTGGTCTTCGAAAGAGATGAAAGAGAAGACTCTAACTGGTGAATATTACACGTGGGCAACAATAGATCTGATTTTAGTGCATTCTCAGAATCAATTACGTAGATTTTCTCGATTTTATTTTGAAGTAAAAAACACCTTTCTTGAAGTAGGTTTATATTTTAACCTGAATTTAGCCTGTGATGTGCTAAGTTCTAGTTCACTTCTGGTCCATTATGCTATTATTTCTATTTCATATTGCTAGCCAGTCTATTATGCTATTTACTACAGTTAAAAAATTTAAAAATCTGATGTGGGCAGCACATGACTTTTTTTACAAACTCAAATTTCTTTTCTTTTCCATAATCCATTACATTAAGTTTAATTGCACAAAAAACCACGGATAAATCATTTTAAATTTCGCTGAATTTACAGTTTTATTTAGTTTACTTTTTAATTTGATGATTTGACGTATTTTCAAATAGGCAACGTGGCAAAAATGCGAAGAAATAAACTAAAATATCTCGAGTGCGGTCTGTCCTAGAATTATGGGGTTGGTCTTATTCTCTTCGGTGTCAAAAATAATTATGTATAAAACAAGCATTTAATTGATACATTTGAGCATATGTAGTCTTTTATTTCAGAATTTGACAGTTTTTTTTGAGCCATTTCGCAAAAAAAAAAAAAGCAGGCCCTTTCTATCTGAATCGTAACAAAATCTAATCAGCCCCAGGGTACTCCACAAGTGACCTACGTACCGCATTCTATGAAATTTAGTCAATTAGTTTTTCATTTGAATTGTCACTCATTACTTGTTGTGAAATCTTTGCAACCGGTTCAGCAAATATGATTAAAAAGAAAAAAAAATCGAAGTATTGGGAAAAGGTGAAAATACAAATATCCAGAACTAGAACTACTCGACGTTCCCCTGTATTTAAAATGCAAACGTCTGATTAAAATTACACCAGAATTCACAGCGAATTCTTGAAAACCGAAGAACGATTTATTAATTCGTCAGTATAGGAAAAAAAGAAAATCCCACTAGTGACGTCAAAACTTACGCAATCTTGTGTTACATACGTTATCTCCAGCAATCCGTAGCAACAAACTCGTCTCGTATTGTCCAAAAATAGGAAAACTGCCATAAGGAAACATATTTCTCGCTTTCTGACACGTGGTTGATTTCAAAATTGCAAAATTTTTAAACCCACTTAAAAAATTAAAAAAAAAAAAATCAGAAATGCAGCAATTGATTCTTCATTAAGATATACTTCTATATTCATGCCGAAAATTAGAACCGTGTGAACCTACTACAATTGTCTGATTCGAGGAGGGTAAAAAGAAATGGCTTAAAATACGCATATTTTGATGTTTAAAACGATAAATATGAAAGAATTGTCCATCGCATTCGGTTCAAAGCTGGAAGAAAAGAACATTCTTCCATTTTCCCGATGCAGCCAAGATGGAAACTCTGCAACAATATTTTCGATCGCTAAACACCCAATGCGAGTGAAAATTGCTCGAAATAGCTCTTTATATATATATATATATATATAATAGAAGATTTTTATGATTACTTGTAATATATATATACCCGAGAAATACCAAAGAAAATTGCTTGTAAACTGAAGGTAAAGGTAAATAAATTGCAAAACAGAAGCCTAGTGTAGCACGATGAGCTATGGAAGAAATTTGGAAATTGAATAAATGGAATCTAGTGAAAATAAAAGGAATAAAATGAATATGAAAAGCATTTCTGAAACCATGTACGTTATCAAGGGCCATACATGTTTCATTAATGCTGATTCTACGTTTCTGTTAACACTACTGTAAAATGTATTACAGAAATAATGTAAATGGCCCGACGTAGAAGAAAAAACAAAGTGGATCAAATACACAAAAAAATCAAACATGAATATAAAATATTCTGTAACACTAGCTTGTGGCTAATTATTTAAATGAGGATGCAAAGTATTATAAAGTAATATCAAAAGAATATAATGAAAATAAAATGAATAATATATCTACCCCATGTACTGTGGTACTTCTGGAAAAGCATGTGTATTACCAACCATCTCTGAACTGGTTACAGTG
This sequence comes from Amaurobius ferox, assembly GCA_951213105.1. Classification (NCBI taxonomy): domain Eukaryota; kingdom Metazoa; phylum Arthropoda; class Arachnida; order Araneae; family Amaurobiidae; genus Amaurobius; species Amaurobius ferox. The sequence goes on from OX578146.1 coordinate 53,934,338, forward strand.
AATTTTTGTTACTGACTAAGCAGTTTTCTCAAAGCAGGTTACAGTGAATTATACAAAATTTTTAACTGTTAGAAGAAGACATGGAGATTATGAATTATTTAGAAATGTTAGAGTATGATCTGTCAATATGTTGCTGTAATTGTTGCAAGTTTTTAATTTAAATTTAAAATGTGTTTTAATAAAAGAAAAAATAAGATTGGGCGGACAGTTATTTGTGATAACGGTGTTGATGAATTTATGAAGATGTTCTTTGTAGAAACAAGGTGTGCTTAACATTTTGATTCTTAATAACTGGTTATTAATAATATTTCTATATACAGATTTGGAAAGATTGGAAGAGAAATGTTGAAGTTTATTTACTTTGAAGTTATAAGTTTCTGTTTTGTCATAGATTTTAAATTTTATTGTATTTGCATTTTTAATTGTTAAACTAACGTCTAGAAAATTGATCCAGTTGGTATATATATATATATATATATATATGTATTGTATATATATATTGTATATATACACTGCTGGCCAATTGCTAAGGACGGATGAGACTATCACCCATAGCAACCACAAAATGAAAGGATTCAAAATGTGAAAAATTAGAATAAGTGCTGGATGCAGTCAGAAGAGGTGTGTGTATGCAGATGTTTCATTTCCACGCCCGTTCGTCATGTGACAGCTCTGATAAGAGATTTAAAGGATTTGACGCGAGCCAACGGCTCTACCGTGCTGAAAACACCGGTTTCCGTTAGATCACCGAAGTTAAGCAGCATTGGGCGCGGATAGTACTTGGGTGGGTGACCACCTGGGAACATTGTGTGCTGTTGGTTCATTTAGTCGACGTGGTGGCCGAATGGTTAAGGTGAGCGTTTCCAGCGATCGATCGGCCACCACGTTATGGGTTCAAGTCCCACGTAAGACATGGATGTTGTGTGTTGTGCGCGCAGTGTGTTCTGCCCCCCTCTCGTGCGCCTGGGACAACGTCCTAGGACGGCAAAATGGTTCACGATTTCGGCCGTACATAGGGCAAAACGACGTAGAGTCTGGTGCCTGGCCATTGAAAAAAAAAGGATTTTACGCCTGGGGACAATTCTTGTTCCAACTGAAAGTTTTACAGGAAATATTTCATTGACAAACTTGACATTTTCGGTATGTATTCCTGATATCACTTAGATAATTTTACGCGTGGCCGTATTATTGGAAAGATCGAAGAAGGACAAAAAATAACAGATGTTGCCAGGGAGTTCGACATCCCACACAGCTATGTTTCACGGCTGTGGCAAGCATTTAAAACAACTGCAATGTGTAGCGAGCGTCACGAGGGAGGTCGTGTTAGAAGTACGACGCCTGCAGGAGACAGGTACATTATCCTATCGGCAAACAGGGAACGGCGCACCACAGTTCAGCAGGTGGCAAATCAGTTTCTTGCTACCACAGGACAGCGGATCTACCGAAAAACTGTAGCCAGACGTTTGAGAGAAAGAGGACTATATCCCCGCAGACCTGTTGTGTGTGTGCCATTGTCCAGACTGCACCGTACCGCCCGTTTGCAATGGTGTCGTGAGCACCGCAATTGGGCCGAACAGGACTGGGCTTGCGTACTATTCTCAGATGAGAGTAGGTTCAGTCTGTCATCGGATTGTAGACGCCAACTGATCTGATGTGAGAGTGGTACTGCTTATCGTTCAGAAAATATCCAGGTAAGGGACCGATATCCGACATGCAGTATCATGGTATGGGCCGGTATCATGATCAATGGCCGCAACCCCTACACGTGGTTGCAACTGGGACTATGAATGGCCAACGATACATTGATAAAGTTCTACTGCCTCATAATAAAAATTTAAATTTTGTATTTCTTCAAATTTAATCCCTTGACAATTTTATGGATTTCATAAAATTTTGTACCTTTTTTCTGCAACTTTGTAATTTGTTATATATACCTAAGATCAATATTTAAGGAATAAAAATCGAGGTCAATGTTTTTGGGACACCCTATATATATAAATAAAAAATCTGATGTGGGCAGCACATGACTTTCCCTGCATACTCAAATTCATATTTTCTTCATTTCTTTAATAATTCGTTAGATTGAGTCTTATTGCACCAAATAACACTAAATTTGCATTTTTAATTCAAATTTTGTTTTTATTTGGTAATTGGACATTTTCCTGAAATCGGCGTAACAAAAATGCAAGAAATCTCAAATATCTCGAAAACGGCTAGTCCTAAAGTGTAATGGAGTTTGTTATATTCTTTTCCTCGTCAAAAATTGCGTATAAAACAAAAATTCATTTGATATATTCCAGCATATATAGTCTTTTTCTTTCGATTTTGGCGATTTTTCGGGCCATTTCGTTAAAAAAGGCGGGTTGCTCTTTTCCGAATTGTACCAAAATCTAATCAGCACCACTGTATCCCACAAGTAACCTATCTACCAATTTTTGTAAAATTTGGTCAATTAGTAGTTTAGCTAGTGTGGATACATGAAATTTGTGCCGGCCATTTCCTTAAAAAAGGCAGGTTGTTCTTTTCCGAATCGTACCAAAATCTAATCAACACCAGGGTCGACCACAAGTGACTTATCTACCAAACTTTATGAAATTTAGTCTACTAGTTGAGTTAGAGTGGAAATATAAAATTTTTGCGGGCCATTTCGTAAAAAAAAGCCAGTAGTTCTTTTCCGAATCGTATCAAAATTTAATCAGCAGCAGGGTGACTTACAAGTGACTTATGTACTAAATTTTGTAAAATTTGATCAATTAGTTTTTCAGTTACAGCGGATACAGGCAATTTTTGAGGGCCATTTCGCAAAAAAGGCGGGTTCGTTTATTCCGAATAGTACCCAAAACTAATCAGCACCAGGGTCACATACAAGTGACTTACCTACCAAGTTTTATGAAATTCGGTCCATTAGTTTTTGAGTTAGAGTGGATACATACATTGCACAGACAGACAGACAGACACACACACACACAGACGTCATGCTAAAAATAGTTCTTTCGTATTCTATAGGTATCGAAACGTGTAGATTCATCGAAAACTTGAGTTGTGATTTTCGACATGATTCCAATACTTTCCCTATACATTGCCATGTATTGCAGGGAAAGTAAAAACTGATATTTAAAAATTGATACTTATAAGCGAAAACTATACATAAACTACTGTAAGTACAAAAAAAACCCCATCTCTAGCACATCCAGTACAAATAAGTGTTAACCTAAGTAACAATAAACCAAGACTAATAGGATAAAAATAGTAGGTAATTTATCACTCTAATGGTAAAAATCTGATGTGGGCAGCACATGACTTTCCCTGCAGACTCAAATTCATATATTTTTTTTTCTTTAATAATTCATTAAATTGAGTTTAATTGCACAAAATAACACTAAATTTGCATTTTTAATTCAATTTCTGTTTTTATTTGGTAATTAGACATTTTTCTAAAAGTGGCATAACTAAATGCGAAAAATCTCAAATATCTCGAGAATGGTTAGTCCTAGAGTAATAAAGTTGTTTTTATTATTATCCTCAATAAAAAATTACATATAAAACAAGCATTTAATTGATATATTTAAACATACGTAGCTTTTTTTAGATTTTGCGAGTTTTGAGGGCCATTTCGTAAAAAAAGGCAGGTTGTTCTTTTCCGATTAATATCAAAATCTAATCAGCACCAGAGTAGCATACAAGTAACTTATCTACCAAATTTTGTGAAATTTGGTCAATTAGTATTTTAGCTAGAGTGGATACATGAAATTTTTACGGGCCATTTGGCAAAAAAGGCGGGTTCTGTTTTTATGAATCGTACCAAAAACTAATCAGCACCAGAGTCATATCCAACTGACTTACCTGCCAAATTTTATGAAATTCGGTCCATTAGTTTTTGAGTTAGAGTGGATACATACATTGCACAGACAGACACACAGACAGACAGAAACACACACACATACAGACGTCACGTGAAATTTGGTTTTTTCGTATTCTAGAGGTCTCGAAACGTGTAGATCCGTCGAAAATTCGAGTTGTGATTTTCGGCATGATTCCAATACTTTCCCTATACATTACCATGTATTGCAGGGAAAGTAAAAATCTGATGTGGGCAGCACATGACTTTCCCTGCAGACTTATATTAACGTTCTCTTTATTTTAATTAAATTTATTTCACTTTTAATTCAATTTTCGTTCTCATTCGGTAACCGGGCTTATTTTCAAAGGTGGCGTAGGGAAAGTACGAAAAACTAAAATATCTCGAGAACGGCTAGTCCAAGTGTAATGTGGTTGGTTTTATTTTTTTCGTCGTTAAAAATTACGTATTAAATCAGCATTTAATGGATATATTTGAGTATACCCAGTTCTTTAGTTTAGATTTGGACGATTTTTGCGGGCCATTTTGCAAAAAAAGGCAGGTCATTTCTTTGCGAATCGTACCAAAATCTAATCAGCACCAGGGTAACCCAGAAGTGACTCATCTACCGAATTTTGTGAAATTCGGCCCATTAATTTTTCAGTTAGAGTGGATACAAGCTTTTGCGGGCCATTTCGCAAAAAAAAGGCGGGTTCTTTTATCCCGAATCGTACCCAAAACTAATCAGCACCAGACTCGCTCACAAGTAACTTACCTACCAAATTTTGTGAAATTTGGTCCATTAGTTTTTTAGTTAGAGTGGATACAAAATCTGCACAGACAGACAGACAGACACACAGACAGACAGACACACACACAGACGTCACGCTAAAAATAGTTTTTTCGTATTCTAGAGGAAACGTGTAGATCCGTCGAAAACTCGAGTTGTGATTTTCGGCATGATTCCAATACTTTCCCTATACATTATCATGCATTGCAGGGAAAGTAAAAATCTGATGTGGGCAGCACATGACTTTCCCTGCAGACTTATATCCACGTTCTATTTATTTCAATTAAATGTAATTCACTTTTAATTCAATTTTCGTTCTCATTTGAAAACTGGACTTATTTTCAAAGGTGGGGTGGAAAAATACGATAAAAACTAATATATCTCGAGAACGGCTAGTCCTAGTGTAATGGGGTTGGTCTTATTCTTTTCTTCGTTAAAAGTTACGCACTAAACAAGCATTTAATGGATATATTTGAGCATACGTAGCTCTTTAGTTTAGATTTTGGAAATTTTTGCGGGCCATTCTACAAAAAAAGGCAGATTATTATTTTCTGAATCATACCAAAATCTAATCAGCACCAGGGTGACCTATAAGTGACTTATCTACCGAATTTTGTGAAATTCGGTTCATTAGTTTTTCAGCTAGAGTGGATACAAGCTTTTGCGGGCCATTTCGGAAAAAAAGGCGGGTTTTTTTATTCCGAATCGTAACCAAAACTAATCAGCACCAGCCCCGCCCACAAGTGACTTACCTACAAAATTTTGTGAAATTCGGTCCATTAGTTTTTTAGTTAGGGTGGATACAAAATCTGCACAGACAGACAGACAGACACACAGACAGACAGACAGACACACACACAGACGTCACGCTAAAAATGGTTTTTTCGTATTCTAGAGGTCTCGAAACGTGTAGATCCGTCGAAAACTCGAGTTGTGATTTTCGGCATGATTCCAATACTTTCCCTATACATTACCATGTATTGCAGGGAAAGTAAAAATCTGATGTGGGCAGCACATGACTTTCCCTGCAGACTTATATCCACGTTCTCTTTATTTTAATGAAATTTATTTCACTTTTATTCAATTTTCGTTCTCATTCGGTAACCGGGCTTATTTTCAAAGGTGGCGTAGGGAAAGTACGAAAAACTAAAATATCTCGAGAACGGCTAGTCCTAGTGTAATGGGGTTGGTCTTATTCTTTTCGTCGTTAAACATTACGTATTAAACGGGCATTTAATGGATATATCTGAGTATACCTAGTTCTTTAGTTTAGATTTTGAAGATTTTTGCGGGCCGTTTTGCATAAAAAGGCAGGTTATTTTTTTCCGAATCGTACCAAAATCTAATCAGCACCAGAGTGACCTATACGTGACTCATCTACCGAATTTTGTGAAATTCGGTCCATTAGTTTTTCAGCTAGAGTGGATACAAACTTTTGCGGGCCATTTCGCAAAAAAAGGCGGGTTATTTTATTCCGAATCGTACCCAAAAGTAATCAGCACTAGCCCCGGCCACAAGTGACTTACCTACCAAATTTTGTGAAATTCGGTCGATTAGTTTTTTAGTTACAGTGGATACAAAATCTGCACAGACAGACAGACAGACACACAGACAGACACACAGACAGACAGACAGACAGACAGACAGACAGACAGACACACAGACACACGCACAGACGTCACGCTAAAAATGGTTTTTTCGTATTCTACAGGTCTCGAAACGTGTAGATCCGTCGAAAACTCGAGTTGTGATTTTCGGCATGATTCCAATACTTTCCCTATACATTACCATGTATTGCAGGGAAAGTAAAAAGGGGGATGAGGGGAATAACTAATGGAATGATAAAATACAAGCGAAAAGGACATAAATATAAATGCATGCAAAAATCATTAGTAAATATATGATTATATATAAAATATATATATATATATATAATATGAAAGGGCAAACATGGCAAAAAAGAGATAAGCAATAACAATTAGCTCAAGATTAAAGATCAAAACAAGGAGAACAAAAAATTTAAACTAATAAATGATGACAAGACCATGCCATTAGACTGTATGCTTACAACATAAAAAATCTGATGTGGGCAGCACATGACTTTCCCTGCAGACTTATATTAACGTTCTCTTTATTTTAACTAAATTTATTTCACTTTTAATTCAATTTTCGTTCTCATGCGGTAACCGGGCTTATTTTCAAAGGTGGCGTAGGGAAAGTACGAAAAACTAAAATATCTCGAGAACGGCTAGTCCTAGTGTAATGGGGTTGGTCTTATTCTTTTCGTCGTTAAAAATTACGTATTAAATCAGCATTTAATGGATATATTTGAGTATACCCAGTTCTTTAGTTTAGATTTGGACGATTTTTGCGGGCCATTTTGCAAAAAAAGGCATGTCATTTTTTTCCGAATCGTACCAAAATCTAATCAGCACCAAGGTAACCCATATGTGACTCATCTACCGAATTTTGTGAAATTCGGTCCATCAGTTTTTCAGTTAGAGTGGATACAAGCTTTTGCGGGCCATTTCGTAACAAAAGGCGGGTTCTTTTATTCCGAATCGTACCCAAAACTAATCAGCACCAGACTCGCTCAGAAGTAACTGAACTACCAAATTTTGTGAAATTCGCTTCTTTAGTTTTTTAGTTAGAGTGGATAAAATATCTGCACAGACAGACAGACACACAGACAGACACACACACAGACGTCACGCTAAAAATAGTTTTTTCGTATTCTAGAGGTCTCGAATTGTGTAGATCCGTCGAAAACTCGAGTTGTGATTTTCGGCATGATTCCAATACTTTCCCTATACATTACCATGTATTGCAGGGAAAGTAAAATTGGTTGTTAAACCGGAATTGCACACTCACCAGGACAGCCATGCAATCCGAATTAAAACCGAAAGAATAGCCAGTTTCTGACAATGGCGATATTATATAACTATATACCCCGTTGGGACTGTCTACTGGCTAAGGGAAGGAAAATAATAAAATCCAAAAGATTTAAAAAATAGAAATAGAAACTTACAGATATATATATATATGTACAGGGTGATTATAATTAAAGTTCCCGGTTTGAAAATGGTCTCAAATAAAAAGCACTGGTCAGAATGATTTGAAATTTTACGTGACCACTCGTGGAGCAATGGAATTTTGTTTGGTGAAGAAAAAACAGTAGTTCAAAAAGCCGCCGCTAGGTGAATAATTGACGCTTTACTACACTAGAATGCAATATAAAAGTAATAAACGTTGACTTACTCATTGGCTAATGACGTAATAAATATTCAATATGCTGTCCTTCGAATACTGAATTAAAAGTCGATCTTTCATCATCGTATGCATGCAAGTAATAAAAAAAAATTTCATCCATTGAAACAAAGTTAAATTCTAAACAAACGTAAGCCGTATCTTTTTCTCACAAAAAGTGGATTTAACTTGTTTTGCATAATTGCTCTTCAAATGCTGCTGCAAATTTGCATAAGACAATGACGTTGCAGTAAACGTTTGCTATAAAAAAGGAAGAGTGGAACTTGTTTCTCATAACTTAACGAAAAATCTCTATTGTTCTGTCGCAATGACTCTATCATTAAAAGATCGTTCGTCATATGATGAGTAAGTCAACGTTTATTACTTTTGTATTGCATTCTAGTGCAGTAAAGCACCAATTATTCGCCTAGCGGCGACTTTTTGAACTACTGTCTTTTTCTTCACCAAACAAAATTCCATTGCTATCATTAAAAGATAGTTCGTCATATGATGAGTAAGTCAACTTTTATTACTTTTGTATTGCATTCTAGCGTAGTAAAGCGCCAATTATTCTCCTAGCGGCGACTTTTTGAACTACTGTCTTTTTCTTCACCAAACAAAATTCCATTGCTATCATTAAAAGATAGTTCGTCATATGATGAGTAAGTCAACGTTTATTACTTTTGTATTGCATTCTAGTGTAGTAAAGCGCCAATTATTCTCCTAGCGGCGACTTTTTGAACTACTGTCTTTTTCTTCACCAAACAAAATTCCATTGCTATCATTAAAAGATAGTTCGTCATATGATGAGTAAGTCAACGTTTATTACTTTTGTATTGCATTCTAGTGTAGTAAAGCGCCAATTATTCTCCTAGCGGCGACTTTTTGAACTACTGTCTTTTTCTTCACCAAACAAAATTCCATTGCTCCACGAGTGTTCACGCAAAATTTCAAATCATTCTGACCAGTGCTTTTTATTTGAGACCATTTTCAAACCGGGAACTTCAATAATAATCACCCTGTATATATATATCAATAAATAAATCGAATTTGAATTTAAAAGAAAAGTTTGGATATGTCTTGTTTTTCACCTAAAGTATCACACCTAAAGGGTCACTGTATCGAGTGTCTTAGCTGTATGCTTAGATTTTCCCACTACACGACCGACATACAAACATACAGACATCTTCTTTTATCATGTAAGATAAACCAATAAAATTGACCCAGCAAAATTTGGTAATCGAATTAAAATGTTCGATATTGAGGTTAGCATTGTATTTTTTATATAGAATTATTTTACTCGTTTTCCTCTTTATTTCATAGGATTGATTCTTTACATCGTTTTATCCTGTGACCTGTTTTTAAAACCATCTATGTGTTTGTTTTATTCTTCATTTTATTCAGTTGGGAGTCCTTCCCTACAAGTCGATAGAAAATTTATCGTTTTTACGGATGAAATATTCAAGGGAAAAAGAAAATAGCCTCATAAATAGAATGGAATCACATAATATCTTTTAGGCTTTGTTGCATATTTTTTCAATATTTTTTTTGTACTTTGATTTTAAGAATGCAATATATTGACTTTTGTCATTCAAATGTGTGATAAGCTTTATCAGGGTGTCTTGTACACATAACTAAAAACGCCCGAGACGCTTATAAATACTAATTGAAGATTCTAAAACGTAAGATGTGTTCACTTCATGACTTTCCCATACAGACTCACGTATATATTGTGAGGAAACAATAACACAAATTGATCTTTGCTTAACCCGATTAAGCAAAAATTCTATAATATTTTTGTTGCTATTATCTAAAATAAGCGTATGAAATTTCATGAAAATTGTTTGATTCTTTCGAGAGGTATCGTGCTGTCTGTGGAAATGTAAAATTTATAATATCTCGAGAACGGTTGGTGAAAACGTCTAAACAATGGTGTTCACTAAAGTTTAATTAAAAGTAATCACAAAGGAATTAGACATGTGATAATGGTAAGTATTTTTAATTGTTTTATGATTTTTTTTATTTTAGATAAAAGACGTGCAAGATCTGTGGAATGGGCCAGTTAGCGTTAAAAAAATGATTTCTTTCGAATTTAAATAATATATAAATCCAATATGAAATAGTTGTTTTGTAAAATTTTTAACGGATTTTTTTTAAAGTTTTCTCGATTTTTAATTTTGAATTTAAATTGAAGATCCCCATCTGATGATAAGAAAGATGAATCATGCATAAGGCTCTGATTATGAAACACTTTCCATTTGAAATGCAATTTCATTTAAACGCCTCTAAAATGCATTACATTCTCACGCTGATATATTTTAAATTATCACAGTACTACAATAATTTATTATATTTGAAAACCTAAAACTTCCTCGAAAAAAAAAAATGAACTTTATTCAAATGACGCCATCGAAATATAAATCGTTTGGCTCTCTATGTAAAAGCAATAAATATTTCATTCATATCACTTTTAATCTCCAGAGCTAAATAATTTTGCGTTAAAAAATTCAGCAATTCTTATACAATTTATCTTACAATCACTTGTTTACATTCTGCATCAATTTAAATTAGCCTTCGTTGTAGAAATAATCAAAGTTTGTTGATCATTTAAACTAAAAAATATTGTAATTGCGTTGGCACAGAATATAGATGCACAGAAAATACGCAAAAACAAAGCCGTTTTAAGACGAATGCAACATTAAATATAAATTTAAAAGAACTTTAAGAATCACGGTTTTTACACTAGGAAAAAAGATGGATGCGATATTTTATTTTGAAGTGGGTCGCATGATCTCTTCATATAATATACGTGTAATTATTATTTTAATTTTTATTTAAAGAACTACTAAACATATTTTGCATAATGTTTTTTTACATGTTTTATGGGAGAATTTGAATATTTTCTAAATTTTCGAAACAATTTGTGAATTTCAAATTCGCTTAAAAAATGTTTGAAAAATTGGGTCCCATAGAAGTTCAATGTATTTCACTTTTTCAACCCGGGTTCAATCCTAAACTATAATTGGGTGATATTATTCATTTACTTTCCCATATGTCTTACAGACCGTTTCAACAACATATTTTCATTTTGATAAATTCATTTTTACTGTAGGTATCGTGCGAGAGGACTGACAGACAGACAGACAGAATGAACAAAGTCATAAACACTTTTCAACTATGTTGGAAAGTGTTAAAAATCAATAGACCTCGGACTTTTATGGATTGAAATAAATATACGAAATTTCATTCGATTTGCTCAATTTTTATCTTATTAATAATATTATAAATATATTAATATTATATATATAAAAAATATCGTCTCTTTATACGCACTGACATGATTTTAAAATGGTTAATAAAATAATGGCTTAAATTCAGGGAGGTTTAAATGGTGCGAGAGAACGACTGTCTAGAACAGTGTTTCTCTAACTTTTTTATTCGTGAATCACTTCCAAATTTTATTTATCTTTGTGGTCTCCCGTCTCCTCTAAACCTGAGGCACTGTTTTAGTTAGAATACAGTCGAATTGAGAAGTTTAGAATACTGGAAAGCAGAAGTTTTTATGACCCTTGAGAAATCCGTTGTACTCCTCCTTCCTGTAGGGGTCCATATGGTTCCTCTCGAGAACCGTTGAACTAGAAGGACGCCAGGTCTATTTGCTGTAAACATCGAGCAAATACAAACTTTGTGAAGTGAGCTACTTTGTGAAGGGTGGCCATTTTTAACACTTTGCAACAAAGTTGAAAAGTGTTTATGACTTTGTTCATTCTGTCTGTCTGTCTGTCTGTCCGTTAGCACGATAACTGCCGTAAAAATGACTTAATCAAAATGAAATTTTAGTATGTTGTTTAGACGGTCTGTAGGATCTATGGGAATTTAAATGAATAATATCACCCAATTAGTTTTGGATTGAACCCGGGTTGAAAAAATGAAATACATTGAGCCCTATGGGACCTAATTTTTCAAACATTTTTTAAGCGGATTTAAAATTCACAAATTGCTTCGAAAATTTTAGGTAATATTTAAATTGTTCCATAAAATATATAAAAAAAATTCAGCGAAATATATTCAGTAATTTTTTAAATAAAAATTAAAATAATAATAACACCTCTTATATGAAGCGATCACGTGTCCATGATATGAAAAGAACACGTGACCCACTTCAAAATGATATATGGCAACCATCTTGTCTCAAAATCGTGAGTTTTAAAGTTATTTTTAATTCATATTGAGTGTTGTATCCGTCCTAAAACCACTTTATTTTTGTTTAAATTCTGTGCATCTATATACTGAAACAACGCAATGACAATATATTTGAGATTAAATGCTCATCCAAATTTGATTATTTCTACAACGAAGCCTATTTTTCACCTATGTAAAATGTAAACAGCAAAATATGTAGAATGAGTTGTATTAGAATTGCTGTATTTCTTTAACACAAAATCATTTAGTTCATGGAGTCTCCGTAGCTGATATGAATGAAATATTCATTGATTTTATAAAGAGAAGGACGATTTCTTACGATGAAGTTTTACGCATAGAGTTTAATTACTTTTAGCTCCATGGTCTTAATTTTTAAATAAAATAAATTATTATAGTATTGTGATGAATGGCATGAATGGGAAATTATTTATGAATGAAATGCCGCTTTTACAGAGACAGCCAAGCATGTTATTTTTTCTATGACGTCATTTGAATGAATGAGTTGTTTTCGATGAAGTTTTCAAATATAATAAATTACCGTAGTATTATGATAATTTTAAAATTATTACCGAGGAATGTATCACATTTTAGAGATGTTTAAACCAGGCAATTTATATTTCAATGCCGTCATTTGAATGAAATTCATTTTTTTCGATGAAGGTTTAAGTTTTCAAATATAATAAATTAATGTAGTATTGTAATAAGTTTTAAAATATTACCGAGGAATGTATTGCATTTTAGACATGTTTAAATAAAATTGCATTGAAGTTGAAAAGTGTTTCATAATCATTGCTTTAAGCATGATTGATCTTTCTTGTTATATCTATCTTATCCATTTAAAAACAATAAATTCAGGCAAAATTTCTTGAAAGAAATTGTATTTAAAAAAAATTGGTATATAGTGAAAAAGAATTACCCTTTAAAGTATAATAAATTCAGGCAAAAATACGTGGAAGAAATTGCATTTTAAAAAATTGGTCTATAGTGAAAAAGAATTACCCAGAGTAAACCAATACAATTGATCAAACAAAATTTAACAATCGAATTAAAATGTTCGATATTGATGATAAAAATGTATTTTTTTTTTTATATAGAAATCTGTTTTTGTAGAAATTTTTTTTTTTGCTTTCAGGATCGATACTTTATGTCATTTTATTCTGTGACCTGTTTTTAAAGTCGCCTATGCGTTCTATTCTTCTATTGATTCAGTTAAGAGTCTCTTTCTGCCATCCGATAGGGAAGTTATCGCTTTTTTGGATAAAATGTTTGAGGGAGAAAGAAAAGTTTTATAAATAGAATGAAGTCACATAAAATGTGCTAGGGTTTGCCGTATCCGTTTTCAATGTTTTCTTTTAATATTTTGAGTTTATGAATAATATATATATTTTTTAGTCATTCAAATGGATAATGAGCTGTATCAGAGTATCTCGAACATGCATTTAAATGTAACAAAAAATTAGTCAGAAACCACTGTGAATGATTAGCGATACGAAAACTTATGTGTTCAATTTATGTAACTTCCCATGAAGGTTATAAGAAAACAATAACACAACAGTAATAGAACATTAATAGCAGAACAATAATACAAAAACAATAACACAACAATAATACAAAAACAATAACACAACAATAATTAAAAAACAATAATACAAAATAATAAAAATAACACAAATGCAATGAACAACAATTACACAAAACAATAAATAGAAGCAATAACATAAAAACAACAAACAACAGCAATGAAAAAACCTCAATAAACATCAACAATAATACAAATTAGAGCTATCTTATTCAATCAAACTGAAAATCAACATGTTTTTTGGCTTTTTCATTTTTGATTCAAAATATCTTAGGGCGCCGATGTATGGAGTAAATCATGAAAAAAAGGTGAAGGGATGAAACGAAAGTTTGCAACGGACGGAAGTGATATCATACTGTCGCAAATAACTAACAAAAAGCTATTGTTATATTTTAAAGGTGTTTGATCATGGTAATCTCGGCAATGAATTTTGTGGAATATTGTCAATTTGGCGAATTCTAGAAGCTTTTCAGATTTTGAAGATTTTCTACGAACTTCACGTGCTTTTCCCAGAACTTTCTTCAGAGTTTGTATAAGCTCGTCATCGTTCAGTAGGACAGTTAAAGTGGAACGAGTAAAAGTATTTGCCGAACTCAATATAGAACCCAATATGCAATTTTATCTTTTGATTATATATATATCAATTTCGTAAATGTCTCCTAGCTGGGAAGTAACATTTACAGTAATCAATTGCTTTTACCACGAGGTTGGGAGTTGCAAGAGCGATGTTATGTGATACGAGTAACAGTTTCGAAAATAGCACCTTCATGTTTGTGAATTAGCTGAGCCTTTATGTTCTGTTTTATTGTGTCGAAAGGTTGTTTTATGACTTTGTTGTGTAGCTAGAAAGTCAGTCACTGGATATTGTTTCTGTTTACAAGTATTTTTACGTTGAATAAAATTTATGATATCTAAATATTCGGACATTTTTGTGTACAGATGATGTTCACGCATTTTTTAAATGATTTTGATAAACAAAAATAATAACAAGAACAAAAACTATAAAGGAAATATTTTGCGATTATTATATGAAAACAAAATTATCGTCTGCTAATTAAGTAGTGCCTACATAAAAAATAACAACCTTCGATCGAAGATTATGTTTTTGCTTTTTCAAAGATAAACATTTATATTTTGTAATTAGAAACGTTTTCTAAATCATAAAATTAGCATTTATAAATGAAAAATAAACAACATTATTAATTATAAAGGAAAAATTCTCACGAATTGCTTTCAACTGGTAGAAGAGACACCCCAAACGAATATCCAAAGAAGGTAAACACTTCTATAATTATTTAGAAAGTAAGGCCTTTGGCAGGTTTTTTTAACGTGCAGTAGCGCACAATTTGTGTAGTACAAAAATAATATATGCAGTGTGAAAAACTGTTTTTTATTATTTGTTTTCAGTCTTGCTGTCGGGGTTTCATCATCATCAATGGTTCGACAGCTCCTTGTGGGCCTTCATCTTCCTCAGAAGATTCTTCCAAGCTATCCCCTTTGGAGCAATGCTTTTCCAATTGTTAATATATAGTATCTCAAAAACGTTGTCCACACAATCGATCTATCTCAAATTCGGTTGTCTTCAAGGTCTTTTCCCGATCGATGTGGACATAAATTTTTTTTTTTACGTTTCTGTTGTTATCCATTATAAGCAAATATCCTGTCTATCGCATTTTGTTAATTTTAATGTACTTAATTATGTTAGAATCTTTGTATAATTTGTATAGTTAAAAATTTTATCTTTTTCTCTAAATATCATTTTCTTGAATTAATTCCACCAAAAATACTGCGGAAAAATTTCGCTCAAAGATACAAAGAGCTTTTTCATCATGTCCTGGAGTTTAGATTTCTGAAGCATAAATTAAAGTAAGCCTAATAAGAACGTTTTATAGCTATAATTTGTTTTTCTCCCAGTCAGATGTAATCTGAAAAAACAATTATTCCATATGGAAAACGATTTGAATCTATAGTTCTGTTTCTGATTTCTAAACTATTATTACTTTTATAGTTTATTTGGGATCCCAGGTAGTTTAAATGCTCGGTAGATTTAAATTTATTCAAAACAGCATCAAATTCAAGGGGGAAAGACCCACTTTTGGAAAAAAATATGTATGTAGTCTTGTCCTGGTTTATTTTCAGGTGCACTTTATCAGCATATCTTCCCAATGCAAGAAAGGTCCTTAAATCTTTAGTGCTTTGGCTATAATTCCGATGTCATCAGCGTATGCAAGAATTTGAATGAATTTGTGGTGGATATTTACTTCAGTGTTAATATTATAATTTCTAATTACTTTCTCCAGGGCCAAGTTGAAAAGTAGACAATCAAGTGCATCTCCCTGTCTAACACCATTTTTAATATCAAAAGGTTTTGAGATTCCACCATGGACCTGCTTAATAGAATGAGTTCCAGTCAGTGTAAGATTCACAGGTTTAATCAATTTTTCAGGTATTTCAAATTCTTTCATGGCCAGTTAAAGATCAGCCCTGTCAATGCTATAATATGCAGTTTAAAAATCAGTGAGAAGATAATAAGTTTCAATATCAAATTCTTTTCATTTTTCCAAAATCTGGCGTATAGTAAAGAATTTCTGTGGTAGATCTTCCATTTCTAAATCCGCATTAGTATTCTCCAGCAGCTGCTTCAACAAAAGGGGACAATTTATCAAATAAAAGGTTTGAGAAACTTTTATATGCTGCACACAATAAGATAATTTCTCTATAATTTGAGCTATGCAAAGTGTCTCCTATCTTATGATCTGCACACATGATACATAATTTTTAGTCTGCTGGGGATTTTTCATTAGTCCAGATTGAGAGTATTACTTCCTGGCTTTACTTTAATAAAATTGATCCTGTAGATTTTAGCAGTTCTGATGGTATTGTATCAGAACAAATAGCTTTGTACTTTTTAGTTTATTCTGTTGGGGGTTTAATGTTTTTTCATAAAGATTAAATTTGTTTATTCTAATAAACATAAACGTTTGATTGTAATAGAAGAGTTCAGGTTGGAAGATCTCACTTATAAGTGAAATCCTTTTATTTACTAAAAAGTACATAATACATTTTATACATAGAAATTAATAATTCATCACCAAAAATGAAATTATGCAGTGACATAATCACATATATTAAAAATTTTTCTAACTTTTTACGCTTTATACAAAGCTGTTCAGCTTTTATAAAATACAGAGTAAAAATTTCGATTAAAATATATTTGCTGATGTTGAAAATAATGCCAGCAATATTTATGCATCAGATTTTGTTAAAGCTACGAATTTCAATAGGTATCAATACTTGTTCCATTTTTGAAAAATTTTTTAGTAATTTTGTTAGTCTTAAATATGTTGCCTATATTTTAAATTTGTTCAATGGCGACCAGATGAGTTGGACAATTTTGCACTGAAGCTTAGATTTCAAGGCCAAGTTATTTAAGGAAGGACGTTGCCTCTTCTCTGAGATGAAAATTTAAGGTAATTTATAAAATTAATAAATAGATAGATTTAACAATTTAACGTTAAAATTTCTCAAATTTTCCGGTCAAGGTAAGCTCGACCACCCTTTCCGAGCAATTTTTGTTTTGCTAACAGTATTGGCTTGTGCAGTGCGAAATTATACGTACACACACACACACACACTATATATATATATATATATATAATATATAAGATGGAAAATGGAAGTTATTAAAGATATTGAAGTGTTATAGCATATATGCGCAAAGCAGCTACAAATACTATACACGATATAAATATAAAAAGTATAAAAAGAATTTGAAAATTTGAAAATTTTGAAAAAAGAAGGAAGGCTTAGCGAGAAGCTTACATAATGGCGGTAAGGGGTTGTGACCTTACACCCCCGTTGTCAACAAGCTTGTCATAAATGCCGCGGCATTGCACTCCTGGACGCCAGCCCTGGCTGAAGCCAACCCCCGGAGTGACAATAACAATTATCATAAGACCGTTAAAAAAGAAAAGTCCAATGGTAATATGAAGACCATCACTGGTTGAGCAACTAGTCCTTTAGACCACAATGACCTGTATATAACTTCGTGTTATCGTTCTGCGGTCCTGTTATTCATAGTATGCGAACCTTCATCTGCTAAATGATATAAAATAGATTTTAACTTTGAACAATAAGCATTATTGTTACTGTATAAATTATCAATATAATGTAGCATAAGAGGAATGGGGTATTGCTGTAGATATGCTTGCTGTAGAAATGTCCGATCAAAATCAATACGGATGTCTTCATTGTAGATAATTCTCTGAATTCTAGCCAATCCCCCCAAGAATACATTCCTAAATATATTCAAGTGAAGATTGGAATTCCAATTGATCAGATCGTTTATAGGTATATTATATTTAGGAATGTATTCTTGGGGGGAATATATTTAGGAATGTATTCTTGGGGGGAATATATTTAGGAATGTATTCTTGGGGGGAATATATTTAGGAATGTATTCTTGGGGGGATTGGCTAGAATTCAGAGAATTATCTACAATGAAGACATCCGTATTGATTTTGATCGGACATTTCTACAGCAAGCATATCTACAGCAATACCCCATTCCATTTATGCTACACTATATTGATAATTTATACAGTAACAATAATGCTTATTGTTCAAAGTTAAAATCTATTTTATATCATTTAGAAGATGAAGGTTCGCATACTATGAATAACAGGACCGCAGAACGATAACACGAAGTTATATACAGGTCATTGACTAAAGGACTAGTTGCTCATCCAGTGATGGTCTTCATATTACCATTGGACTTTTTTTTAACGGTCTTGTGATAATTGTTATTGTCACTCCGGGGGTTGGCTTCAGCCTGGGTTGGCGTCCAGGAGTGCAATGCCGCGGCATTTATGACAAGCTTGTTGACAACTGGGGTGTAAGGTCACAACCCCTTACCGCCATTAAGTATGCTTCTCGCTAAGCCTTCCTTCTTTTTTCAATTCTAAAATTATTTTTATACTTTTTATATATATATATATATATATATATATATATATATATATATATATATATAAATATATATATAGATATATATATATTTATATATATATATATATGTATATATTATCGCTCTTATATATATATATATATATTATCTTTCTTTTATGTATATATATATATATATATATATAAAGAGCGAGAGAGACTAAATACTGAATTCTTTCTTACTATCTTACAATAATGTGATTTTTTCAGGGCTATTTTACAAAAAAAAGAAAAAAAAGTTGAATTTTTTGAGGATTTGCCAAATTATAGTACATTAAAATGTTCTAAATTAGACCAAGTTGCGTACTAAATTTCAGCTCTTGGACGTTGGAAAGTATGTTAAAAATGTCATCATAGAAGTTGAAACCGACAGATAACCATACTGAAACAGATAGACAATCATACTGAATCAGATCTGGATAAGAAGTAAGGCTTGTGCTTTCATCGGAAATTGTTTTCTGTGTTTGTGTGAAAGGTAAGTTGTTATATCATGCTAATTTGTTTTTCAGTTGTTGATAGTTCACCAAATATTGTATCATGTTGTAATAAATTACTTTTAAGTTCTTTTCACTTCTTATCTCACACTAAATTGTATGCAACTTCATAAATTGTGCCAATTATTATGCCAATTACGCTATACTATAGTCATGCCATACGAATCATGTTGTGTCGTATAGTTTTCACTTCATTTATATAGTTTTCAAGTTACACTAACATAAATGTTTAGTTGGTTTAACGGGTTTAGATTGAATTGCATGTAAGCTTCTGAAGCACATGACAAATTTCTATCTAAAGTTTATATGTCAACGGTTACGTCATCAGATCCTAAGCTAATCTGGATTCGTAACGGCTTTGGATAGCTCTAAGATGACGTTGCAGGTGTAGAGGATTTTAATTAGCTCCCCCAAATTTGCGTGAGAGATTCGCACCAATCCGCAACGACACTTAGGTTCTGAATGACGTACTGCGCAGACAGAAGATAAAGTTCAACCTTCTGGGTATGAGAAAATTACACCCTCTCTATCCCCCATCTATTCACTGATATCTATTCTTTATATTCAGAACTATTTCATCCACGTCATTTATTCTTTTCTCCTTTTTACCCGCTGTGTATTCTACTTCTTGATTGATCACCTAAAGATCGTAAAATACCCTTGTAAATGTTACCGAAGAAAAATTTATCGTTTTTCCCTAACAAGCATCCGCGGAAAAAGTAAAGAAGATCTTAGAAGCGGAAGAGAATTAAAAGAAATTCAATTGAGTGTTCTGCCCACTGTATCTTCCCATTGCATGTTTCTCAGAATGGGATTTCACGAAACTTCATGTTTGTGAAGGGAACTTCATGTTTGTGAAGTTTGAAGTTCGATGTTGCAGTGCATGATTGGTAACAAGAAATTTATAAACGTGCCTTGATATGGTGGCAAATGCTATGCACTCTTAATATTTGACGGAAGTATCAAATATTTTAATTCTTTTTTTGCATACTTATTTCGTACAGTCATGGGAATTTTCGGGAAAAATTGGGAGTGGCATCTCCAGAATCGGAAGTGGAAATCTTTAGTAAACATCCCTAACTTACTCTGGTGTTTGATACAAAATCTACAGATGTTATCTAAGCTATATCTATAGTCCTTTCTGAGAAATAAATGTTTCAAGGAAATTGTTTGAACCGAAGTAAAAAAAAATACCACAAGTGGAAATCCTTAGTGAGTATCCCAACCGCCTTTAGAATTTGATGTAGAATTCATATCAGTCATCATCTAAACTTTATATAGCCAATCTAAAGAAATATATGTTTCAAGATTTTTTTAACTGGAAGTGGAAATCCTTAGTGAACACCCATATTCCCCCAGCATTTAACGCTGAATCTATATCATTCATTATCTAAGATGTATTTGTAGTAGATCTTGAGAAATAGATAGTTCAAGGAAAATGTAAACTTTTGAACCGGATATGAAATTTCAAGAGCTGGAAGTAGAAATCCTTAGTAAGTCCCATTATACCTCCAGAAATTGATGCTGAATCCATATAAATGATTATGTAAATTCTGTTTATAGCCAATCATGAGAAATAAATGTTTTAAGAAATTATTTCAAACCGGAAGTGGGAATTGTTTGTGAGCCACTCCACTTCCTTTAGAATTTAATGCTGAATCTATCCATATCAATTATTACCCATAGCCAATATTGAGAAATTAATGAAGTAAAATGAAAAAATTTGAACCGGAAATGGAGAAAGAGAGAACCCGAAGCAGAAATCTTTAGTAAACCTCCATTTTCCTCCAGAATTTGATAATGCATCCATATCAATTATTATTTAAACACTATCTAAAGAGCAAGCAGATCCTGATAAATAAATGCTTCAAGGAAATTTTTTCGGTAAAAAGCAATAGTAAGGAGCCAACAAATTATTGGTAGATTAAGTGATAGAGGTAGTGACATTGGCAGAGTTGGATATGCAGGGTATTCAAAGAATGTGGTACGTGATTTATTTTAATAAATATTGATCCTACGTACATGCTTTCAATTAGTTTCTTAAAATAAGAGGTAGAGTATTGTGAAAATAATTTCAACTTTATGGGTGGTTTATCCTGCAGAGTCTATTTCGATGACAAGAGCTTGCAGTTTAGTCCCAGTATCTCAACGGTAGAGCGTTGGCTGTCCAGTACGGAGATCCAGGGTTCGATTCCAGGTTGGGACAGCAAGGTTCTTTACAATGGCGCTAGAACAGATCAACTCTGTAGGTTAGTGCAAAGAAGTTGGAGGTCTGCAGACTCCGGACCGTGTGACTTACATAATGGGTTTAGAGTAGGTAGCTGCACGGCCGGGAAAGAATACCTCCTGCACGCTTGAGGCACCCAAGATCTACCATCCCACCAAACGAACTTTTATTTAGATCTCAAAAGATAACAATTGATGAAAAATATTGTGATTAAACAGACAGTTTTGTATTATATTTGAACATGAACGTTCATTTTTCAAAAATGGGAAAAGGGTTATTGCGAATGCAGATAAAAATATCATTGAAAAATAAAATTTAGAGTGAGGTATAATTACATAATGAAAAATAGATTAAAATTAAAGAAAATAATACAATTTTAAAAGTAAAATTTAGAAAATGTATAAAAAGAAAATATATGAAAAAGAAAAAAAAATAGGCACACGAAAAACAAAAACAGAAATTTAGAATAAAATTTAGAAAAGAAAAATTAGAAAAAATACAAACAAGAAAGATCAATCATGCTTAAAGCATTGATTAAGAAACACTTTCCAACTTCAATGCAATTTTATTTAAACATGTCTAAAATGTAATACATTCCTCGGTAATATTTTAAAACTTCTCACAATAATACATTGATTTATTATAGTTGAAAACTTAAACATTCATCCAAAAAAATGAACTTCATTCAAGTGACGGCATTGAAATATAAATTGCCTGGTTTAAACATCTCTAAAATGTGATATATTACTTGGTAACAATTTTAGAATTATCATAATACCACGATAATTTATTATATTTAAAAACTTCATCGAAAACAACTGAAATTCATTCAAATGACGTCATAGAAAAAATAACACGCCTGGCTCTCTCTAAAAAGCAGCATTTCATTCATAAATAATTTCCCATTCATGTCATTCATCACAATACTATAATAATTTATTTTATTTAAAAATTAAGACCATGGAGCTATAAGTAATTGTACTCTATGCTTAAAACTTCATCGCAAAAAATCGTCCTTCTCTCGGTAAAGTCAATGAATATTTTTTTCATATCTGCTATGCAGACCCCATGAGCTAAATTCTTTTGCATTAAAAAAATACAGCAATTCCTATACAACTCATCCTACATATTTTGCTGTTCACATTTCACATAAGTGAAAAATAGGCTTCGTTAGAGAAATAATCAAAGTTGGATGCTCATTTAAACTCAAATATATTGTCATTGCGTTGTTTCAGTATGTAGATGCACAGAATTTAAGCGAAAATAAAGAGGTTTTACGACGAATACAACACTCAATATGAATTAAAAAGAACTTTAAAAATGACGATTTTGAGACAAGATGGATGCCGTATTATATTTTGAAGTTGGTCACGTGATCGTTTCATATCATGGTCACGTGATCGCTTCATGTAAGAGGTGTAATTATTATTTAATTTTTATTTAAAAAACTACTGAATATATTTCGCTGAATTTTTTTTTATATATTTTATGGAACAATTTGAATATTACCTAAAATTTTCGAAGCAATTTGTGAAATTTAAATCCGCTTAAAAAATGTTTGAAAAATTTGGTCCCATTGGGTTCAATGTATTTCATTTTTTCAACCCGGGTTCAATCCAAAACTAATTGGGTGATATTATTTATTTATATTCCCATAGGTCCTACAGACCGTCTGAACAACATACTAAAATTTCATTTTGATTAAGTCATTTTTACGGCAGTTATCGTGCTAACGGACAGACAGACAGACTAAATGAACAAAGTCATAAACACTTTTCAACTTTGTTGTAAAGTGTTAATAAAAAGTGTTAAAAGAAAAAGAAAGAACCGAGAAAATAAGAACATAGTTAACATAGCTTATTTATATTTTTTTTATTTTTATGTTGGAGGTCTGAAAGTGACCCTAGTACGACTAGTACGGATTCAGCGGACTCTGTAATATAGAGCGACGATTTCAAATTGAGAGGATAACGAACATGCAGGATACTAACCTGGGTAAAAATAGTAGTAGCAGGAGGCTAACCTGAGGTAAAAATAGAAGGAGGTAGTCAGTTAGATTGTCAATTGACCGCCAATCTGATATTAGAGGGTGGAGAATGCAGAGTCCACTCAAAGATATGAGCTTGCAATTTCGTCCTAATAGTGACGACACGAATGTGATTTTTTAAATATACTGGTATACTTAAATAGTCTATGTACTTTTGACTATAAACTTATTTTTAATTCCTTTAACTTATCTTTGCTTATGGCTACACTTGAACAACAGTGTTCTATTGGACGATGGACGGAAGACTGTAATGTTGGCTGAAAAAATAGCGGAGGTCTTTAACATTGTCAGTCGAAACCGTGGAAGTGACGTTATAACTTAAGAAGTTTATTGATGATAAGAAATATATTGAAACAAGATTCGAGAATCAGGTAAAACCTCTATTGCAAAGAGAAGTGCAATTAGCTTCTGGAATATTCTACCGTACCTGCTTGTTGTGAGGAATTCATATGACCAGAACACGTGTTTGTGCGGACATAATAATTCTCTAAAAATACAAAAAGGTGCTGCGAACGTCGTAGTGATGAATGGTCGTTTGTCGTAAGAGGTTGCATTGAATATTTTCTTTAGTATCTGCATGTCACAGATTACGGTTACCACCACTTTTGCTTTGTAAACTTTCGAAGAGAAAATATCATACCCAAAGAATATTTGACTGTTAAATAACAATAGAATAAATTGAAAGTAAGGCGTCGTATTAATGAGGAACAACATGAAGCTTTGTAACGAGCCTTGCTGTCACGATCGGGACTCGAATCTTGGATCTCTAAACTGGCCAACAGCCGTTCTACCGTTGAACTAATAGGACGAAATGGCAAGTTCTTATTTTCGAAGTGGACTCTGCGTTCTTCACTCTCTAATGTTAGATTGGCCTGCAATTGACAATTTGACGGCCATTTCCTGCTATTTTTACCTCAGGTTAGCCTCCTGCTACTACTATTTTTACCTAGGTTAGTATCCTGTTTGCTCGTTATCCTCCCAATTTGAAATTGGCGCTTCAGAGTCCACCGAATCCGTACTAGTCGTACTAGGGTTACTTTCAGACCTACCACATTTTTGCAATAACCTACAGGGTTGATCTGTTTGGACGCCATTGTAAAGAACCTTGCTGCCCCAACAAGGACTTGAACCATTGATCTCCAAACTGGCCAGCCGACTCTCTATCGTTGAGCTATTGGGGCGAAATTGCAAGCTCTTACTTTCGAAGTGGACTCTGAAGATTTTCTGAAGACTTGTAGTTACCTAGACTCGTATGATGATGATGATGCGCATTGCAGATCTAATATCCAAATGAAAGAATATCTTCAAGGAAGTAATATACAAGAACACGATCGCAGGCACATGAAAAGGAAACTTGTAGAATATTATGCAGATAGGTTATATCAGGGGAAAAGCTGATGTGGTAACTCTTCTGGAAGATTCTAATAGCATTCCTCGAATTTATCATTCCAAGACAAATGATTGTGACATTGATCTGCAGAAGATCTATATAAGATCTATATAATAGAAGCTGCTGCAAAACTCAAAACGAATGTCAAGTTACCTCACTGAGCAAGAAAAGGCGTATATCAGGTTACATATGTAAATCAGGTTACAATGATGAAAGTGCTTTGGATTACTTTTTCAGTAGTTTGAGGTTGCTGTAACCCTAAGTTATTTGTAGGAGAATATGTCTCAATTAAAATATGTTGTTGTTGAGACCCAGACCGTCCGACCTACCAGAAAGTGTAAGGTAATCGTTTGGACGGCCGGGAAGTGCCACCCAATTTAGACCGGAACCCAGTGGGGGAGGCATCCACAGGGACCGTACCCTCCTTCCCCTACCACCAACCTCTCGGAAGGACGTACGGACCCACATGCTTAACGTGATCGTACTCCGCATGAACACAGCGGCAGTTGTGGCAGCTTGCAAATCCAGCGCGCAAACCACCGGACTACCGCGTTCGAAATGTGCCAACAGCACGCGGTGCTCCCTGGTGGCCACCCACCCAAGTACTAACCGCGCCCGATGCTGCTTGACTTCGGTGATCTAACGAGAACTGGTGTTTTCAGCACGGTAAGGCCGTTGGCTCATCAATTAAAGTATATGTAATAGGGCAGAGAATTATGCAAGATATTCGCCCAAGACCTTTAATATGTCCTCTCCAGATCAGTGTTGGCGTTTAACTACACCATAACTTCAGATCAAGGTACATTATTTAAGTTTTTCATAAGCTGGAATTCTGTTCTTCCTACAATGAAGTTTATTTATTTAGTTACCAGGCTGTTCAGCTCACCCAAAGGGGTGTACAGTAGTTACAAGGGACGACCAGGAGAAACACAGAAAAACAACAAATATACATTCATAGAAAATATATATAGACATAGAGTACATTAATGAATACAAAAGTGAAACAAATAAATGAAATTATATAAAAGTGTAGAAAAATAATTTTGAATGAACCTACAATGAAGTTGCAAAATTAAACAAAATACCATACGTACTAGTAGTTCCAGTTCCTTACAGGATAAGTTCTATAATTGTGTTAGACGCTTATAATGGTGACCACAACATCCTCATCCTAGTTGGTAAGAATAGTTTCCATGGTATGAGAATAATCACACAGTAACTCCAGCAATCAAAATCTCACCCGTAACTCCAAGGCACGATATTGCATACAGTGACTTAAAGAATCTCGCAAAAGTCTCTCATACTGAGTACAGATTCGCAAGAGATACCTGATATAGGGAATTATTTTCCACGAACTAGCATCATCAAGTTTTAGTATCAACAAATTCGATGTTACATGTCGCAAATATCTTGGCTATTTTCTGGAAATCATGAACTAAATTGGTCTGGAATGATGCCCACAATTTACAGTAGTTCAAGTCTTTAGCATTTGGGAAAGGCATCGTTGTTCATAATTGACATGCCCCCCCAAAATATACCTTGTATAATATCAAGTATCAATTATCAAGTTAATAATCAAGTATCTGAACAGGATTGCACATGATCAGAATGTTCCATGTATTGTTATATTTGATCAGCCTCAGTTCCCGAAAAAAGAAACATTGCTGTTTCAAAGGAGGATTATTGGCTGCGTCCAGTTACACGAATCTTGCAGATATCATGTATTAAAATCTTTGTGGTTTACCTTCTACATTATTTGAATATCGCAGTATATAAAGAAAGGCTGATAAGTCTCAATTAACACATGTAATACTAAAGAAGTTTGATGAATTACACACTGAACTTTTTGAAATACAATCTACTAATCAGTATGTCATAGATGGGGACTCACCATTGCAATGCATTCCGTGGCACAGACATGATACACGAGAACTTTGCGAACTCCGAGCGATTGCCGCCTACCGAATCTGCCACAAATTGCCATAGCTTCCGCGCCTAATATCAAGCCAGAGCGTGACAATCAACCGAAAAGAATCTCAATCCAAAAGAATTGGGCCGATATTAGAAATAATTCCATTTTATCCCCACAATATGTGACTTGTCATTAGCTCCAGACTTGTTATTGATTATATGATACGCTGTTCCTGCACGACACACTGTGTAACCATGAGATGTCCTTGCAAAAATAATGTGGTGACCTGTTATGCTGCTCGTGGAGAGTGCAAAGTCAGTGGCTACGATAATTGGGTTACTAACGGATATGAAGACAGCAGCAGTCATACAAATGATCGATTTTTTTTGGGGGGTTATCATGTACTTAGATTTTGGGTTGTCGTGTTTTGGAGTCATCTGATGCGATTGATGTTTCATATATCATTGTATCTTATTACACGTATTATTTTTATTCTGAAATACATTAAATATAATTTTAGTATTTTAATAGACGTAATTATTTTCTATTGAAACACCCAGTACCCCGGAAAAAAGGAAAAAAAAATATATTATGTCATGATCGCCATTTTGAAATACGATAATCGGGGCTTTCCACTGACCCGATTTTGTCGGATTTTGGATATGTTAAACAGTGCCTATTTCCGAGTCGAAAAACACTTCCGTTGCAATTTTGCCCAGGTCTGATGATATTTTTTCATAGTTTGACTGGATTGTAATGAAAGTTAATTTTAACATCCTGCTCATAGTGGTAGTCGCAAACAGCTCCCCTCTGAATTGGGTCTCCAATTTCAAAAATTCATCAACTACAAATTAACTTTGGTAACATGGAGATAAATATTATGTACCGCAATATACCACCGTTAGCGAGATTTGTCTGACTTGTACAGATAACGCAGACACTATTACCTTGAAAATTCTATCAGTGCATTCGTTGTTGAAGAGTTCTGATAAAATAAAGCACTCAGATATCGGTTCTAATGTCTGCCCAGGATAACTTTTAGCCTACAAAATAAAACTGCTTTGATATAATATTACATTTATGTATTTTATATATTTTAAAATAGAATTTTCCTCCATTCCCTTATTTATTAAAAAAATAGTTATTTTTAATTCAGTTTATATAGCTAAAATTGTGAGGTTAGGTTTAGATACTTTTACAGCACACCTAAAATGTATTCTGACAATCATTATGACAGAAATAATATAAATATTAAATTGTATGTTGTATGCATGAAAAATGTTATATTAAATTATATAAAAAAGTGTCTCTATAATCACATAAAAAAATTCAATACGAGAGCAAAATCTCGTAAAATTTTTCTAATCACTTTTTGTAATATTGTTGATAAATCTATAAGCAATTTGAATATAAACTGCAATCCAAATGTTCAGTAATTTGGACAGTAACACAATGGGCGACAATCAGAATTTGCTCTGCAACCGTGCAGTAAACCCATGCTTGTCTGGATAGACAGAGCAACAAGCAACCATCCCAGTAACATAGTTGAATTCCAAATTTTTGGTCCTGGTATTGTGATGGATTCTATTGTAGAAGTAGGCGTAAATAAACCTCCTTGCATTTACAAGTTTTTCTTCATTAATGATTGTATAGTTAAATAACTCATCCATCTATTTTCTTGTGAAATTTAGAGTTGATTAGAGGAGAACTCGATGAATTAGGAACGATTTATTGTTCCTGGCTTAAATTTTGGAGCACAGGGACCCCTCTAATAATTATAAAGGGGACCTTGTACTTTACTGTTGTATAGGAGACAATCAGACAAGGACTAGAGCAGCTCTACCTCCAATAAAAAATTACATAAATTGATGATCTTGATAATTATGGTCAATTATAGAAATTACTACAATCTGTAATTCTGAATAGTAGGGGTATGTATCAATTGTACATATGGCCACGCCCACATTCATTCATTCCTATTTTTAGCATTTAGAGCTTTCTGGGGGCATCAAAATAGTGATTATTTCCAATAAATATAGAAGAGGTGAGTAATCTTTTAAGCATGATGGTTTAATTCCAAATCACTATTTCTGTACGTGCTAAATGGCGCAAGGAAAAATAGGTAAATTAAAATACCTTTCCAGTGTGAATTTCTTATTGGCACTAATTTTGTCCTTTCAAGACTAAATTTCATTTTTTATACAGGGTGATTATAATTAAAGTTCCAGGTTTGAAAATGGTCTCAAATAAAAAGCATTGGTCAGAATGATTTGAAATTTTGCATGAATACTCGTGGAGCAATGGAATTTTATTTGAAGAAAAAAGCAGTAGTTCAAAAAGTCGCCGCTAGGAGAATAATTGGCGCTTTACTACACTAGAATGCAATACAAAAGCAATAAACGTTGACTTACTCATTGGCTATTGACGTAATAAATGTTCAATATGCTGTCCTTTGCATTCTGAAACAAGCTGAAAGCGCAAAATAGCGTGTTCAACAACAGATTTGAGTGTCTCTGTAGAGATGTTGTGGATGTGATGCGTGATGCTAGCTTTAAGTTCCGCTAAATTGGTAATGTATCCATTAAATACCACTTTCTTCAGATGCCCCTAAAGCCAAAAATCACATGGATTGAGATCAAGGGAACGTGCTGGCCATCTTACAGGAAAATGGCGACTGATGATTCTGTCATCTCTAAAATGACTGCGAAGTAGCCGCTTCACTGGTTTTGCGATATGTGGTGGAGCCTCATCCTGCATGAAAATAGTGTTATCGATACACTGACGCTCTTGCAGTGTGGGTATAACGTGATTTTCAAAAGACGTTCATATCCATGGTCATTGACAGAACAGGTGACGGGGTCATGAGGACCAACTTCCTCAAAAAAGAAAGGCCCGATAATAAACGCTGCTGTAAATCCGCACCACACAGTGACTTTGGGGGAATGAACCCAGGTAGCACAAATACGTAATTCTTACATATCAAGCAATACGTAATCTTTACGTGTTAGGCCATACGTAATTATTACGCAAAAACGGTATGTTAGAATACGGTATACCAACCGTTGCAAAGAAGGTTATTAATACGTATCCTTATACATTATTATTACGTATCCTTATACGTTAATATTACGTATATTCACATACGTTATTATTACGTATATGCACATACATTATTATTACGTATCCACATACGTTATTATTATGTATATCCACATATGTTATTATTACATATCCAGATACATGTTAATTACGTATCACATACGTGTATATTACGTATATCCACATACGTTATTATTACGTATCCAGATACATGTTTATTACGTATCATATACGTGTATATTACGTATATTCACATACGTGTTTCTTACGTATATCCACATACATGTTTATAACGTGTTCCCATATGTATTTATAATGCATTCCAATTTATATTGTGTTTCAACATGTATTTATTACATGTTTATATTGTGTTTCTACACGTATTTATTACGTGTTTATATTGTGTTTATATACATATTTATCACACATTGGACAACTCTACGGTATAGTGCATGTTGCAGACATGATATTTAGAAAGTTTTATGCATCTTTGTAAAACAAAAATATTGAGCTAGGTGAATATATTTTTACAATAGATGTCAAATTTTCAGATTGTGTTGATTTCAATAATGTACTTGAATTTATAAATTTAAGTACATATTAATATTGAAATCAACACAATCTGAAACAGTATCTTTAAAATTTAAAATACATTCATCTAAATCATATTTTTACAAAGATACGATACATCAAATGTGTCATGTATGCAAAATTCACAATACTATAGAATCACTCTGTTCATATATAATATAATTTTTATTTTAATTTATATTATATATTGTTAATACAATAATTTTAATGCAAAAATGTTTTTTTCCTATATTTTCAGTTTATATTTAAATATATTTTTAATTCTAATTATTTCTAAATATTGGAAAAATTATAATCTACTACATTATGAAATATAATTTTAAATCTAAAAGATAAGCTATTTTAAATTGAAAATAACTTAAAAATACAGAATAAAATTTTGGGACATATTAAAACACGTAATACTTAAAACATTTTTGCAATTTTTAAAGAGTTAATTTTTTAAAAGCAAACTTCAATACTAAAAATATATCAAAAAACAATATTAATAATATTGTAATTATGTTGATAGACTATTTTAAATTATATATGTGCATGCTAAAACTACACATCTCTGATCAATGGTAGTATTATGCAACTAATTGTAAATGATTTTTAAGAGTGAAAACAGTGAGTAAGGGCACAAAGCCCAAGTAGAATATGTTTCTAGATACACAGAACACAAACTGTTTCACAATCATTTCTAAAAATTGCAAAAATTATAATTACTACATTATGAAATATAATTTTGTGTGTAGCGTTTTTAAAAAAATTCCCAGAATTATGTGTGTTTTTATTTCTCGTACGTATCAAGATTATTTTTTTTTAAGTATAAGGCTTTTTTTACTTCTTCCAAGTATTTTTTTTTAATTTTCTTAAAGTATCAACTTTTTTTTAATTTGTTCTAAGTAGCATATTATTTTAAAATTTCTTCCTAGTATATATTTTTTTTAATTCTTCAACTCATGTATTTAAAAAAATTATATCGAAATATCATTTTTTAAATGCTTATAAATAAGACTTTTCTGTACGATTTTTTTTTATGAAAATTAGACTATTTTTCATGTTTTCACATTTTTTTCAGTGTCAATTTCAAAATGTACTCTTGTTCATAATGAAATATTTTCCTTGTAACACTTTACAACATAGTTGAAAACTGTTTATTTATTGTAACTATCAAGACAACAAAAAATGCAAAATTTCAGATTTTTTGGGCTCTTAGTTTTTCAGTTGCTATTGACTTTCAAAAAAGCGAAATCTGCCAAAGTTTTGAAATCTTTAAACAGCTGTAGATCAAGAACTATTTTACCTAGAGAGATCAAATTAGTGTCGTTTTCTTTTGCTTTTAATGAGTCTTAATTTGATATATAACATGACTATGCTATTTCAAATTTGAATTTTTTGAAAAGCTTCAAAAACATTTTTTTTAAATCTCAAAAACACCCCTTTTAAAAAATATATGCTTTATGGACTACTTGTACGCCAAGTTTCATAAAGGGAAGTCAATGGGTTCCTATGAAAATTATTTTTTTTTTGTATTAAACTATAAGTGAAATTGGCTAAATTTAATTACAAAAAATTTAATTTCCACAGGAACCCCTTAACGACCGACTATGAAATTTGGCACACAAATAGTCCCTTAATGTCTTTAATATATATATATTTTTTTAAAAGAAATCAGCTTTTTTTTTTTTTTTTTGATTTTCTAAAAAAAAAAAAATTCTTTTTAGTTTGTAATTTTTTAAAAACCCCAATTAAAAAAAAATGAGTTAGAATACCGTAATCATGTTGTATATCAAATTAAGGCTCATCAAAAACAAAAGAACGACACTAAATTGAGCTCTCTGTGTAAAATATTTTTTGATTTACAACTGTTTAAAGATTTCTAAACTTTGCCAGATTTGGCTTTTTTAAAAAAGTAAATAACTGAATATCTAAGAGCCCCAAAAATCTGAAATTTTACTGTTTTTATAAACTTTACTGGTACTATCACTGTACCAAAAATGATAAATTTCTGAGGTATCAAGGTTCAAACCATTAATTGATTTGACACGGAATGACATATACTTAGTACATAACTCATTAACCAGTTGTTTCAAACATTCAGCCCACATATGTTCTTTTCAATTTTAACAATTTGCTACACACTTAATATTTCACATATGTCACTCAAAATTTAATTTTGTATTTACAATCAATTAAAAAGCGTTACTTTTTCAAGACACCGTGAACACCGGTTTACTGAACGTGTGACAGCATTAGACTATATTACACCAACTAATTTACCCAATTTGTGTAAATCGGCTTCTTGTTAGGCATTATTACTGTAGTGAACACCGGTTTACTGAACGTGTGACAGCATTTGACTATATTACACCAACTAATTTAGCAAAAATTGAATCTGGATTTGGCACTATATAGTCTATAAAGGGTCTTGGTGGCTTGCATGTATTCTTGAGAAGAATAATGTTACGAGCGACTATAAAGTAAGCTTCCTATATCCTAAGGGACCTTTTCTTACTTTCATCCTCAATCGAGCGACGTATTGAATGTGCCAGGTGAGACCATTTTGCAAAAAGTAGAGCCTGTTATTGCAACTGGGAGAGTTTGTACTCAGAGCAAGGAAGAAATGAAATTATCTTCACTCAGTTTGGAGAAGAACTTATTTTAAAAGTTCTTGTAAAAAGTAACGGTTTGTAATTATAATTGTAAATATAAAATTAAATTTTGAGTGACATGTGAAATATCAGGGTGGCCACTCTTCGGACATATTGAAATTCCCTGACTTTTCCAGGTGAATTGAAAAGAAATTCCAGACCAGTAATTTTAACATAAAATGCGCACACGTCCCTATTTAGTTACAAATTTGATTAAAGAATCTTAACAATTCAACTCCACTATCCAAAAATAGTTATATTAAATCAGGAGAAAAAAATACACATTTTTTGTTTTTACAAATAAATTTTGACATTTTTAATAAAAAATACATGTAAATGCAGCAAAATTGAACCACTGAAATATTTAAAAGAATTTAATGGTTTTCACTGAAGACAATAAAAAGAAATAGTCTAAACTGATGTCCTTAAATATGGGCATTGCAAATTACTCACGACAGACATCATTAAAAATATGCAATAACTACACTGTAACAAGCCACAGCCATTGAAAAATTAATGTCAATTCAGCAATGTCAAAAGAATGTCATTAAAACAGAAAAAAATATAGTAAAATGTATATAATATTCTTGGCGACATTTGTCCAAAATGGAGCACAAACTCCGCATTTTTGCTTTTATACAGAATCAAATGGACACATGGCAACCTTTATTTAGCGGTTACGAGTACAGCATAATACTTGGCGAAATTTTTCGAATATGGCATAAAAACTGGGCAGTTCTGTTTTTATATGGGCAACTAGTAAAAAAGGAAACAAAACTCTGCTAGCTGGTGCAGACAAGTACTTTCTTGCTATCTTTGCAAGTATGGCACAAAATTGAAACATTTTCTATTTTAAATTGGCATAAAATAGAAATATTACCTTTAAAAAAATCAACGGTGGTATCTTACGACTGTAATGATTTTTAAGAGTGAACACAGTGAGTAAGGGCACAAAGCACAAATAGAACATGTTTCTAGATGCACAGAATACAAACTGCTATAAAATGAATTAGAGTTTTTTTCGCCTAATTATATTTCTTTTAAGTATATTTTTAATTCTAATTTCTAAAAATTGCAAAAATTATAATTACTACGTTATGAAATATAATTTTGCGTATAGTGTTTTTAAAAAAATTCTAAGAATTATGTGTGTTTTTATTTCTTTTAAGTATCATGTTTATTTTCTTTTAGGGCTTTTATTACTTCTTCCAAAAATTTCTTCCAAGTATCAATTTTTTTTTTATTTTCTTAAAGTATCAAATTTGTTTTAATTTAGTATTGTGTTACTTAACATTTCACTCCTGTATCAACTTTTTCTAAGTAGCGTATTATTTTAAAATTTCTTCCTAGTATATTTTTTTTATTTCTGCAAATAACATTAAATTAATTATAAAAAATTTATTCTTTAAATGAATAAAATAATTTTAATATTTAGCACTGTCTAAGTAGAGAATAAATAAAAACGTGGTCATATTGCGTTTGTTATGCATGTATGTTTATTTCAAATCCTGTAAAATCAAATTATTCTTTTACATGTTTTTCATAGATTTTAGTTTTAGACATGTATAATTGAACTAAATGAAAGTTGCTTCATTTACTATTATATAGATTAAATTGATGTTATTATAAACACTAAATAAGTATTTTTACTTGCAGATAGGTTATAAATGAAGCAACTTTCATTTAGTATAAGTATACTGTCTTAAGTCTAAAATACATAAAAACATGTAAAAGAATAATTTATGATTTTACAAGATTTGAAATAAACATGCATGCATGACAACAAATGCAATCTCAGACCACGTTTTCATTTAATCTCCGCTTAGACAGTATTAAATGCGAGCATGCATGCACATACCACGATGCTGAAAACATGCACTTTTCCCGTTTGCTTTTAAAGCAATATCTAATGCTAAAAGTTATATAAGGATACAATAAAGCTAGGAAGATATATAAAATAAAATAAAAGTTAAAGCTAAATATAATTAAGTAAGTTAAAATATATAAATTAAGCAACGTGTTAACCTAACACAGGAAGATCAAGATACAAACCTACACGGCGGGAAACGTAAAGAATAATAACTGCACTCAGTGTTGCCAGATACACAGAGCTTATGGCATCGGCCGCTGAGGTAGAAACGAGTCCGTTCTGGAAGCTTCCAGAACTGCGTGACGTCACGTCCGATCACCGAAATCAAGTAGCGTCGGCCGCGGTTAGTACGTGGGAGGGTGAAGATAAACAGGAAGGGAGATCCCTGACCATCTGTGTTGGAGGACAAAGCTGATCAAGGTACTTTAAACATAAGGTAGGTCAGAGAAAGGGGGTTGCTTTTCGACCGGGAGGGCAACTTGAAGCGTGACGTCACTGACTTACAAGTCAAGAAGAGGGGACACGTCCCATCAGGACTCCTCGCACTCTGTGCCACAGGTTAAAAGAACTCAAACTTCAGCACCTACCAGATCGGTGCAAGAGCAGGCCCCTAAACCGTCGACCTCCAGAGAAATGACTGTGGAGGAAGTGAGAATAGCTCATGAAGACATAAATCAGAGGATAGCAATTGATAAAGCCGCCAAAGAGGCAAGAGAAGCAAAACAAAGATTAGAAAAAAAGGTTCAGGAATGGCAGAAAACTAAACGCGCCCGAGAAGAGCTCGCGCAAACACAGCAGTTAGACAAATCGGCTGAAAAAAAACAAAAGACTACCGAGGTCCAAAAGGATACTCACAAAACAGATCAAACCGCGGTTGAGGCTGAGGAAATTGTAGCTGAGACTGAGGAAATGGAAGCTGAGACTGAACTTGCTGATAAATCCAATGATGAAAAGATGGATGAAATCCTCAACCTCGTCAGAGGATTTATCAGTATGTTCAACCTAGACGATATAAAACATCTGTTGATGCAGCTCGCTGAGTTAATTAAAAAAAAGAGCGATCCAATGCAAATGGTCTTTGAGGCTTTTAAATTAATCGCGGAATTTAATAAAAACAGTGAGAAACAAACCCGCCATGAATAGGTCCCAAAAAGAAAGTTTTAAAATAATATTTTGGAATGCGAACGGCATATCTCCAAGAATAAATGAACTTAGGAGCTACGTAAATGAAAATGATGTAGATGCCCTGCTAATCCAGGAAACTAAAGTTAGAGAAAACAAAAAACTAAATATAGCAAACTATAATAGCTATCATACCCTTAGCTCAAATATAACTGCTAGAAATCCCCATGGAGGAACAGCAATATATATTAAAAGTAATATTCCCCACGAGGAAATAAACAACATAAATCTTCAAGGTATAGAAAATACTAGTATAAAAATTAAAATAAATAATGTAAACCCATTTATCCTAACTTCAATATATGTCAAAAACATGAGTGGTATAAATGTAGCTGCGCAGCTGGAACTGCTTTTCTCGCGATATCCAAACACAATACTCGCGGGCGACTTCAATGCACACCACCGAGCTTGGGGCAGCAGGAGAGCCAACACACGCGGTACACAGATACATAGATTGCTAAACACAACAAACACTGACATCATTGCACCGTCGAGACCAACCTGCTTCTCAGGTGCCAATGGCTCATTCATAGACTTTGTCCTAACGAGAAACATAGAATACGCTCACACAATTGATACCCTGGATGAATTCGACTCGGATCATCTGCCGGTACTGGTGACATTCGATTTGAACACTCCCCTTCCAGCCTCTCTGGGACAAGAGAGGGTGAACTGGAACGTATTCAAAAGAGCACTTTTCGAGCCGCATTTAGCAGTACCCAACATTATGAGCACGGCGGATATTGACTCTGCCACGCACACACTCACAACAGAAATCAGGAGAGCTATTGCATCTGCCACAACACATCGTGAGTCACCAAAAATGCCCACACTTTCCCACCATGTCAAACAATTAGTTAGGCAAAGGAACAGAATGCGTAAGACATGGCAGGCTAATAGAGACCCTACCCTCAAAAGGGAGCTTAACAGACTCACGTGGAAAGTCAGGGATAAAATTGTCGCAGAAAAGCAGTAACAGTATAAAGAGTTAATTGAATCCCTTAGCTCGGAAGACGTATCGCTCTGGCAATTCGCTTCCTCCGTCGTCGTCGTTGATGAAGCACCTGGCGTTGCCGCCTTTATCTTCTGTGATATCTTCTGTGTGATTCGTTGTACTGTAGCTTTAACATTACTTGTATACTTGAAAAGTCCGTAGAAGTAGAACGTCCCCTGATAGGCGGGGCATCGTCGCAAGTGCTGGCGCCAAGCACGTGAAGCACGCGAGAACAAGTCCATACACAATCAGCACGGAGTGAGACCGTGGGAAAGTCCTAATGCTTGAAACAGGTGGCGAACAGATGATGAGGCATGTGGGAGGAGTCCCGATGCTTGAACTGTTGATGAACAGGTGTTAAGGCACGTAGTGAAGGTCCAAATGCTTGAACAGGTGATGAGGCACGTAGCGAAAGTCCAAATGCTTGAACAGGTAATGAGGGTAGTGACCATAATGAGATAACACAGAAAGCCAGCCAAAAGAAAGCAAAACTTAGATTTGGGGGGTTTGATTTTTTAGGATTTTTGCGACCATATCAACAATTTGGAATGTTTTCGTCATAGCATCCTCCTCACTTTTCAGAATTTGTACAACATCTTTAAGAATGCTACTGATTTTACTTATATCTACATATTTTTCTACCTCTTTTGGCAATTCGCTAAAAGACTCAGAAAACCTCAAATTAAACTCCCGCCACTAATAGATGGCGCTAATATTGCGTACTCAGACGAAGAAAAGGCAGAGGCGCTTGCTAGGCATTACGAAAAGCAATTTGAACCAAACCACGATCTAATGTGTCAGGACACCCTAAGAATGGTTAGGCAAACTCTAAACAATTTCAGGAACTCCCCGGTCACGGCTGAGATTAACCCAGCCACCCCGCAAGAAATAGTAGAGATTATCAAAAACCTTAAAAACCGTAAAAGCCCAGGGCACGACAAAATCAGGAATATCGCGGTAAAAAACCTATCCTTAAATATAATATTTTACTTGACCATCTTAATAAATAAAATACTAGAACTAAATTATTTCCCCAAAGAATGGAAGGAAGCGATAATTATAGCGATCCATAAACCTGGTGAGGATGCCTCAATTCCAGCCAACTACAGACCAATCAGTTTGTTGCCGACACTTAGTAAAATTACTGAGAAAATAATTCTTAAGAGACTGAACACGCACCTTAGTGAGAATGACATTATCATTCCGGAGCAGTTTGGATTTCGGCCAAAACACTCCACCACTCATCAATTGCTGAGAGTGGTAGAGTACATTTCTTCTGGTTTTAATAATAAGACACCCACAGCTGCGATTTTTCTTGACATCCAAAAAGCCTTTGATAAAGTGTGGCACTGTGGATTAGCTTACAAATTGATCACTCTAAAAGTCCCTGACGCACTTGTCAAACTTTTAATTTCATACCTAAATAACAGACACTTTCAAGTCAGAGTAAAAAATAACTTATCTACACCCAAGCTCATTAAAAGTAGTGTACCGCAAGGATCCATCCTGGGCCCGACACTCTTTAACATATATCTAAATGACATTCCCGGGACCCCAGACACGGAGCTGGCACTCTATGCAGACGACAGCGCGATACTTGCAAAACACCCTTACGTCTCAGTAATGCACAGACAGCTACAACAACACTTAGACATACTCCAAACATGGCTGGAAAAATGGCGAATAAAATTAAATCCCAATAAATGTCATTGGATTTATTTCTCAAGAAAACGTAAACCTCCGCCTCCTCTGTACATAAACAACCATGCCCTAAAAGCGGAAAAATGTACTAAATACCTAGGTGTAACGATAGACTCCCACCTAACTTGGAAACTGCACGTAACGAACATAATCAAAAAAGCGTATATAACCATAGGAGCCTTATACCCAATGATAGGAAACGGAAATCTAAGTTATCAAAATAAACTCCTAATTTATAAATCGGTCATCTGCCCGGGAATGCTGTATGCAGCACCCGTATGGGGATATGCCTGTAAAACTACCATAGACTTATTAGAGACAAGACAAAACAAAACCCTAAGGATTATAAGGAAAGCCCCTAGATACTTAAGAAAGTCGGTAATTAGGAAAGACTTCAAAATAAAAACTGTTAGAGCCCAAATCAAAAAGCTAGCGCTTAAATTCTACAAAAATCTGCCATCTGTCCCAAATGAACTATTATTTAATCTGCATGACTATGATCATCGCAAGGCTAAATCTCGTAAGAGACCCCGCTCGGTACTTAACTTTGATATTCGGTACTAGGAACGTCCCACCTTAATCAGTTGATATCAGTTGATATCGTCCACCTTCTAGAATACTGTCAACAGCAGCATTCTGGTCTTTTGATCTCTGACCCTCCCTTCTGATAGCTGATAGGGGATTAGCAAGAAGCCCCAAGGGGAGGGAGG
The DNA here is from genome assembly GCA_951213105.1 of Amaurobius ferox. Taxonomy (NCBI): domain Eukaryota; kingdom Metazoa; phylum Arthropoda; class Arachnida; order Araneae; family Amaurobiidae; genus Amaurobius; species Amaurobius ferox. Next base: position 53,973,850 of record OX578146.1, read on the forward strand.
TGGAATGGTTATTTTTACGTATGAAAAATGGTAATTTTAATCTATATAAATAAAAATGAAAATCTGTCTGTCTGTCTGTTTGTCCCATCATCACGGGAGAACGGCTGAACCGAATTTGATGAAATTTGGTGGGCAGCCTAGAAATAGCTCCACTTAAAATTTAGTTCATGTTTGGAGTTTCTAAGACCAGTAGTTCTCGAGATATTAGTAAAGAACGAAATTTTCGTTTGTTTCATCATCACAGAAAAACGGCTGAACCGAATTTAATGAAATTTTGTGGATAGCCTTGAAATAGCCCCCCATAAATTTTAACCGAGTTTCTAGGACCAGGGGTTGTCAAGATATTAATGAAAAACGGAACTTTTTCTATGAGTTATACTCTCCAACTCCGTGGTTTATTCAAACGGAAAGGATCAAAATCGTTTGTTTAAAACGTCGAAAGGAAATAAAACATTATTTCCGAGTTTGGTGCAGGATTTTTGCATTAAATAGTCACTATCGGAAAACTCGAATTGTTTGAAACATGAATTTAAATGGAAAAATCTACCTCCATGGTTATCTTTCACAAGCTATTACTCAACGATGAAAAGTATAAAGAAATCAAAATGGCTATTTAATTTCGCATTTTATGAGGAAGATTCTATCTTATATCATGTTGCTCGGCAACGGAATGAAATTAAATGTGTTGTTAATATTTATTATTATTTTTCTATTTAAATAATAAATAAATGGATGTAAAAATATATTTTTTAAATGCAAGGTTTGGTTGTTCTTTTAATTATATAAATTGCGGACTGCGTACATCACTTTCATTTATTTTAGCAAAGAGGTTTCCAGCTCATATATTGTGTTTAGCTAATAAACTCATATATTGTGTTTACCCAATAAATTCATTTAGCCGATTGTTGAAGCAGAAAAAGAGTAGAACGACTGTATCTTATAATACAATTTTAGTGTTTTCATTTAGTATATACAAACGGGATCAGGATATTTTATTCTTCAGATCTGCAAATTTAGAGCTACGAGTTTAGCGGAATATCTCTAAATAACTTGGTAAATTTTCTTAAACTTTACCAAATTAGCGGAAATGTTTCCAAATTTATAAAAATGACGCAAATCAATGATGTGTTTTTTTAGAATAGAGTATTGAAATGATGTTTCGGTAGCATTTGTCGGTCAGTCCATCCATCCTACTTAGTAATACATTTAACGAATTTTTTAATATCACCAAATTGATAAAAATATTTGTAAATCCATAAAAATATCATGGAATTGATAAAATTGCGCTTAATAAATGACATTAATTATGTTTTGTTAGGGGATAGTATTGTGATGATGTTCCGTCAATTTGTCGCAAAATGGGATTATCCCTACAGTCCCACTTGGCGATAAATTTGGCGATTTTTTATGTTATCGCTAAATTGACAAAAATGTCGCCAAACCTTCCATGGAGATAGCATTATTCAGACAATATGATTTCCATCAATTTATTTTAAGCAAATGATATCATGTCGCTTAGCAACGGATCCAATGCGTTATGTGCTATACGAATTTTATTCAATCTTTTCCGATTTGAATAATAAACATATGTATATAAGATAAATTTCATTCACATTGCATTTTTGACTGGATAATATCAATTACGGTCTTCAGGTATAAACATTATTATCATTGATATTTTCGGGGACTGTTGATTCAGGTATTATTGATATTTTCAAGTTATTATGCCATTGTTTATTTATGACGAAAATTGATGAAACTCATATATAGTACGTTGTACGAGTAATCTACAAATGCACGGATATATCTTCTAATCTACGAGAATATAAGTAGTACAGGTATATTGGCATATATTTTGATATATATTGACATATATTGGAATCATTTACGACCTTCTGGTATAAAGATTACGGGGATTAGTGATATTTTCAATTTATTACGTCATCTCTTTTATTTTGGCAAATATTTTTGAGACTCATATTGTAATACGGGTAATCTTCTACTAACACACTGGCATATTTTCTAATCTGCGACAATATAAGTAGTACGAGGTTACATATATTGATTCAATTCCTTTTTTTTGTAAATTTGCTTACTAAAGGGGCCAGGATGTTTAATTCTTCAGATCTGTCCGTGAATATAATTTTGCATAGTGAGAACAGATATTCTTAAACTTTTCTTTAGGAGCAATAAATTTAATATTTTGACGGAATTTGCACATGATTGCGAATTATAAGTTTCTTTATATTATATATTCCGTTCGACGAACGGGTATGCTGCTAGTGTAATATAAACGGTATTTATAACGTATGATAAACGGTATTTATAATGTATGATAAATGGTAATCCATGAAAATGCCTTCGGGAAAAGGGTTCGAGAACAAAGCTGAAAGAGGATTTGAGCAGGGAGGGGGGAGCGATAATGGTTATTTTTACGTATGATAAATTGGTATTTAAAACGTAATAAAAACGGTTATTTTAATTTATAATAAACAGTAATACATACGTATTTAAAACGGTATTTCTACATACGGTATGTTCATACACGGTAACTCATACGTATGATATACGGTATTTTTATATACCGTTTACTTATAACGGTATTATAACCGATGTATTACCGTTTATCGTATAACACATACGAAAATATAACGTATAAACGGTTTAACAACGGTTATAATACCGTATGTGTGTTACCTGGGAAGAAGAACCTGGCGTAGTTCCTGTGGATTTTCGGTTGCCCAGATTCTGCAATTTTGCGTATTAACAGTTCCGTGGAGATGGAAGTGTGCTTCGTCAGTCCACAAAACGTTCCAGGGCCAGTCATCGTTCACTTGTATCCGAGCCAGAAATTGAAGTGCGAACATTTCACGTGCAACATTGTTCGCATGTAGCAACTATTGAACATGGGCCAGTTTGTAAGGATAACATTTCAAAATATGTTTCAAAATTTTTTTCACCGTACTAGAGGGTATGTCTAATGATCGGGCAATTCCACGTGCACTCGCAGATGCATTAGCGTTACGCTCTTCTTCTAACGCTGTAGCTACGTCTTCCACTATCTCTCCATCGACTGCTTTCCGTCCCCTGCTAGGTTTGATGGCTAAAGGACCAGTTTCTTCAAATTTTAAAATCATTTTGCGCAAGCTTTTGCCACACAGAGGACCAGATTTTAACTTCTTCAACGTTCTGAACTTTCTATGAGCTACTAAACAAGAGCTGTTATTCTCATAAAACAATTTGACACGAAGAGCACGATCTTTTAATGATAGAGTCATTCCGACAGAACAATAGAGATTTTTCATTAAGTTATGGGAAACAAGTTCCACTCTTCCTTTTGTATAGCAAACGTTTATTGCAACGTCACTCCAGCAGCATTTGAAGAGTAATTATGCAAAACAAGTTAAATCCACTTTTTAAGAAAAAAGATACGGCTTACGTTTGCTTAGAATTTAACATTGTTTTAATGGATGAATTTTTTTTTCATTATTTGCATGCATATGATGATGAAAGATCGACTTTTATTTCAGTATTCGAAGGACAGCATATTGAACATTTATTACGTCATTAGCCAATGAGTAAATCAACGTTTATTACTTTTGTATTGCATTCTAGTGTAGTAAAGCGCCAATTTTTCTCCTAGCGGCGACTTTTTGAACTATAGTTTTTTCTTCACCAAACAAAATTCCATTGCTTCACGAGTGTTCACGCAAAATTTCAAATCATGCTGACCAGTGCTTTTTATTTGAGACCATTTTCAAACCAGGAACTTTAATTATAATCACTCTGTATATAGCCAGAAAAGTCATATGTAAATTTTTTTAATGGCAGCCATTTGAACAATCCAAAACGAATAACACAATGTTATCTCCTACAGAGTATTAATACTCACAGTAAAAATTAAAAGCGATATATTTTTATCCATATCTATCAATAATATTTTAAAATTACATTTTATATAAAAGTTGATTGCATTTTGTGTACAATGTTTAATTAACACCTTCTCTATCGTCCAGTAAGTTGTGCTGTGTTAAATAAGACAGCAGCAAATTTAAACAGGAATAACAAATACGTGTACATATATCTATCTGTGCATTTCAAGCCACATTGGCTGGCCAAAAGAAAACGTGTTGCTCTAAATCAAACTGCAATGTGTAGGAATGCTTAAAATTTCGCCAACGTTAATTTAGAGATATTGAGCGATATTTTTAAAGTTAACCTTTAAATATTATATGTATTGCATATATTATATGTCTGTTATTCTGCAGGGCGGTTTGGTTGCAGCCTGACTCCCCAGGTAGTGAAATAATTTTGAAGTTCGTAAGCCCAGCACACTATTAAATAAAACAGTTTAAACACATTTGATTATATATGAATTTTCTACAAATGTGGAATCAAATTCTAAGATACATTAACAACATTTAGGCGTTACTTTTAACAGAAGTATGTTAGGTTGGCATGATTTTAATTGTAATTCATATTTATAAAATACAAGCAGTATACCCATTTTTCATACGGAATATAAATTATAAAGAAATTAAAAATTCACAATCATATGCAGATTCCAATAGTATTTTAAATGGCATTGTTATTTAAAAAATTCTATTAAAATATTTAAATTAATGCTCCTAAAAAGATATATAAAAATCTCTGTTCTCGCTATACAAAATAATCTTCACAGGCGGATTTAAAGAAAAAAACTTCTTGGTCTCGTTTGTAAACAAATGTGCAAAAAATATGAAATTGAATCAATATGTGCTAACATGCAAGTTCTAAAATTGTATGGGAAGATATACCCGTTCTACTTATATTCTCGTAGATTACAAGATATACCCGTGTATTAGTAGAAGATTATACGTATTACAATATATGAGTTGCAAATATCTTTGCCTGAATAAAACAGATGATGTGATAAACTGAAAATATCAATCACAATGTCTGCATATAATGGTATCACGATGAAACGTTTAGTTGTGGTTTTTTTACTTTCCTTATATACATAATGTATAAGGAAAGTATTGTGACGGGGTCGAAAATTCGAATTTGAGTTTTCGACGGGAGAGCACGTTTCAAGCATCCCTGATCACGAATCAAACATTTTTGAAGTGATGTCTGTGTGTGTGTGTGTGTGAAAGTATGTGTGTGTGAAAGTATGTGTGTGTGTGTGTGTTTCAGTGAGTCTGTGGAGACGATAACTGACGAGCGAATGGAACGATTCGAACAAAATTTTGTACAAAAATCACAATCCTTAAACACTGGAAGTCTATTGCTTTTATACGCAATCGAATGTTCAGAATCCCCTTAAATTTTCAAATGAAATTTTGAAAAAATCTTCAAAAAATCAAAACCGCTAATAAAGTTACGCAAATAGACATTTCTTGTGTAATTTTTCATTAGAAAACGATTGACATAAATTTTAGAACGCTAACATGAACCGTTCTCGAGATATTGCACATTTTTCAAAAAAATTATCGAAAAGTCATATAAAATAAAAAAAAATATTTCTTATTGAGAAACATGTTCACTTTTCATATATAATACCATGCAATAAATTGGGTAACATCATTCTCGGGGATCTAGATCGTTCCATTCATGAAAAAAGATACTTTAAGTAATACTTTTGTATTTGAACGCCAATAGTCATTTATCTGCTGTAAGAATAACTTATTTCTTCGCCCATAACGCTTGGCGAGATTTTGGCGACGAATTTGGCGGAATGTCGCCAACTTGGCGACTTTTTGAAATGTTGCCAAATTAACAAAAATCTCGCCAAATGGATAAAAATCACGCTAAATCAATGAAAATGACGACTAATTGTCGAAAATTCAATATCTTGGAGTGAATATTAGTATCTACTATAAGAAAAACCTATTTTTTTTACTGTAAAAGTAGTAAATTCATTACATTATATAAGGAAAGTCATGTGGTGCCCACATCAGATTATTTATTAATGATTCGACATTCCGTGGTTCTACCGGCTGCGGAAATAGTTGCTCAAGTCTTCGGACGAGTCGGACGGTCTGGGTCTTCAACCCCCTGGTTCTAAAACGCGAAAAATGAACTAAATTTTCAGTGGGACTGTCATGCTTGCGGCACATAATATGCCTGCTTAGTACTTACGAATTATGCACGAATTGTGCCTGCGTAGCATTTTCCTGTTACGCAGGCATAATACGCCCCTTGGGGACTCTCTTGTGTTATCTGGCATTGACCAGCTCTGTCATTGCCAGCGCTCCATTGGTGCTCGATCTCTTTCAATCTGGCCGTCGCACACTACCACCTATGTATCCTACGACCGCAAAACTCTGGGACTTCGCCCTCCATTCGCTGCCACTCATTATTCCAGCTCGCTGCAGGAGTGATGCATCTGTTAGGGTTTCACCCCTTTATTATCTGACAGTCACTAACTCCCTTAACTCGAACAATTTCACCAAGCTCAGTTCCCAGCTCGCTACGTTCGCCAATCCCGAAACTCTCTTCGTGAGTTGCGAGACTTCTCCTACTTCATGGCTCTCGTTGAGCTTACATCGCAACTTATTTCGTGCCTTCTGCTATTAAGAACAATTTTTTACTGTATTACGAACAAACGGCAAAATTCATAACTTTACGTTTTGCTGTTTGTTAATATAGTTAGGGCCTGACTACCGCAGGTACATGCGGGGCATTTGCCTTGAGCCTCCGTATCAGAAGGGCCCCCAAATTAAACAATTGCAAAATCAAAACAAGAAAGATCAATCATGCTTAAAGCAATGATTATGAAACACTTTCCAACTTCAATGCAATTTTATTTAAAAAAGTCTAAAATGCAATACATTCCTCGGTAATATTTTAAAACTTATCACGATACTACATTAATTTATTATATTTGAAAACTTAAAAACCTTCATTGAAAAAAATGAACTTCATTCAAATGACGGCATTGAAATATAAATTGCCTGGTTTAAATATCTCTAAAATGCGATAAATTCCACGGCAATATTATTACTATCATAATACTACGATAATTTATTATATTTGAAAACGTCATCGAAATCAACTGAAATTAATTCAAATGACGTCATAGAAAAAATAACACGCCTGGATCTCTCTATAAAAACAGCATTTCATTCATAATTTTCCCCCATTCATGTCATTCATCACAATACTATAATAATTTATTTTATTTAAAAATTAAGACCATGGAGCTACAAGTAATTAAACTCTATGCTCAAAACTTCATCGAAAAAAATCGTCCTTCTCTTTATAAAATCAATTAATATTTCATTCATATCAGCCATGCAGACTCCATGGGCTAAATTATTTTGTGTTAAAGAAATACAGCAATTCTAATACAACCCATTCTATATATTTTGCTGTTTACATTTTACATAAGTGAAAAATAGGCTTCGTTGTAGAAATAATCAAATTTGGATAATCATTTAAACTCAAATATATTGTATTTGTGTTGTTTCAGTATGTAGATGCACAGAATTTAAGCAAAAATAAAGTAGTTTTAGGACTAATACAACACTCAATATGAATTAAAAAGAACTTAAAAAATCACGATTTTGAAACAAGATGGATTCCATATATCATTTTGAAGTGGGTCATGTGATCTTTTCATATCATGGTCATGTGATCGTTTCATATAAGAGGTGTAATTATTATTTTAATTTTTATTTAAAAAACTACTGAATATATTTCGCTGAATTTTTTTTATATATTTTATAAAACAATTTGAATATTACCTAAAAATTTCGAAGCAATTTGTGAATTTTAAATCCGCTTAAAAAATGCTTGAAAAATTAGGTCCCATAGGGCTCAATGTATTTCATTATTTCAACCCGGGTTCAATCCAAAACTAATTGGGTGATATTATTCATTTATATTCCCATAGGTCCTACAGACGTCTGAACAACATACTAAAATTTCATTTTGATTAAGTCATTTTTACGGCAGTTATCGTGCTAACAGACAGGCAGACAGACAGACAGATTGAACAAAGTCATAAACACTTTTCAACTTTGTTGTAAAGTGTTAAAAATTAACGCCTGCTTCTTCAAAAAATTTGTATGCTATCGAAATAGGTTTTCACAACGAAAAGATTCACTTTGGGGATATATAGGGATTAAGTGAACTAGTTTAGGATGTTGGCATCTTGGATATCATAAAAAAGTTATCAATAATTTAAATTCCATTAAAATATACAAGAATCACATTTTGTATACCTTTCTTTAGAATACAATTATGTTTTTTAAAAATAATTTTGTACATTTCATATATATTAGGAGGTGATTAGGGGCCTCGGAAGAATATCGGCACCAAGACCCAGTTAGGTTAAGTCGGGCCCTGAATACAGCAGCAAAATATCATGTAACTTTTTCAATACAGAGAAAATAGAAATGTACAGCAATAAAACATTATGTAATACAGCAATTAAATCGTAATGCTCACTACAACAATAGTTGCAAAACGCTGAACTTTTCACTTCAGAAGGAAAAAAAAAATATGAATATATCATTAACTAAATCGAAATTTATAAAAAGGGCTTCGTTCTGCAAAAAATGAAGTGTGTAGGTGCACGCCATCAAAAATTCGAGGGCTTGCTATTGCTAGTCTGTCCAGGACGCGAACTCGCAGCTCAAATATTATTCTTCCTTTGACATTAAATATTTCATAAACTAAATTATTTTCTAAACTATTTCCTAAACTAAATAACTCAGTGTGTTTTCCCCTAATATTTCTCTACAAATGTATCAAATTTCATATTTGTGCATGTTGAAGATTTTGCGGTACGCGATAGAGAAACACGAGGTACGCAAATACTGTCAAACAAGTGGAGGTGGCGTAAGCTAATTTTTTTTTAATATAGAGAGATAACTTTATAAAGCAAAGGTGGTTCTTAAATATTATATTTACACTAACAGCAATAATCAAGAAAAAAATTCGATTGAATAGTTTAATTTGTGTTAGAGATAATATTGTTACGAATGCTTTTTCGCATGCCGTCTCTTAACAAGTGGGAAACATATTTACATGCAACCATTGCTTTTATGTGTATGTAGCTTTTCCTGACTATGGCGACATTTTGTGACCTTAATCCCACATTTAGCAAATTATTGCTAATTTGGCGAACCTCAGAAGACTCTGGAATTTTCTCATTTTCTCTAGAACTCATTTTACGATCACTTTCTAAATATTTCTGTGGAGAAAATTTAAGAAAGTCATCGCTATTTGCTGAGGATGATTATGTTTTGTTTTGTTCACTCGCCAAGTGGTGCGAGGTTTTGTAATAGCCATTGTAACTACCTTGGCCGGTTTTTATTAAAAGAAAATAAATATTCTGTGGGCGGTGGGAGTCGCCGTTTTGTCGGTGGTGCTTGTTTCCTGGCTGGTCCCTTTGCGGGCGGGTCCCTGGTCTGCTGGTGGGGGTTTCGGCTGTCTCCGTCGGTGTTCCTCTGCGGGACTGGTGGCGTTTGGCCTCCCCCGATTGGGCGTGGGTCTGCTCTCTCCTTGGCGTCTCGGGCGGTGCGCTCGTGGTATGACGGAGTCGGCGGCTTCCCCTGTCCGGCGGGGCGGGGTGGCCCGTTGCCTTGTTTCGTGTTGGGGATCCTCTTTTCCCGGCCGCGCTGCTAAACCCTTCAAGCCCTAGATGGCAAGGGGCGCGGTCTGGGTCGGGGAAGGAAGTCATCGCTCAATTGGACAGAGTTGACGTAATACGAATCAAATTGAATGCTGAGATACGATAGTGTTTTGAGAACAGAGTCGACAGTTTTGTGAGTCAGTTGAACATTTGAATGCTGATTTCATATATATTCCCTCAGCAAGGATCTTGAATGTCAACGATCTGTGCAAATTTTTGTAGACAAAAACGCTACGTACTCTCCGGGAAGAACAGACTAGCTAAGGCTCCTATATATACAGATTGGCGCAAAAGCGGTCATCTTGACACCTAGCTGTACGTATGGCGAAAAAAAGGTTACTTTCTCGCTCTTTTCTCCGTATTTCGTTAAAAATCAAAACATTCTAGACAACTTTCTTGAATTATTGGTACAATTTGTTGAAAGCGGCAGCACTTACTTGACAGCAAAATTGCTTGTCAAATATCAGTCATGTGACATACGCGCGCCATTAAAATAGCACAGGCAGACGATAACTGACTGGACGAGTTGGAGATAAAATGACAGTTGCGCCAGTCTATATATTTAGAAGCCTTAAAACTAGCAAATGAAACTGGAGCCGTAAGATTAGAATCCTGTTTTGCAGAATTACAGATGCAGTTTTTCAACAATATGAAAACTTTGTATATATACAGCATGAATCAAATGTTAGGGGTCAATTGGTTTCAAAGGCAAAACACAGCCTTATTTTTCAGGGTAAACAAGAAGTTTAACACCATTTTAAAGCAGGTTCGGCATCAAGCAAGTTTGGCATCTTGCTTGAATAAATGAGGCTCTTCCTGATGATGATGAGGCTTGTCCTGAAAAGGAGGCTTGTCCTGAAAAAATAAATCTGTTCCTTTTCCTTCGAAACCGATTGAACCTTAAAATTTAGTGTATGCTGTATTTATATTATTAGTTTTTATATTTTTAGTTTTATTGCAGTATCATTTTAGCGTTATGCGGTAAGTGCAGTTTAATGTGCTGTCGTATTTATAAAGTTCGTTCTTCAGCTGATTGTTTCTTTTCTCACAGTCTGTTTATCCCCTTATCTTAAATTCTTTGTCGTGGCTGGAAGTGGATGATATGATAGAGAGTGTGTTGCAAGTTTCTATTTCATTGAAAAATAGAATTAAAGGTATACTTTTAAACCTAATGCTTGAAGATGTTGCATGTGAGTCAGAAGAAGAGGTATACTTTGTAATTTGAACATTTTATTTACTGCACCTTCCTTCTATCCCCCCTCCCCCATACACAAAATGACCCAGTTTCCTTTAGATTTATCATATCTCTTGTTCAGTTTGAATGTTGGTTATGCTACTGATCACATAGTATCATAGTCAGGTCCAATAAATTCCAGGTTTAATTCATCGGCAAGCACATTTTAACAATCTCTTGAAATGTGTGAGAAATGCATACTAGAAAATGTACTCGCTGTTGGCCGGGGATCGTGGTGTTGTGAATCCACGCAGCAGTTTATTTTACTATTTTGTTAAAAGCGACGCATTGATAAAGATATTTTGGTTTTCGAGAGTTCTCTTAAGTTTCGGTGAACAAAATTTAAAGTACGCTTTGTTAATACTCCAGCTTATAACAACCACGAAGAAATAATAATCCAAGAAAAGAGACGCATCGTCCTAAGTATAGAAGTGTCTGAGTACCAAACGTACGATGTACGTACGACGGTTAGCTTTCCTGCTACAGACTGCACATGCACACAGACAGCCATCTTCTTTTATTATTTATAAGTGTATCGGCGCAGAGCATCTGCGTTCTAGCACCTGCAGAAACTTTAGGGATAGGACTCTGAAAATAACAACTTAATTTGCTCTAAGTTTTGCCTTTCCTCTTTACTGAGACTTATTTCAATATATCTTTTGGCCCGTCGAAATCTATTAGCGTCATATGTATTCCATTCCTTTCTACGTGCATTATAGCAAACTACATCAGTACATCAAAACTTAGCCGTTAGTTATAACTATAAGGCCGCTGTTAAATATGGCTGTTTACATGTGGTCTGAATAAGTTGTATTTAAAAAAAACCTACAAAGGGCTATCGGACCTAATCTCTATCCTAAATTAAAAGTGCTTAGTAAACGCTACTCTGAAGGGGTGTGACAACCCAGTGGTTAGCGCGCGGGGATTGCACGCGTAAGATCGGAGTTCAATTTCCGCTTCTGCCCAAACTGCCGTTGTGTTCATGTGGAGTACGGGCACGTTAAATATGTGGATCCTGTAAGTCCTTCCAAGAGATTGGTGGTAGGGGAAGGAGGGTACGGTCCCTGAAGATGCTTACCCCACTGGGTTCCGGTCTAAATTGGGAGGCACTTTCCGGCCATCAAAACAGATACTTTACACCTTCGGGTAGGTCGGATGGTCTGGGCAGAAGAAGAAGAAGAAGAAGAAGTACTAAGCGCAACTCTGGAATGGATATGATGGCGGAGCAAGCAATTCCTAGATCTGAGTGAAAAGGGAAGCGGTTCATTTAGTCGACAATTACTTTGTCGATAACTCATTTCGTCGACGCCACTTCGTCGACAACTCATTTCGTCGTCAAGTTCATTTTGTCGACAAGTACATTTCGTCGACACTCCTTTCGTCGACACTCATGTCGGCGACAAGTACATTTCGTCGACACTCCTTTCGTCGATAAGTACTTTTCGTCGACACTGCTTACGTCGACAGCCACATAGTCGACCAACTGAATGATAGCCGCCGACCATTCTCAGCAACCCCCCCCCCCCCCCCCGTGTGTGAAGGACCGGAGAATGAAAGGGCTTCATTATGTATTTCGGAGAAATCCAAATACTTTCGCTGCCATTGAAAATCATTTCAGTAATATCTATGCATAACATTTTATACAGTTACGTAATATTTCATAAAGTATTAATATTTGTTCATTTTAAAATAAATTTTAGTAATTTAATTAATTTGAAATACATTATCTAACCATTCTCCTTGTTTAGTCATGGAATAGCGCATGATTGGATATGGGACGTGACTTTATATGAATGAAAATTTCTTGGGCAAGGCGAATGGATCCGCCATTTTGGGTCAAACATTGTTCTATTAATTAAGGTGTTGTTTCTAATGACCTCCTGTTTCGGCACAGCTGATACAGGATCAGTGATGCAGGAAAGAACGAAGAAAGACACACAAGACAAGAATTATTAATTAATCTTTACAGAAAATCTATTAATTAATCTAACATTATTATCTTAGCATTACAGAAAATCTATTAATTAATCTAACATTATTATCTTAATATTACAGAAAATCTATTAATTAATCGTTATACATATCTATTAATTGATCTTTACAGAAAAATGTCATATATAATACTAAAAAATATGAATCATTTTCCATTAATAACATGACATTCGCCCAAATTTAAACAATATCAAAACAAGGAAACACACTGTATATATATATAGTAATGACTACCATTGAACTTAAGTAGTTTGTGTAGTAGACCTAGTCACAGCAACAATATGGCGAATCATCCGTTTGTGTATTTGTGAGTTTTAGAAAGAATAAATCTGATTTCCCTTTAAAAATCACGTTACAGGAGAATCTCAATTAAACAAAAACTATTGATAATTTCCTAGCGGATTTTTAGCATATTGTGATTAAGATACTTTTAAGTTTTTATTTTTATAGTATTTGTATATAATTAATATACAAAATTGTTTAAGTACATTGATGACTATAGTGTTCTCACCTATTTTCAGTGCACTCCTTTGAATTGCTTTATTGCTTTAGTTGTAGCTGTTAATATTTACAAAACTGATACATTTTTCTATTAATTGCTAATAATATTTTAATATATTTCTATTTCATAGGCGCCTGTAAAACTTTTTTAGGGGGGGAGGGGAGGGCAAACTCAAGCCTATGATGGTACAACATCGACAGGCCTAATGCTCGCCTTTGTTATATTACTGTTCAAGGGGGAGTGTGACCCACCCACTTTACATCCCCTATGGACGACCATGACTTCATATTTAACAAGAAAGATCTATCATGCTTAAAGCATTGATTATGAAACACTTTCCAACTTCAATGCAATTTTATTTAAAAAAGTCGAAAATGCAATACATTCCTCGGTAATATTTTAAAACTTATCACAATACTACATTGATTTATTATATTTGAAAACTTAAACCTTCATTGAAAAAAATGAACATCATTCAAATGACGGCATTGAAATATAAATTGCCTGGTTTAAATATCTCTAAAATGCAATACATTCCACGGTAATATTTTTAAAACTATCATAATACTACGATAATTTATTATATCTGAAAACTTCATCGAAAACAACTGAAATAAATTCAAATGACGTCATAGAAAAAATAACACGCCTGGATCTCTCTATAAAAGCAGGATTTCATTCATAACTTTCTCCAATTCATTCATCACAATACTATAATAATTTATTTTATTTAAAAATTAAGACCATGGAGCTACAATTCATAAACTTTATGCTTAAAACTTCATCGAAAAAAATCGTCCTTCTGTTTATAAAATCAATTAATATTTCATTCATATCAGCCATGCAGACTCCATGGACTGAATTATTTTGTGTTAAAGAAATACAGTAATTCTAATACAACTCATTCTACATATTTTGCTGTTTACATTTTACATAGGTGAAAAATAGGCTTAGTTGTGGAAATAATCAAATTTGAATGAGAATTTAAACTCAAATATATTGTCATTGTGTTGTTTTAGTATGTAGATGCACAGAATTTAAGCAGAAATAAAGTAGTTTTAGGATGGATACAACACTCAATATGAATTAAAAAGAACTTTAAAAAATCACGAATTTGAAACAAGATGGATGCCATATATCATTTTGAAGTGGGTCATGTGATCGTTTCATATCATGGTCACGTGATCGTTTCATATAAGATGTGTAATTATTATTTTAATTTTTATTTAAAAAACTACTGAACATATTTAGCTGAATTTTTTTTATATATTTTATGGAACAATTTGACTATTACCTAAAATTTTCGAAGCAATTTGTGAATTTTAAATCCGCTTAAAAAATGTTAGAAAAATTAGGTCCCATAGGGCTCAATGTATTTCATTTTTTCAACCCGGTTTCAATCCAAAACTAATTGTGTGATATTATTCATTTATATTCCCATAGGTCCTACAGACCGTCTGAACAACATACTAAAATTTCATTTTGATTAAGTCATTTTTACGGCAGTTATCGTGCTAACGGACAGACAGACAGACAGACAGACAGACAGACAGACAGACAGACAGAATGAACAAAGTCATAAACACTTTTCAACTTTGTTGTAAAGTGTTAATAAAATGATTGTAAAAGTTTATCTAATTTAGAAATAAGAAAACATTTAAAATGCTATATCTTGTATTCATCTTAGATAGGTAATATTTTAAAATCTCATGTCTTTCATCCACTCTGCATTTTTATTCAAAATTATTTTATTTTATTCAGTAATAAATAAAACTTCTTGAAATAAAACTTATGAAAATGCGAATTCCAATAAAATTTTTACTTGTAATACCAAACTTTTTGCCAAATTTTCAGCCTCATCAGTTAAAAATCTCACGCTACGCTATTATTACAAGCCAGATGAATCTTAGACAGTGGGGCGACTGGTCACATGACTGAAAATCTTGACTGTTTAAATGAAGTACAAGACGATATCAGAAATATTTTGTTAGCCGACGATAGCAGAATATCATCTTGAGCAAAAGGATCTGTAACGTAAAGAGAAGTAAGTGGAAAATTTAATTCAGAATTAGTACTAAGGGATGTGCTTTATGCACCTAAACTGAAAAGTAATTTCATATCTGTTCAGATATGAAATTACTTACTTACTTAACAGATGATAATATGAATGTTTTTTTATGAATCAGGAGGGCATATATTAGATAGGAAATGCAATACAATTTTAAATACAAAACGATCTGAATTTTTTGTTGCTGATTTGAAAGCATTCAAGGATAAGAATTTTATTTTAAAGCACTTAAAAGTACTTCCTAGGAAATGTGGCGTAAACGATTGGGCCATATTAACGAAAGCTATATGAATTTCATGTTAAAAAATTTCAATGGCTTATAACTTTGAGTGTAAGCGAGACTCAAAATCGAGTGATTGTATTATGTGCATTCAAGTAAAATACGGTAGGAAACCACTTAAAGAAATAAAGGGTATGCAATCAAAAATGCCGTTGAAACATCTTCATATGTACTTAATTGGTCTAAACACAAGAAATTTCTTTAGGAAGAGCTAAATATATTTTAATACTAGTGGATTTTCAAGGAAAGAATTTACGAAACTTCTAAAGTCGAAAGCGGATGTTTTCGAAACATTCAATTATATGATATCCAAACTGTACTAGAAAAAAAAGTTCACAATATTAGGATTGATAATGGAACTGAATTTTTAAATGCAGAAATGGTTCATCTTTGTAAGAGTAAAGGTATTGATCTTCAAAAAGCAACATATTTCTCACCAAATTTATTTAATTCTAGAGGAAGGTGGACCGGAAAATATATGTGAATATTCACTAACATAAAATTAAGTACAAAATATAAACTTAACTAACTGAATTCAACTTTTAAAATCCTGCTCATTGTGGTAGTCTTAGAAAACTCCACTCTGAACCGGGTATATTATATCAAAGGTTCATCCACTACGAAATGTCGTTAACTTTGGTTACATGGAAATAGATATAGTTCTAATGGCTGGTCCAAGCTGATTTTCAGTCTACTAAATAAAAGTGTTCTGATATAATATTATATTTATGTATTTTAAATATTCTAAAATATAATTTTTCATCATTACTTTATTTATTAAAAACATATAGTTATTTTTAATTTAGTTTATATAGCTAAAATTGTGTGCTTAGGTTTAGATACTTTTACAGCACAATTAAAATTCATTCTGACGAACATTTTAACAGAAATAATGAAAATATTTAATTGTATGTTGCAAGCATGAAAAGTGTTATTTTAAATGAAATAAAAAAGTGTCTCTAAAATCACATAAAAGAAACGCAATATGAGAGTAAATCTTTTGAGATTTTTATCACTTTTCGTAATATTGTTGATAAATCTATAAACAATGTATACACTCGTACACATTGCAATCCAAAAGGTCAGCAATTTTACAGTAACACAATGGGCGACAATCATGATTTGCTTTGCAATTGTACAGTAAACGTGTGCTTGTCTGGATAGACTGAGGAACACACAACCATCCCAGTAACATAGTTGAATTCCAAATTTTCGGTTTTTGTACTGTGATGAATTCTATTGCAGCAATTTAGGGGTAAATAAAATCCCTGCATTTACAAGTTTTGGTTCATTAACGCTTATATGATTAAATAACTCGTCAATCAATTTTCTTGTGAAATTTGGAGTTGATTAGAGCAGAACTTGATGAATTAAGCACGATTTATTGTTCCGGGCTTAATTTTTGGGGTATGCATAGTGACCCCTCTAATAATTGTAAAGGGGACCTTGTATTTTGCTTTTGTACAGAAAGTCGTTTGCACTTTATGGAAACGATTTTGATAATTAATTTTTATGCATAAAGGGCGTATTTCTTGCGGCGATTTGCTTCTATCTGATAGCCTTGATTCTTGACTATAGCTCTAGCTCAAATTTACCATGAAAGTAAACTTTTTCTTAGCACCGTCATGTCAATTTTATCCCACTCCTCTTGGGTCGTTTTACAAAGATCGTTCAATGTTCTTGGATGCCGTTTTCCTAAGGCTCGTTTCAACAACCCGAAAGCGCTAAAGTCCATAAGAGACAAGTCAGGTGATTTTACAGGTATTTCATTAAATGGGATACATTTTATTCCTGTTTCTAATTCTTTCTTTGCTAAATATGCGGCAGTTGACTTATTGACTTGCTGCAGTTGACGTGTGGTTTATATGAAGCTCAACTTTATTGATGTCTTTTCCATATAAGGCTGGCATTTCTCCTTCAAAAATTGGTTCTAAAATATTCTGCTGATAGTAGAGTGAGTTAATTTTAGCTTCACTTGAGACTTTTTTGAGTTTTAATTTACTGTTGTAACAAAATCCTGCAAGTATCATGAATATCTTTGGGAACTTTCCTGTACATTGACGAAGCCATTTCGTACGGTCATTTTCGTCAGTTGAGCAATAGAAAATTGCTCTTTTTTATTACAGTTACGTAAATACACCCATGCCTCATCGAGTGTTATTACAAATTTCCTTTTATCAGCAGCTAGGTGTTTTTCATATAATATAATATTCTACAATTTGTTTTCCTTTCCGCAATACGCTTTGGCAAAAGCAGATGAACTTTATATTTAAACATCTTTTTTAACTTCAAATCTTTATGAATGATTTTACTTACAGTGCCAGAAGACATTACCAGTTTCGATGCAATAGATAGTTGAGTCGGTGGATTTTCTTTTAGGATCGGAGACTTCACTTTCTTGATATTTACCCGCGTTCGAATAGTCATAGGATGTGATTTTGAGGCCAATTTTTCATTTTTACTTTCAGCTAGATGCTTTTTCCCTTTCAAATTTAATATATTAAAAATGCATTTCTTTGAAATGCAATAACCTTGATTTTTACACAGATTTACAATTTATTTATACGAATGTTTCTCCTCGGAAAACGTATTTACGTAACCTTCGAGCTATTTATTAATTTCAAGAGCCATTTTCAAAATAAATCTTTTATTCTACATTCCAATCAAAACAAAACAGTAGCAGACGATTATATTGAAAATGCCAAATCTTTATTTCAAAATTTTAACGAGAAACATAAATACATAATCTCTTCCATAAAGGGCGAACGACCTCTGTATAGGAGCCCATCAGACAAGGACTATGGCGGCTCTGTCTCCAATAAGAATTTACATAAATTGATAATCTTGACAATTATGGTCAATTATAGAAATTACTGCAATGTTTAATTCTGAATATCAGGGATATGTATCATTTGTATATATGGCCACGCCCATATTTGTTCATTCCTATTTTTCGCATTCAGAGTTTTCTTGGGGCATAGAAATAGTGATGATTTGCAGTAAATATAGAAAAGGTGTTGTTGTTGAGACCCAGACCATCCGACCTACCAGAAAGGTGTAAGATAACTGTTTGGATGGCCGGGAAGTGCCACCTAATTTAGACCGGAACCTAGTGGGGGAGGCATCCACAGGAACCGTACCCTCCTTCCACTACTACCAACCTCTCGCAGGGACTAACGGACCCATATGTTTAACGTGATCGTACTCCGCACGAACACGACGGCAGTTATGGCAGCGTGCAAATCCAGCGCGCAAACCACCGGGATACCGCGGCCGATATGTGCCAACAGCACGCGGTGTTCCCAGGTGGTCACCCACTCAAGTACTAACCGCTCCCGATGCTGATTGACTTCGGTTATCTAATGAGAACTGGTTTTTTCAGCACGGTTGGCTATAGAATAGGTGTGTATAGAAAAAGTGTGAAATTTTTTAAGCATGATGGTTTAATTCCAAATCACTATTTCTGCAAGTGCTACATTGACCAAGGAAAAATAGGTAAATTAAAGTACCTTTCCACTGTGAATTTCTTATTGGTACTAATTTTGTCTTGTCAAGGCTAAATTTCAATTTTTATATATAGCCAGAAAAGCCACAGGTAAATGTTTTTAATGGCAGCCATTTGAATAATCCAAAGCGAATAACATAATGTTATCTTCCAGAGTATTAGATTGAGAAAAATTCAAAGTGATTTATTTTTGTGTATCATCCATATCTATCAATAATATTTTGAAATAAAGTTTTATATATAGTTGAAACTCGATGTGTTGAACCTCGGTATCTCGAAATTTTCGATATCTCGAAATACTTTCATCTCCCTTCACGCACGGTATAAAACTAATGTAAAACAAACTCTCGATATCTCGAATTTTTTCATCTTACCATTTGAATCATCTTACCTTTTTCATCTTTTCATTTGGAAAAATATGATCCAGAAAATGTGTTTAATGCAGATGAAGCAGGACTATTTTTTTAAATGTATGCCTGATAAAACTATGGCCATTAAAGGTGAAGCATGTTATGGTGGAAAAAGGAGCAAAGAAAGATTAACTGTGCTATTTTGCACTAATATGGATGGTTCAGAAAGGCTCAAACCTCTTATGATAGGTAAATCTACTAGACCCCGATGTTTTTCAGGAATGAAATCTGTTCCAATGACTTATTTTGCGAACAATAAGGCTTGGATGATTGCCGAAATTTTCACTAATTGGTTGAAGGAACTAGACAGAAAAATGTCCCGTGAAAATCGCGATATTGTTCTCTGTTTGGAAAACTGTACAGCGCATAATAGCGTGCCGAAATTAAAATCCGTGAAAGTTCGTTTCATGCCATTAAACACAACTTCTAGTTACAGCCTTTGGACCAAGGTATTATTCAGAGTTTTAAAGTGAACTATCGCCACAAAATTAAGGTCATTTGGATCCGCCTAGATCATTTGGAAAATTTGATAGATATTGAAGCATTCAGTACCTGTAACCAAACTGTCATTGATGACTATTTTGCAAGTAAAGAAATGCAAGATTAAGTTTTAATAATGTATGTACGTACATAGTATTACATTAAATGCGTATCCAATCATTTCAAGCTTCGCTTTATTTGTTGTCAGCATTTTCTTGGGTAATACCCAATTCTCTGTCTGTAAGATAAAGTAAGTGATTTTTTAAAAAATGTGTAAAGTATAGGACTAGTATGTGTATATTCTTTTATGAATTCCTTAAAATTTTTCAAATTTTCGATATCTCGAATTTTTGCTATCTCGAATTTTTTTTATACTCCCTTCAAATTCGATATATCGAGGTTCGATTGTAATAAGTGATTGCATTTAATCTATTGAAGTACCTACACTCATCTATTTCATCTAGGAAGCTGTGTTAAATAAGGCAGCGGTGAATTTAAACAGGAATAACAAACGAGTTTGTGTCTATATATTCATTCCAGGCCCCATTGACTGGCCAAAAGGAAACGCGTTATTCTAAATCAAAATTCAATGTGTAGGAATGCTTAACATTTCGTCAACGTTACTTTACAGATATTGACGGCTATTTTGAAAATAACCGTTAAATATTATGTATTGCATATATTATATGTCTGTACTTTTTTCACGGTAAGTTAGTTACAACCCGACACCCCTGGGTAGTGAAATAATTTTGGAGCCCGTAAAACCCACACTCTATTAAATAAAACAATTTAAACAAAATCAATTATCTGAATTTTCTACAAAGTTGGAATGAAATTTTAACATACATTAACAACATTTTGGTGTAACTCTTATCAGAAACGTGTTAGGTTGGCAGGATTTTAATTGTAATTCATATTTATAAAATACAAGCAGTATACACATTCTTCGTACGGAATACACATTATGAAGAAACTTAAAATTCATAATCATCTGCAAATTCCTATAGTATTCTAAATGATATTGTTATTCAAAACATTCTATTAAAATATTAAAATTAATCCTCCCAAAAAGAAGTTTAATGATCTTTGTTCTCGCTATACAAAATTATTTTCACAGGTGGATCTGAAGAATAAAACATCTTGGTTCCGTTTGTAAACAAATATATAAAAAATATGAAATTGAATCAATATATGGTAAAATCAAGCTCTAAAATTGTATGGGAAGATATACACATTCTACTTATAATGTCGCACAATAGAAGATATACCCGTGTTTTAGTAGAAGAGTAACCATACTACAATATATGAGTTGCAAAAATATTTGCCAAAATAAAACAAATGACTTAATTAACTAAAAATATCAATAATCCCGTTATCTTTACACCTGAAGGCGTTAATTGATATAATACAGTTAAAAGTGCAATTTCGATCAAATTTATTTTACTCACATTTCTTTATTATTTAATTCGGAAAACATGGAATTCGGAATTCATAAACATGTTGGATTTAAATTCGTTACTAAGCGACATGATGTCATTTTGTTCAAATACATTGGGAGATAAAATATCGTTTGCGTAATGCTATCTCATATGGAAGGCTTATTTGTAGGGTTTTTTATTAATGTTTCGACAGCCCCTGGTCCTAGGAACACGAAAAATGGACTAAATTTTAAGCGGGGCTATTATGCCTGCATCGTATTTTACGAATAATGCACGAATTATGGCTGCGTACCACTTTCGTGCTACGCAGTCCATGTTACTCCTGGGCTCAGCCCTCCATTCGCTACCACTCATTATTGGAGTTGGCCGCAGGAGTGATGCATCCGTTAAGGCTTTGCCACTTTATTAGCTGTCGCTCACAAACTCCTGGAACTCGTTTCGTGAACAATTTCACCAAATTCACCTTCCAGTTTGCTAAACTCGCCAATACTAAAACTCACTTCGTGATTTGCGGGGCTTCGTCTCCTACTTCCTGGCGCTCGCTGAGCTTGCATCGCGATCTCTTTCGCGCCGCCTGCTATTAAGAACGATGCCTTACTGTAGTACGAACAAATGGCAAAATTTCATGACTGTACGTTCTACCGTTTGTTAATAATACAGTCAGGACCTAATTATCGCCGGTACATGTGGGGCATCTGCCCTGGGCCCTTGCTTCAGAGGGGCCCCAAATTAAACAATTGCAACATCAAAAAATTAACGCCTGCTTCTTCAAAATATATGTATGCTATTGAAACAGGTTTTCCCAACTAAAATATTAACTTTGGGTATATATAGGTATTAAGTGAACTATTTTAGGATGTTGGTATTTTGGATATGATAAGAATGTCAATAATTTAAATTCCATTAAAATATATAAGAACCGCATTCTGTATACTCTTTTCTAGAATACAATTATGTTTTTGAAAAATAATTTTGTACATTTCATATATATCAGGAGGTGAATGGAGACCCCGACGGAGTATCTGCACCCTGCCCTAGTTAGGCTAAGTCGGGCTTTAAATACAGTGGCAAAATATCGTGTAACATTTTAGAATGCATTAATAGAGAAACGTTAATTGATAAATGCACAACAATAAAATAAATGTTAATAAAACGATAATAAACGTTAATAAATGATAACGTTAATAGAGAAATGCGCAACAATAAAACATTGTTGGGCAATATAACAATGAAATCATAATGTTCATGACAGCAGTATTTGCAAAACGCTCAAATGTTCACTTCAGAAGTGCACAAAAAATTGAATATCTTATTAACTAAATCGAAATTTATAGAAAGGGCTCCGTCCTGCAAAACTTGCAAAACACTGGAATTTTCTCATAATCTTTAGAACTTTTTATTTAACGACCACTTTCTAGAGATATCTGCGGAGAGAATAGTCATCGCTTAGTTGGACGGAGTTCACGTAATGCGAGTCAAATTGAATTATGAGATGCTTCAGTGTTTTGAGAAGAGATTCGATAGTTTCGTGAGTTAGTTGAACATTTAATTGATTTATTGTGCGAGATTATTGTACCACATTTATTGTACCTGATTTATTGTACCGGACAGTTGGCTTGTGATTCTGCGAGATAGCTATAGTTTAATTAGCTGTATATTGTGTCTGTTTACGATTATTGGTGCTTTTAAATAGCTTTAAAATAGCTTAATGCTTTTAAATTATTAATTAAATAATTTAATAATTAATTATTTAAAATATTTAAATAATTAATGCTTTTAAATAGCTTGTCAGAAATTTGCGATTCTTCTTTGTTATCTGGAAATACAACCCCGATTTGAGAGGATATGTCATAATATTATTAACGCAGTTACCTGCACATATACATAGACTCAAAAATATTCTATTTATGTTCAGGTATTTTCAAAGCATGTTTAATGGTTAAAATCTGAAAGCTTAACTTTCAATCGCGTTATAACATACTTTCAACAAATGTATTATCTATATATATAAAGAAGAAACGTGTGTATGTTTGCATGTATGATCCACCATAACTGGAGAACGGCTGAACCGAATTTCATGAAATTTGTCTTGGTAGTCTTGAAATCGCTCCACTTAAAACATAGGCCATGTTTCGAGTTTCTACGACCAGTGGTTCTCGAGATATTAGTGAAAAACGACACTTTTTCCAAGGAGTTTTACTCTCTAACTCCATTCTCCCGGCCACCCAAATAGCTGCTCTAAGTCTACGGACGAGTTGGATGGTCTGGGCTTTCGACACTCTCTAAATCCATGATTCACGACGGAAAAGGTTGGACATTGTCGGTTTAAAATGTGAAAGTCAATTAAAGCTCTGCGTTTTGTGGGAGTTCATTGAACGTATTAGACACTTTTGAAAATCGCAGGTTTGAGATATGAGTTCTACTCTCTAACTCCATGATTCACAACGAAAAAGGTTGGACATTGTTGGTTTAAAACGTGAAAGTCAATTAAATCTCTGAGTTTTGTGGGAGTTTATTGAACGTATTAGACACTTTTGAAAATCGCAGGTTTTAGATATGAATTTAAATGGAAACTATCACCATGGCTTATTTTCTCACAGGCTTACTCAACAAGGAAAAGTATTAAGAAATCACAAGAAAGATCAATCATGCATAAGGCATTGATTATAAAACACTTTCCAACTTTAATTTTATTTAAACATCTCTAAAATGCGATACATTCAGCGGTAATATATCACAATCGGCCCTATATGTTCCGGTGTAATTTTTATCATAGTTTTGCATGTTAAATCCCGAACAACGCCGGGTAATCGCTGCTAGTGTATGTATATAAGGTTAAAATTATTAATGTTTCATTGAAAGTTTTCTTTTTCTATGATGCTCCTGATAATACCTTTCTTGTAAATCAGTGGTGATTCTTAACATCTTTTAGATGACAACTACCCATGTGAACGAATATTCCCATTTGCTCTCCATTTTTATCTAAAAAGTAGTTAATTGTCACATATGCCTTTTATACCGTGCTGAAAACACCGGTTCTCGTTAGATCACCGAAGTTAAGCAGCATCGGGCGCGGTTAGTACTTGAGTGGGTGACCACCTGGAAACACCGCGTGCTGTTGGCACATTTCGGGTGCGGTAGCCCGGTGGTTTGCGCACTGAATTTGCACGCTGCCACAACTGCCGCCGTGTTCATGCGGAGTACGATCACGTTAAACATGTGGCTCCGTAAGTCCTTCCGAGAAGTTGGTGGTAGGGGAAGGAGGGTACGGACCCTGTGGATGCAACCCCCACTGGGTTCCGGTCTAAATTGGGTGGCACTTCCCGGCCGTCCAAACGGTTACCTTACACCTTTCTGGTAAGTCGGACGGTTAGGGTCTCAACAACATATGCCTTTTATAAATACGTCAAAGCGCTTACTTTAAATCATAGTTTCACAATTTTATCACGAATATAGATTCTAAATACTGTTTAACAAATATCGTATGCTTATTTTAGTTCTGCATTAATTTCTACTTGATATTATCAAAGTTACTGAACTTAACCCGAATAAAGGTTTTCTAGCACAAATAATTTATTTTCACTTCACAAATAATTGTTAATAGATAAAAGTAAAATTTACCAAAAATTTATCAGATCTTTCTTCTATATTATAAAATATTTGAACATTTATGAACATTCGTCATTATCTGATTAAGTACTGGAATAGCGGAAATAGTAAATTTTTTGATTAATAAATTTATTTTTAATGGCGTCATTTAAATGTTATTTCTTTTGATAGTGTTACAGAGTTTTCAATAATGAAATGTTAGACTTTTAAGATAAATGAAAGATTAGATTAAAAAAAAATGAAAGAAAATAAAATTTTCCTACAAAAAAGGTGACATGTGGCGTTGGGAAATGATATTGACATGTCCAGAAATTACATTACACTTTTGCCGTAAGATAAGCATCCTATTTATCAGTATTACAGATGTAACATAAAAAATTTCCCTATTTTAAATCAATGACAACGCTGGGTACATTTTCCAGTATTTAATAAAATTTCACCATTTGTATTAAAATAGGTTTCAGAAGGATGTTTGCTTTTATTTTAAAATATTCCATTAAAGTGCATTTGCTTGAATTTTTTGCTTATTCCAAATTTATTCTTTTACAGTTTTAGATTCTTTCTTTTCCCCGACGTTCGATTCTGAAGTGAATCCTATGTCTTGATTGATTTTGTTAGAAGTTGTGGTACACCCTACTTCCCCGTTTCCAATTCGAAAATTTATCGTTCTTCGTGGACAAAAAATGTGAAGGGAAAAAAAAGGAGTCATCGAACGGTTAAGCAAAGCAAAATGAAACCAAATCAAGTCTTTTGACTTTTTCCAAATTATTTTGCATGCATATTTTATTGATTATTTCCGGTATATTGGCTTTTTTAATAATTGTTTAAGCTTAGCTTTGAGTTCACTGATGTATACAATTTCAAAAACTGTATACAATTTCCATATTAAAATAAGTATTGCTATTTTTTGACATTGCATTGTGATTAGACGGCAAAATAAACAGTTGTTGCATTTTACATATAGACTAATAAGAAACCGTTTGCATTTTACATATAGACTAATAAGAACCCGTTTGCATCTTACATATAAACTATCAAGTATCCGTTTGCATTTTACATATAGACTACTAAGAAGCCGTTTGCATTTTACGCAAGAACTGATAAGAAACTGCGTAACATTTTACATATAGACTAATAAGAACCCTATTGCATTTTACATATAGATTAATAAGAACCCTTTTTCATTTTATATATAGACTAATAAGAACCTGTTTGCATTTTACATATAGACTAATGAGAACCTGTTCGCATTTTACATATAGACTAATAAGAACCTGTTTGCATTTTATATATAGACTAATAAGATAATAAGAACCCTTTTGCAATTTACATATAGACTAATAAGAACATAAGAACCTGTTTGCATTTTACATATAGACTAATAAGAACACGTTTGCATTTTACATATAGACTAATAAGCGACCGTTTGCATTTTACATATAGACTAATAAGAGCCCTTTTGCATATTACATACAGACTAATAAGAACCCGTTTACATCTTACATATAGACTATCAAGTATCCCTTTACATTTTACATATAGACTAAAAATAACCACCCGTTTGCATTTTACATATAGACTAATAAGCACCTGTTTGCATTTTACATATCGACTAATAAGAACATGGTTGCATTTTACATATAGACTAATAAGAACCTGTTTGCATTTTACATATAGACTAATAAAAACCTGTTTGCATTTTACATATAGACTAATAAGAACCCGTAAATATGCAAGACGGGTTTCTAATTTAGATTTATTTAGGTTTAAGCCTTAGTTAATTATATATTAATTAATAAAATTCAGCATATTTAGTATAACCAAAAATTCAATTGATCGAGCCGGTTTCAACTTATCTATGATTGGTTGCTGACAGAAATGTTACAAAGGATCGAGGACTGAAATATTGAAGCACTGAAAACATTTAAATTATACCTAATTATAGACTAGACTGAAACGTTAGTTAGTATACTTATAATTGAAATTTGATGTCGCGATAGGATGAATTAAGCTTATAGCCACGTTACAAGAGCGGTTTTTGTTCTTAATCCTCCAACAAACACCACACCAACAATATTACATCGAAAGCAATAAACTCTGTGCGTATCGGTTATTCCAACGGTTAAGATGTTAAAAGAGTTAGCGACATCTCACTCCCTCCATGGTCTAAACAAACGCAATGAATTAACAATAATTCATAATTGGTAGATTTCCTAAAAAGGGTGAAGAGCTCACAGGGAATATCGAGAGTAGCAAGCAGGGACTGAGTCTTTAGGAAAGTAAATTTATAAGAATAGAGCATATATGAATTGCAGATATGAATGTGTGTGGAAACCTCAGGCCGCTAAACTCAGTTGTGGGCATAGAGCAGCTGATTGAGCGGCCGGTGATATGAATGTGTTTTGAAAACCTAGGTCGCACGACTCACCCTAGGGTACGAGAAGCAGTTTGAGCGACCGGGTATAAATGTGTGTAGAAGACCCAGGCCGTCCGACTCACCCGAGGGTGTGAGCAGCAAATTGAGGGGTCGATGGTATGAATGTATGTCGAAAACCCAGACCACTCGACTGGTCCTAGGGCTTACAGTAGCTGTTTGAATGGCCAGGGTATGAATGTGTGTAGAAAACCCAGGCACACACAACTAATCCTAAGGCATATAGCAGTATAAAGTGTGGCCGGGAGGGGGGAATGAATGTGTGTTCTTGTTGAAACCCAGACCGTCCGACCTACCAGAAAGGTGTAAGGTAACCGTTTGGACGGCCGGGAAGTGCCACCCAATTTAGACCGGAACCCAGTGGGGAAGGCATTCACAGGGATTGTACCCTCCTCCCCCTACAACCAACCTCTCGGAAAGACTTACGGACCCACATGTTTAACGTGATCGTACTCCGCATGAACACGGCGACAATTGAGGCAGCGTGTAAATCCAGAGCGCAAACCACCGGGCTACCGCGCCCGAAAAAGGCCAACAGCACGCGGTGTTCCCAGGCGGTCACCCACCCAAGTACTAACCGCGCCCGATGCTGCTTGACTTCGGTGATCTAACGAGAACCGGTATTTTCAGCACGGTAAGGCCTTTGGCTCGGTATAAATGTGTGTGGAATGAATGTGTGTCGAAAAGTGAAAACATTTTAATTCGAAAACATACTATTGTAACAAAATCAACAATAGGAAGTATTCCATGCATATCTGGAAACCATTTACTCAGAACAGCAACCTATAACGATGGACATGCTTTTCTCTCCCTACATTTCAGTAGCATCGAATAGTCACTAACATATTAACTACAGGCTACAAAATAATTCGCACATCTGAGGTCTTTATTGCCATTTATTTCACACGGCAGTCAATTACATTGGGTTTCGTTAGGATAAGTACGCAACCATTTTCAACTAGATGCTTTTTAAAACAGTTGTATGTTACGAAATGTTACGAAGAAACCCAGGCGCCATTCGAAACACAATTGTGGACACTTATGATGCTAAATTTATAAAAGTTAAAAGAAACCCCCAAATAGTAACCTGTTTAGGCATTCAATCACAATCAGAGATTCATAATTCAACGCCAAGAGGGATGCACGATTGAACCATATTGAGCGCATACTCCAAAAATAAGTGTTTGACTTTGGGAACTGTTGAAATCTTTCTTAGAGAACAATCTTAGGCCAAGTAGATTTTATGATGCTGTGCTCTGATAGAGAAAGGTCTTTTGCAAGGTCCTGGATTCCATGTTTCAATAACAAGAAATTATGCATTTCTTCTCTTTGGTGGACGTACCATCAAGTGCTTCTAGATAGTTTCAACATGCAAATATTCTTTATTTTTAACAGAAAGGAATGTTAGAGAATGCCAATGCGATATGTGTTTCTTCGAATTATATTAGTGAAATGCAGGCAAAATATGGATACTTTTCCTTCGTGAAATTCTTGATTTTTAATGAGTTATCAAAAGATAAAAATATGCTGGTGTGGTTGATATCTTTATTTTAACTGAGAATGCTCTATTTAGTCGAAATCGGTGGATACTTTTTATAAATTTTTGAAAATTAATTCCGACAGCAATTTAAGAGAAATTTTACATTTTTATATAATCCATGGAGGATATAGCTTAAAAGACCTTGATATCTGGGGACATTTCTATTCATTTAGAGCAAAACTAAAAGCTTAAACTCCATTCATCTCATAGTAAATCAACATACTTTACATAGAAATATAAACAAAATGCAAGATGAAATACATGAAAAGAAAAAATATAAGTATTAAGAAGCAAATTGCATACTCTAACCTTTTCTACATCTCAGTCTATATCTTTCAATACAGAGGTAAAAAATGAGTTACGGTAATTTTCTAATAAAACAAAACATGGAAAGGTATACGTAAATGTGAATATTAGAAACATCGCTCCTTTTTATTCTTCTGGAACGTAAAAAGAACGTGAACGTGGGGCGAGGAACATGATTTGAACGAATTTCTTTTTCAAAACAGAAATTTCGAGCAGGAACATGTTCATTTATTTAGTCCGAATTTTGATTTTGAACGAGATCGCATTTTAAAAGAATGGACACAATGATGGCTCCAACATTAGATTTTTAAAATTTTTTTTATAATTTAATTTACTTCGTTTAATGAAAGTAGACCCAGGGAATACTGGGAACATTAAATCGGCTCGGCCGTTTTGAACTTTAACAAAACATATATCAGAAATATGCAAATAAAGATTAAGTTCTTATTTCGCACAGGCTGTGATTGTACCGCATGTTTTTATGACAAGTTCTTAGAAATCATTGCAACTAAGGTTCATATACACTGGTGTTCAAAATTAAGGTTACAAATACAAAACATGTGATATCTAGAAAAATAACTGGTTTATTGTAATGAAATTATGTACACAGATGCTCCATACTATGAGACAGCCAATAGTAATATAACAGGTATATTTTTTGCGATATACAATAAGACCAAAAACGGACATACCTTGATATATCATAGAATGGTCCAGCTAATAAGAAGTGTGGCCACCCCGTACAGCTTTACAAGCAACACAGAAGACCCTCATACTGTAAATGAGATTGTTCATCATAGTTTGTGGCAACAAATTTTATTCTTCTGAAAACAAGGGTTTTAACGCCAGGAGGGTCTTGAGAGGGGGTTGACGTTGTGAAATGGCTCTTCCTAGAACATTCCAAACAGGATGTATAGGATTTAAGTTCGGTGACTTTGCTGGGCACACCATACTGGCTACACCCTTTTCCTCCAGAAAATCGTCGACAAGTTGATCTCCGTGTGAGCTCGCGTTATCGTCCATAAAAATAAAGTCCTCTCCTACAGCTCCCCGAAAAAGCCTCACATAAGGTTCAAAGGTCTCATCTCTATAGCGTGTGCGGTCACAGTGCCTGCATAGAAGATGTGCAGGCACTGTGACAGTCCAACATGATACCCTCTGCAGTCCAACATGATACATTCTGCAGTCCAACATGATACCCTCCACACAAGGATTCCACTTACCACCAAAGTGGTCGATTTCCCCTACATTGGAGAGACGATAGCCGACTCCAAGCTCTCTCCAGATGAAGACTCGTCGGAAATAACTTTGGGTATAGAATTTCGATTAATCACTGAAAGGGACATTTCCCCAATCTTGATGCGTCCAAGAATGGTGTGCCAGGCTCCACGAAATATGGGTTATCTTCTGCGACATGTTGAAGGAGACACACACTACTGGTCTTTAAAGGTTACTTTAAAGGGTACGTTTGATAAGAAAACGTGAAAGTGACCGTTTTCCGAACCTGAGAATTTCGTCTATAGAAGTGTGTTTCTTACAACAAAAATTACGATACGGATACTGATTTTAGTTGAAATGAGTTCTCGTAATCGTTGTTGTGTTTAACAGATAGAATAAAACCTGCTGTGTTTAAAAAAGATAAATGAAGACATAATATTTAGTTTAAAGAAAATTAGTTTATTAAATAGTACTTCAAATTAATTCAAATTAACAAATACAAAAACACTGCTCACAGGCAGGCAACTCAGGGAGAATTAACATTAGAATTTTAGACATTAGAATTTTATCAACTTAGTTAAAATTAAGGAATTAGCATAAAAACTTAACTCAAAACAATCTATTTAAATTTCATCAAAAATCATTAACAAAAATATTAAATTTAAAGAATTTTAGAATTTTACCCAGGCACTTAAAAAATTATGAAGGTTTAGAAATTTGCTCTCAGAATAAAGTTTAGAATTTTAAATTTACAGAATAAATTTTAGTTAAATGCATTTCAAAAAAATATTAAGAAATCATATTCAGAATTAAAGAAAGTAGGAGTTTTTAAATAAAACAACTGTATTCACCCGCTTGGGCCATCAGACAGGGGGGGAGAGTTCCAATAAGTGGAGACACATTTTGAAGACTGGTTTACTGGAAATCACCTAAACTTGAAACAGGAGAGGATTCAGCATTTTTCTTGAAAAACATCAGCAGAGGCCTAACAACCACTTCTGGATAACTCGGATCTTCATAGAACGTCCGTCCTCGGCAGAAGCTACGTTCACGTAGCGCGCATAAGAAAATTTAATACACACTTTTCCGGAGAGCTACTTCGTGACTTTCGCGATAAAAGCTCGAAAAAACCATCATTTAAATTAAAACAACTAATGTAAAAAAAAAAAAAGATAACGCGAGGAACTTAACGTTCCATTGAAAAGCTCGCGTGGAACATAAGTTCCATTTGAAAATAAACAACGCGCTTCTCGCGCTAACACCGACGAAGGATTTCAACAAAAAACTGAAACTGAAAAGTTCTACGCGCGTATTTATATGTGCGGCAAAAACGCGGAGTTTAGATAAACGGCAGCAATTAAAATTCGCTTACCGAAATTAGAATTGCCAAAATAATACTCATAATTCCGAGAGCAGACGATCCGTAAAAACGCGAACCAATTAAAAAATTTCACGAATTCCAAAGAGGCGCGAAAAACGCTTAGGTGGCGCCTTAATCGCAGTAAAGGGCCCGCGAAACAAAATTCCGAAAATGGCCGCAACTGAAATTTTTGAATTACAGTGAGACATGGAAATAACTTGAAACTGTAGAACAAACGGAATTTCTAACCAAAATGGGAAAATGAGACATCAAATTAAAGGGAATTTTAAGGGGAATCAAATAAATAAATAATTTTTAAAATTTACAAATCAAAAGTAATATTAATTTAAGAAATGGAACATTTTTAACTAAGAATATCATAAAGAAAATTAATTTAGAAGATTAAAAATATTCTAATTAAAGAATAAATGAAAAAGCCAATAAATATTATTTAAATATTACCAAATTAAGAATATTGAGCCAGGGAAAAAGAAATAAAAGTAAATTTTCAAATCCCCAAATTACCTAAATTCTAAAGCAACCCAACATCGTTTAGACGATTGACTGAGATGGAGGCCGATGCGGTGGTAAAGCGGTCAGGGGCATGCGTTTCCGCCTTATCGCTCGATTGCCGGGTTGTGGGTTCGAATCCCGCCAGCGGGCATGGATGGTGTGAGGTCGAGGTTTAGTCAGTCTTCTGCCCTTGGGGAGCCTCAATAAAGTGAAACTGCATATTACCCTTCGCCATGGGACCAGGGATCTGTGGAAGTGGTGTAAGGTTTTCCTTCACCACGGGGATTAGAAACAACAACAACTGAGATGGAGACCCATTGGCAGGCTTGAAGCTGGCCAGACTTAAACGGAGGTCGGTCTATGCTTACGAGTGTCTCGAATGGTGGTATCCAGGTTATGGCACCAATCCTAAACAACGGTTACTATCACCAGGAGACCTGGCCAAAGCCGTCTAAGAGCCACAACACTTCGGAGGATCGATACTTGACATTAACTCCACTACGCCATCGTGAGATGATGGTTAGAGAGCTTTCTCAGGATCTCGCTGCTGCGTCTGGAACAACAATTTCTAGGCAAACTGTATACAGATGCTTTTCACAGAAGGCCCGTTGCATCCGGCGACTAGTAGTGTGTTGTTGAGACCTAGACTGTCCGACCTACCAGAAAGGTGTAAGGTAACTGTTTGGATGACCGGGAAGAGTCATCCAGTTTTGACCGGAACCCATTGGGGGTGGCATCCACAAGGACCTAACTCTCCTTCCTCTACCACCAACTTCTCGGAAGGACATATGGACCCACATGTTTAACGTGATCGTACTCCGGGTGAACACGACGGCAGTACACGCTGCACTACTGGTCGCCGGACGTAATGGGTCTTCCGTGAAAAGCATCTGTATAAAGTTTATCTAGAAATTGTTGTTCCAGGCGCAGCAGCGAGGTCCTGAGAGAGCTCTCTAGCCGTAATCTCTCGATAGCGTCGTGCAGTTAATGTCACGTATCGATCTTCCACAGTGTTGTGGCTCTTGGACGATTTTGGTCAGGTTTCCTGGTGATAGCACACGTTGTTTAGGATAGGTGCCATAACCTGGATACTACCATTCGAGACATTCGTAACCATCGAGCGACCTCCGTTTGAGTCTGGCCAGCTTCAAGCCTACCGATGGACTTCCATCTCAGTTCATCGTCTAAAAGATTACGGGAACTCATTTCAACTGAAATCAGTGTCTGTATTGTAATTTTTGCTGTAAGAAACATACTTCTATAGACGAAATTCTCAGGTTCGGAAAACGGCCACTTTCACGTTTTCTTACGAAACGTACCCTTTAAACCGTTTAACAAACAGTGGATGCTTACATTACATTCACCGTTTCCCATTTTATATATGACATCACATTTTTTAATATTAGTCGTAGTTATTTTGAATTATTGCAAAAAATGTGTTTGTAATTTTAATTTTGGGCACCAGTGTACATACACTGCCGGTTATCCCGCTGTAAAGTTTGAGGTTTGAAGAGAGGAATTGGAAGTCTGAAATTCTAGTACGTATTTAAGTGCCTAAGCAAGTGTTTAGATTCACATGAATTTGAAAACTTGTCAGAAATATATTAGTTTATACGCTGCCAAGCAAGTCAGTAGAATAATTTGATATTTTTAGGTGACGTCTATGGTCGGGTTATCCGGCTGTAATTGGAGTAGAAATAAAAAGCTATGAACAGCTTGAGAGTCATCTGTAGTCCTCTGAAATCCGTACAAGGATATAGCATAATTGGATTTCGAATCAGGTGTTTAGTTTCTGAATTGCAGTGGTTATAATTTAGACATTTTAATATTTTGAACTGTTTTGAAAATGCTTAAAGATGACATACCACTCACAAAGAAATATGGTATTCATGGTTTGTCATATGTGTATGAATTTTGATTCATCGGACTAGAGCCGAAGCTAATGTTTATAGGTATCTGATGTATATGAACCTTAGTTGCAATGATTTTCAAGAACTTGTCATAAAAGCATGTCACAAAAGCAAATATGTCACAATCACAGGCTGCGTCAATTGAGTACTTAATCTCTCTGTTTACTTCCTTCTGGTATATATTTTGTTAAAGTTCAAAATGGCCGAGCCTGTTTGATGGTCCCAGTATTCTATTGGTCTATTCCTATTAGTTAAATTATCAAAAAATATTTTAGATATCTGATCTTGGAGGAGACATATGAAGACTTTTGAGTTTGTTGAAACTCAAAATTAGTTTTCTGCCATTTATTTTCCAGAAATTGATTTGAATAAAGTAATATTTTAAAGAATTCGTGGAATGAATTCATTTAAAATGCAACCAAATTAAATGGTTTTTGTTTATTTTATTATCTGAAGACTTTTTATCAGTTTCAAATACGGCCAACTCGCCAAAATTCCCAAAATAAGAAATATCTTTAGAACGTTTTATTCGAGCATATCAGGAGTTGGTGTATTTGTTTAGGCGAAAATTTCATGAAAAAAATACTTCCTTATTATATTTAATCATATTGATTTAAGGAATCTTCTAGTCACAATAGGTCTATATAATCTTTAGTTATGATTTTCCCCAGTTTACATTATAATTTATGTTTTATTTTATACAAACAACTTCTGACTGGTTTAGTTATGTAGACCAATCACCAAGTCAAGTAATATTTATGCGTCCCTGCATCACACAGGATAAGTTTTGGATCGTAAATGATTAAGTGAGTTGGAATCAAGGTATGTGTGTGTGTGTGGGGGGGGGGAGGGGGTAATCCCGGGTATGATTGACATCATTTTTTTATTCTGGATCTGCCCATATGATGTCACAGAAATAGCAAAAGCCCGCATTTTGTTTTCGGGCTCTTTGAACAGACTGAGGATCTTTTTGAACGTCACTATAGGATGGTGTGTATAGCAAAATTAAAACTCTCTGTGCAGACTGTTTACGTCTGCATATTGCCATTTCAAAATAAGCAAACAATTTTTAATTGTAATAATGAGAAAACTTGTTAATCCAACCTCATATTCAAGAACCTTGGTTGAGATTGCTTGAAGTTTGAGTCTCGGCATGATTGCGTAGAATTTGGAAAGTCCACGTCCGTTGGTGCTTGAGAGAATAGTATTTGGTATAGCAGTGATCGGCAGGATCTAGTACCCTCTAGCAAGATTATTTAACATAAAATTAGGTACTCAGCTCGAAAACCAATAAAAAGGTTGTCAGCTTGACGACAGGGGAATTAAGTTTGGTCATTCGTGAGGTCAGAGTAAACTTCGGTCCAGAGTAAACTTCGAGAAGAGGTTCCAAGACACACCCATTAATATAGTTAAAAACAGTTTGGAAATTTTGAAGTGGCAATATCCAGGCGTAACCAACTTGCGCAAAGATTTTAAAGTGTGCTGTGCACACAGGATCCATTGACATCCAAGGAAATTTAGTGATGTCGTGGAGTAAGATGGCAGTCGCAGTTAACAACTTCGGTCCCACTTGATAGCCCGAGAGCAAAATGCGTGCGTTTTTAATGCCCATGTCATCAAATGCGCAGAGCTAGGTAAAAGTAATTAATTCAATCATGTTCCGGGGCGAATACCCCCTGCCCACTAGTTGCCTGGGATAAGATCTAGATGTCTGCTGATGCAGTTTGGTGAGAATCGGTTATTTGCATTCTCGGTTAGAGTAATGATATTTCCATCCCCAAGCCCTTGTCTAAATTCAATATTTTAATGTAAGGGCACGTGAAATCTGGCCTTTTTGTATTTGTCTATTTTTATTTATACAGTTAGCTGCTGTATTATTATTGTGGGTACAATAAATAAGTTCTAGTTTAAACCGTGAACTGTTGTGTTATTAACACTTTACAACATAGTTGAAAAGTGTTTATGACTTTGTTCATTCATTCTGTTTGTCTGTCCGTTAGCACGATAACTGCCGTAAAAATGACTTTATCAAAATGAAATTTTAGTATGGTGTTCAGACGGTCTGTGAGACCTATGGGAATATAAATGAATAATGTCACGCAATTAGTTTTGGATTGAACGCGGGTTGAAAAAAATGAAATACAATGAACCCTTTGGGACCTAATTTTTCAAACATTTTTTAAGCGGATTTAAAATTCGCAAATTGCTTCGAAAATTTTAGGAAATATTCAAATTATCCCATAAAATATATAAAAAAAAATTTCAGCGAAATATATTCGGTAGTTTTTAAATAAAAATTAAAATAATAATTATACCCTTTACATGACGAGAGCACGTGACCCACTTCAAAATAAAATATGGCATCATCCATCTTGTGTCAAAATCGTGATTTTTAAAGTTCCTTCAATTCATATTTAGTGTTGTATCCGTCCTAAAACCGCTTTATTTTTGCTTAAATTCTGTGTATCTACATTCTGAAACAACGTAATTACAATATATTTGAGTTTCAATGATCATCCAACTTTGATTATTTCTACAACGAAGCCTAATTTTCACTAATGGAGAATATAAACACCAAAAGATGTAGAATGAGTTGCAGAAGAATTGCTGCATTTCTTTAACGCAAAATTATTTAGCTCATGGAGTCTGCAGTATAGCTGATATGAATGAAACATTCATTGACTTTAGACAGAAAACTAGACGATTTTTTGATGAAGTTTTAAGCATAGAATTAAATTACTTTTACCTCCATGGTATTAAGCTTTTAAATAAAATAAATTATTGCAGTATTGTGATAAATGGAAAACGTTTATGAATGAAATGCTGCTTTTATTTAGAGAAGATTTATATTTCGATGACGTCATTTGAATAAAGTTCATTTGTTTTCTATGAAGTTTTCAAATATAAAAATTATTGTAGTATTATGATAATTTAAAAAATCTGATGTGGGCAACACATGACTTTCCTTATATAATGTAATGAATTTACCACTTTTACAGTAAAATAAATAGGTTTTTCTTGTAGTAGATACTAATATTCTTTCCAAGATATTGAATTTTCGACAATTAATCGTCATTTCATTGATTTAGCGTCATTTTTATTCATTTGGCGAGATTTTCGTTAATTTGGCAGCATTTCAAAAAGTCGCCAAGTTGGCGACAATCCGCCAAATTCGTCGTAAAAATTTCGCCAAGCATAATGGACAAAGAAATAAGTTATTCTTAGAGCAGATAAATGACTATTGGCGTTCAAATACAAAAGTATTACTCAAAGTATCTTTTTTCATGAATGGAACGAGCTAGATCCATGAGAATGTCATCCAATTTATCGCATGGTATATTACTGAAAAGTGAACATGTCTCTCAAGAGGAAATATTTTTTTTTTATTTTATATGATTTTCTGATAATTTTTTTGAAAAAGTGCAATATCTCGAGAACGGTTTATGTTAGCGTTCTAAAATTTATGTCAATCGTTTTTTAATGAAAAATTACATAAGAAATGTCTATTTGCGTAACTTTATTAGTGGTTTTTATTTTTGACGATTTTTTCAAAATTTCATTCGAAAATTTAGGGGTGTTCTTAACATTCGATTGCGTATAAAAACAATAGGCTTCCAGTGTTTACGGATTGTGATTTTTGTACCAAATTTGGTTCGAATCGTTCCATTCGTTCGTCAGTTATCGTCTCCACAGACTCACTGACACACACACGCACACACACACATACTTTCACACAGACATCACTTCAAAAATGTTTGATTCGTGATCAGGGATGCTTGAAACGTGCTCTCCCGTTGAAAACTCGATTTCGAATTTTCGACCCCGTCACAATACTTTCCTTATACATTATGTATATAAGGAAAGTAATAGGTTTTTCTTATAGTAGATACTAATATTCTTTCCAAGATATTGAATTTTCGACAATTAGTCGTCATTTTCATTGATTTAGCATCATTTTTATCCATTTGGCGAGATTTTCATTAATTTGGCAACATTTCCAAAAAGTCGCCAAGTTGGCGACATTCCGCCAAATTCGTCGCCAAAATCCCGCCAAGCGTTATGCACTAAGAAAAAAGTTATTCTTACAGCAGATAAATGACTATTGGCGTTCAAATACAAAAGTATTATTCAAAGTACATTTTTTCATGAATGGAACGAGCTAGATCCACGAGAATGATGTCACTCAATTTATCGCATGGTATTACATATGAAAAGTGAACATGTTTCTCAATAGGCATTTTTTTTTATGTGACTTTTTCATAATTTTTTTGAAAAATGCACAATATTTCGAGAACGGTTCATGTTAGCGTTCTAAAATTTATGCCAATCGTTTTCTAATAAAAAATTACATAAGAAATGTCTATTTGCGTAACTTTATTAGCGGTTTTGATTTTTTGAAGATTTTTTCAAAATTTCATTCGAAAATTTGGGGGGGTTCTGAACATTCGATTACGTATAAAAACAATAGGCTTCCAGTGTTTACGGATTGTGATTTTTGTACCAAATTTGGTTCGAATTGGTCCATTCGTTCGTCAGTTATCGTTTCCACAGACTCACTGACACACACACACACACACATACTTTCACACACACACACACACACACATACACACACACAGACATCACTTCAAAAATGTTTGATTCGTGATCAGGGATGCTTGAAACGTGCTCTCCCGTCGAAAACTCGAATTCGAATTTTCGACCCCATCACAATACTTTCCTTATACATTATGTATATGAGGAAAGTAATATACATTATGTATATAAGGAAAGTAAAAATACTAACGATAAATGTATCGCACGTTAGAGATGCTTAAACCAGGTAATTTATATTTCAATGCCGGCATTTGAATGAAGTTCATTTTTTTCGATGAAGTTTTAAAGTTTTCAAATATAATAAATTAATGTAGCATTGTGATAATTTTAAAAATTGTACCGAGGAATGTATCGCATTTTAGAGATGTTTATATGAAATTGTATTGAACTTGGAATGTGCTTCTTAATCAATGTTTCATGCATGATTGATCTTTCTTGTTTTACTTGCAGTAGGCCATACGTGTCACTTAATCTAAAGATTTGGAGTTATGTCATTTTGATCTGAACAGTTTGCACAATTCTCCTTATTTATTCCAATCTAACCGTCGTTGAGCAGACAGATTTTAAAGGAGCAACCAACTAAGTTAAGCTGCTTGACTAACTGTACTGAGCTTTAATTTTCACATTTTTGACGACATTTTCACATTTTCGATGAGCTTCACATTTTCGACCTGACAGGCTCAGACTTCGCAAGCTCCGCTGATATTGTGATAGACAAATTCAATCGTACCAAGCATCAGGCTTAACACTTCCTTAAAGAAGATTGAGCTTAGGCTGCTCAAAATGCAGCGACCAACTTTATATTCACATAGCTTGCAATCAGAGGTAGGGGGCTGAAACTTAGATCGCGGCCCCAAGTCGATGCAGTTCAATATTTCTAGAAGAAATTTGAAGTCAGCTGCATGGCAGATCTGATTATATGTCACCAAAAAAGTTTTCAAATGTATGGTATATAGCAAGATTTGCTACCATTGTAGGCATCATTTTCTCCATATTATTCCATACTGATTATTCCGTACTGAGAAGTGCATAGAAATCGGCCCAAGGATGCTGTTATTGGCATTAAGAGTGTGATTCTAATCGGATTTTAACCGAGAAATGTTAGTCGTAGACGGGGTCGGAAATTCGAATTCGAGTTTTCGACGGGAGAGAACGTATCAAGCATCCCTGATCACGAATCGAACATTTTTGAAGTGATGTCTGTGTGTGTGTGTGTGTCAGTGAGTCTGTGGAGACGATATCTCACCAACGAATGGAGCGATTCGAATGAAATTTGGAACAAAAATCACAATCCGTGAATACTGGAAGCCTATTGTTTTAAAACACAATCGAATGTTCAGAATCCCCTAAATTTTCGAGTGAAATTTTGAAAAAATCATCAAAACATCAAATCCTTTAATAAAGTTACGCAAATAGAAATTTCTGATGTAATTTTTCCTTGACGATTGACATAAACTTTAGAACGCTAGCATGAACCGTTCTCGAGATATTGCACATTTTTCAAATAAATGTATAAAAAAATCCCATAAATTAAAAAATATATTAACTGTTAAGAAACATGTTCACTTTTCATATGTAATATAAGGATAAATTTGGTGACATCATTCTCTTGGATCTAACTCGTTCCATTCGCGAGAGAAGATACTTTGAGTAATACTTTTGTATTTGAACGCCAATAGTAATTTATCCGCTGTAAGAATAACTTATTTCTCCGTCCATAACGCTTGGCGAGATTTTGCCGACGAATTTAGCGGAATGTCGCCAACTTGGCAAAATTTTAAAATGTTGCCATGTTAACGAAAATCTCGCCAAATGGATAAAAATGACGACTCATTGACGAAAATTCAATATCTTGGAAAGAATATAAGTATCTACTGTAAGAGTAACATTTTTTTAACTGTAAAAGTAGTAAATTCATTGCATTATATAAGGGAAGTCATGTGCTGCCCACATCAGAATTTTAATTTTGCATTTATCCCGAATCGATTCTTTGTTTCGAACTTTCTTTTTCTCGCCATTCCATTCTAGTGTGAGTCTTGATTGATTTCGTTAGAGGTCGGGGCATTCCCCCTTCTTATATCCTATCGATCGAAAGTGTATCGTTTATTTCAACAAAATCTACGAGGAAGAAGTCAGTAATGACACAGTTGGGTGGTAAAATGAAACCAAATAAATAATTTTGGTTTTCCAGATTTTTTATTGTCTATTACTTTGTGTTGATTTTACGATGTTTTCACTTTTTATGAGTTTTACAATCACGTAATTAGTTTAGTTTTAATTTCTTTAATTTATATCATACTTTACATTTTTAGTTCAATGCACATTGAACGGCAACACAAAATGTATTTACCATGTCCTAAATGCTATACTGAGAATTATGTCCCTTCTGCATTGGCTTTATCATATTGGCCTTTCCTTCTTCCTTTTGACTCAGACCGTCAGACCAACCCAAAAGTATAAGGTACCTGTTTGTATGGCTGGGACAGTGCCACCCAATTTAGACCTGAACCCAGTGGGGGGAGGAGGCAACCACAGGGACCGTATCCTCCTTCCCCTTGCACTAACCTTTCGTTAGGACTTACGAATCCATAGATTTAACGTACTCTTTCTCTGCGTGAACACCGGAAATAGTAGACAGAGGCGGGAATCGAACTCGGATCCTCCTAGTGCAATCTCTGTTTTTTAACCACTGGGCTGCAGAAATATCTTCTTTTTGTTCAACCTAGATCGTCTGATCAACTCGAAGGTGTAAGGTATCAGTATGGACTGTCGGGAATGTACCACCCAATTTAAACCGGAAACCAGTGGAGGGGGAGGGGGGCACTAACCTCATGGAATGTTCGTTCGGATCCACAAATTTAACATGAAAGTACTCCGCATTAACACGGAGATATACCTTTTGCAGCAGCCCATCTATGTCCAGAGCGAACTGAAGAGGTATGGTCTTTTGAATATTGTCTACCATTGTATGGAATAGGGGTTGGCTGCAGAAGACTCTCTTAACATCGTGAAGCTGATGATGAAGTTTATGCGTCTTGAGATTGCTTACTAACATTTTCATTAAGACCACGAACACCAATTATTCGTTACATTCGCATTCAACTGCCAAAACAATAATTCATCAAATTTGAGTTTGATCACCTAATCAAATATTTGTCTTTATTTTTGAAGAGCTTGGTTCAAAAACGATTGAAATCACCTTCGATCTTTTATCTCATGCGGTGCTGATAGATAGATACTTTTTGTATTTCAACCTCAAAGTCACTTGCTATGAGTTACTTGCTACAAGTTCTCTTGCCCATCTCATACGAAATATGTACGATATATGTACGATACGAAGCATGTACGTATACGATATCTGTCTCATGCGTAAGTGATTCACATTCGAAATTATGTTGATTGATGTAGTCTGTAACTTAAAAGTTATTTCGAAGAATATTAGCGTTGACGAACTTGCTTCATAATGTGATTTTATTGTTTTTCGCGGGAACCGACCGCGAAGAGAGCTATTTTGCTTTCCCCCATACTGTATTTCTCCTAATTCAAATGCGTGCAAAAAAATCTAATGTGGGCAACACATGACTTTCCTTATATAATGTAATGAATTTACCACTTTTACAATAAAAAAATAGGTTTTTCTTATAGTAGATACTTATATTCTTTCCAAGATATTGAATTTTCGACAATTAGGCGTCATTTTCATTGATTTAGCGTCATTTTTATTCATTTGGCGAGATTTTCGTTAATTCGGCAACATTTCAAAAAGTTGCGAAGTTGGCGACATATCGCCAAATTCATCGCCAAAATCTCGCCAAGCGTTATGGACGAAGAAATAAGTTATTCTTACAGCAGATAAATGACTATTGGCGTTCAAATACAAAAGTATTACTCAAAGTATCTTTTTTCATGAATGTAATAAACGAGATCTACGAGAATGATGTCACCCAACTTATCACATGGTATTACATATGAAAATTGAACATGTTTCTGAATAGGAAATATTTTTTTTATTTTATATGACTTTTTGATAATTTTTTTGAAAAATGTGCAATATCTCGAGAACGGTTCACGTTAGCGTTCTAAAATTTATGTCAATCGTTTTCTAATGAAAAATTACATAAGAAATGTCTATTTGCGTAACATTATTAGCGATTTTGATTTTTTGACGATTTTTTCAAAGTTTCACGCGAAAATTTAGGGAGATTCTGAACATTCGATTGCGTATAAAATCAATAGCCTTCCAGTGTTTACGGATTTTGATTTTTGTACCAAATTTCGTTCGAATCGGTCCATTCGTTCGTTAGTTATCGTCTCCACAGACTCACTGACACTCACACACACACACACACACACACACACACACACACACACACACACACACACACACACATACTTTCACACACACACACACACACACACAAACACACACACACACACACACACATCACTTCAAAAATGTTCGATTCGTGATCAGGGATGCTTGAAACGTGCTCTCCCGTCGAAAACTCGAATTCGAATTTTCGACCCCGTCACAATACTTTCCTTATACATTATGTATACAAGGAAAGTAAAGAAAAGAAAAAAACAAGATCAATCATACATAAAGAACTGATTATGCAACACTTTCCAACTGAAATGCAATTATTTAAACTTATAAATT
Organism: Amaurobius ferox; assembly: GCA_951213105.1. Classification (NCBI taxonomy): domain Eukaryota; kingdom Metazoa; phylum Arthropoda; class Arachnida; order Araneae; family Amaurobiidae; genus Amaurobius; species Amaurobius ferox. The sequence continues at coordinate 54,017,528 of OX578146.1, forward strand.
TGAATTAAAATAAATTTTAATTATTTAAACATCTCTAAAATGCGATATATTTAGTCCTGACGTGTTTTAATTTATCACAGCACTAATATAATTTATTATATTTGAAAACTTAAACTACATCGAAAAAATGAATTTTATTCAAATGACTCATCGAAATATAAATCGTCAGCTTCTCTATGTAAAAGCAGTAAATATTTCATTCATATCACTTTTATTCCAGACTCCAGAGCTAAATAATTTTGCGTGAAAGAAATTAGCAATTCTTATACAACTCATCTTTCCATCACTTGTTTACACTCTGCACCCATTAAAATTGGGCTTCGTTGTAGAAATAATCAAAGTTTAATTATCATTTAAACTAAAAAATATTGCAATTGCGTTGGCACAGAATATAGATGCATAGAAATACGCAAAAATAAAGCCGTTTTAGAACGGATGTAACACTCAATATAAATTTAAAAGAATTTTAAAAATCATGATTTTTACACTGGGAATAAAAGATGGATGCCATATTTTTTTTGAAGTAGATCGCGTGATCTCTTCATATAATATGGGTGTAATTATTATTTTAACTTTTATTTAAAACAATACCGAACACATTTTGCTGAAATCTTTTTATATATTTTATGGGATAATTTGAATATTTTATAAAATTTTTGAAACAATTTGTGGATTTTAAATTCGTTTAAAAAATGTTTGAAAAATTAGGTTCCATAGGGTTCAATGTATTTCATTTCTTTAACCCGGGATCAATCAGAAAATAATTGGGTGATATTATTCATTTACATTTCCATATGACCCACACACCTTGTCAACAACATACTAAAATTTCATTTTGATAAAGTCATTTTTACGGCAGTTATCGTGCTAACGGACAGACAGACAGACAGAATGAACAAAGTCAATGACCAAAGTCATAAACACTTTCAACTATGTTGGAAAGTGTTAATAAAATGATTGAAATAGAATCTGTATATTGTTGCTATGATATTACAAATTATATAATGTACATTAATTTTGTAATAATTACAATATTCTGCATATACATCTTATATACTTTTTCTTTTACTGTGCATAGAATCGACGCAGAAGTATAAACCACATATTAAAAGGAATGACGGACCTGAAGCTGTGTATGACGCATTTAAATCAACATTTTCATTACGATTTTTATGACGGTTTGCAATATTTTGCCTCTGGTAATATGTTGACAGAATATTATTAAATAAATAAAGAAAATAAAACATATTCGAATATCCCTGCAAAAGCAACTGCAGGAAAAAACAAAATGAAGCACGATTGGAAAATTGGAAGTGTCTATCATGACAGACCGAAACTTTCCACAAAAATAAATCTGAGAAACTGTTGTTAATTTCTGTGACAAAAGTTCTAGATTTTGTCAAGGCTTTTCTGATCATTCTGACAAAGGCGGGCCAATAAATTAAACTTTATATTAAAGGAAAATTAATTCTGCCATGTTCCTATAATTTCATTATATTGATTTTGTGATATTTCTCTAAATTAGTAATTCTCTTGGGCATACTATTTTGAAATTTGATATTTATAAGTTTAATAAAAGCATATTTTCGAGGCGTAGAGGAAATACGAAAGAATTAAAATCTCTCGAGAACGGCTATTCCTAGTGTAATAAGGTTGGTCTTATTCTTTTCTTCGTTAAAAATTACGTTTAAAACAAGCATTTAATGGATATATTTAAGCATATGTAGTTTTTTATTTTAGATTTTGAAGATTTTTGCGGGCCATTTTGTAAAAAAAGGCAGGTTATTTTTTTCCGAATCGTACCAAAATGGAGTCAGCACCAGAGTGTCCCACAAGTGACTTATCTACCGATTTTTGGGAAATTCGGTCCATTAGTATGTCAGCTAGAGTGGGTACAAGCTTTTGCGGGCCATTTCGCAAAATAAGGAGGGTTCTTTGATCCCGAATCATACCCAAAACTAATCAGTCCCAGACTCGCCCACAAGTGACTTATCTATCAAATTTTATGAAATTCGGTCCATTAGTTTTTTAGTTAGAGTGGATACAATATCTGCACAGATAGAGAGACACACAGACACACAGACACGCAGACAGGCACACAGACACACAGACACGCAGACAGACACACAGACACACACACAGACGTCAAGCTAAAAATAGGTTTTTCGTATTCTAGAGGTCTTGAAACGTGTAGATCCGTCGAAAACTCGAGTTGCGATTTTCGACATGATTCCAATACTTTCCCTATACATTATCATGTATTGCAGGGAAAGTAAAAAAATGCATTCACGATTTTGGGTGATATAAATTTCATGTCTGTCATTACCTTAACATTGCCTTTGATGATAGACATTATGATGTCTGAAACGCTATGGCATTTCAAAATGTAAAAAATTCTTGTACATTAAGATGGGGCTTTTAAATACCATTTACAGATCTTGCAGCCTTTGATTAAAATAAATTGATATATTTTAGACGTGTCTACCATCTATTATATATATACTAATTGCCAAGTGTCCGTCTGTCTGTCTGTCTGTCTGTCCGTCTGTCTGTCACGCCTTTTTTAGGCACTTCCCGAATAGATAGAGACTTGCAATTTGGTACACGGTTCGGTCGTTCGATAAAACCCCCTGGAAAAATCGAATTTTTCGAAAACGTTCTATAGAGGGGGGGCCCCACACCAAAACGTTCGAAAAGTGAAATGACAGGAAAGCATGCTTTGCGATGAGATAGAGACTTCAAATTTGGTGTATGGGTAAATCGTTCGAAAGGAAGAAAGTGTGCAATTTCAGATTTCCAATATTTTCTACTTAAGGTGGGGTGCAGCACACCAAAACGTTCGAAAAGTGAAATGATAGGAGAGTATGCTTTGCGATGAGGTAGCGACTTCAATTTTGGTGTATGGGTAAATCGTTCGAAAGGCAGAAAGTGTGCATTTTCAGATTTCCAATATTTTCTATTCAAGGGGGTGCCGCACACCAAAACGTTCGAAAAGTGAAATGATAGGAAAGCCTGCTTTGCGATAAGATAGGGACTTCAAATTTGGTATATAGGTAAACCGTTCGAAAGGAAGAAAGTGTGTAATTTCAGATTTTCAATATTTCCTACTTAAGGGGTTGCCGCACACGAAAATGTTCGATTTTCCGAATAAATGAGAAACGGCCCCTTTAAAATTTGATAGAGGCTCAAAATTTTATATATAGACTAATCATTTGATGAAAACACCCAAAACGAATATAATTTTTCAAAAATGTTCGTTTAAGGGGGTTCTCCAGAGGAAAACGTTCGAAATGTGAATTGATAAAAAAAAACATGCTTCGAAATAAGATACAGACTTCAAATTTGGTGTACAGGTAGATAGTTCGAATGGAAGAACATGTGCAATTTCAGTTTTCCGATATTTTGAACTTTTGGGGGTGCCTCAAAACAAAATGTTCGATTTGTCGAATAAATAAGAAACGCGAATTTTTAAAAAATTGACATTATTCAGGGGTTGCTTAATGTGGGGTCGTTGATTTTCAACGGGTATGCGGCTAGTATATACTAATTGCCAAGTGTCCGTCTGTCCGTCTGTCTGTCTGTCTGTCATTCTTTTTGCAGGCACTTCCCGAATAGATAGAGACTTGCAATTTGGTACACGGCTCGGTCGTTTGATGAAACCCCCTGGAAAAATCGAATTTTCCGAAAACGCTCTATAGAGGGGGTGCCCCACACCAAAACGTTCGAAAAGTGAAAAGATGGGAAAGCATACTTTCCGATGAGATAGAGACTTTAAATTTCGTGTATAGGTAAAGCATTCGAAAGGAAGAAAGTGTGCAATTTCAGATTTCCAATATTTTCTACTTAAGGGGGTGCCACACACCAAAACTTTCGAAAAGTGAAATGATAGGAAAGCATGCTTTACGATGAGGTAGAGACTTCAAATTTAGTGTATTGATAAATAGTTCGAAAGGAAGAAAGTGTGCAATTCCAGATTTCCAATATTTTCTACTTAAGGGGGTGCCGCACACCAAAATGTTCGATTTACAGAATAAATGAGAAAACGCTCCTTTAAAATATTATAGAGGCTTGAAATTCGGTATATGGGCTAATCGTTTGACGGAAACACCCAAGACAAATATAGTTTTTCAAAAATGTTCGTTTAAGACGGTGCTCCAGAGTAAAACGTTCGAAAAGTGAATTGATAAAAAAACATAGAAAGAATAAGACCAACTCCATTACACTAGTTCTAACCTTTCTCGAGATATTTTAGTTTTTTCGTATTGTTTCTGCGCTACCTTTGAAAATAAGTCCAGTTACCAAATGAGAACTAAAATTGAATTAAAAGTGAAATAAATTTAATTAAAATAAAGTGAACGTAGATATAAGTCTGCAACGAAAGTCATGTGCTGCTCACATCAGATTTTTTTTATATTACAGACAGTTTTATCAAAAAGCCCTCTGGTTCGATAAGTTATTGGAGCACTGTGGCAAGTATGTAAAAGGGAAATAATTATGATAAGGTCAAAAATCCAACACTTGGATTGAAACGGTTTGAATATCGTGCAAGGCGAAAAGAAAAATATTTCAATTATGTCCATGTGTTTTCGTGTGTGCACAATATTTTTCAAATAAATCTAGTCAAATAAAAAAAAATAACCTCCCCTCCCCCCCAAAAATATTCCGTTTATTGCAATCGGTAAAGGTAAGATGCCCGCTAATTTTCAGGAAGGTCAGGCAAGAGAAATTTCCTCTATTTTAAAACAATTATTTTGGAAATTTAAAAAGCATTATATAAATACTTTTGTTGTTGTTGATGTTGTTGAGACCCAGACCGTCCGACCTACCAGAAAGGTGTAAGGTAACTGTTTGGACGGCCGGGAAGAGAAATACTTTTGTAAAAATTTTGAACAAATGCTTATTTTATATGTAACGTTTTAATCAAAAACGAATGATGATGTACTATACCTTTTATGGAATACTTCCTTATTTTTAATACAAAAATAAAAATCTGATGTGGGCAGCACATGACTTTCCCTGCAGACTTATAATCACGTTCTCTTTATTTTTATTACATTTAGTCCCCTTTTAATTCAATTTTCGTTCTCATTTGATAACTGGACTTCTCTTCAAAGGTGGCGTAGAGAAAATACGAAAAAACTAAAATATCTCGAGAACGGCAAGTCTTAGTGTAATGGGGTTGGTCTTATTCTTTTCTTCGTTAAAAATTACGTATTAAACAAGCATTTTATGGATATATTTGAGCATACGTAGTTTTTTATTTTAGATTTTTGCGATTTTTGCGGGCCATTTTGCAAAAAAAGGCAGGTTATTTTTTTCCAAATCATACCAAAATCTAATCAACACCAGAGTGTCCCACAAGTGACTCGTGACTCACCTACCGAATTTTTTGGAATTCGGTCCATTAGTTTTTAAGCTAGAGTGGATACAAGCTTTTGCGGACCATTTCGCAAAAAAAGGCGGGTTCTTTTATCTCGAATCGTACCCAAAACTAATTAGCACCAGATTCTCTTACAAGTGACTTACCTACCAAATTTTATGAAATTCGGTCAATTACTTTTTTAGTTAGAATGGATACAAATTCTGCACAGACAGACACACAGACAGACAGACAGACAGACAGACAGATAGACAGACACACACACACACAGACGCCACGCTAAAAATAGTTTTTTCGTTTTCTAGAGGTCTCGAAACGTGTAGATCCGTCGAAAACTCGAGTTGCGATTTTCGGCATGATTCCAATACTTCCCCTATACATTGCAATGTATTACAGGGAAAGTAAAAAATATATATATATATATAAAAAATATTATGATTAACTAAAATATCCATGTTTTGAATGTGATTCTAACCCTAATCAATTCAAATTATTTTTAGGACATTTTATTACTTGTACTCAATATATTAGGACTTTCACCGTTTTTTCAGGCTGTATGATAAATCATGGAAGAGTGTTGGGATTTTAAAAAGTTCCTAACTCGTGTACCTAATACTTGATTAATACTAGTGACACAGCCACGAACTTCTCAGATAACGTAACGGCCGAGGCAAACACACAGTCACCTGGGATTAAAATTCAACTTCTTTATGAAGAGAAACAAATCAGAATAGGAATACTTATTCACTACGAACCGAAACTTTAACCTGTTTCACCATCAGGATTGCAGAAACTTGTTAGGCAGCTCTGGATTGGTCTACATATCCGAACCAGTGAGAACTTGTTAGTACAAAGTAAATCATAATTTTTTTTTAGATTATAAACTAAGGGAGCTCACAACCGAAGGTTATATAGTCCTCACACTTTTTATAAAATTTGGTTTACTTATTACTTTCCTTATATACATTATGTATAAGAAAAGTATTGTGACGGGGTCGAAAATTCTAATTCGAGTTTTCGACGGGAGAGCACGTTTCAAGCATCTTTGATCACGAGTCGAACATTTTTGAGATGATGTCTGTGTGTGTGTGTGAGAGAGAGTATGTGTGTGTGTATGTCCAGTGAGTCTGTGGAGACGATATCTCGCGAACGAATGAAGCGATTCGAATGAAATTTGGTACAACAATTACAATCCGTGAATACTGGAAGCCTATTATTTTTAAACGCAATCGAATGTTTAGAACCCGCCTAAATTTTCGAGTGAAATTTGGAAAAATCATCAAAAAATCAAAACCTTTAATATAGTTACTCCTCAAATAGACATTTCCTATGTAATTTTTCCTTAGAAAACGATTGACATAAAATTTAGAACGATAGCGCGAACCGTTTTCGACATATTGTACATTTTTCAAATGAATTTATAAACAAAAATCACATAAATTAAAAAAAACATTGAGAAACATGTTCACTTTTCATATGTAATATCATGCGATAAATTTGGTGACATCATTGTAATGGATCTAGCTCATTCAATTCATGAGAAAATATACTTAGAGTAATACTTTTGTATTTGAACGTCAATAGTCATTTATCCCGCTATAAGAATAACTTTTACTCCTTCCATAACGCTTCGCGAGATTTTGGCGACGTATTTGGCGGAATGTTGCCAACTTGGCGATATTTTAAAATGTTGCCAAATTGACAAAAATCTCGCTAAAATGGTTAAAATGACGTTAAATCCATCAAAATGGCGACTAATGGAAGAAAATTCAATATCTAGAAAAGAATATAAGTATCTACTATAAGAATAAGCTTATTTTTTTGCTGTAAAAGTAGCAAATTCATTGCATTATATAAGGAAAGTCATGTGTTGCCCATATCAGATTTTTTTAACATAGTAATTGGTGACATAATAATTGGAGACATCAGATTATTTCAATTTATTCTTAATCCATTCTCTTAAGATAAATACTTCTTTGCCCTCACCATACACCCTGAGGTGAATTCGGTGGTTTTATTGTGCACAATTATTTAGTTGTGAGGAACACAACTCCCACATTTCCAAATCGAAAATTTATCGTTTTTTATTTCTAATAAACACATTTAAGAGACAGAAGGATAAAATTGAAAGGTTAGACAATATACAGTGAAGGAAATAAATTTTTCCGTTTCTCTTTCTAATTTCTGTAAGTTTCTTGTGGATATCTCTGGTATGTTTCTTTTTAAATTATGCCCTTGCCCTAACTACATGGTTTCTGAGAAAGTACTTACTAAAAAAACTAGAACTTTGTAACGAGAGGAATATGAGTTTAAACGTTAGGTCTAGCTATAATAAAGTGTCTATGCCCGATTAAATAGAAGTGATTGCAGCGCCTTTAGTAGAGAATTTTAAAAATCTGATGTGGGCAGCACATCACTTTCGCTGCAGACTTAAATCCACGTTCTACTTATTTTAATTAAATTTAATTCACTTTTAATTCATTTTCGTTCTCATTTGATAAATGGCCTTACTTTCGAAGGTGGCGTAGAGAAAATACGAAAAAACTAAACTATCTCGAGAACGGCTAGTCCTAGTGTAATGGGGTTGGTCTTATTCTTTTCTTCGTTAAAAATTACGTATTAACAAGCATTTAATGGATATATTTGAGCATACGTAGCTTTTTAAGATTTTGGCAATTTTTTCAGGCCATTTTGCAAAAAAAAGGTCAATTATTTTTTCCAAATCCTACCAAAATCTAATCAGCACCAGGGTGACCTACACGTGAATTATCTACCTAATTTTCTGAAATTCGGTCCATTAGTTTTTCAGCTAGAGTGGATTCAAGCTTTTGCGGGCCATTTCGCAAAAAAAGGCGGGCTTTTTTTTTATCCCGAATCGTACCCAAAACTAATCAGCACCAGATTCTCCCACAAGTGATTTACTTACCAAATTTTGTGAAATTCGGTTCATTAATTTTTTAGTTTGAGTGGATACAAAGTGAGGATACAAAGTTTGCACAGACAGACAGACAGACACACAGGCATACAGACACACACACACACAGACGTCACGCTAAAAATAGTTTTTTTGTATTCTAGAGGTCTCGAAACGTGTAGATACATCGAAAACTCGAGTTGCGATTTTCGGCATACTTTCCCTATACATTACCATGTATTGCAGGGAAAGTAAAAAAAATTGGGATACCGAACTTGGTAAGAAATCGAGTTGTATAACAATAAAAAAAATCTGATGTGGGCAACACATGATTTTCCTTATATAATGTAATGAATTTACTACTTTTACAGTAAAAAAAATAAGTTTTCCTTACAGTAGATACTTATTTTCATTCCAAGATATTGAATTTTCGACAATTAGTCGTCATTTTCATTGACTTAGCGTCATTTAAATCCATTTGGCGAGATTTTCGTTAATTTGACAACATTTCAAAAATCGCCAAGTTGGCGCCATTCCGCCAAATTCGTTGCCAAAATCTAGCCAAACTTTACTGACAGAGAAATAAGTTATTCTTATAGCAGATAAATGACTATTGGTGTTCAAATACAAAATATTACTCGAAGTATATTTTTTCATGAATGGAACGAGCTAGAACCACGAGAATGATGTCACCAAATTTATTGCATGGTATTACATATGAAAAGTGAACATGTTTCTCAATAGGAAATATATTTTTTTAATTTTATATGACTATTTTTTTTGAAAAATGTGCAATATTTCGAGAACGGTTCATGTTAGCGTTCTAACATTTATGTCAATCGTTTTCTAATGAAAAATTACATAAGAAATGTCTACTTGTGTAACTTTATTAGCGGTTTTGAGTTTTTGACGATTTTTTCAAAATTTCACTCGAAAATTTAGGGGGGTTCTGAACATTCAATTGCGTATAAAAGCAATAGGCTTCCAGTGTTTACGGATTGTGATCTCTCCCGTCGAAAATTCGAATTTGAATTTTCGACCCCGTCATTATACTTTCCTTATACATTATTGTATATAAGGAAAATAAAAATTGATTTATGTAAGCAAATTATTAACTCAGGTATCTTCTAAAGACTTATAATCTTTAGCGTATAAATAGTAAGATTATAAGAATTTTTTACATCAATTCTTTTACCAAGTTTTATTTCTTTCTCTTCTTGTCTTTCCACACTGAAGTGAATCTTGAGTCTTGATTGATTTCGTTGAAGGTCGCAGTGCACTCCCTCTGCTATCTCCCTATCGAAATTTATCGTTTTCGGAAGAAAAACTTTGGAAAGAAGAAAGTAATCGAACAGTTGGACAAGGCAAAATTAAACGAATCCAGGGGTTTTTGGTTTTTGCGCAATTCGCCTGAATGTTTCTTGCTGCGGCTGTTTAAATTATATTGGCGTTATAAAAAATCCATTGATGTAGAGTAGATTTCTAATTCATATTTAGATAAACCGGTCTATACTTTAACAGACCCACATACGCAAGCTAAACAATAATTTGCATTTAAAAGTGTAAATGGAAAAAATCAACTGACCCAACTCGACTTTGTTATATCAGAATCAATTTTTAAGCAAGGTGCAATTCTTTTTTTACTTTCCTTATATACATAATGTATAAGGAAAGTATTGTGACGGGGTCGAAAATTCGAATTCCAGTTTTCGTCGGGAGAACACGTTTCAAGTATCCCTGATCATGAATCGAACAGTTTTGAGGTGATGTGTGTGTGTGAAAGTATGTGTGTGTGTGTGAAAGTATGTATGCTTGTGTGAAAGTATGTGTGTGTGTGTGTGTGTGTGTGTGTGTCAGTGAGGCTGTGGAGACGATATCTCACGAACGAGTGGACCGATTCGAATGAAATTTTGTAAAAAAATCACAATTCATGAATACTGGAATCCTATTCTTTTTAAATACAATCGAATGTTCAGAATTTCCCCAAATTTTCGAGTGAAATTTTGAAAAAATCGTCAAACAATCACAACCTTTAATACGGTTACACAAATAGACATTTCTTAAGTAATTTTACATTAGAAAACGTTGGACATAAACTGTGGGACCCTAGCATTAACCGTTCTCGAGATATTGTACATTTTTCAAATGAATTTAACAAAAAATCAAGTAAAATAAAAAAATATTAACTCTTAAGAAGTATGTTCACTTTTCATATGTAATAACATGCGATAAATTCGGTGACATCATTCTCGTAGATCTAACTCGTTCCATTCACGAGAAAAGATACTTTGAGTAATACTTTTCATTTGAACGTCAATAATCATTTATCTGCTGTAAGAATAACTTATTTCTCCGTCCATAACGCTTTCCGAGATTTTGGCGACGAATTTGACGAAATATCGCCAACTTGGCGACTTTTTAAATGTTTCCAAATTAACGAAAATTTCGCAAAATGGATAAAAATGACGTTACATCAATGAAAATGACGACTAATTGAAGAAATTTCAATATCTTGGAAAGAATATAAGTATCTACTATAAAAATAACATTTCTTTAACTGTAAAAGTAGTAAATTCATTGCATTATATAAGGAAAGTCATGTACTGTCCACATCAGATTTTTTTATTTTGCGAATTTAACACGAACATTTTTGAAAAACCTGTGCCGTTATTCTAAATGGTAGCAATTATAGCATGTCGCCCTCCATTTTAAAAGGGCTTAAAAATTCTTTGATTAATACAAGTTTGGTACTGTACCCCCCTGGAGGGGGCTAACTATGCCCCCTTCTGATTGGGGCTAATAACGCGACAAACACAAAAATTGTATCGTGATTATTTTTCACTAAAATATTTGAAACTGTTAACTTTCATAACATGATCGAGCCATAAATAACAACCCCTTCCATGCATGATTATGTAAAATTTTGTCCTATGCTGCCATGTTAAGAACATGCAAAATTTCGAATAAATTTTGAAGTTTTCGCTTGAATTAAAAACAACTTCTATCCAGTTCTAGATTTTCCGTTAACAAAGTCAATTGTAAAGTGTCGTAAAAATTCATTAATATTTTGGGGTAACTATTATGCACACAAGAAATCGACCGCAGATATATAGATGGATACCAATCCTAAAGTTGTCGAAACGTGTTTAGGAGGATTTAAAACATATGTGAGGATTCTATTATTTATTAAAATTTTTATTCTAATTCTACTTTTACCTGATTTTAATTTATGTCCTAAACTTCTTAACTTCCATTCTTAAGAATCGAATACTCATGATTGGCCAGATCTATTAAATGGCAGACTTTAGAATTATGGATCTGTCATTCAGACGAGTTCGCGCGTGGGTGTGTCTTGGATCATCCGTAAAAGGAAGAATTGTGAGTATAGCATATATATTTTAAGTGAGTATTTCGTATGTTAATCATATTCGGTTCATGTGAGATTCAGTTTAGTTCTGAGCGAGGTTCGAATTGCATTGTAGAATAGTATGTCCCGGGAAGAATTTGTACTGCTAGCATTGCAAATAATTTGTATATAGAATTGTATTTATAATTGTATTTATAATATGTGTTCTGAGATCCCAGCGAAGTTAGCTGTAAGTAAAGTTGTTTATTACTTTCCTTATATACATAATGTATAAGGAAAGTATTGTGACGGGGTCGAAAATTCGAATTCGAGTTTTCGACGGGAGAGCACGTTTCAAGCATCCCTGATCACGAATCGAACATTTTTGAGGCGATGTCTGTGTGTGTGTGTGTCAGTGAGACTGTGAAGACGATATCTCTCGAACAAATGGAGCGATTCAAATGAAATTTGGTACAAAAATCACAGTCCGGGAATACTGGAAGCTTATTGTTTTAAAACTTAATCGAATGTTCAGAAATCCGCTAAATTTTTGAGTGAAATTAAAAAAAAATCATCAAAAAATCAAAACCTTTAATAAAATTGCGCAAATAGACATTTCTTATGTAATTTTTCATTAGAAAACGATTGACATAAATTTTAGAACGTTAGCAGGAACCGTTCTCGAGATATTGCACATTTTTCAAATATATCAAAAATTCCTATAAATGAAAAAAAATATTAACTGTTAAGAAATATGTTCACTTTTCATATGTAATATCATGCGATAAATTGGGTGACATCATTCTCGTGGATCTAACTCGTTCCACTTACGAGAAAAGATACATTGAGTAATACTTTTGTATTTGAACGCCAATAGTTATTTATCTGCTGCAAGAATAACTTATTTCTCTGTCCATAACGCTTGACGAGATTTTGGCGGCGAATTTAGCGGAATGCCTCCAACTTGGCAACATTTTAAAATGTTGTTAAATTAACGAAAATCTCGCCAAATGGATAAAAATGACGCTAAGTCAATGAAAATGACGACTAATTGAAGTTTTACTCTTCTTGAAGTAATCTACAGTAGATTTCACTTTTCGTCCACCATTTTTAAGAATATTCCACTTTTATTATTGAAAAGTTTAATAATAACCTATTTAATTTGAAAATAAAATGGTTTCTTTAATAACAGCATAAACAGTTAGCAAATTCATTAAACTCGTTTAAGTGCAAAAATGGATTATCTTCATTTAGATAAATGAGATGGAGGAGTCGCTTACAGTAAAAATAGTGAAATTTTTGTGAAAATAAGTTCAGAAGTTTTAGAAATAAATACATTTTATTCGTGAGCGCCACAAACTGGTTTGTTTTAACGCATATTAATTTAATTTATTTTACATACATGAGTTTCAACTGTCAGTTTCTTCTATTGTTTATACTACTATAATATGACTATACAACTATCTGACGATACTACTGTGCCGATTTTAATTATCTCTCAATATGATTAACTCTAAAATGTGCAGTTAAACTATAAACCTATTATTTGGAGTTTAATTTTACTTGTTAATTTTGAAATTGATATCTCTTAGTACATTGCTAATTTTTTGATGGCCGCAATACCCACCTATTATCAGCATATCGTGATAAATAATTATAATGGTTATAATCTTAAGGAAAGCAAAGTGAGAACTAAAAGTTAAGAGAAAGGAACTAAATTTATTCAAATATACACTGCCATTTTATATTTTCGGCATTACAACTACTATATTACTATACCACTTCTGTTGACTATACTACTGTGGGGGGGGGATATAAGTTCGAACTCCGAACCTTTAGATTACTGAGCCCCTACTATGCCACATGGCCCAAAAGGGGGCGCGGTAGCCCATTGGTTAGCGCGCTGGAGTTGCACTCGGTAGGCTCGGGTTCGATTCCAGCCACTGCCAAAACTGCCGCCGTGTTCATGCGGAGTACGATCACGTTAAACTTGTGGGTCCGACGAAAGTCCTTCCGAGAGGTTGGTGGTAGGGGAAGGAGGGTACGGGCCCTGTGGATGCCTCCCCCACTGGGTTCCGGTCTGAATTGGGTGGTACTTCCCGACCGTCCAAACAGTTACCTTACACCTTTCTGGTAGGTCGGACGGTCTGGGTTTCATCAACAACAACAACATGGCCCAAAAGAATTCTCATAGGCCGAGGGAATAGCCGGCTAGTCTTTCGTAGCGATGAGTGACGCAATGCTGCCACCTCACACCCCCCTTCCTGGCGAGATGCGCGGTCGACTTTCAGTGAGGAAGGGGGCCAACCGGAAAACCCCCACCGCGTCCCCAAGCCGAAACTCAGTGAGCTGAAATAGCCGGGAGGCGTTTCGTACCTCATCGTGCGGCGTCGTGACGTCAGTTGTAGTCAACCAGGAAAGGAGAGGAGAAAGTGTGCGTCATCTGCAGTGCTGCCATCTCATGAGAGAGGTGAGATCGTTGGAGGGGGAGCAGGTTGCGAGCTCGTATGTCCAGGGTCTCCATTGTGGGGGCCGCAGATCCCCGATGTTGGGGGATAGGTTCGAACTCCTAACCTTCAGATTACTAAGACCGTACTATGCCATCTGGCAAAAAATCTGGCCATAGGTCGAGGGGATAGTCGGCGTTGGCGAGTTTTTCGTAGCGATGAGTGAAGCATTGCTGCCCCCTCACTACTATGTTACTGCTTTTTTCAAGAAAATAGTGTAAGTAAATGTCTTATAAACAGCAGTTTTATTTTCTTGTAATATTTTATAATATTAAGAGATATACATTTTCACTAAGTTCCGGTATTTATTTTCAGGATTTCATTTATAAAGTATTTACAAAGTCGACAGAATGCATAACTGAAATTGGGAGTAATTTTTATGATTTTGAATTTCATGGGAAAATCGGGAAAAGAATGAATAAAATCACGAGTTTAAAAATATTTTGTAATTTCTAATTGAGTTTTAATAAAATGTGTCATTTTTAGGTTTTGAGTTGCGGTTTTGAGTATGGTTTTTGGTCGAGCTATAAAATGATTTATAATTTCTAGTTTTTGTGTACAAATATATTTTATAATTTCAAGTTTCTGAGTTCTAATATATTTTATCATTTCTGGTTTCTGATACATTTTGTCATTTTCAGTTTCTGAGTTTTGATATATTTTATCGTTTCTAGTTTTCGATTAATAACATTTTATCATTAGTTTTAGAATTCAAATATATTTTATCTTTTCTAGTTTTTTAAGTCGGCATTTTTAGACTCTGAGTTCTAATATACTTTACCATTTCTAGTTTTTGAGTTTTTACATATCTTATCATTTCTTATTTTCAAGTTATAATATATGTTATCTTTTCTTGTTTTTGAGTTCAAATATATTTTACAATTTCTAGTTTTTGAGTTCTAATAGATTTTAGATTTTACCATTTCTAATTTTTGAGTTTTAATATATCTTATAATTTCTAGTTTTTTCATTTCTAATACATTTTATCATTTCTATTTATATCCTAACTCATGTTTTGTTCATTCGGCTATTTTTGTTTAAAACTTCTCTAATTTAAAATTTAAGTTTTACTTTTTACTTCATTATTTTCAAGCGACTAGTATTTTATGGCATTGTCTTATTAATGTAGGATATGAAGTGATATGAGTTCATATAGATGGAAAATGATGGAGCTGTTTAGTTGCGAATATAATATCTCAAACAGATGTAGACTAACTACCTAATTTCTTGGTGCATTGATATCATTGTAAAATTGACTGATGTCGAGGAAATTAGTTAAGAGTTTGAAAGTGTAAATTGGGCGAAAACTACTGTATGTCGAATTGATTAGTGGAATGTTATTCAAGGACCGTGTTGTTTGATGCAAAATATTGTTTTTCTTTGGATATACATTTTTTCACCAATCAGTAATACATTGCATGTTGTTTTTTTTATCAATGTGGCATATTTTGCCTTTTCCTAATGAAGTTTTAAAAAAATTGTTATAGAGTAGTCTAGTTTCTGCTTATTGGAAAAGGTTATGATATAATGAATCACAGAGACGATTTCTATGAAAGTTTTAGAGAATTTCTAAACTTTCGCTCCGCAATTCATATTGCTTGATTTTTTAATTTTAGACCTAACACTCCAGCAATCTCACCTGCACTGCTAAAGTAATTTGCACTACAAGTTATAAATATTGCTAATTATTAAATGTAACCAAACTCGTTATATTTTTAGGGAAAATATGGTTAAACAAAAACACATTTATCCGAAACGGAACTTGATAGAAGTTGGCACATTTGGACTTTTTCTTACTTAAAATAAAAAGCGCATGGTCTAATTTATCTTCGATAGATTCCTTGTTCTTTTACATCCTCTTTTCTTTCCTTTTCTTTATCCGTATTTTGTCTTTGGATCGATTTGAGGGTTGGAGTTTCACGTAGAATTATTTTATTAACCCATTCGTTCAAACACCGAGACAGATTTTCTGTCTTCAAGAATGGATGTATTCAACCCATGACTAAATGAAAGTCCATGATATGTATGACTACTTGATTATCTGCAAAGGTTTTGATAATGTAAGGAAAACAAAATCACAATTTTTCCTGTTTACCAGGTTTAAAAAGGAGGAAGTAACCCTGTTACTCGAGGGTTGGAGTTGAGCGTAGAATTATTTTATTAATCCATTCGTTCAAACACCGAAACAGATTTTCTGACTTCAAGAACGGATGTATCAAACCCATGACTAAATAAAAGTCCATGATATGACTGCTTGATTATCTGAAAATGTTTTGATAATGTAAGAAAAACAAAATTACAATTTTTCCTGTTTATCAGGTTTAAAAAGGAAGAAGTAACCTTGTTACTCGAGGGTTGGTGTTAAACGTAGAATTATTTTATTAATCCATTCGTTCTAACACCGAAACTGTTTTTCTAAACAAAAGTCCAGGATATGACTGACTACTTGATTATCTTCAAAGGTTTTGACAATGCAAGAAAAACAAAATTACAATTTTCCCCTGTTTATCAGGTTTAAAAAGGAGGAAGTAACCCTGTTACTCGATATAGATTGATGTGCAACTTCCCTTCTTCATATATTTCGATTGGGAAAAGGTTGATGTGTGTTGATGGTATATGGTATCTAGGGAAATGTTTCGATATTTATTTATTTATATTTTTTATTGAAACTTATATACTTTTGATAGATTAATGCAATGCAGTTCATTTCGTCCAAATTGGACCTCAAATGACGATGTTATCGACGGTGAAACATGTGGATGTAACGTTTGCGGTAACTCCATCGCGCGATTAGCACATACAGACGTGTAGCTTGTTGAGACCCAGACCGTCCGACCTACCAGAAAGGTGTAAGGTAACGACGTGTAGCTTGTGTCGATGCACAGATGTAGCAGATCGGACGTGTAGCTTGTTGAGACCCAGACCGTCCGACCTACCAGAAAGGTGTAAGGTAAAGACGTGTAGCTTGTGTCGATGCACAGATGTAGCAGATCTAAAATTTTATTTTTACACCCTTTTTACATGAATTGTATTGCAATACAGTTTAAAGGATATACATGTTTATAGATAATATTTTAAAATCTTCCTTAAAGTGTATGAGCGAGAAATCCCAGAGGTAAAGACACGGGGATTGCATATGAGGGACTCGAGTTCGATTCTTGACGCTGCTCAAATATTTCCTGTGATTTCAATGAATAAGGTCAAGTTAAATCTGTGGGTCCGAAAGCCATTCAGAGTGATTGGTGATAGAGGAAGAAGGCTTCGATCTTTGTGGACGGGGAGGTTGGTTGGACGGGTAGGTTGGACGTTCTTCGGGTAGGTTGGATGTTCTGGGTCTGAAGAAAGAAAGAGGAAGGAAGGTTCGATCTCTGTGAATGTTATGAAATGAGTATATAATCATCATGGTATATAATTCCCCCTGCTTCTTCTTCGCTCGCTTTCCTCTTTTGGGTTAAGTGTTTGTTGGTTCTCTTGATCTGACGAAGAGGATCCAGCGTATCCCCGAAACAGATGTATGCTGCTTTATTGTGTTATTTGTGATTTTATACGTCGCTCAATTTTTTTGTATCCTTCGCACAAAGAGTATTGTACTTATTGAACGATCTGTCTCATTAAAGTGCCAAGATGCACAACAGCTCAATTTTAGTAATAAACTGAATTCTATTTTCTGTGTTCAAAAATTCATTTAGTCTTGTGTTGCCGAACCAATTTATTTTTTAATGTACAGTATGCGAATTCGAGTGCCAGAGTATTTTAGTGTCTGCCTGCCTGAATATTCTTTTCTTTATTTAAAGTGTCTGAATACTTTTGAGATTATAGCATATTTATGTGCACACACTGTAAAACATTCTGCAACCTTTGCTCATTTTTTCAGCTATTTTGTTGGCAATTTCCACATACCCTCAGAAAAGCCGCAATTACAGACGTTTATGAGAATTCCAGCTTCATTTCTGAAATATACAGCCAATTATCGTCTGCTCAAGCGCTATTCTTGTGTGTATATATATGTATATATATATATACATATACACATATATATATATATACATATATATATATATATATATATATATATATATATACATACATATATATGTATATATATATATATATATATATATATATATATATATATATATATATATATATATATATATATATATATATATATATATATAATTTATTTTATAAATACCTTTGCTTGCTAAAAATATGAAGGATACTATGCATATATGAATATGAAAAGAAATTAAAGATATTAAGTAAAAATAACGATAATGCAAAATACATTTAATTTATTGCGCAAATGCAGCGTATAAATAAAATGATTTCAATAATAATAATATTTTGAAAGTCCAATGAAAGAAAAGTGAGAAGCTGCAACTCGATAAACCTACCTTTCTAAAACACCCACAAAATACAAGTATAAAACAGCAAATCATCAATCAAATGGAATAAAATACAAATTATGACTCATCAAGTTAAAGAAAAACAACAAATTTCAATAGTATGGAAACGATAATAGAAAAACATAAAAAATCAAGCATTATTCCTATACACGTGGACAAGGACTATGCCTTAAAAATGGACTTGTTCATTTCGCAAAACTTTTCTTCTGATCCAAGTATTTTGACGAAGAAAATACAAAAATTGTATGTTTCTGAAGAAATAGATAGATTATATCTATAAACTATTTCTACTTGGACTACATACATAAAGAAGGAAAAATAAAAGGAAACATGAATACCTGGAAAAAGCACAGCATATGCCCGAACTCAGACATCACCTTTCTCTTGTATTAATAATTCTTTTATTTTAACATCCTCTTCAACATCAGCCTTACTATTATTAGCCGCACTTTTTGTAGCTCTTTTTGTATATTATTACTTTTTCTTATCTTTTCGCATTACTGTTTTTCATTTCTTACGAATGGCAACAGTAGATCATTTCTTTTTTCTTTGCGAACGGCAACACTGGTCTCTTCATTCAGGGTTCTATTATTCTAAACTATTATTATATATATATATATATATATATATATATATATATATATATTACATATATATGTATATATATATATATATTATATATATATATGTATATACTCGTATATATATGTATATATATATATATATATATATATATATATATATATATATATATATATATATATATATATATATGTGTGTGTGTGTGTGTGTGTACATATGTATATATATATACGTATATATATATGTATAAATACAGATGTATATATATATGTATATATATATATATATTATATATATGTATATATACGTATATATACATATATATATATATATATATATATATATATATATATATATATATATATATATATATATATATATATATATATATATATATATATATATATATATTAATATATTATCATAACTATCAGGAACCTTCCCCCTGAAACTTTCAGTAACATGTTTGCAAATATTTTACAGTGCAGGAAACCTAATTATTTGCGAATAAAATCTATACAAAACAGCATAAAACAAAATTGTGAAAGTATCAACCGTTTTCACAGTCAAAATAAGCCGCGTTTCAAAATTTGAGACACTAAGCAGTTACTCTCCGGCCCTCTGGTGAATCGAGCGGTCTGGTTTTTCCACTGACCAACTACACGAGAAATAGTATCTAAGCGTCCGTGCACAGACAGTATTTCTAGAGTTCCTAAAAAAGTGCTTAAGTAACTTCGCAAGAAAAGGTCCTAGATGCCTTTAGCGGAGAATTAAAAAGAGTTAGGATTTTAAACTCTATAACATAGCGAGATAGGCGAAAAAAAAATATTTCAAAGTTGTGGAGCATTGCTAACAAGTAGGAAAACGACAATAAAGCTGTTATGAAATCGCATTTATTTCACACAATATGGTTACTGCGAATTGCTGTACAAGCTTACATGCACAGAAATCTAATGCACATTCTGTTCAAAATGCTCTCGGCGAGCAACAATGCAGATTCAATTTCGCGAAAGAGAATTTTCTAGTGCTTTGAGAAGAATTGATAGCTCAAAATGTTACAGGTCCTGCTGATACGAATTCTTGACCAATATATGTCATGCATATGCGCGCTTCGTGCTTTTTTTATGTCGTTTCCTACTCATAAGATAATCCTCTAAAACTTTATGATTGACATATTTCTTCTATCTCGGCTTGTTGCTGAGTCCGTAACCTCAACTTTAAAAATTCTCCACTAGGGTCATTTCAATCACTTTCATTCGATTTAGCAAAGTCACATTGCTATAGCTAAACTTAACGTGGACTCGTTTACGTTTTCTTACAAACTTATTGGGTGGGGGCTAAAGACTTCTTCTTACAAACTTAACGAGTGGAGGTGTGGTGAGGGAAGTTGCTAAGGACTTTTTCTTACTTATTGGGTGGGGAGCTAAGGACTTCCTGCGAAATCATGTATATTTTCACTACTCACAAATTAATACGACGTAATTCTTTGAAAGGTTATACTCACTTAAGTATAAAATATTCGGTGAATTCCACTGAGATTGTGGATATAGTTTCTTAGAAAAAAAAATGAGACCAATTATAACGGTAGCCGTATTATCCTTTCATGGAAAAGATGATTAAATGAAATATACTTATTTGAAGCGAGACCTATAAAAAATGGACACACTTAGTATTTCTTTTCTTTAAGCACATAATCGTTTGGTTCATTTTTCTCGAACGATTCCTTGCCATATTTTTTTTTTTTTATTTTCCTTCTTTACTTTTCTTTGTCTCACGATGCCTTCTGATCGATTTCGGGAGGGTGGAGATTGAAACTGGAATCACTTCACTGCTCGTTTCGTTCTACAATGAAATGCTTTAGCCTTCATCAAGAAACAAAATGAATAAAAACTCAAAAGAACGATGAAATGTAAAAAAAAAAGTAAAAGAAAGTAAAGGATATATGATGAAAATAAGTGAAAAAAACGCGTATATTTCACAGAAATGTAAAGGAAAGCATTTCAGTCACACACATCTCTCTCTCTGTATATATATATATATATATATATATATATATATATATATATATATATATATATATATATATATATATATATATATATATATATATATATCTATATATATATATATATCTATATATATATATATATATATATATATATATATATATATCTATATATATATATATATATATATATGTATATATATATATATATATATATATATCTATATATATATATATATATATATATATATATGTATGTATATATATATATATATATATATATATATATATATATATATATATATATATATATATATATATATTATATATATATATATATATATATATATATATATACGAGTATATATATATATAGATTAAAAGAAATGGGAAAAATTTATTCAAATTTATGAGGTGTTAGTATACACCAAACCAAGCATTTTTCGTCATAATTTACCGGGTCGGAAATGAAACGTAAATGCGTTACAGGGCGCTTACTCGTTGGGAAACGGCCGATCCGAAATCTTAAATGCGTCATCCTGGTTGTTATTTTCTGGTTGAAGAAGAAAACCACGTATGCAAATTTTATCTGGTCAAGAAGAAGAACCTTTATACAAACTTTCGTAATACCGAATGTACGGCCTAATCAGTTTGCAGCAGTTAATCGTAGCTCCAACTTTTGAGACGATGGAGGAATTTACATATAGGCAAAAGCCGATATGCATTTCATCTCTGGAGCTGCAAATGGGAATGGCAGACAAGCACAACGACTGTACGGTGAACGTATCCCCCTGCAGGCAACAGAGCCAGCGGTCCCAATCAGCCTTTGTTTTACACAGGCATACAGCCATTACCCCTGGTGTGATGGTGTGGGGTGCTATCTCTTATGACAGCACGTCGCTTCTAGTCTTCCTGCGTGCAACTTTAACAGCTCAACGATATGTTGATGAAATCCTGAGGCTGTTTGCGTTACCCTTCATGGCACGTTATTCTGGGGCCATTTTCCAACAAGATAATGCCACGCCACATACGGCTTGCATATCTGTGGACTGTCTCCGTGCTGTTCATACTGTTCCTTGGCCAGCAAGGTCACTAGACCTTCGCCAATCGAACATATATGGGACATGCTAGGCCGCCAGATTCAGGCACCCCGAAATGTTGCAGATCTGGAGCAACAATTGAGGAATGCCTGGCAGAATGTATTGCAGTATGAAATTAGGAAACTTTATCACTCCTTACCTAAACTATACAAGCATGCATTGCCGCCAAGGAGGGTTTCACCAATTACTGATTTGAAAGTTCAATGTGCAATTGCTATCCATTGATGGGCCCTTCGGCCTTGATTTTGTAATCATTTCATTACCTGTGTATGAGCTGTACGCATATTTAATTTCAATAAAAACAGTAACTTTCTTTATGATGATTCTGTTTTTTTTTGCAAAAGAGTGTATATTTAAAATGAAGTAATCTTTTTTTTTCTTCTGGATAAACAATCTTTTTATTTTCTTCTGGATAAACAATCTTCTTATTAAGTCATTCTCAATTTTAGTCACTTGCTCAAAAATATATTCTGGAACAGCTTCTGCTTATTGAAAAATTAAATAAATTTTGTCTACTTTAACGAATTAACGAACGTTTTAAGTGATGTTTTCAACATATAACGTTCATACAGTTTTTTAACCGGGGAATCCGTATTTGTACATAATAACCAGAAAAATATCTTAAGCGGATGCAGTCTTAACGAGAGTCCATTGTATATATATATATATATATATGCATAACTGCCGTAAATATGACTTCAAAGTAACTATCAAAGTAATATTATTTCAGATGCTTTTTTAACACTTTACAACGTAGTTGAAAAGTGTTTATGACTTTGTTCATTCTGTCTGTCCGTTGGCACAATAACTGCCGTAAAAATGACTTTATCAAAATGAAATTTTAGTATATTATTGAGACGATCTGTAGAACATATGGGTATGTAAATGAATAATATTGCTCAATTCGTTTTGAATTGAAACCGGGTTGAAAAAGGGAATTACATTGAACCGTATGAGACCTAATTTTTCAAACATTTTTTAAGCACAGTTAAATTTCACAAATTGCTTCGAAAATTTTTGGAAATATTTAAATTATCCCATAAAATATATAAAAAAAATTCAGCAAAATATATTCAGAATTTTTTTAAATAAAAATTAAAACAATAATTACACCCATGTTATACTGTATAAAGAGATCACTTGACCCATTTTAATATACGATATGGCATCCATCTTTTTTTCTCAGAGTTAAAATTGTGATTTTAACAGTTCTTTTAAATTTATATTTAGTGTTCCATCCGTCCTAAAACCGCTTTATTTTTGCGTATTTTCTGTGCATCTATATTATGCTTCAACGCAATAACAGTATTTTTTAATTTAAATGATCATCAAACTTTGATTATTTCTACAACAAAGCCTAATTTTAATGGATGCAGAATGTAAACAAGTGATTGTAAGACGCGATGTAATAAGAATTGCCGAATTTTTGTCGCTCAAATTATTTAGCTCTGGTGTCTGGAATAAAAATGATAATTACTCTTACATAAGGGTTTATATACGCTAAGGTTTTGACGATTTTTGTGGGAATTTTGCAAAAGGACGTAGGTTCTTTTCTCACTGAATTGTAGCAAAATGTAATCGGAGCCAAAGTAACCTGTCATTCCTGTAGTACATGACTGGAGAGACAATCTAAAGTACATTTTAAACAGATTTTATTCAATAATTATTTTATTTTATTTAAAAGAATAAAAGTTACAGGACAAAGTCCCAGTAACAGCATGCCAGATAAAATTCAATGCAAAAATATACTGATTAAAATATTACAGACTTCACGAGAGCGAGTATAGAGATGCGACTAGTAGTCATGGAAACCGGGAACGCTACAAACTCACGAGTGACTCCTGTGGGTAAACTGACTCCTGTGACTAAATTTTGGGAAATTTGGTGAATTATATTTTCAGTGTGGATACAAACATTGCGCAGGCAAATACACAAACAGGCACACAGGCAAACTACACAGACAGGCACACAAACATACACACAAGCAGACGACAGAGACAGACACACAAACAGACACACAGGCAAGCAGATGACACAGACAGATGACACAGACAGAGACGGGATATTAAAAATAATTTTTGAAAGAGGGAGGGGGTGTTCTTGACGGGTCGACACTTGTAGATCCGTCGAAAACTCAAATTGCGATTTTCGACACAGCTCCAATATTTTACCTATATTGTAGGGGGACATAAAATGCGGCTAAGAGTCTTGGGATCTAACCTTAACGGTCACTGTATCGAATTTCGCAGATGAGGGTGGCCTAGCTTTATTAGAGGAACAAAAAACAGACAGCTTCTTTTATTATTATACAGGGTGTATTATAAACTGTTTTGACAAAATAAGAGTGGTGATAGTACCCATCAAGACGAACAATATTTACTATGGAAAATAGTGTCGCATTCCACCCTGAGTGTCAGAAAAGAGTGACTTCGAAACAAGTCCAACAAGCACAAGCCACCACTTCGGACGACAAAGCCGGAGAAGTATCACATCTCCAGAACATCACTTTCTCATCAGGCACTTCTTGAATGCCACATATCCCGGACGGTGGATTGGACGTAGAGGACCTACTTGACCTCCACGCTCACCGGATCTCATTCCACTTGACATCTTCGGGGAGCACATAAAATCATTGGTGCACGAGACGCCTGTGGATTCCGTAGAAAATCTTGTCCCGAGAATCATTGTTGCAGCGGACAGGATAAACACGACACCAGGTGTCTTCGAAAGGGTAGCCAGTCATCCATTCGTCATTGTAAATTATGCAAAGGCACCACTCGCCGTCACCTTGAGAATCTACTTTGAATCTTTGTCTGGTGTAAATAAATAGGATTGTGAAACTTATGATTACGTTAATTCTCCTGATTTTCACTGTTGAAAGTTCAACTTTATGCTTTTCTGACACTTAGAATGGAATGCGACCTTAGGTTCCATTGCAAATACTTTTCATCTTGATGGGTATTATCACTCCTCTTATTTTGTCAGAACAGTTTATATACACCCTGTAGAGAATTTTCACCATTATTAATTTTAGAAGCATTATTTATTTTTAAACTTCTGCTATTTTTTTTTTCATGATTTCGTCTTCCGTTTCATTTATGCATAGTTTTTAGAGTTATTTTTTAAAATTTTATTATCATTTTACTCCTATTGGAAGAATCATTCCTTGGATTCATCCTACGCTGAAAAATATCCTTCTCAAAAATGGAAAAGAACGAAATAAAAATTAAAAATAGCACCGAATAGATGAAAGAAATGAAAGGACGAGACCAAAATGAATAAAAAAAGCACCACTGTAACGTTGGCTGTGATTTGTCCATTTTGAAAAAATGAAAAATACCTGATTTTACCATTTTGAGTGCAAAAAAAGTTATTTTTTTGGTTATTCGTGAAAAAACAATGTAGCACTTTTAAGCAAAACGGAAAATAATGTTGGAACAATTCTATAGATACTGTTTAATCATACATTGCCAAATTAAGTATACAAACTTTTTATAAGGTATTTTAATAGATATTTATCTGTGCATTATTAACAAGTAAAAACGTAAAAAGTTGTTTTTTAAAGTATCTCTTTTTGACAATGGTAAAACATAAATATGTGAGCAATGTGTTTATTAAAACGCATGTAACTTTAAAGTATGAAAGACAACAACATAACAAAAGTGGACTTTCTAGTTTTTCCGTTTCGCGAGTTATTCTCCAAAAATGAGTAAATTCCTATAGTGGGTGCAAGACGGGCTCAGCCGATAATGTTCAAAATCCAAAAATTAATATACACTCAAAAAAATCTGATGTGGCCAAAATATGACTTTCCTTATATAATGCAATGAATTTACTACTTTTACAGTTAAAAAAAATGTTATTCTTATAGCAGATACTTATATTCTTTCCAAGATATTGCATTTTCGTCAATTAGTCGACATTTTCATTGATTTAGCGTCATTTTTATCCATTTGGCGAGTTTTTCGTTGATTTAGCAACATTTAAAAAAGTCGCCAAGTTGTCGACATTCCACAAAATTCGTCGCCAAAATATCGCCAAGCGTTATGTACGAAGAAGTAAGTTATTCTGACAGCAGATAAATTACTATTAGCGCTCAAATACAAAAGTATTATTCAAAGTATCTTTTTTCATGAATGGAACGTCCTAGATCCACGAGAATGATGTCACCAAATTTATCGCAGGATATTACATATGAAAAGTAATTTTATTTTATATGATTTTTTGATAATTTTTTTAAAAATGTATAATATCTCGAGAACGGTTCATGCCAGCTAGCATTCTAAAATTTGTGTCAATCGTTTCTAATGAAAAATTACATAAGAAATGTCTATTTGCGTAACTTTATTAGAGGTTTTGATATTTTGATGATTTTTTCAAAATTTCACTCGAACATTTAGGGGGGTTCTGAATATTCGATTGCGTATAAAAACAATAGGCTTCCAGTATTCACTGATTGTAATTTTTGTACCAAATTTCGTTTAAATCGGTCTATTCGTTCGTCAGTTATCGTCTCCACACACAAACACACACACACACATACACACACAAACATCACCTCAAAAACTTTCGATTCGTGATCAGGGATGCTTGAAACGGGCTCTACCGTCGAAAAAACTCGAATTCGAAATTTCGACCCCGTCACAATACTTTTCTTATACATTATTGTATATAAGGAAAGTAAAAAATACAAGCACCCATATGTAATTGAGCTGTAGCCACGAAATTCGTCATGTATGTATAGTTCGATGCAAATGATTAGAATTTGGGATATAAAAAACGTTTTATCAGGAAGGAAGCAAGGCAACAATAGATTTCATTTTAGTAAGCTATAATTTTCCCCTAGCAGCCGATATTTGGTGCGGCATAGGATAAATTATGTTGCTTATGTCCCTCTGCTGAGGATTAAGCCAAAAATGTTGCAAATGGTCAGCTCATTCAATGGTGGTGCAAATATATTTTATGGATGCATGTATATTTTTTCAGAGTGTATAACACGAAAACTGGAGTGCCATGCCAAATATGAGCTTTATATCTGCATCGAATCTCTTGTTATTATAAAAAAACAAATATATTTTTACAGCTTGTATAGGGCAAACCGGCCGTTAATGTTTAAAATCTAAGAAATTAATATATACCAGGAAAACAGAGTGATGTGCCAAATATGAGTTCAGTATCTACTTCAAATTTGAGTTATTCCCAAAAACGTTTATATTCCCATGGCAGGCCCAGGACGCGCTAGCCTATAAGGTTCAAAATCCCAGTAATTCAAAAATATACCACAAACGACAATAGCATACAAAATTTGGATAGCTGCTCACGTTCTAGAGTAATGCACATCTACAGCAACAATAAAAAACGAGTCTATTCCTTTTGCAAGTCCAGGACAGGCTAGTCTGATAAGGTTTAAAATCCAAGAAACTATAGTGTCCGCGAAAGACAGTAACAATGAGACACGATGAAACACGAAAGTGAAAATGAGACACCAAGAAGGAGTGGGCAGAAAAATATGCAAATTGTAGAGTAGACGCAGTTTACCGAGTTATGTAAATTACGCGAAATGCGCAGCTGTCCTGCTCACGTTGAGTGAGATATAAGGAAAGAGACCTGCAGAATCGGCAATAGTCGAGCCGCTCTGTCCGTCAGGGAAATCATTTTGCTTTTTTTTTTGTTTTAGAGCAAACGTATAGTAGCGGAGAATGCCAGGCTGCCGCCAACCGAAGCAGTTTCAGCAGACAGACGATTTCATGAGCAGTATGGTGATCGGACTCGGAAGGACAGGTTGGTCCATAAGTCAAATCTCAGACGATAGCCACCTACACGCGTCCACGGTGTATCGGCTGTGACGAAGACGGTTGGAACAATGGAATGTGGTTCCTTTTTAGAGATGCAGGTATGGCCAGAGCGACGTCAGCATCCGTGGACCGACGCATCCGCCAGCAAGTTTTGACGGCCCCTCAGGGCACTTCCGTCGCCCTTTTGCAGCATGTGCAGGACACCCTTGATGCTCCCATATCGATCTGGACATTATCTGCCGATTGGTCACCGGCGACCTGCACTCATGACGCTCGTTAAGAAGACTGACATTGATCCAATAGCACAGACTCCTCCGTTAGCAATGGTGTCGGGATAGAGCCACGTGGACTGCGAAAGAGCACACGGCCATGTTCTTAGACGAGTCACGTTTGTGTTTTAGCAATGACAGTCGCCGTGTACATGTCTGGCGCCGACGTGGTGACAGGTTCAATCCGGCCGCATCTGTGGAACGCCAGACCGTGCGACCATTCCGCATCATGGTTTGGGGCGCCATCGCTTACGATACCAGGTCATCTCTGGTCCGCATTGTGGGCACTATGACGGCCCAACGATACGTGGATGATGTACTGCGGTAGGTGACACTAGCCTTCTTTGAAGGGGTGCCCAATGCCATTTACCAGCAGGAAAACGCCCGATCACACACGGCACGCATCAGCCAACGTGCCCCGTATGGTACCCAGGTTCATCCCTGGCCACCAGTCTCCCCTGATCTCTCACCAGTTGAACACGTCTGGGACGTGATTGGACGTTGCTTGTTGCGGTGCCACCATCGCGTTTATAAGACGAACTCTGTCAAATGGTTGACAGGGAATGGGCAGCCATCTCTCAGGATACCATCCGCACGCTCATTGACTCTGTACCTAGACGTGTTGCTGCCTGGATCGCCGCCCGCGGTGGTCCAACATCTGATCAGACGATTTTATCGCTCTGTGTATAGGTGTATCATGTTGCAATAAACATCACTTATTATTCGTTGCTGTCTCTCTCTGTCGATTTTCATCACTTTCTGCCCACTTCTTCTTGGGGTCTCATTTTCACTGTCACGTAGTGTATCTATTTTTTACGGTCAATGACTATTGTCCAAGTGATCTATCTAGACAGTGTTGAGACAAACGCCTGGTATTCAGGAATTAAATAAAAATAAATATTTTATTGCTGTTTCTTTCACAAGTCATTTAACAATCTTAATTTTCGCAGATCTTGAATATTATTATGTTGCGAATGAATGTTCAAGGTCTGGAATACCTTAATCTTCCGAAAATGGGTATGGGACGTAGATCAATAGTGTTTAGAGATAATTTTTGTAGGTTAAGTGTGACTAGTAATTTACAGTCACTATTTTTACTGTCTCACACGTAGTATTAAGGAAGTATTGTTTTCACGAAAATTTCCGTTTTTGAGATTTTAATGCCAGTGTATATTTGAAGACCTCATGAACACATTTTGACTATTTTTGGAGTGCGGTCTGTCTGTGGTAGATTTCTTGTGTGGTAGCTGCCACGTATATTAATGGATTTTCAGGACGCTTTATATCCGGCATTTCTATAGAAAAATCTAGAACTAGATATACTTTTTTCAAAATTCGAGCGAAATTTTTTTCGAAATTTATTCGAAATTTGATATTTTTACTTTCCTTATATACATAATGTATAAGGAAAGTATTGTGACGGGGTCGAAAATTCGAATTCGAGTTTTCGACGGGAGAGCACGTTTCCAGCATCCCTGATCACGAATCAAACATTTTTGAAGTGATGTCTCTCTGTGTGTGTGTGTGTGTGTGAAAGTATGTGTGTGTGAGTGTGTGTGTGTGTGTGAAAGTATGTGTGTGTGTGTGAAAGTATGTGTGTGTGTGAGTGTGTCAGTGAGCCTGTGGAGACGATAACTGACGAACCAATAAATTAACCAATAAATAAACCAACCAAAATTATAAAGGGCTTTTAAGAGAGGAAATAAAAGAAAGGAAGGAACGTGACAAGAATGGGTAAAAAATGTACGACAGCAACGTTGACTATGGTGTTCATTTTGAAAGAATAAAAAAAGG
The DNA here is from genome assembly GCA_951213105.1 of Amaurobius ferox. Lineage (NCBI taxonomy): Eukaryota > Metazoa > Arthropoda > Arachnida > Araneae > Amaurobiidae > Amaurobius > Amaurobius ferox. The sequence goes on from OX578146.1 coordinate 54,047,629, forward strand.
CGGATTTTATCATTGAAAGAATAAAAGTTATCTGTTAGTTTTTTCTGAGCTAAAATGCAGTACTTTCACAGGAAATAAGAATAATGTCAACTTACTTTTTGAGAATTTGTTTAACTTTGTTAAGTATTTTCTATAATATTTCTATAAAGATTTAAAATTTTTTTTTAATATTACAATATTTTGTAACGTTAGAATTGGATGCATAGGATTGTTTTAAAAATTAGCGTAGCACCTCAGGTTTCATATGCACAGAACGTCCCTAAATAGGTTCATCCCCAAAAATTGTGATCCTATTGCAAATAACAGCATCTACTGATTGGTTTCATGTTATTAGTCGCTCGTCATCATGAAATAGATGATATCAAGTTTTCGTGGTACAATTACATAATGAAAAAACAAATGAAGCTAAGAAGTAGAAAATAAAGAAAAGAAGCAAAATGGCTTGATCAAATTGTATGAGAAAGTATGCTTTGGATGGTGACTTAGAAGCGGTTTATTTGGCAATAAAAGGGACTGGAGTTTGCCATTTTAATGCTTAAAGCGTTCAAGGTTTAACTTTTGGCAATTGGGAAATATAACACATTTAAATCCATAGTAATACAGGAACTTGTTTGTAAGATGCTTACTGGAAGATATAAGTGACTCAGAGAGATCGAAAATATTATCACATAGTTTCCATCTTAACATCATCGAAAAAATCGAAAAATTACTTTTTAAGTAAATTTTGACTGGAATCCAACAATCAGTCAATGGACGACTTTTCGTCAATGTTTAAAAAATAAACACTTTGCGTGCATTTAATAGGCAATCTGTATACGACGTGCGTATGCTCGTACACCTTTAAAAAGAAATGCTCAATGACTGGCGAGCCAGCAAAACTCTTAACAAAATATTTCCCAAAGTCGTAAACTTGGGCATTCATCTCATAGGAGATACTCCGAGAGCTACAAGGTGTACCCCTGTCCAAACTTTTTATTCTCTGGTTCTATAAAAGTCTGGTTGTATGTATACAAACTGTGTGTATGTATACAAACAATGTGTATGTATACATGCTTGTTATGGTTTGTAATACACAAACCATTGCAAGCATAGGTAGGTATTTTAGGTCCTGGTCCTGGTTACTTTAGGTCCTGATAAGAGCAATCCTGGTCTAAATAAATAAATAAATCAATTAAAAACAGGTAAGCGGCAAAATTAACCAATTCCCCATTCGAGAGTTGTCAGCATTGGCAGAAGAACCTTTTCATGTTAAATTTTTAATAGGATAACTTTTTATTTCCTACAAGCCAGCTGTCTTTTTAATTCCTACAGAGCAGATCTATGCATATTTTTTACAACCTAGTTTAAATAGTACTTTTCTAATAGATTCATATGATAGTATCTTGCACTGGTATTCTTATTATGTTTGCAAAGGAAGAATGACAAACTTTAAAATTTTAAATATAATTTTTGTATTTTGCTTAAGTGAAAAGAAAATTACCCTTTGAGTGCGTTGTTTGTAAAATAAATTATTGCATGGCATGCGTACTTGCTTAAGCTATTCCGTTCAAATTAGCTAGAAAACACATGCACAAAACGCATGTAATATCAGATATCATGCTTGGGATTTTAAGTGAGATGTAGAAAAAATTAAATATTTGCATTGCAAATGGCCAATTTCTTTAAAATAACAATTTTCTTAAACAATATATTTTGTTCTATACTTGGCAAAGTAAAATAGCACGCACCATATCGAAATACATATGCATTTATTAACAAAAAATTCACACCCTCATATGACAATGTTCATAAAGTTATGTTGTTGTTGCTGTTGAGATCCAGACCGTCCGACCTACCAGAAAGGCGTAAGGAAACTGATTGGACGGCCGGGAAGTGCCACCCAATTTGGACAGGAACCCAGTGGGGGAGGCATCCACAGGGACCGTACCCTCCTTCCCCTACCACCAACCTCTCGGAAGGACTTACGGACCCACATGTTTAACGTGATCGTACTCCGCGTGAACACGGCGGCAGTTTTGGCAGTGGCTGGAATCGAACCCGGGCCTAACGAGTGCAACTCCAGCGCGCTAACCAATGGGCTACCGCGCCCCTCATAAAGTTATGTTGTTGTTGTTGAGACCCAGACCGTCCGACCTACCAGAAAGGTGTAAGGTAACTGTATGGACGGCCGGGAAGTGCCACCCAATTTAGACCGGAACCCAGTGGGGGAGGCATCCACAGGGACCGTACCCTCCTTCCCCTACCACCAACCTCTCGGAAGGACTTTCGGACCCACATGTTTAACGTGATCGTACTCCGCATGAACACGGCGGCAGTTTTGGCAGTGGCTGGAATCGAACCCGGGCCTACCGAGTGCAACTCCAGCGCGCTAACCAATGGGCTACCGCGCCCTCATAAAGTTATGTTAAAGAGTTCGCTGCATCTGCCCACCTGAAGCACTTACATACCTGATATCCCGGACAGACTCGGAGCACGCATATTTCTAGATCAGTTTTATTAAGTACTGGAACGAATTAACCGCCGTTCCCCGGATTCTAAATAAACTTCCACTACGTAAATAATGCATTTATAGATAACGCAACTCAATTTCCAAATCGCCTGTTTTAAAGCAAAATCATTTCCTCCTTTCGTTTCAAGACAAATCCCCAAGCATGCGCATAAAACCTCCATAACAACATCTATCCAACTGCATAGAGACCGAGAACGGGAGAACTTTGCCGCATTTTATTAGCGGAATGAATAATTTCCATTTTTATGCGTTTGTTTGAAAAATCACAGAAAATAAAAATATACCAATTAAGAAATTGTTTCTGTTAGAATGTGAAGATATGAGCTCATATTTTTGCAAACGCATATAATTGTGCTAATCTTCCATTTTCAGCTGCGTCGAAATAATAATTAGTCAACTTCAGTATTCTGCATATTTCAATGTATTTGAAATATATAAATACATATAAAAGAATTATCCTATGGTTTAGGTTCAAACATCGTTAGAAAGAACGTTTTTTCATCTTACCGCAGATTTCGAGATAGAAACTCTGATAATTTTTTCGGTCGTTAAAAATCGATTTGTATAAATATCGCTCAAAATTGTACTTCTACATAAAATAGCTAACAAACTAATTCGAATTAGAAAAGATATATCACCACGACATAATTCCCCAGGTTCGGAACTACCCATGTACCAAATTTTGTCGCTGTGTAAAGCTTAGATATCCCTCTACAGACGGCACAAACATACAGACACACATATATTTTTATTATTAAGGTATTCCCCCTATCATAATATAATAACATGACGACATCACGAAATGGCTATACAGCCGAAACGGAATGGCTATTCGGCTCCACAGACCTATCAGAAATGTTATACAACATCCTAACAAAACATGTTAGTCTTCTAAACAATGACACTTGCTATATTTTGTGAATCATGTGACAATATTTTCACATATTTTGATACATAACCCTGGGAAAAAAAGGGAATGGTGTAAATATATTGAAATGTATACTATGTTTTGTGATTTATGTTTATAGCTAGGCCTTTGCACAGACGGAATTGGGATTTTTTGGCGCCGTTGGGTTGTGTGCGCACTGACATGGATTGTAAATATTCAGAGATTTAATTGCAGCAAAATGTCAAAGTTGAGCTACAAATCTTTGAAAATTTATAGCCCTGTCAGGTGTGGCGCGCGTCGGTGTCCGGTATTTTGGACCACCCTGGTTTTGTATGCCCTCTGGTTCTTGTATTTTAGTGGAACGCATAAAAAAATGAGCGTCGCTTCTAGACCAATGGTGAAGCATTTTTGGACCTCCTCCTTTTTTATAGCGTTTGGGAACAGCGAATGAGAGTGGGGGGATTTCCTCCCTGTTTTTGTCGTTCCCCTTGTTTGTAAAATTCTGGAAGTTTTTAGAAATGTAAAAAATAGTCAGTTGCTTTTCTGAGCTCGAGTAGAGAGCACTCCAAGTGCGAGGCACTTGTATTTCGGTATAGCCCGACCCGGCATGTATTTTTGATGCATCTCTGAGCCGGCATCCGCGGTCCCTATCTCGGGCGGCAATGCTTTTGCCGAGGAGCCGACGTGGTGAGTCCGGTATAGAAGGCGACTTGTAGCCAAATCAAGCCGAGCCTAACTCAGCGCGAGGGCGCATTTTCTTCGGGCAGTTCGACCAGAAAATGGAAGAAGGTCGTCATGTTTTATTGCTTGCAGTACACACAGCTCTACCACCAAAACGGCGCGGGTAGGACCTTTGCTCCTGTAGCTGCATTTAAGCCGTGGTTACGTAAATGCTGTGTGCACGGAAATTTGCGGAGCATCAATCCAAGGCTCCTAAGCAGCAGTCAATCTCTACAAATAAAGTATCCGCTCTCCACACTTTAGGCAAGGGCCTGTACGCATGCTCACTCAAGAGCCGCTGGGTCTAAGCCGCATTAAGAGGAGGAGAAGGAAAGTGAACAGTATGCCCATCGTCAATTTGTTTTTGTTAGTTGCAGTGCAACACAGCTCTACCACCAAAACGGCGCGGTGTAGGACCTTGCTCCTTTAGCTGCATTTAAGCCGTGGTAACTGTAACACTGCGTGTATGGAGTGATAGAGGAGCATCAATCCCGGGATCCTAAGCAGCAGACGAACCTCTACGAAAACGTATATATTTGGCAAAACCTGTACGCATGCTCACTCAAGAGCCGCTGGGACTGAGGCAGATATTAAGAGGAGGAGACGGAAAGTGGACGGTGTGCCCATCTCCAAAATAATACTTGGCAAAAATTTTCGTCACCTGATGACACGCAACTGTGCAATCAGACTGGCAGTGTTCCCATGAACTATTCAAATAAATGAACTAAACATTCAATTAATGGTGCCACCCTTTCCTACGTGCAGAGGTCAGCTACAGCACTCAGTGAGAGTCCTATGTATGAAGGTATGGAAATTATATATTGATTTTAAAATGTGTACATGAATGTTTAAGTAACTGATGTAATCCAATAGTGTAAGGGCAAGGTTATGCTAAATGGGAGTTTTCTGCAAAATTGAATATATATATTGTGTTCTTAACAAAAAGTAATTAATTACAAGTTTGGGTTTTATAAATATGCAAATTCATGCAAAATAAATTGTACATCCCGAGGTCAAGTTAGGTAAATTTTGAACTCATTTGTAATTGTGTATTTTTGTATATTAATGTTTAAAATTGATATTTCATGTGTTCTATAAATAAATTGTTAGTTGGCCACAAAAAGGGAGTGATTAATTATTTTAACATAACGCAATGTACTTTGGTCCAATCGGACCCCACTATACGTTAACGCGGTTGAGCCTGGTGGAACTATTTGGTGAGTATCTTTATTGTATTTATGTGTAAAATTCACCTCACCACAAATCAAAATTATTAAATTAGTAATTACACATAGCGATTGGGAATTAAAAAAAACCAAATTTAATTCTCAGAAATATAGAACTGTTATTAATTTGACGAAATTGCGATCAAATTATTTGGAAGCATGGTTTGACGGCTTGTCATTTACATTTTGGTGATCAAAAAACTTCTTAAAACAAAGATTTTAGATTTTTTCTAGTAGAAATATTTAAAAATATTTCTGATAGAAGTATTTATTACGAACCCAGAAACGATGCATTGTATTATCTTGCACGCGACTTAGACCATTCAGCCAATCCAAAAGTTTGAGGCAATAAAAAATGCCTTCCAGCGACAAGAAGGCTAAAAGAATATATCCTCGGATCCGGCCACATAAAATTTATGAGAAGCTCAAAACAGAACACAAAAAATTTACAAAGATTTTGAACAAAAATGCAAAAGAAAAGTCATAAAACAATTTACAACAATTTAAACAATTTTAGAACGTGATAGAGGCTTGATATTTGGTATATGGACGAATCATTTAATAGAAAACCCAAGAAGAATAGCGTTTTTCAAAAATGTATATTTAGGGGGGGGGGGTACTCAACAGAAAAACATTCGATAGGTGAAATGATAGAAAAGCATGCTTCGCGATGAGTTAGAAACTTCGAATTTGGTATACGGGTAGATAGTTGAAAAAGAAAGTGTTCAATTTCAGTTTTCCAACATTTGCTATTGTAGGTGGTGCTGCGCACTAATATGTCCGATTTCACGAACAACTGAAAAACGCCTCCTTTAGAGTGTGATAGAAGCTTGAAATTTAGTATATGGGCTAATCATTTGATAAAAAAACATAAGATTATTACAGTTTTTCAAAAATGATCATTTAAGGGGGTGCATCACAGAAAAACTTTCGAAGTATGAAGTGAGAGAAAAACATGCTCCACAATAGGATATAGACATCAAATTTGGTGTATTAGTAGATAGTTAGAAAGGAAGAAAGTGTGCAAATTTTAGATTTCAAATATTTGCTACTTTAGGGGGTGCCGAACGCCAATATGTTCGATTTTCTGAATAAATGAGACACGCTTCCTTTTAAATATGATAGAGGCTTGATATTTGGTATATAGGCCAATTATCTGATAAAACCCCAACACGAACAGAGTTTTTCAAAATGGTTCATTTATGGGTGTGCTCCAAAGAAAAACGTTCGAAAGTAGAGATGATAAACTAGTACGCTTCGGGAAGAGATAGAGACTAATTTGGTGTACTGGTAGATAGTTCGAAAGGAAGACGTGCGCAATTTAAATTTTCCAGTATTCTCTTCTTTAAGGGGGGGTTCTGCACACTAAAATATTCGATTTGCCGAATAAATGTGAAACGTGAATTATTAAAAAAATTACAATATTCAGGGGGTGCTTATTGCTAGACCGTTGATTTTCAACGGATATTCGGCTAGTAAATAAATAAAAATGTAAGTAGTACATGCACGTATAAAGGTTGTGAAACATCGAACAAAATGTGACGCCAAAGATAAAGGCTATAAATAACCAATACGAAACAAGAGCCATTTTGTACATTTGTTAATATATAAATTAAGAGATGCTATTGAATAATATAAAATATTCAAAAAACTTCCAACAAATTGTTAAGTAACAAGCAAAGATATTAATTATAAATGCTAAAACATAACCATGACAAAATCCTGTTAAAGGCCCAGACCATACAGCCAACCCAGGGGTTTACGGCAATTAAGCGTATGGCCGGTGACAAAATCCTGTGTAAAAATAAACAATAACGGAAATTAATGTATTATTTTAGTCCTATCCACCATTAACAAAATTCTAAGCGCCCAGGATTACAAAATTTTACTCATGATTACTACTTTCTTGCTTTAAGTAACGACTTGTTATTAGGTGGAAGAAGTTTCACTGTAATTGCTGACAATGTCCGTTCGCATGACATTTCTGAATTGGTTCTTACTCCTATTTGAGAGATGACATAAAAATACTAGCGTTTGCTAAATGCAGTTAAGCCTATTTGTTCCTATATTTTAATTTTCAGTTATTCGCGGCAATTTTTAAGGATGTACCTAAACATACCTCTTTCTAGCCCTTCACCCCCTCTGTGAGAAATAGAGAACGAAGAGGGCATATCATTCTCAGGGTATATCATAACTCAAATGACTTCCAAATTTCGCCAGAATGGGAGTTAGAGTAATAACATACATCATGAATAAGATACTGATGTCCAGAATTATCTTTACATACATAAACATAAGCGGCGCAAGTGCTATGCACGAAGTACATTTCGTTGGGGACTTCTGCAAATCAGGATTTGATTTCGGTGTTTGTCGACTCAAAACAGATATTGATGACTCCAAAGTTCATTTGGAAAGAATTTTTAAGGTGGCGAGCTGTTAGTCGTGTAGGGCCTGGGTAGATATTGATAGAAGTGGAAAATTGTTTCTTAATTAGTTTTGTATCGTATGCACTCATATTCGATTTTTCAGTTTGTGTTTTTATATTAGGATGCTATGTATCATCTCCGAAAAATCTTTCAATTATATTGAACAGCTGTAAATAAATGAGATGAAAATTTATAAATTGTTATTTTCATTTATCGTCAGTCTGTTTTGATAACATTAATCATAATTTCTTATTCCAGCTTTTTGTTTTTAGAAGCTACCTTATTGAGAATTATAAATATCAACCAGCACATATGCGGGTTTTTTGCTGGCCCATATACAATCCTATAACTATATGACTTTATCATTACAACAACATTAATAAAACCGACTTTAACCTAAAAATAAAGACCTAAAAATAATAGACTTGCTATATTTTGTGAATCATGTGACAATATTTTCACATATTTTGATACATAACCCTGGGAAAAAAAGGGAATGGTGTAAATATATTGAAATGTATACTATGTTTTGTGATTTATGTTTATAGCTAGGCCTTTGCACAGACGGAATTGGGATTTTTTGGCGCCGTTGGGTTGTGTGCGCACTGACATGGATTGTAAATATTCAGAGATTTAATTGCAGCAAAATGTCAAAGTTGAGCTACAAATCTTTGAAAATTTATAGCCCTGTCAGGTGTGGCGCGCGTCGGTGTCCGGTATTTTGGACCACCCTGGTTTTGTATGCCCTCTGGTTCTTGTATTTTAGTGGAACGCATAAAAAAATGAGCGTCGCTTCTAGACCAATGGTGAAGCATTTTTGGACCTCCTCCTTTTTTTAGCGTTTGGGAACAGCGAATGAGAGTGGGGGGATTTCCTCCCTGTTTTTGTCGTTCCCCTTGTTTGTAAAATTCTGGAAGTTTTTAGAAATGTAAAAAATAGTCAGTTGCTTTTCTGAGCTCGAGTAGAGAGCACTCCAAGTGCGAGGCACTTGTATTTCGGTATAGCCCGACCCGGCATGTATTTTTGATGCATCTCTGAGCCGGCATCCGCGGTCCCTATCTCGGGCGGCAATGCTTTTGCCGAGGAGCCGACGTGGTGAGTCCGGTATAGAAGGCGACTTGTAGCCAAATCAAGCCGAGCCTAACTCAGCGCGAGGGCGCATTTTCTTCGGGCAGTTCGACCAGAAAATGGAAGAAGGTCGTCATGTTTTATTGCTTGCAGTACACACAGCTCTACCACCAAAACGGCGCGGGTAGGACCTTTGCTCCTGTAGCTGCATTTAAGCCGTGGTTACGTAAATGCTGTGTGCACGGAAATTTGCGGAGCATCAATCCAAGGCTCCTAAGCAGCAGTCAATCTCTACAAATAAAGTATCCGCTCTCCACACTTTAGGCAAGGGCCTGTACGCATGCTCACTCAAGAGCCGCTGGGTCTAAGCCGCATTAAGAGGAGGAGAAGGAAAGTGAACAGTATGCCCATCGTCAATTTGTTTTTGTTAGTTGCAGTGCAACACAGCTCTACCACCAAAACGGCGCGGTGTAGGACCTTGCTCCTTTAGCTGCATTTAAGCCGTGGTAACTGTAACACTGCGTGTATGGAGTGATAGAGGAGCATCAATCCCGGGATCCTAAGCAGCAGACGAACCTCTACGAAAACGTATATATTTGGCAAAACCTGTACGCATGCTCACTCAAGAGCCGCTGGGACTGAGGCAGATATTAAGAGGAGGAGACGGAAAGTGGACGGTGTGCCCATCTCCAAAATAATACTTGGCAAAAATTTTCGTCACCTGATGACACGCAACTGTGCAATCAGACTGGCAGTGTTCCCATGAACTATTCAAATAAATGAACTAAACATTCAATTAATGGTGCCACCCTTTCCTACGTGCAGAGGTCAGCTACAGCACTCAGTGAGAGTCCTATGTATGAAGGTATGGAAATTATATATTGATTTTAAAATGTGTACATGAATGTTTAAGTAACTGATGTAATCCAATAGTGTAAGGGCAAGGTTATGCTAAATGGGAGTTTTCTGCAAAATTGAATATATATATTGTGTTCTTAACAAAAAGTAATTAATTACAAGTTTGGGTTTTATAAATATGCAAATTCATGCAAAATAAATTGTACATCCCGAGGTCAAGTTAGGTAAATTTTGAACTCATTTGTAATTGTGTATTTTTGTATATTAATGTTTAAAATTGATATTTCATGTGTTCTATAAATAAATTGTTAGTTGGCCACAAAAAGGGAGTGATTAATTATTTTAACATAACGCAATGTACTTTGGTCCAATCGGACCCCACTATACGTTAACGCGGTTGAGCCTGGTGGAACTATTTGGTGAGTATCTTTATTGTATTTATGTGTAAAATTCACCTCACCACAAATCAAAATTATTAAATTAGTAATTACACATAGCGATTGGGAATTAAAAAAAACCAAATTTAATTCTCAGAAATATAGAACTGTTATTAATTTGACGAAATTGCGATCAAATTATTTGGAAGCATGGTTTGACGGCTTGTCATTTACATTTTGGTGATCAAAAAACTTCTTAAAACAAAGATTTTAGATTTTTTCTAGTAGAAATATTTAAAAATATTTCTGATAGAAGTATTTATTACGAACCCAGAAACGATGCATTGTATTATCTTGCACGCGACTTAGACCATTCAGCCAATCCAAAAGTTTGAGGCAATAAAAAATGCCTTCCAGCGACAAGAAGGCTAAAAGAATATATCCTCGGATCCGGCCACATAAAATTTATGAGAAGCTCAAAACAGAACACAAAAAATTTACAAAGATTTTGAACAAAAATGCAAAAGAAAAGTCATAAAACAATTTACAACAATTTAAACAATTTTAGAACGTGATAGAGGCTTGATATTTGGTATATGGACGAATCATTTAATAGAAAACCCAAGAAGAATAGCGTTTTTCAAAAATGTATATTTAGGGGGGGGGGGGGTACTCAACAGAAAAACATTCGATAGGTGAAATGATAGAAAAGCATGCTTCGCGATGAGTTAGAAACTTCGAATTTGGTATACGGGTAGATAGTTGAAAAAGAAAGTGTTCAATTTCAGTTTTCCAACATTTGCTATTGTAGGTGGTGCTGCGCACTAATATGTCCGATTTCACGAACAACTGAAAAACGCCTCCTTTAGAGTGTGATAGAAGCTTGAAATTTAGTATATGGGCTAATCATTTGATAAAAAAACATAAGATTATTACAGTTTTTCAAAAATGATCATTTAAGGGGGTGCATCACAGAAAAACTTTCGAAGTATGAAGTGAGAGAAAAACATGCTCCACAATAGGATATAGACATCAAATTTGGTGTATTAGTAGATAGTTAGAAAGGAAGAAAGTGTGCAAATTTTAGATTTCAAATATTTGCTACTTTAGGGGGTGCCGAACGCCAATATGTTCGATTTTCTGAATAAATGAGACACGCTTCCTTTTAAATATGATAGAGGCTTGATATTTGGTATATAGGCCAATTATCTGATAAAACCCCAACACGAACAGAGTTTTTCAAAATGGTTCATTTATGGGTGTGCTCCAAAGAAAAACGTTCGAAAGTAGAGATGATAAACTAGTACGCTTCGGGAAGAGATAGAGACTAATTTGGTGTACTGGTAGATAGTTCGAAAGGAAGACGTGCGCAATTTAAATTTTCCAGTATTCTCTTCTTTAAGGGGGGGTTCTGCACACTAAAATATTCGATTTGCCGAATAAATGTGAAACGTGAATTATTAAAAAAATTACAATATTCAGGGGGTGCTTATTGCTAGACCGTTGATTTTCAACGGATATTCGGCTAGTAAATAAATAAAAATGTAAGTAGTACATGCACGTATAAAGGTTGTGAAACATCGAACAAAATGTGACGCCAAAGATAAAGGCTATAAATAACCAATACGAAACAAGAGCCATTTTGTACATTTGTTAATATATAAATTAAGAGATGCTATTGAATAATATAAAATATTCAAAAAACTTCCAACAAATTGTTAAGTAACAAGCAAAGATATTAATTATAAATGCTAAAACATAACCATGACAAAATCCTGTTAAAGGCCCAGACCATACAGCCAACCCAGGGGTTTACGGCAATTAAGCGTATGGCCGGTGACAAAATCCTGTGTAAAAATAAACAATAACGGAAATTAATGTATTATTTTAGTCCTATCCACCATTAACAAAATTCTAAGCGCCCAGGATTACAAAATTTTACTCATGATTACTACTTTCTTGCTTTAAGTAACGACTTGTTATTAGGTGGAAGAAGTTTCACTGTAATTGCTGACAATGTCCGTTCGCATGACATTTCTGAATTGGTTCTTACTCCTATTTGAGAGATGACATAAAAATACTAGCGTTTGCTAAATGCAGTTAAGCCTATTTGTTCCTATATTTTAATTTTCAGTTATTCGCGGCAATTTTTAAGGATGTACCTAAACATACCTCTTTCTAGCCCTTCACCCCCTCTGTGAGAAATAGAGAACGAAGAGGGCATATCATTCTCAGGGTATATCATAACTCAAATGACTTCCAAATTTCGCCAGAATGGGAGTTAGAGTAATAACATACATCATGAATAAGATACTGATGTCCAGAATTATCTTTACATACATAAACATAAGCGGCGCAAGTGCTATGCACGAAGTACATTTCGTTGGGGACTTCTGCAAATCAGGATTTGATTTCGGTGTTTGTCGACTCAAAACAGATATTGATGACTCCAAAGTTCATTTGGAAAGAATTTTTAAGGTGGCGAGCTGTTAGTCGTGTAGGGCCTGGGTAGATATTGATAGAAGTGGAAAATTGTTTCTTAATTAGTTTTGTATCGTATGCACTCATATTCGATTTTTCAGTTTGTGTTTTTATATTAGGATGCTATGTATCATCTCCGAAAAATCTTTCAATTATATTGAACAGCTGTAAATAAATGAGATGAAAATTTATAAATTGTTATTTTCATTTATCGTCAGTCTGTTTTGATAACATTAATCATAATTTCTTATTCCAGCTTTTTGTTTTTAGAAGCTACCTTATTGAGAATTATAAATATCAACCAGCACATATGCGGGTTTTTTGCTGGCCCATATACAATCCTATAACTATATGACTTTATCATTACAACAACATTAATAAAACCGACTTTAACCTAAAAATAAAGAATATAGAACAGAAATGCAAATTATATTAAACCATGAAAATGTAAATAAACTGTACCAGAAATGTAAATAAACTAAAATAATAAAAGCAGAAACATTAAAAATATTAAACAGAAATGCCGATGTGAAATATAAAACAAAAGGTCAGACTTTTTAGTATTGAATATTTCCTCAATACCACATGGATTATTAAAATAAAATGGCAAACGATATTAATATCCTTCCACGAAAAAGATAATTAAATAAAATATATCCCCTTGGAATGGAATATAGAAAAAAATTGACACTTAATATTTCCTTTCTTAAAGCCAAAATCGTTAGTTTCATATTTTTTCAACGGATTTCTTGTTCTTTTTATTTATTTTAATAATTTTCTTTGTTAAAATCTGTCTTTTGATCAATCTCAGGATGGGGGTGGAACATAGAATTGTTTTACCGCCCCATTAGCTCTAAGCTGAAACTCTTACGATTCTAAGAAAAGAAAAGATTGAAAAGCATGTAAAAATATTTGACATGTTCAAAACGGATTGAATAAAGGTACAACTGTGACGTTGGTTGTGACTTGTTCGTTTTGTGGGAATGAAAGGTTGTGCATTTTATCATTATGAGGACATTATGCTTTTTGTTAAATAGTTATAGTGGAAAATGTAACACTTTGAAGTGCAGAAATATATTAATGTGATGATTACTTATGGAAAACATGTTTAACTTTATATTTAATGCAATATATCCATATTTAATGCCATTGATACTCAAAAGTTAAGTCATATTTAATGTCATTTACATAAATTGGATAAGATAATTCGAACACCACTAATTTCATAACAATAATTTGAAATAATTGTGACCCAAGTACGTTGAGAGGTAATTCCTGCTTTTGTTACTAATTACGTAGATTACACTATAGTCGATAAGTTGGAATAATTGTTCCGTATTTAGAACGTCACATATTACACTTAACGGATATACCAAAGAGGGATGATTATTGGTGAATGCTTATTTCGGCTCGTTCGCGATTCCAGTCGGTCAGTTCATGGGAGTATCGAGATCTACTGTAACTTTGACAACCTCTCAGTACTAAAAACCGGCAAAACAGGTGAAGACAGAAGCAGCTGTGGTCAAAAGTCAAAGCTGGGTGCTAAGGATAGAAAACCACTTCATCGAATTGGGAAACTAAAACGCAAAATAACAGCAACACAAATTGCTGCAGAATAAAATGCAAGTTTAAGGCAAACCGTTTCAGTGAAACACGGTTGCCATGCACTACATTAAGATACTGTTTATGGAAGGGCTGCAATAAATGTTCAATGGCGAATTCAGTGGTGCAATGCTCCCGAAGCATGGACATCGAAAGCATGGAAATGTGTAATATTCTCTCAAGTTTCACGGTGTTTCCAACGTCAGGTTGTGTGTACGTCTGGCGATCACCACATGAAGCATATGATGTTGACTGCCTGAAATCTACTGCCAAGCATGGCGGCGGTTCCTATATGATTTGGAGAGCCATATCATGGGAGTCATTGGGACCAATAGTTGCTGTCAAATGTAAAGTTACAGCTAATAAGCATATATAAATTCTAAAGGATGAACTTCTTTGTCCAATCTTTGCTCCCACGAGGTGATTTAATTTTCCGGGATGACATTTCTCCCATCCACGCTCCTAGATGCGTCCAGTCTTGGTTCGAGGAGCATGATAATGAAGTAGGTTATCCAACCTGGCCATATCAGTCTCCATATATATATATATATGATTGAGTCTGTGTGAGGGTATATTTGAAAGGAAGGTTAGGAGTAGACTCCCGTCTTTTGCGTCTGTCACGGAATTAGCCTCCATATTAATTGAAGAGTAGTACTATATTGACATTCATGTCATTCGAGATTTATATAAGTATTCCTAGGCGTATTTCAACTATATTACGTGTAAAGCGGAACCCTATCCTTTTATTAATAATAAAATCGTGATATTCTTTTGGTGTTCGAATTATTTTGTCCAACCCCTGTACATTGGTGCTTAATTATGTTTTTATATATTTAGCCATATTTAATATATTACACTGGTTCTGAAAAGTGAAGCCATATTTAATGTCATTTCCAGTGATGCCCAATTAACCCTCAATGTTTAACAGTGTCACACTCAAGGTAGTTTCACTTTGCTGCTCTAAGTCCTTGGACGAGCCGAATGGTCTGGGCTTTCGACACTCAGAGGTAGTGAACATGAATTAAACCGAGTAAAGTAAGAAGTAATGCTATTTATAAAACTCCCAGGAATGTACAGGTTACAGAGTTCAGAGGTCATCCTATCCCGATGACTCAGTAAGAGAATTTAGTAATCATGCAACTGTATCGGAGAACAGACGAATAGACACACTGGCAGAAATACCTTAGTCAAAAACATCCAGCTTTGAATGATTACGAAGTTAAAAACATTACCTATTCCAGAAGGATTACCGATTCTGGAACACGATGCGTCACTTCCGCCAAGGGGTAAACACGATGTAGGGAAATACATGACCTGGCTGAATCGTTATATATCCGAAAGCATAAGGGAACTGTTTGCTAACTTGACTTTGCGGCATATCCGTTTACACTTGTCAACACATCGCGCTTTTCCAACCATGAACTCTGCTACGATCTTACTTAAGTCATAACTTACACGTAATCAACACTTATTTTTCTTCGCAGACCGTCCCATCTACTCGAAAGTGTAAGGTATCTGCGACTGGGAATCGTACGGCCAGGAATTGCCATTCAATTTAGACCGGAACTCACTGGAGACGGCATCCTCCCAATACTAGGAGCATCACAACAGTATTTAAAGTCATATTATATTGTCGTTCAGAAATAAGCAACGCATTAAAAATTAGCATATTCACTTATGTAATTGTTCCCATATATTTTAAATCGGTAATTCTTGAAACATGACGGCCCACATCATGAGTATCGTTTGATTGTTCGATCCAGCCACCCAATTTAAACCGGAACCCAGTGGAGGCGGCATCCACAGGAACTGTACTCTCCTTCCCCTACCACCAACCTCTCGGAAAGACTTACCGACACACATATTTAACGTGTTTGTACTCCGCGTAAATACGGGGAGATCCTTCTTTCTTTAAGGGAGTATTCAAAGTGTTGTTCTCACAAGCAGCCGTTTAATTTGTTATGATCCAATCGAACTCGAGTCGTCAGAGTGCAATCATTGTGTCTTAACCACTGGGTTGTCTCCACCCCTGAGTATCCGTTTGACACTATCCTACAGAGGAACCCGATTGAATCAAACAAGTTATAAAATTCGTAATTCTCCATGCCAATGAGCCCAGTTAATGGTCATTGATGAGTTTATATTTATTTCTTATAAAGATCTTCGATGACGATTAATTCATTAATCTGTTGTGAGCCTGGGGTCCTATATCGTCTTACCAACTTAGTGTAAAGAAACGCTTTTACTTGAATTGATTTGATGGTTTGGGTTGGAGTCATAATGTAGTCACACTCAAGGGAAGCAATTTAATAGCTTTAGGACGGACGTCTACAACCTGTTCCTCTTCACTTGGTACTATCTTAACTTGGTGCTTCACTTGGTGCTATCCTAACTTCTCTCGTAACTTGGTGCTCGCTTAAGTCATAAAGTAGCTTTGCGGGTACTTGACAAATTTTGTTTATGAAAAGAGTGCTTAAAATATTACACAATTTAACTAGATAAATTATCGATATTTGAAATGGTTTATATTAAATTTGTAATTATGATAATATGTTATGTTTATTCATACAGAAATCCATGGAATTTACTACAAATAAATAAAAATCTGATGTGAGCAGCACATGACTTTCCCTGCAGACTTATATTAACGTTCTCTTTATTTTAATTAAATTTATTTCACTTTTAATTCAATTTTCGTTCTCATTCGATAACCGGATTTATTTTCAAAGGTGGCGTAGGGAAAGTACGAAAAACTAAAATATCTCGAGAACGGCTAGTCCTAGTGTAATGGGGTTGGTCTTATTCTTTTCGTCGTTGAAAATTACGTATTAAATCAGCATTTAATGGATATATTTGAGTATACCCAGTTTTTTATTTTAGATTTTGGCAATTTTTGCGGGCCATTTTGCAAAAAAAAGGCAGGTTATTTTTTTCTGAATCGTACCAAAATCTAATCAGCACTAGGGTGACCTATACGTGACTCATCTACCGAATTTTGTGAAATTAGGTCCATTAGTTTTTCAGCTACAGTGGATACAAGCTTTTGCGGGCCATTTCACAAAAAAGGCGGGTTCTTTTATTCCGAATCGTACCCAAAACTAATCAGCACCAGCCCCGTCCACAAGTGACTTACCTACAAAATTTTGTGAAATTCGGTCCATTAGTATTTTAGTTAGAGTGGATACAAAATCTGCACAGACAGACAGACAGACACACAGACACACAGACACACACACAGACTTCACGTTAAAATGGTTTTTTCGTATTCTAGAGGTCTCGAAACGTGTAGATCCGTCGAAAACTCGAGTTGCGATTTTCGGCATGATTCCAATACTTTCCCTATACATTACCATGTATTGCAGGGAAAGTAAAAATACCTGAAAGCGGACAAAATTTTAGACATTTCAGTGACCAGTACATAATTAAATTCTTAGCTGTGATTCAAGTATATCATATTAAAAGATTGTAAAAACTGTTAATGTTCTAATTATTTAATTAGTATAAAATTATTTATATATATTGCTGGTGCTCTTTGAAGGAATTCAAGATATTAAGTAAGGGTGATTGCTGAATGAAATTAACGTAGTGCTGATGCCTCATAGAGGAATTTAAAATAGTGTTGCTGCTCCCTTTAATATGTTAATATAATGCTGATGCTCCCTATAATATGCTAACATAATGTTGATGCTCCCTAAAAATTAAATGAAGTATTAGTGCTCTTCCCATATCCCCCTTCCCCCCCAAAAAATCCATGTAGCATTTGTTCTTTCCAGAAAAAATGAACATAGAAGTACTATGATATCTATAAAAATTATAAATAATGCTGGTGCTCCTTAAAAAAATCTGATATGGGCAGCACATGACTTTCCTTATATAATGCAATGAATTTACTACTTTTTTACAGTTATAAAAATATATTATTTTTATAGTAGTTATTTATATTCTTTCCAAGATATTAAATTTTCGTCAATGGACCGTCATTTTTCATGTCGTCATCATCAATGGGTCGTCATTGATTTGGCGTCATTTTTATCATATTTGGCGAGTTTTTTGTTAATTTAGCAACATTTGAAAAATCGCCAAGTTGGCGACATTTCACCAAATTCGTCGCCAAAATCTCGCCAAGCGTTATGGATGAAGAAATAAGTTATTCTTACAGCAGATAAATGACTATTGGTTTGCAAATACAAAAGTATTACTCAAAGTATCTTTTTTCATGAATGGAACGAGCTAGATCCACGAGAATGATGTCACCCAATTTATCGCAGGGTATTACATATGAAAAGTGAACATGTTTCTCAATAGCAAATATTTTTTTTTTATTTTATATGACTTTTTGATAATTTTCTTGAAAAATGTGCAATATCTCGAGCACGGTTCATGTTAGCGTTCTAAAATTTATGTCAATCGTTTTCTAATGAAAAATTACATAAAAAATGCCCATTTGCGTAACTTTAGTAGCGGTTTTGATTTTTTGACAATTTTTTTCAAAATTTCACTCGAAAATTTAGAGGGGTTCTGAACATTCGATTGCATATAAAAACAATAGCCTTCCAGTGTTTACGGATCTCACTGACACACACACACACACACACACACACATACTTTCTAAAACACACATACTTTCATACACACACATACTTTCACACACACGCACACGTCATAGAAAAAATAACACGCCTGGATCTCTCTATAAAAGCAGGATTTCATTCATAACTTTCTCCCATTCATTTCATTCATCACAATACTATAATAATTTATTTTATTTAAAAATTAAGACCATGGAGCTACAATTCATAAACTCTATGCTTAAAACTTCATCGAAAAAAATCGTCCTTCTGTTTATAAAATCAATTAATATTTCATTCATATCAGCCATGCAGACTCCATGGACTGAATTATTTTGTGTTAAAGAAATACAGTAATTCTAATACAACTCATTCTACATATTTTGCTGTTTACATTTTACATAGGTGAAAAATAGGCTTAGTTGTAGAAATAATCAAATTTGAATGAGAATTTAAACTCAAATATATTGTCATTGTGTTGTTTTAGTATGTAGATGCACAAAATTTAAGCAAAAATAAAGTAGTTTTAGGACGGATACAACACTCAATATGAATTAAAAAGAACTTCAAAAAATCACGATTTTGAAACAAGATGGATGCCATATCTCATTTTGAAGTGGGTCATGTGATCGTTTCACATGACCCACACAACAAACATGACGTTTCACATGACGTCATCACAATACTATAATAATTTATTTTATTTAAAAATTAAGACCATGGAGCTATAAGTAATTTAACTCTATGCTTAAAACTTCATCGAAAAAAATCGTCCTTCTCTCTGTAAATTCAATGAATATTTCCTTTATATCAGCTATGCAGACTCCATGAGCTAAATAATTTTGTGTTAAAGAAATACAGCAATTCCTATACAACTCATCCTACATATTTTGCTGTTTACATTTCACATAAGTGAAAAATAGGCTTCGTTAGAGAAATAATCAAAGTTGGATGCTCATTTAAACTCAAATATATTGTCATTGCGTTGTTTCAGTATGTAGATGCACAGAATTTAAGCGAAAATAAAGAGTTTTTACGACGAATACAACACTCAATATGAATTAAAAAGAACTTTAAAAATGACGATTTTGAGACAAGATGGATGCCGTATTATATTTTGAAGTTGGTCACGTGATCGTTTCATATCATGGTCACGTGATCGCTTCATGTAAGATGTGTAATTATTATTTTAATTTTTATTTAAAAAACTACTGAATATATTTCGCTGAATTTTTTTTTACATATTTTATGGAACAATTTGACTATTACCTAAAATTTTCGAAGCAATTTGTGAATTTTAAATCCCCTTAAAAAATGTTTGAAAAATTAGGTCCCATAGGGCTCAATGTATTTCATTTCTTCAACCTGGGTTCAATCTAAAACTAATTGGGTGATATTATTCATTTATATTCCTATAGGTCCTACAGACCGTCTGAACAACATACTAAAATTTCATTTTGATTAAGTCATTTTTACGGCAGTTATCGTGCTAACGGACAGACAGACAGGCAGACAGACAGACAGACAGAATGAACAAAGTCATAAACACTTTTCAACTTTGTTGTAAAGTGTTAAAAATAAAAATGCTGTGATTTGAGGTGGAATGATCTCTAAATTGTGAATTTTCATATAAACTGAGATGGAATTAGAAAAAAATGCATTGTTTGAAATTTTCTTTTGGGATTTTATGTATAAACGATAAGCAAATTCTTTAGCGTTTAGGAAAAGTACGTCAAAATTAACTATTTCATTCTATTCTTGGCAACTGTCATAGTCTTTTTTATAAAGATACCACATGAAAAATTTTATGGCGCATTTTATGCAAGCAAGAAAGGGTTTACCCGTGCATTGGATAAAGTAAAAAAGTTAGGCCCCATTACACAATAAAAAAATCTGATGTGGGCAAGACATGACTTTCCTTATATAATACAATGAGTAGGTACTTATATTCTTTCCAAGATATTGAATTTTCGAAAATTAGTCGTCATTTCATTGATTTAGCTTATCCATTTGGTGAGATTTTCGTTAATTTAGCAATATTTTAAAAAGTCCTCAAGTTGGCGACATTCCGCCAAAATCTCGCCAAGCGTTATGGACTGAGAAATAAGTTATTCTTATAGCAGATAAATGACTATTGGAGTTCAAATACAAAAGTATTACTCAAAGTGTCTTTTCTCATGAATGGAACGAGCTAGATCCATGAGAATGATGTCACTAAATTTATCACATGATATTACATATGAAAAGTGGACATTTTTCTCAACAGTTAATATATTTTTTTTAATTTATGGGATTTTTTGATAACTTTATTTGAAAAATGGGCAATATCTCGAGGACGGTTCATGCTAGCGTTCTACAGTATATGTCAATCGTTTTCTAAGGTAAAATTAGATAAGAAATAAGGTAAGTCTAATAATTATGATATGTCTATTTGCTTAACTTTATAAAAGGTCTTGATTTTTTGATAATTTTTTCAAAATTTCACTCGAAATTTTAGAGGGTTCTGAACATTCGATTACGTTTAGAAACAATAGACTTCCAGTATTCACGGATTGTGAATTTTGTACCAAATATCATTCGAATCGCTCCATTCGTTCGTGAGATATTGTCTCCACAGTCTCACTGACACACACACACACACACACACAAATACACACACACACAGGCGCTGTGTAGCACCTAAAAAAATATTTGATTCGTGATCAGGGATGCTTGAAACGTGCTCTCCTGTCGAAAACTCGAATTCGAATTTTCGACCCCGTCACAATACTTTCCTTTTACATTATGTATATAAGGAAAGTAAAAAGGCTCGCCCCCTTTCAAATGTATTTTATGTAAGATAATTAGGGATAAGAATATTAAGTACTACGCGGTTTTATCCATTAAATAGTAAGGACAAAATTGGTTTCTTGTCTCTCATAAATTCCACATTCCCGTGAAAAGAAATCTCTGTGAAAAACTTAAAACGAGTTGTTTAAATAGGGCTTAATAAATATTAGTTTTATTGAAAGATATAACAAAAGTTTTTTAAAATGTCAACAAATGTCAGTATTAGAAACGTATTCGTCTCGATTTAGCACGTGCAAAGTCATCGATCTGTTTCTAGAAACCCCTTTTTTTAGCTTCCTCAATTTTCTATGTTAGAAAATACTACCCTTCCATACTAGTTTGTATCCACAGAACATTCTTTATTTTATCTTCGAGAACGAACCGTTCTTCTGTATACACTGTGACAGGAATAGCTAGAAATAATCTCAATAAAGAATACACTTGTAAAGAACCTTGCTGTCTCACCCGGAAATCGAACCCTGGAACTCCGAACTGGCCAGCAGACGCTCTACCGTTGAGCTACTGGGACGAAATTGCAAGCTCTTATCATCAAAGTGGATTCTCCATTCCACACCCTCTAATGTCAGATTGGCGAGCAACTGACAACATGATTGAGCACTTCCTGCTATTTTTACCTCAGGTTAGCCTCGTGATACTACTACTTTTACCCAGATTAGTATCCTTTGTGGTCTTTATCCTCTCCATTTGAAAACGACCCTCAATCTGTCAGAGTCCACCGAATCCGTACTAGTCGTAATAAGTTTACTTTCAAACCTCTGACATCGTTGCACTAACCTACAGGTTTAATTTGTTTGGGCGCCCTTGTAAAAACCTTACATCTCTTCCTCCTGCTTAAAGGTCGTTCTCGAGGATGGATCTTCGATATTCAAACCTTACGGTCCAAGGGCAATAACACAGGACGGCGCTGTTTTAAATCAAACTCAATATATTGTGAACTTCACAGAAATTAATGTTATTAAGTGTCAGAATGTTATTCAGTGTCAGTATTCAGAATGTTATGAGAGTTGAAGTGGTGTATCGAGAAGTTGAAGCCTGACTCCAAATGTCAGAAGGAGAATCGGAACTTTGGTGACATCCATGTAGATTAACATACCATCAAAATGAGGATATAATACTAAGGTATGTGCCGGTCTTCATGTACATTAGATCAATGTTTGCTCGTTGGAATAAAATTAAGACGACCTGGCCACACAGGGGTGCTTTCTCCTCCTTTAGAGAGTTTATAATAAATTCATGTAATTTTAATTATAATAATATAAGGAGTGTTAATAAATGCTAATTTGTTTTAAAAGTTAAACATGTGGATGTTAATAACTAGTGTTTTTGATTTAATAATTATGGTAAGAGACTCGTAAAAAGAATTAATGGTGGATTTTGCGATCCTGATGGCATGTACTAGTTCAAATTCACGACCACTTTAAGTAAGATTAATTTATTTTAATTCACCACAGTTTTTACTTTCCCTGCAATACATGGTAATGTATAGGAAAAGTATTGGAATCATGCCGAAAATCGCAACTCGAGTTTTCGACGGATCTACGCGTCTTGAGACCTCCAGAATACGAAAAAACTATTTTTAGCATGACGTCTGTGTGTGTGTGTGTGTGTGTGTGTGTCTGTGTGTCTGTATGTCTGTGTGTCTGCCTATCTGTCTGTCTGTGCAATACATGTATCCACTCTAACCAAAAAACTAATGGACTGAATTTCATAAAATTTGGTATGCAAGTCACTTGAGTGAGACCCTGGTGCTGATTAGTTTTCGGTAGGATTCATAAAAACAGAACCCGCATTTTTTTGCGAAATGGCCCTTAAAAATTTCATGTATCCACTCTAGCTAAAATACTAATTGACCAAATTTTACCAAATTTGGTAGATAGTTACTTGTAGGATGCTTTGGTGCTGATTAGATTTTGGTACGATACGGAAAAGAACAACCTGCTTTTTTTTACGAAATGGCCCGAAAAAATGTCATCTATTCAATCTAGCTAAAATACTAATTGACCAAATTTCACAAAATTTGGTGGATAAGTTACTTGTAGGATACTCTGGTGCTAATTAGAATTTGGTACGATTCGGGAAAGAAGAACCCGCACTTTTTACGAAATGGCCCGCAAAAATTTCACGTATCCACCCTAGCTAAAATATTAATTGACCAAATTTCACAATATTTGGTAGATAAGTTACTTGTGGGACACTCTGGTGCTGATTAGATTTTAGTACGATTCGGAAAAGAACAACCTGTCTTCTTTTACGAAATGTCCCGCAAAAATCGCCAAAATCTAAGAAAAAAAAAAGACTAAGTATGCTGAAATGTATCAATTAAATTCATGTTTTATGCTCAATTTCTGACGATGAAAAGAATATAACACACTCCATTATACTTTAGGACTAACCGTTCGCAAGATATTTGAGATTTTTTGCATTTTTGTTACGCTGCTATCGGGAAAATGTCCAATTATCAAATTAAAACAAAAATTGAATTAAAAATGCAAATTTAGTGTTATTTGGCACCATTAAACTCAATGCAATGAATTATTAAAGAAATAAAGAAAATATGAATGCATGAGTCTGCAGGGAAAGTCATGTGCTGCTCACATCAGATTTTTAGATATAAGTATTGCAAATTTTAGAAACAGAAAAATTTCAATCTTCTTCAATTTGATACAAACGATTGCCCGAAAACTATAAAAGATAACTTTGAATAGTAAAAGCGTAATTTGCAGCTCTTTAAACTCTCTACAAGGATATATAATTTGATTTTAGATTGGATTCTTAGTTTTTGAAATATATTGGATATAACTTGCACCAAATCCTGTAAAATAAACTAATTGTGGCCAAATTTGTAAAGACTTGATACGTATATGCTTGTATTTTAGAAGGATCAAATTGTTTTAATTATGCACCTTACTTTATAGTTACCATCAGCCCATATTATCCGGTTGTCAATGAAATAAATGAGAATGAGAACAACGAAAAATCTTATTGAACATTATTTCAATATTTTTACGAGTCTTAGACGCAAAACTCTTTTATCTCCATCGTACTGGTGATACCGCTGATTTTTTCCTGGTAGTGTTGGGTTGCTTTAGAATTTAGGTAATTTGGAGGTTTGAAAATTTACTTTTATTTCTTTTTCCCTGGCTCAATATTCTTAATTTGGTAATATTTAAATAATATTTATTGGCTTTTTCATTTATTCTTTAATTAGAATATTTTTAATCTTCTAAATTAATTTTCTTTATAATATTCTTAGTTAAAAATGTTCCATTCCTTAAATTAATATTACTTTTGATTTGCAAATTTTAGAAATTATTTATTTATTTGATTCCCCTTAAAATTCCCTTTAATTTGATATCCCATTTTCCCATTTTTGGTTAGAAATTCCGTTTGTTCTTCAGTTTCAAGTTATTTCCATGTCTCACTGCAATTCAAAAATTTCAGTTGCGGCCATTTTCGGAATTCTGTTTTGCGGGCTTTTTACTGCGATTAATAACGCCACCTAAGCGTTTTCGCGCCTCTTTGGAATTCGTCATTTATTTTAATTGGTTCGCATTTTCTGCTCTCGGAATTATGAGTATTATTTTGGCAATTCTAATTTCGGTAAGCGAATTTTAATTGCTGCCGTTTATCTAAACTCCGTGTTTTTGCCGCACATATAAATACGCGCGTAGAACTTTTCAGTTCAGCTTTTTGTTGAAATCCTTCGTCGGTGTTAGCGCGAGAAGCGCGTTGTTTATTTTCGAATGGAACTTATGTTCCACGCGAGCTTTTCAATGGAACGTTAGGTTCCTCGCGTTTTTTTTTTAACATTTGTAGTTTTAATTTAAATGATGGTTTTTCGAGTTTTTATCGCGAAATTCACGAAGTAACTCACGGAAAGATGTGTTGTGAGAATTTATTACGTGTGCTACGAGAATGAAGCGCCTCTAGAAACTTCGTCCGGTAGTTTTAAGAAGATCCGAGTGTACCAGAAGTAGCTGTTAGGTCTGATCTCCTGAGTTTACAATCCTTTTCAAGAAAAATGCTGAATCCTCTCCTGTTTCAAGTTTGGTGATTTCCAGTAAACCAGTCTACAAAATTTGTTTCCTACCAGTGAAGTTCTAATAAATTGGAACTTTTCCCCCCTGTCTGATGACCCATCTGGTGAATATTGCTGTTATATTTAAACTCCTAATTTCTTAAATTCTCAATATTTGAGATGTATTTAATCAAATTTTATTCTGTAAATTTAAAATTCTAAAACTTTATTCTGAGAGCAAATTTCTAAACCTTCATAAATTTATAAG
Organism: Amaurobius ferox; assembly: GCA_951213105.1. Taxonomy (NCBI): domain Eukaryota; kingdom Metazoa; phylum Arthropoda; class Arachnida; order Araneae; family Amaurobiidae; genus Amaurobius; species Amaurobius ferox. The sequence continues at coordinate 54,073,489 of OX578146.1, forward strand.
AGCCTGGGAAAATTCTAAAATTCTTTTAAATTTAATATTTTTTGTTAATGATTTTCTGATGGAATTTAATATAGATTGTTTTGAGTAAAGTTTTTATGCTAATTCCTTAATTTTAACTAAGTTGATAAAATTCTAAAATTCTAATGTCTAAAATTCTAATGTTAATTCTCCCTGAGTTGCCTGCTTGTGAGCAGTGTTTTTGTATTTGTTAATTTGAATTAATTTGAAGTACTATTTAATAAACTAATTTTCTTTAAACTAAATATTATGTCTTCATTTATCTTTTTTAAACACAGCAGGTTTTATTCTATCTGTCAAACACAACAGTAGTACATCTTTGGGCTTTATTTTGTATATCAATGCATCTTACAAAAACCATGTCATCTCATTTACTAAACACGCAATATAGTTTTTTTTTACAGAATGCTTTTAACCCTAAAATATCATAGAGGTACAAATATTCGGCCGATCCGGTGATCGAGCGATCAGGGGCATGCGTTTCCTCCTGATCGCTGGATTGCAGGGTTATGGGTTCGAATCCCGCCAGCGGGCATGGATGTTGTGTAGTCGAGGCAAAGTCAGACTTCCGTCCTTGAGGTGCCTCAATAAAAGCGAAGTTGCAAATTCTCGCCCCTTCGCCATGGGACCAGGGGTCTAGTGGACGTGGTGCTTAGGCGCTCTTCACCGCGGGGGATAAGTAACAACAACAACAACAACAACAGATATTCGATCTTGATTTGTCGTATCCACCCTCCTACACACCCACCCACACGCCACACCCACACATACACATAGAGAGAGAGTGAGAGTGAGTAAGAATGTGAAAAGGGGAAGTAGAGGGAGAGGGGGTGAGAGGGAGAGGGAGAGAGAGAAGGATAGGAAAATGGAGAGAGGCGAGAAAAAGAGGGAAAGAGATGGAGTTCGGTATATGGTTGAGTAGATCAGAAGACGTGCTTATTCGTCAAAATATTGAAGTTGAAACTTTTGAGAGAAACTAAAATCTAGATGATGTGGACAGCATATGCTTTTCTTTACATAATGCAATGACTTTATTTCTTCCACAGCGATATAGATGGTGTGCAGATCCACAGAACAATGTTTTTAGTATTGAATTATTACCTTGTAAATTGAAATTGGATGCAGAGTGACCTTTTCCTACTCATCTGCAAAATGCAATATATATTTAATTCATATCCCGTGAAATAGGTAACTATTGATAAATTCTTGAGCATCAAAATATGAAACTTTTGCCTTGACCTAACATTTGGCATCTTGGCCTAACCTTGACCTAACATCTTTTGGCCTTGACCTAACATTTTCCAGGTCAAGGGACTTAAAAGCAACAACAACAAGGTTCAGGCTAGCGTTCAAAAGTTTGTGTCCAACGTCTAATGAATAATTAAGTATGAAATGATTATTTACTTAACAGTGTGTAAGGTCCTGATTTTTTCATAATTTTTTTAATAAATCATTCGAAAATCTTGCAATATCTCAAGAACGGTTCACGCTAGCTATCTGCAATCTATGTCATTTTCTAATGAAAAATTATGTCTGATATGTTTATATATCCATCATTAACTAACTTTTTTACTTAAAAACAAAATGAAATTCATTCGAAAATTGGAGATTTTCAAACATTCGTTCATGTTTAAAATCATTAGGGTTCCAGTATTCACTGAATATAACATAACAATCGTACCAAATTTCGGTTGAAACTTTTCATTCGCCCTTTAGATATAGCATCCAAAGACTTGCAGACACACACATCACTTCAAAAACGACCGATTCGAGTTTATGGATGTTTAAAACGCGTTATTTCGTCAGAAACCCAAATTCGAATTTTCAGCGCCGTCACAATATTTTTCTTATACATTGTGCTATGTATATAAAGAAATTTTAATATGATAAAGTATCTAGAGTTTTCATACTACTTTACTAAAAATTTATAGATACCGATATTTATATCGATTTATCAACAAAAATGAGAGAACTACGTTTCATAGAAATCGTTAAATTTTAATTAGTACTCATCGCATTCTTATAGAAGTTCCTTATTATCCCAGAAGTAGAGCTGGAATAAGGATGTATTAGAACATTGGTCTCTAAAGTGGGGTACGTGAGTCTATGCGCAGGGGTACGCCAAGAAAAATTAATGTTGTGTTTGTATTTTTTCCTAAGACAGAAGAAAAATTTTGATGCGGCCAGTTTTTCTTGCAGACTCATATTCACGTTCTCTTTATTTCTTCAATAATTAATTATATCGAGTTTAATTGCACAAAATAACGTCTATAATTATTTAAAATTACACAGAATTTATACTTTTAATTCAATTTTCGTTCTCCATTTGGTAACTGGACTTATTTTTAAAGGTGGCGTAGCGAAAATGAGAAAAAAACTAAAATATCTCAAGAGCGGCGAATCCTAGTGTAATGGGATTGGTCTTATTCTTTTCATCGTTAAAAATTACTTATAAAAACAGCATTTAATTGATATGTTTCAGGATATGTAGTTTTTTTGTTTAGATTTTGACGATTTTTGCGGGCCATTTTGCAAAAAATGGCAAGTCGTTTTTTTCCGAATACTATCAAAATTTAATCAGCATCAGGATAACCCACAAATGACTTCTACCAAATTTTGTAGAATGCCATCTATTAACTTTTCAGCTAGAGTGGATAAAGGCAATGTGGGCCCTTTCTCAAAAAAAGGCGGGTTCTTCTATCCCGAATCATACCAAAAACTAATCAGCACCAGTGTTATGCACAAGTGGCTTACCTACCAAATTTTAGGAAATTTGATCCATTAGTGTTTGGATAAGAGTGGACACATTCATTGAACAGGCAGATACACAGACACACAAACAGACAGACATACAGACAGGGAGTTACACTCAGAGACTTAACTTTAAAAATAGTTTTTTCGTATGTTAGAGGTCCCAAAACGTGTAGATCCGTCGAAATCTCGAGTTGCGATTTTCGGCATGATTCCAATACTTTCCCTATACATTACCATGTATTGCAGGGAAAGTAAAATGATAAAATGTATTAAAGAATAACAAATATTTATGCGACTTTTAATTTATGCGATTATTAACACAATAATATTATGATTATATGCATATTTTTTACTAAAATAATGCCCGTTTGAAACTAAAAACATTATTGTGCAGGTCTAAGACAAAGTCTCTGTAATAGAGCATAACATAAAAAAAATTATTGCATCTGTATTTAACATAGGGTAAGCGATTTAAAATTTTTGGAAACCACTGCAGTAAGCCGATTTAAGAGATTCTCAACCTATGTTTGGTGTTATTATATTTACACCCTACCGAAATGTATTAATTTGTAAGGAAGTTCATGTTTTAGAAATCATGTTTTTATATTTTCTTTGTCGCATTCTGTCTTTTGATCGATTTCAGAAGTGGTGTATGTGGGTGGGGGGTTGAGCGTAGGATCTTTCTGCCCCATCCTTTTTATGCTGGAACTCTTTTATTCTAAAAAGTAAACAGTATAAATATAAAGGAATTTGGAAGAGTGGAAAATAAAAGAAATAAGATGAATCGACCAGAATGGATGAAAGAGTATGACTTTGGACAAAGAGTTTTTCTTATTACTTGACCTTGCTGAAATTCAATAACTTTATTTGTTTACGATTAAAAAAAAATGTGGGCAACACATAACTTTCCTTGTATAATGCAATGAATTTACTATACTTTTACAGTTAAAAAAATGTTATTCTTATAGTAGATACCTATATTCTTTCCAAGATATTGAATTTTCTTCAATTAGTCGTTATTTTCATTGATTTAGCGTAATTTTTATCCATTTGGCGAGATTTTTGTTAATTTGACAACAATTAAAAATGTCGCCTAGTTGGCGACATTCTGCCAAATACGTCGCCAAAATCCCGCCAAGTGTTATGGACGGAGAAATAAGTTATTCTTACAGCAGATAAATAACTATTGGCGTTCAAATACAAAAGTATTACTCAAAGTATCTTTTTTCATGAATGGACCGAGCTAGATCCACGAAAATGATGTCACCAAATTTATCGCATGGTATTACATATGAAAAGTGAACATGTTGCTCAATAGGAAATATTTTCTTTTTTTTTTTTATATGACTTTATGATAATTTTTTAAAACAATGTGCAGTATCTGGAGAACAGTTCATGTAGTGTTCTAAAATTTATGTCAATCGTTTTTTAATGAAAATTACATAAGAAATCTCTATTTGCGTTACTTTATTAGCGGTTTTGATTTTTGACGATTTTTTTAAAATTTCACTCGAAACTTTAGGGGGTTCTGAACATTCGATTGCGTATAAAAACTATAAGCTTCCAGTGTGTACGGATTGTGATTTTTGTACCAAATTTCGTTCGAATCGTTCCATTCGTTCGTCAGTTATCGTCTCCAGAGACTCACTGACACACACACACACACACACACACACACACACACACACATATATACTTTCACACACACACATACTTTCACACACAAACACGTACTTTCACACGTACACACATACTTTCACACGCACACACACACAGACATCACTTCAAAAATGTTTGATTCGTGATCAGGGATGCTTGAAACGTGCTCTCCCGTCGAAAACTAGAATTCGAATTTTCGACCCCGTCACAATACTTTCCTTATGCATTATGTATATAAGGAAAGTAAAGATATGATGTGGGGCGCACATGTATTTTTCTACATAATGCAAGTCCTTTACAGTTTCAATTCGCGATAATGATGGGCAAGATCCACAATGCTTTTTACGTTGAAAAGTACACTGACATTGGGCGCCTAACTGGATGACAACGTGCAAAATTATTTTGAAGTACCGATTTAACTTATATTTGGCTCAAATCCAAATTGACAATTGGAAATATTTCTAACATTTGCTCAGTACTGTTTTCTTTTAAAGTATTTAAATACGTAAATTATGTTTTCCTCAATTTAACATCATTATCGTAACGTTTATTTCATTTTTGCCAATTTGGCGGCATTTTCATCAATTTAGCCTCACATTAAAATGTCGCCAAGTTAGTGATATTTCGCCAAATTATTCGCCAACGTTGTCAAAAGTTTTGCAAAGTGTTACATATTTGCTGATAATAGTTATTACTTGCCATTTTGGCTAAATCCCAGAGACCGGTCGTTTATTTTTATCGCGCCAAATCGGCGATAAGCAGAGTGCTATGTTGCGACCTTGGTAACTCTTTAACTCTTCATAATCATGGTAATCTTGCGAGTTGGTTGGATATAGCAACTGTCTTAACATCGGACGCCAGAAAAGTCTCCAAATTCAAAATCTTACCGGTCTTTGGCATAATGCCTTCATTTTTATGTATGTTTTTAGATATATTTATTTAAAAAACGTGCAATATTTCGAGAAAGGTTCAAGCTTGTGTTCTAAAATTCATGCCATTTGTTTAGAAAATGGTTATTTATTTAGCATTATTGAATTTCCTGAGTTTTTAATGTTTTTACTTTAATATATTCGAAAATTTGGGGGTCTTCGGAACGTGTGATTTTCTTTAAAATCAATAGGGTGTCAGTATTCACGGATCGTAATAATTGTATTAAATTATGTTCGAAATGCTCTATTCGTTCGTGTAATATCGCATTCACAGACTCACGGACACACGCACTAACACACACACATATACGCACATATATACAGACTAACAGATTAACCACTTACAGGCACCGATCCGATCATTAATTACAGCCTATGGTGGAGGAATATCTGCCAAAACCAGAAATCAAAATTTAATGCCAAGATAAAAACAAGAAAGATCAATCATGCTTAAAGCATTGATTATGAAACACTTTCCAACTTCAATGCAATTTTATTTAAAAAAGTCGAAAATGCAATACATTCCTCGGTAATATTTTAAAACTTATCACGATACTACATTGATTTATTATATTTGAAAACTTAAACCTTCATTGAAAACAATGAACTTCATTCAAAAGACGGCATTGAAATATAAATTGCGTGGTTTAAATATCTCTAAAATGCAATACATTCCACGGTAATATTTTTAAATCTATCATAATACTACGATAATTTATTATATTTGAAAACTTCATCGAAAACAACTGAAATTAATTCAAATGACGTCATAGAAAAAATAACACGCCTGGATCTCTCTATAAAAGCAGCATTTCATTCATAACTTTCTCCATTTCATTCATCACAATACTATAATAATTTATTTTATTTAAAAATTAAGACCATGGAGCTACAATTCATAAACTTTATGCTTAAAACTTCATCGAAAAATATCGTCCTTCTGTTTATAAAAGTAATTAATATTTCATTCATATCAGCCATGCAGACTCCATGGACTGAATTATTTTGTGTTAAAGAAATACAGTAATTCTAATACAACTCATTCTACATATTTTGATGTTTACATTTTACATAGGTGAAAAATAGGCTTAATTGTAGAAATAATCAAATTTGAATGAGAATTTAAACTCAAATATATTGTCATTGTGTTGTTTTAGTATGTAGATGCACAGAATTTAAGCAGAAATAAAGTAGTTTTAGGATGGATACAACACTCAATATGAATTAAAAAGAACTTTAAAAAATCACGAATTTGAAACAAGATGGATGCCATATCTCATTTTGAAGTGGGTCATGTGATCGTTTCATATCATGGTCACGTGATCGCTTCATATAAGATGTGTAATTATTATTTTAATTTTTATTTAAAAAAACTACTGAATATATTTAGCTGAATTTTTTTTTATATATTTTATGGAACAATTTGACTATTACCTAAAATTTTCGAAGCAATTTGTGAATTTTAAATCTCAAATGTATTTCATTTTTTCAACCCGGGTTCAATCCAAAACTAATTGTGTGATATTATTCATTTATATTCCCATAGGTCCTACAGACCGTCTGAACAACATACTACAATTTCATTTTGATTAAGTCATTTTTACGGCAGTTATCGTGCTAACGGACAGACAGACAGACAGATAGACTGAATGAACAAAGTCATAAACACTTTTCAACTTTGTTGTAAAGTGTTAATAAAATAGTTTTAGCACTATCAAAAATAACACCACCTACATCAATAAATAAAGAGAACGAATATGAGTCTGCAGGGAAAGACATGTGCTGTCCACATCAGAATTTTTAACAATATTACACCAATGATTTATAGAAGTGAACGGGGATTATTTTCAGGCCATTTCAAAAAAAATGTATGATCTATAAAGATCCATCAAATTTTTGTCGAATAAAATGTTCAACAAATTTAAGCTGTGTACCAAATTTTAACTCTCTAGGACGTAGGAAAGTGCATTTAAAATGCCATCAATTAAATTTAACATGAAGAGTTATATAAAATTTTAAAAAAATGAAAAATTGTTATCTACCAAATTTATTTTAAAATATGAAGCCACTCCCATATGCAAAGCGTTTAAACAAATGGAGAGATATTTATTATACAATATCTCTCTCTTTTCTTTCTGGAGGATATCCCAAAGTCAGAATTTAATTGAATTTGTTTTTTTCACTATATTAAATAATTTTTTTAATTAAAAAACTACTTAACATATTTTACTGAATTTTTTTTTATATATTCTATGGGATAATGTGAATATTTCCTAAAAATTTCGAAGCAATTCGTGAATTTTAATTTTACTTAAAAAATGTTTGAAAAATTAGGTCCCATAGGGTTCAATGTATTTCATTTTTTCAACCCGGGTTCAATAAAAAACTAATTGGTTGATATTATTTATTTATATTCCCATAGGTCCTACAGACCGTCTGAACAACATACTAAAATTTCATTTTGATTAAGTCATTTTTACGGCAGTTATCGTGCTAACGGACAGACAGACAGACAGACAGACAGACAGACAGACAGAATGAACAAAGTCATGAACACTTTTCAACTTTGTTGTAAAGTGTTAACAGAATGAACAAAGTCATAAACACTTTTCAACTTTGTTGTAAAGTGTTAATAAGTCATTTTTACGGCAGTTGTCGTGCTAACGGACAGACAGACAGACAGACAGACAGACAGAATGAACAAAGTCATAAACACTTTTCAACTTTGTTGTAAAGTGTTAAAAAATGATAAACAATTGTTTACAATATGTTTGTCTATAGTAGATTCAGGTAGTATTTCACAAATATCCCATATCCATAAACACTTATATGCAGAACTGTTTCAAATGGGAGCAACGATATATATAAAAATATTTCTAAAATTGGTTATTACATATAGAAAACGCCACGAATAATTTTCAAAGATATATACTTAATATATATATATATATATATATATATATATATACAAAATATATATATACAAAACTACTTATGCAAACATACGTACAAAGCTATATATACAACATATACATACAAATCTCACAGATTACCATGACTTTTCAAAACTACTTTTTATACATACAATGATATTTGCAATTATTAAAACAAAGGTGAATTTAAAAGTAATTTGACTGAAGTATATATAACAAAACAAGTACTACGAATAAATATGTAATAAACAGTGAGCCAATGTGCCGAGATTATCAATAATTCACAAGATATGTTCGTTTTCCTCTAGGAATTGAATTATAAAGTTTATTGTCTGTTTAGCCCAGCTACTCCCCAGAAGGTTTTTGGGCTAAATCCGGTACCGTCGTTTTTTTTATCGCGCCAAATGGGCGATAAGCGGAGTGCTATGTTGCGACCTTGGTAACTTTTCATAATCATGGTAACCTTGCGAGTTGGTTGGATACTATGTCAACTGTCTCAACATCGAGCGCCAGAAAAGTCGCCAAATTCAAGACCGTACCGGTCTTTGGGATAATGCTGGTTTGGCTAAATATTGGCATATGTTGTCTACTAGGCCTTTTAAGGTGATAGTTCTTTGTAAGTTGGCAATCAAATACAAAATGTTTTGGAAATCCTATTTCACCACAAATACAGTTTTCGGTGTTTTTCTTTTGGATTTTGTAAAGTTAGGTTGGGAAACAGCCATGTCCCGAGAAAAACTGTACCAATTCTCTTCGGCAAATCAGTTTTTCTTGAGATACTCTGGGAAGATAGTTGAAAATTTTTCTTCCTTTCCACTTTCATTCCCCTGATGTTGCCACTCTTTTATGGTATTAATATTTGGACGTGACATTAGCGATGAACAGGGATATGGTAAGTTTATACTCTGAACAGAGATATCTGACGTCGCCTCAAAAGCTAGATTGTCTGCAACTTTATTTCCCAGAACACCTGATTGACCTTTAACCCATCTTATAAAAATTTTTGATGGATGCTGTTGGTTATGATAGTTATAATTTGATGAGCTATCGGAATCTTCGTTTGATATTGTTTAAGAGTTTCGATACTCGATAGATTGTCAGAGCAAATAATGAAATTCTTATGCAAACTTGTGGTAGCCCAAAATACAGCTTCCTTTTTTGTGAGCAGCTCTGCATGGATGACGCTATTTTCATACTGCAGACGAGTTGAGCACTTGTGGACACACATGCCATCGTAAAAAGCACAGTAGGCACATATATACACAGATATAATCTCAAAAACGCTCGATTCGAGTTCAGGGATGTTTGAAATGTGTTCTTCTAAAACTCAATTTGAATTTTTGACCCCGATACAGTACTTTACATATACACTATTATGTATGTAGACACAGTATTGAAAAACAAATTCTGCATCTGTATTTAGCATAGATGTAGGCGAGTAGGTTTTAAGGGTACGCGATTAAAAATGTTTAGAGACTACTGACAGTCGATTGAAGACGCTCACCCTTTATATTTTGCTTTATTATATTCAAACACTACCAAAATTTGATAATTTGTAAGGCAAGTCATCTATTGGAAAATCATATTCTTATACTTTCTTTGTCGTATTCTGTCTTTTGATCGATTTCAGAAGTGTGTGTGCGTGTGTGTGTGTGTGTGTGTGTGGGGGGGGGGGGTTGAGAGGGTAGGATCTCTCTGCCGCATTATTTTTTCGCTGGAATTCTAGTTTTCTTCTAAAAAAGAAAACAGTATAAATATAAAGGAATTCAGAAGAGAGGAAAATGAAAGAAATAAGATGAATCGACCGGAATGGATGAAATACTATGACTTTGGACAAAGCGTTTTCTTATTGACCTTGATGAAAATTAAAAGGTTCATTGTTGATTATGATTAAAAAAATGTAGTTTCATCGAAATCGGTTCATTGGTTTAAGAGATGTCGCCTTTTGTATAGAGAATGTCAAAATTTTAATATTTCAAGAATGGCTTGTGATATAAGAGATAATGAGGTTTATTAATTTATGATTAAATGTACTTGCAAATAATTTATTTACGCGATAAAAGTAAGTATATTTAAAATTTCATATCAAAATCATGTAATGTCCTGTAAATGGTGTCATTCCATTTTAAACTAATAATCACATGTGAAAAAATCTGATGTGGGCAACACATGACTTTCCTTGTATAATGCAATGAATTTACTACTTTTACAGTAAAAAAAATAGATTTTTTTTATAGTAGATACTTATATTCTTTCCAAGATATTGAATTTTCGACAATTTGTCGTTATTTTCATTGATTTAGCGTCATTTTTATCAATTTGGCGAGTTTTCCGTTAATGTGGCAACATATAAAAAGTCGCCAATTTGGCGACATTCCGCCAAATTCGTCGCCAAAATATTGCCAAGCGTTATGACGGAGAAATATGTTATTCTTATATATTATTGGCGTTCAAATACAAAAGTATTACTCAAAGTATCTTTTCTCATAAATAGAATGAGCTAGATCCACGAGAATGGTGTCACCAAATTTATCGCATGATATTACCTGTGAAAAGGGAACGTGTTTCTCAACAATTAATATGTTTTTTAATTTATGGGATTTTTTGATAAATTTCTTTGAAAAATGTGCAATATCTCGAGAGCGATTCATGCTAGCGTTCTAAAATTTATGTCAATCGTTTTCTAAGAAAAAATTACTTAAGAAATGTCTATTTGTGTAACTTTATTAATAATTTTGATTTTTTGATGATTTTTTCAAAATTTCACTCGAAAATTTAGGGGGGTTCGGAACATCCGATTGCGTTTAAAAACAATTGGCTTCTAGTATTCACGGATTGTGATTTTTGTACCAAATTTCTTTCGTCGAATTGCAGGAAAAGTAAAAAAATTTGATGTGAGCAGCACATGACTTTCCCTGCAGACTCAAATTCATCGTCTCTTTATTTCATTAATAATTCATTAAATTTAGTTTAATTGCACTAAATAACATACATAAATAGTTGATACAAAATCGGCATAGCAAAAACGCGAAAGAACTAAAATATCTCGAGAACGGCTTGTACAACGGTTTAATTGCACAAGATAGCGCTCACAATTATCTAAAATGACATTGAATTGGCACTTTTAATTAAATTTTTTTTCTCAGTTGGTAACTGGACGTTTTTCAACGGTGGCGCAGCATAAGTGCGAAAAAACTAAATATCTCGAGAATGGCTAGTCCCAGTATAATGGGGTTAATTTTAATCTTTTCAGTGTTAAAACAATATGTATAAAACAAGCATTTAATTGATATATTTGAGCATACGTAGTATTTTATTTTAAATTTCGACAATTTTTGAGGGCCATTTCGCAGAAAAGGGCAGGTTATTTTTTTCCGAATCGTATCAAAATCTAATCAGCACCAGAGTAACCCAGAAGTGACTCATCTACCGAATTTTGTAAAATTCGATCCATTAGCTTTTCAGTTAGAGTGGATACAAGCTTTTGCGGGACATTTCGCAAAAATAGGCGGGTTCTTTTATCCCGAATCGTACCCAAAACTAATCCGCACCAGACTCGCCTACAAGTGACTTACCTACCAAATTTTGTGAAATTCGGTATATTAGTTTTTTAGTTACAGTGGATACAACATCTGCACAGACAGACAGACACACAGACAGACAGACAGACAGACACACACACAGACGTCACGCTAAAAATGGTTTTTCGTATTCTAGAGGTCTCGAAATGTGTAGATCCGTCGAAAACTCGAGTTGTGATTTTCGGTATGATTCCAATACTTTCCCTATACATTACCATGTATTGCAGGGAAAGTAAAAATCTGATGTGGGCAGCACATGACTTTCCTTGCAGACTTATATCCATGTTCTCTTTATTTTAATTAAATTTATTTCACTTTTAATTCAATTTTAGTTCTCATTCGGTAGCCGGAGGTTTTCAAAGGTGGCGTAGAGAAAATACGAAAAACTAAAATATCTCGAGAACGGCTAGTCTTAATGTAATGGGGTTGGTCTTATTCTTTTCTTCGCTAAAAATTACGTATTAAGCAAGCATTTAATGGATATATTTGAGCATACGCAGTTCTTTAATTTAGATTTGGACGATTTTTGTGGGCCATTCTGCAAAAAAAGGCAGGTTGTTTTTTTCTGAATCGTACCAAAATCTAATCAGCACCAGGGTGACCTATACGTGACTCATCTACCGAATTTTGTGAAATTCGGTCCATTAGTTTTTTAGTTAGAGTGGATACAAAATCTGCACAGACAGACAGACACACAGACACACAGACACACACACAGACGTCACGCTAAAAATAGTTTTTTCGTATTCTAGAGGTCTCGAAACGTGTAGATCCGTCGAAAACTCGAGTTGCGATTTTCGACATGATTCGAATACTTTCCCTATACATTACCATGTATTGCAGGGAAAGTAAAAATCTGATGTGAGCAGCACATGACTTTCCCTGCAGACTTATATTAACGTTCTCTTTATTTTAATTAAATTTATTTCACTTTTAATTCAATTTTCGTTCTCATTCGGTAACCTGGCTTATTTTCAAAGGTGGCGTAGGGAAAGTACGAAAAACTAAAATATCTCGAGAACGGCTAGTCCTAGTGTAATGGGGTTGGTCTTATTATTTTCGTCGTTAAAAATTACGTATTAAACGAGCATTTAATGGATATATTTGAGTATACCTAGTTGTTTAGTTTAGATTTGGACGATTTTTGCGGGCCATTTTGCAAAAAAAGGCAGGTCATTTTTTTCCGAATCGTACCAAAATCTAATCAGCACCAGAGTAATCGATAAGTGACTCATCTACCGAATTTTGTGAAATTCGGTCCATTAGTTTTTCAGCTACAGTGGATACAAGCTTTTGCGGGCCATTTCTCAAAAAAGGCGGGTTCTTTTATTCCGAATCGTACCCAAAACTAATCAGCACCAGCCCCGCCCACAAGTGACTTACCTACAAAATTTTGTGAAATTCGGTCTATTAGTTTTTTAGTTAGAGTGGATAAAATATCTGCACAGACAGACACACAGACACACAGACAGACACACAGACAGACACACACACAGACGTCACGCTAAAAATGGTTTTTTCGTATTCTAGAGGTCTTGAAACGTGTAGATCCGTCGAAAACTCGAGTTGTGATTTTCGGCATGATTCCAATACTTTCCCTATACATTACCATGTATTGCAGGGAAAGTAAAAATCTGATGTGGACAGCACATGACTTTCCCTGCAAACTTATATCCACGTTCTATTTATTTCAATTAAATGTAATTCACTTTTAATTCAAATTTCGTTCTCATTCGGTAACCGGGCTTATTTTCAAAGGTGGCGTAGGGAAAGTACGAAAAACTAAAATATCTCGAGAACGGCTAGTCCTAGTGTAATGGGGTTGGTCTTATTCTTTTCGTCGTTAAACATTACGTATTAAACGGGCATTTAATGGATATATCTGAGTATACCAAGTTCTTTAGTTTAGATTTTGAAGATTTTTGCGGGCCGTTTTGCAAAACAAGGCAGGTTATTTTTTTCCGAATCGTACCAAAATCTAATCAGCACCAGAGTGACCTATACGTGACTCATCTACCGAATTTTGTGAAATTCGGTTCATTAGTTTTTCAGCTAGAGTGGATACAAGGTTTTGCGGGCCATTTCGCAAAAAAAGGCGGGTTCTTTTATTCCGAATCGTACCCAAAACTAATCAGCACTAGCCCCGGCCACAAGTGACTTACCTACCAAATTTTGTGAAATTCGGTCGATTAGTTTTTTAGTTACAGTGGATACAAAATCTGCACAGACAGACAGACAGACACACAGACAGACACACAGACAGACAGACAGACAGACAGACAGACAGACAGACACACAGACACACGCACAGACGTCACGCTAAAAATGGTTTTTTTCGTATTCTAGGGGTCTCGAAACGTGTAGATCCGTCGAAAACTCGAGTTGTGATTTTCGGCATGATTCCAATACTTTCCCTATACATTACCATGTATTGCAGGGAAAGTAAAAAGGGGGCTATTTTATCCCGAATCATACCAAAAACTAATCAGTACCAGGCTCGCTTAGAAGTGACTTACCTACCAAATTTTATGAAATTTGGTACATAAGATTTTGAATTAGAGTGGATACATACATTGCACAGACAGACAGACAGACATACAGACAGACAGATACAAGCGCACAGATACAAGCGCACAGACACACACACAGACGTCACGCTAAAAATAGTTTTTTCGTATTCCAGAGGTCTCGAAACGTGTAGATCCGTAGAAAACTCGAGTTGCGATTTTCGGTATGATTCCAATACTTTCCCTATACATTACCATGTATTGCAGAGAAAATAAAAATCTGATGTGGACAGCACATGACTTTCCTGCAGTCTCAAATTCATATGTTCTTTATTTCTTTAATAATTCATTAGATTGAGTTTAATTGCACCAAATAACACTAAATTTGCATTTTTAATTCAATTGTTGTTTTTATTTGGTAATTGGACATTTTTCCAAAAGTGGCATAACCAAATGCGAAAAATCTCAAATATCTCGAGAACGGTTAGTCCTAGAGTAATAGAGTTGTTCTTATTCCTTTCCTCATCAAAACTTACGTATAAAACAAGCATTTAATTGATATATTTGTACATACATAGCTTTTTTTTAGATTTTGGCGATTTTTGAGGGCCATTTCGTAAAAAAGGCAGGTTGTTCTTTTCCGAATAATACCAAAATCTATATAGCACCAGAGTATCCCACAAGTAACTTATCTACCAAATTTTGTGAAATTTGGTCAATTAGAATTTTAGCTAGAGTGGATACATGAACTTTTTTACGGATACATGATTTTATTGGATACATGACATTTTCGCGGGCCATTTCGTAAAAAGGGCAGGCTGTTCTTTTCCGATAATTACCAAAATCTAATCAGCACCAGAGTATCGTACAAGTAATTTATCTCCTAAAGGTTGTGAAATTTGGTCTATTAGTATTTTAGCTAGAGTGGATACATGAACTTTTTTACGGACTATTTCGCATAAAAAGGCGGGTTCTATTTTTACGAATCGTACCAAAACTAATCAGCACCGGGGTCATACCCAAGTGACTTATCTACCAAATTTTATGAAATTCAGTTCATAGGTTTTTGAGTTATAGTGGATACATACATTGCACAGACAGACAGACACACAGACGTCACGCTAAAAATAGTTTTTACTTTCCCTGCAATACATGGTAATGTATAGGGAAAGTATTGGAATCATGCCGAAAATCGCAACTCGAGTTTTCGACGGAACTGCACGTTTCGAGACCTCTAGAATACGAAAAAACCATTTTTAGCGTGACGTCTGTGTGTGTGTCTGTCTGTCTGTCTGTGTGTCTGTCTGTCTGTGCGTCTGTCTGTGCAGATTTTGTATCCACTCTAACTAAAAAACTAATGGACCGAATTTCACAAAATTTTGTAGGTAAGTCACTTGTGGGTGGGGCTGGTGCTGATTAGTTTTGGGTACGATTCGGAATAAAAGAACCCGCCTTTTTTGTGGAATGGCTCGCAAAAGCTTGTATCCACTTGTAGCTGAAAAACTAATGGACCGAATTTCACAAAATTCGGTAGATGAGTTACGTATAGGTCACCCTGGTGCTGATTAGATTTTGGTATGATTCAGAAGAAAGTAACCTGCCTTTTTTTGCAGAATGGCCCGCAAAAATCGTCCAAATCTAAACTAAAGAACTACGTATGCTCAAATATATCCATTAAATGCTTGTTTAATACGTAATTTTTAGCGAAGAAAAGAATAAGACCAACCCCATTACATTAGGACTAGCCGTTCTCGAGATATTTTAGTTTTTCGTATTTTCTCTACGCCACCTTTGAAAATAAGTCCGGTTACCGAATGAGAACGAAAATTGAATTAAAAGTGAAATAAATTTAATTAAAATAAAGAGAACATGGATATAAGTCTGCAGGGAAAGTCATGTGCTGCCCACATCAGATTTTTTTGTATTCTAGAGGTCACGAAAGGTGTAGATCCGTCGAAAACTCGAGTTGCGATTTTTGACATGATTCCAATACTTTCCCTATACATTAACATATATTGCAGTGAAAGTAAAAAGAGCAATTTTCTATTGTTCAACCGAAGAAAATGACCGTATGAAATAAATGGCTTCTTCAATGTACAGAAAAGTTCCTAAAGGTCCTGCATGATAATTGCAGGATTTTGTTACAACGGTAACCTTTCATGGCACTCCGTCCTACCTGAAGGTATCTGGAAAAGATAATTCCATCGTTGCGGTAGTGGATCAAGGACACTCCGCACACAAGCTCACCAAGCCGCCAGAGTCGCAAAGCGACATCGCGGAACGACTACAGTAGTCACTACTCACAGAAATCCCCACATCACTGTCAACGAAATGTTCGGGCAAACACAGCCCAAGGCCTGCGATCTGGAGGGAGTCGTCGCCTGAGATGGAACTCAACAGCAACTTTACTTTATTGACAAAGAAATTTGGAGCAACTCGCTCCTACAAGTGCCCTTTACAGGCTAGGTAAGATCACAAAAAGGTTATAAACAAATGCACAAATTCCATCAACATTACCAAATATAACATCTTCTTATTTACATGTACTTCATATTTTACACAAGCCAAATACCCTACATTAGCAAGGCACTTTACATCCATAAAAGCTTTACACAAAATTCTATTCAACACAAATATCATCAATATTTTCAGAACATAACAACTTCTTATTTACATTACTTCATACTTTGTATCAACAAGGTACTTTACATCAAAAACTTTACATCAAAATGTTTCAAGTTCACAAAAGTTCAGAATTACAAGATACTTCATCTATGTACAAATCCTATTTACAATATAATTATAAATATGCCATAATTTATTATTAACACATTATCTTTAACATTATCCATATATTTAAAAACATGCACTTAAGTTTTGAATAAAACTTGCAAAATCTTAGACTCATAAGACAAAAAAATACAATTTTCTTAATGGCACAAAACAAAAAAATCTGATGTGGGCAGGACATGACTTTCCCTGCAGACTTATATCCACTTTCTCTTTATTTTAATTAAATTTAATTCACTTTTAATTCAATTTTTGTTCTCATTTGATAACTAGACATTTTTTCAAAGGTGGCGTAGAGAAAATACAAAAAACAAACTAAAATATCTCGAGAACGGCTAGTCCTAGTGTAATGGGGTTGGTCTTATTCTTTTTTTCGTTAAATATTACGTATGAAACAAGCATTTAATGGATACATTTGAGCATACTTAGTTTTTTATTTTAGATTTTGGTGATTTTTGCGGGCCATATTGCAAAAATAATCAGGTTATTTTTTTTCGAATCATACCAAAATCTAATTAGCATTAGAGTGACCACAAGTGACTTATCTACTGAATTTTGTGTAATTCGGTCCATTAGTTTTTTAGATAGAGTGGATACAAGCTTTTGCGGACCATTTCGCAAAAAAAGGCGGGTTCCTTTATCCCGATTCATACCCAAAACTAATCAGCCCCCAATTCGCCCACAAGTGACTTACCTGCCAAATTTTATAAAATTCGGTCCATTAGTTTATTAGTTAGAGTGGATACAAAAGCTGCACAGACAGGCAGACAGACAGACAGACAGACACACAGACACACACACACAGACGTCACTCTAAAAATAGTTTTTTTCGTATTCTAGAGGTCTCGAAACGTGTAGATCCGTCGAAAACTCGAGTTGCGATTTTCGGCATGATTCCAATACTTTCCCTTTACATTACCATGTTATGCAGGGAAAGTAAAATATAAATTTCCAAGCAATTCTAATTAAGAGTCTATCTCTCTGGAGAGAAGATTAGTAATTATTTGAATGATGCCCCTCTTGGATTTGGGTCCTTTGCATAAACTTATTATCGTATGTATTATTATCTTTTTGTTGTTACAAAGGTAAATTAAAACTCAAAAAAGTCTCAAGTAAAGCTAAAATTAATTCACTCTACTATCAGCAGAATATTTTAGAACCAATTTTTGAAGAATAAATTCCTACCTTATATGGAAAGAAGATCAATATATTTGAGCTTCATATGGACAAATCCTCTCTTCACACGTCTAAGTCAACCGCATATTTAGCAAAGAAAGAATCAGAAATAGGAATAAAATGTATTCCATTTTATGAAATACCTGTAAAATCACCTGATACTTTTCCTATGGGCTTTTGCGCTTTCGGTTTGTTAAAACAAACTTATGAAAACGGCATCCAAGAACACTGAGCTGACTTTGGAAAACAACCCAGGAGGAGTGGGATAAAATTGACATGACGGTTCTAAGAAAAAGTTTACTTTCATGGAAAATTCGAGCTAGAGCTATAGTCAAGAATCAAGGTTATAAGATACAAGTAAAATCACCGCAAGAAATACGCTCTTTATGCACAAAAATTAATTTTCAAAATCGTTTCCATAAAGTGCAAACGACCTTCTGTAAAACAATTCTAATTCTTAACACCACCGGATTTCTGCAATTTCGCGCATAAGAAATGAGTAAAACAAAATCTTTTCCACTTCTCTGCCGGTGTCGAAAGATTTCAAAAATGGAACGTTAATCATTTGTCCGTAATGATAGAATAACAGCTACCGAGAGCTCGACCAATCGATTAATTCTGTTGAGAGCAAACGATTTACAAAATGCATTCCAATGTCTTTCAGGGCACGATACCAAAGAGGATAAAAACCTTTTGGATTTCTTCCAGCTGTAAAAAATAGTAACAGTTATCACGTTTTGTTTCATTGTCTTTTACACGCCTAATAATTTCAACGGCGAGAAACATTCAGTGCATTTACCATGAGAGAAAAATTGTTCAGCAATGAATAATATTGAAGTAATGTTCGATGCATGGCAAATATTGGTTTTTGCTAATGGATTCTGAACAGGAAGAGGTGTGACACAATTTTCGCAGCATAGATATACAGGAATTGAGTTTAGAAACATTGCTTATAGAATATTTGAGGTGTAGGATCAATAGATTGTTTCTTTAGTTGCACGCAGGTTTGTATTGCGGATTTTACATTTTTGCGTGACAGTTACTTTATTAGTAAACTTTACTTTAGTAACTTTAAATTAAAAGTTTGACATTTTCCTTGAAAGAAAAATAATGGAAAAACGCGAGATTTTCTGATAGGGAATAAAGCGATGGCATACGACTGTTAAAACTGAATGTATCGAAGTCAAGAAGAAAACAAGAAAGATCAATCATGCTTAAAGCATTGAGTATGAAACACTTTCCAACTTCAATGCAATTTTATTTAAAAAAGTCTAAAATGCGATACATTCCTCGGTAATATTTTAAAACTTATCACAATACTACATTAATTTATTATATTTGAAAACTTAAACCTTCATTGAAAAAAATGAACTTCATTCAAATGACGGCATTGACATATAAATTGCCTGGTTTAAATATCTCTAAAATGCGATACATTCCACGGTAATATTTTTAAAACTATCATAATACTACGATAATTTTATATTTGAAAACTTCATCGGAAATATCTGAAATTAATTCAAATGACGTCATAGAAAAAATAACACGCCTGGATCTCTCTATAAAAACAGCATTTCATTCATAACTTTCCCCCATTCATTTCATTCATCACAATACTATAATAATTTATTTTATTTAAAAATTAAGACTATGGAGTTACAAGTAATTAAACTCTCTGCTTAAAACTTCATTTAAAAAATCGTCCTTCTCTTTATAAAATCAATTAATATTTCATTCATATCAGCCATGCAGACTCCATGGGCTAAATTATTTTGTGTTAAAGAAATACAGCAATTCTAATACAACTCATTCTATATATTTTGCTGTTTACATTTTACATAAGTGAAAAATAGGCTTCGTTGTAGAAATAATCAAATTTGGATGACCATTTAAACTCAAATATATTGTATTTGCGTTCTTTCAGTATGTAGGTGCACAGAATGTAAGCAAAAATAAAGTAGTTTTAGGACGGATACAACACTCAATATGAATTAAAAAGAACTTAAAAAATCACGATTTTGAAACAAGATGGATGCCATATATCATTTTGAAGTGGGTCATGTGATCTTTTCATATCATGGTCACGTGATCGTTTCATATAAGAGGTGTAATTATTATTTTAATTTTTATTTAAAAAACTACTGAATATATTTCGCTGAATTTTTTTTTATATATTTTTTGGAACAATTTGAATATTACCTAAAATTTTCGAAGCAATTTGTGAATTTTAAATTCGCTTAAAAAATGTTTGAAAAATTAGGTCCCATAGGGCTCAATGTATTTCATTTTTTCAACCCGGGTTCAATCCAAAACTAATTGAGTGATATTATTCATTTACATTCCCATAGGTCCTACAGACCGTATGAACAACATACTAAAATTTCATTTTGATTAAGTCATTTTTACGGCAGTTATCGTGCTAACGGGCAGACAGACATACATACAGACAGACAGAATGAACAAAGTTGTAAAGTGTTAATAAGTTTATTAATAATGCCCTCAAAACAACATGTATTATCAACGAAACTACATCACTTGCCCCAGACCGGGGGGCTCACTTTGCGATTTAGAACATCTATTTCCCCTAGATACTGAAAGAAACTACATGTAACTTTCAGATATATTATATTAACGTCGACTCGGCGATATTTCTCAGTCACCAAGTTGGCGATATTGTTCAAATTTCTCGCTAAGTTGGCCACATTGCATCTAACTGATTATCAACTTGTTAACAACGTTTCTAAATGTGTCTCTAGGCATGACAGGTAGACAAAGAGATATGCTTTTTTAACACTTCACTACAAAGTTGAAAAGCGTTTATGACTTTGTTCATTCTCTCTGTCTGTCTGACTGTCTGTCTGTCCGTTAGCACGATATCTGCCGTAAAAATGATTTAATCAAAATGGAATTTTAGTATGTTGTTCAGACGGTCTGTGGGACCTATGGGAATGTAAATGAAGAATATCACCCAATTAGTTTTGGATTGAATCCGGGTGGAAAAATGAAATACATTGAACCCTATGGGACCTAATTTTTCAAACATTTTTAAGCGGATTTAAAATTCACAAATTGCTTCGAAAGTTTTATGAAATATTCAAATTATACCATAAAATATATGAAAAAAATTCAGCAAAATATATGTAGTAGTTCTTTAAATAAAAATTGAAACAATAATTACAACCTTTATAGGGAGAGATCACGTGGCAGTTATATGAAGAGATCACGTGACCCACTTTAAAAAAACATGGCATCCATCTTGTGTCAAAGTCGTGATTTTTAAAGTTCTTTTTAATTCAAATTTAGTGTTGCATCCGTCCTAAAACCGCTTTATTTTTGCTTAAATTCTGTGCATATACATTTTGAAACAACCCAATTACAATATAGTTGAGTTTAAAAGATCAGCCAACTTCGATTATTTCTACAACGGAGCCTACTTTTCATTTATGGAAAATATAAATACCAAAAGATGTAGAATGAGTTGTATAAGAATTGCTTCATTTTTTTAACGCAAAATTATTTAACGCATGGAGTCTGCAATATAGCTGATATGAATGAAAAATTAATTAAATTTAAGCAGAGATACAAACGATTTTTGGATGAAGTTTTAAGCATAGAATTAAATTACTTGTACATCCATGGTTTTAATTTTTTTAATAAAATAAATTATTATAGTATTGTGATGAATGAAATGAATGGACAATTTTTATGAATGAAATGCTGTCTTTATAGAGAGAGCCAGGCGTGACGGCATTTAAATAAATTTAATTTGCTTTCGATGAAGTTTTCAAATATAATAAAATTTTGCAGTATTATGATAATTTTAAAAATATTACCGAGGAATGTATCGCATTTTAGAGATGTTTAAACCAGGCAATTTATATTTCAATGCCGTCATTTGAACGAAGTTCATTTTTTTCGATGAAGTTTTATGTTTTCAAGTATAATAAATTAATATAGTATGGTGGCAATTTTAAAAATATTACCGAGGAATGTATCTTATTTTAGAGATGTTTAAATAAAATTTCATTGAAGTTGGGAAGTGTTTCATAATCAAGGCTTTATGCATGATTGATCTTTCTTGTGTAACACTTTACAACATCGTTTAAAAGTATTTATGACTTTGTTCATTCATTCTGTGGGTCTGTCTGTCTGTCCGTTAGCACGATAACTGCCGTAAAGATGACTTTATTAAAATCAAATTTTAGTATGTTGTTCAGATGGTCTGTGGGACCTATGGGATTATAAATGAATGATATCACTCAATTAGTTTTGATTTGAACCCGGGTTGAAAAATTGAAATACATTGAAACCTATGGGACCTAATTTTTCAAACATTTTTTAAGCGGATTTAAATTCACAAATTGCTTCGAAAGTTTAAGGAAATATTCAAATTATCCCATAAAATATATAAAAAAATTCAGCAAAATATATTCAGTAGTTTTTAAAATAAAAATTAAAATAACAATTACATCCTTTATATGAAGAGATCACGTGATCCACTTCAAAATAATATATGGCATCCATTTTGTGTCAAAATCATGATTTTTAAAGTTCTTTTTAATCCATATTTAGTGATATATCGATCCGAAAACCGCTTTATTTTTGCTTAAATTCTGTGCATCTACATCCTGAAACAACGCAATTGTAATATAGTTGAGTTTAAATGATCATCGAACTTTGATTATTTCTACAGCGAAACCTACTTTTCACTTATGGAGGATGTAAATACCAAAAGATGTAGAATGATTTGCATAAGAATTGCTGCATTTATTTAACGGAAAATTATTTAGCCCATGGAGTCTGCAATATAGCTGATATGAATGAAACAATTTACGGAGAAGCAAACGATTTTTTGATGAAGGTTTGAGCATAGAGTTAAATTACTTGTACCTCCATGATTTTAAGTTTTCAATAAAATTAATTATTATAGTATTATGATGAATGAAATGAATGAAAAAATGGTAATGAATAAAATGCTGCTTTTATTTAAAGAGCCAGCCGATTTATATTTCGATGACGTCATTTGAAAAAGTTCATGTGTTTTCGATGAAGTTTTCAAATATAATAAATTATTGTAGTATTATGGTAAGTTTAAAAATAATACCGAGGAATGTATTGCATTTTAGATATGTTTAAACCAGGCAATTTATATTTCAATGCCGTCATTTGAATGAAGTTCATTTTCTTCGATGATGTTTTAAATTTTCAAATACAATAAGTTAATGTAGTATTGTGATAATTTAAAAATATTACCGAGAAATGTATTGCTTTTTAGAGATGTTTAAATAGAATTGCATTGAAGTTGGAAAGTGTTTCATTATTAATGCTTTATGCATGATTGATATTTCTTGTTATTATTGAGGATGACTAGTTGTATGTGTTTTGTGTCAAAGTTTATAACAGCCATTTAATCATTGCCATCTGTAAACCAGTGGTTATTAATATATGTTACAAATCAAATAAATGATTATCATAAACTTCTCTAAATAGTTAATTAGCTATATTTGTAACCTAATTGTTTACTGAAAATCTGTATAATTAGTACACGTCAATGTAATAATTGCATCTGATGCTAATATAACCACTGACTAGTAGTGAAACTGTAAAAATTGAATTAAAGTTCTTGTAGTTAATAGTTAACGCATAACATTAACTCTAACTTTTCATCAGTTGATTTTGATTCAATAATGTTTACAATAACTTTTCAAAATGTCTTACTCCGTGTTTAAATAATGCAAAATGCGTAATACAAAAGGGAGTAGCTGCGTTTGCTCCTGTTTAGCCAAATGTTTAAATGGACAGTCTAAATAAATATTTTAGGCCTTTCGGAATAGAAGTGCATACAACGTAGGACTACTTATCTTACCCCAACGCCACCAGAATTATTGTCTCAAACGAGTTTGGCGAGTTCTTAATATGAAGTTTTAACTCCTTACTTTTACTTCCATGGGTAAAACAATAGCCTGCGATAGCATACTTAATCGATGCATTTTGCTGAGAGCAGACGATTTACAAAATGCATTCCAAAGTTTTTCAGGGCAGAGAATCTTAGGGAATAATATCATTTGGATTTCTTCCAGTTCTAGATAAAAAAAAAATAGTAACAGTTTCTACATTTTGCTACATTGCTTCTTTATACACATTTAATAGTTCTGAAGAGGGATGATTCTTTGCGCTTTTAGCCAGGCGGAATGATTCCTGAGCAATGAATAATATTGAAGAAGTATTTGGTTTATGACAAATATCGGTTTTTGCTAATGGATTCTGGAGAGAAAAGGGTGTGATGTAATATGCAGCATGATGGAAATACAAGTATTGATTTTAGAAACCAATGCATTGCTGATAGATTATTGGAAGTAAATTGATTATTTGAAGTATGGATATATTGATTATATTCTAAACGTGGGTATATTGATTATCCGGAATATGTGCATGTGCGTTATGGATTTTGCATTTTTTCCTGACAGATACATCAATAGGGAAATTTAAAAACATTAATAAAGGAATTAAACAACGAATTACGGCTTTGTAGCCCGAAAGCTTGTAATATTATGAGAATAATCTGATGCAGCCAATACTTAACTATTCCCACAGGTTAATGCATTTCGGACAGCATGGGGAAGTCGAAAAGATCGTTAACACTTTACAACATAGTTGAAAAGTGTTTATGACTTTGTTCATTCTGTCTGTCTGTTTGTCTGTCTGTTCGTCAGCACGATAACTGCCGTAAAAATGACTTTATCAAAATGAAATTTTAGCATGTTATTCAGACGAAATGTGGGACCGAACAGACGAACTGTGTGTAGAATATAAATGAATAATATCACCCAATTAGTTTTGGATTGAACCCGGGTTGAAAAAATGAAATACATTGAACCCTATGGTACCTAATTTTTAACACTTTACAACAAAGTTGAAAAGTGTTTATGACTTTGTTCATTCTGTCTGTCTGTCTGTCTGTCTGTCTGTCTGTCCGTTAGCACGATAACTGCCGCAAAAATGACTTAATCAAAATGAAATTTTAGTATGTTGTTCAGACGGTCTGTAGGACCTATGGGAATATAAATAAATAATATCACCCAATTAGTTTTGGATTGAACCCGGGTTGAAAAAATGAAATACATTGAACCCAATGGGACCAAATTTTTCAAACATTTTTTAAGCGGATTTAAAATTCACAAATTGCTTCGAAAATTTTAGGTAATATTCAAATTGTTCCATAAAATATATAAAAAAAAATTCAGCGAAATATATTCAGTAGTTTTTTAAATCAAAATTAAAATAATAATTACACCTCTTATATGAAGCGATCACGTGACCATGATATGAAACGATCACGTGACCAACTTCAAAATATAATACGGCATCCATCTTGTCTCAAAATCGTCATTTTTAAAGTTCTTTTTAATTCATATTGAGTGTTGTATTCGTCGTAAAACCTCTTTATTTTCGCTTAAATTCTGTGCATCTACATACTGAAACAACGCAATGACAATATATTTGAGTTTAAATGAGCATCCAACTTTGATTATTTCTCTAACGAAGCCTATTTTTCACTTATGTGAAATGTAAACAGCAAAATATGTAGGATGAGTTGTATAGGAATTGCTGTATTTTTTTAATGCAAAAGAATTTAGCTCATGGAGTCTGCATAGCTGATATGAAAGAGACGATTTTTTGCGATGAAGTTTTAAGCATAGAGTTAAATTACTTATAGCTCCATGGTCTTAATTTTTAAATAAAATAAATTATTATAGTATTGTGATGAATCACATGAATGGGAAATTATTTATGAATGAAATGCTGCTTTTTTAGAGAGAGCCAGGCGTGTTATTTTTTCTATGACGTCATTTGAATGAATTTCAGTTGTTTTCGATGAAGTTTTTAAATATAATAAATTATCGTGGTATTATGATAATTCTAAAATTGTTATCGAGTAATATATCACATTTTAGAGATGTTTAAACCTGGCAATTTATATTTCAATGAAGTCATTTGAATGAAGTTCATTTTTTTGGATGAATGTTTAAGTTTTCAACTATAATAAATTGCAATGAAATAAAATTGCATTGAAGTTGGAAAGTGTTTCTTAATCAATGCTTTAAGCATGATTGATCTTTCTTGTTTAAACATTTTTTAAGTGAATTTAAAGTTCACAAATTGCTTCGAAAGTTTTAGGAAATATTCAAATTATCCCATAAAATATATAAAAAAATTGCAGCAAAACGTATTCAGTAATTTTTTACATAAAAATTAAAATAATAATTACACCTTTTATATGAAGAGAACACGTGGACCACTTCAAAATAAAATATGGCACCCATCTTGGTGATCGTGATTTTTTAAGGTCTTTTTAATTCATATTTAGCGTTGTATCCGTCCTAAAACTGCTTTATTTTTGCTTAAATTATGTGCATCTACATATTGAAACAACGCAATTACAATATATTTGAGTTTAAATGATCATAAAACTTTGATTATTTCTACAACGAAGCTTAATTTTCACTTATGGAGAATGTAAACAGCAAAATATGTAGAATGAGTTCTATAAGAATTGCTGCATTTCTTTAACGCAAAATTATTTAGCTCATGGAGTCTGCAATATGGCTGATATGAATGAAACATTCATTGATTTTACATAGAGAACCAGATTTTTTCGATGAAGTTTTAAGCATAGAGTTAAATTATTTGTAACTCCATGGTTTGCATTGAAGTTGGAAAGTGTTTCATAATATCGATATTTTATGCATGATTGATCTTTCTTGTTTAATATAAGGTTGTGCATTCAAACCGGTAACCAATCAAAAGGACATGGAAATTAAGTTTCGTCATTTGTGATGTTGCAGGCCAGAGTAAACTTTGGGAGGAGTTTCCAAAACACAAAAAGGTTTTGCATTATTATCGCTAAAGATTGTTTGTTAAATTTGAAGTGGCAATATCCACACGTAAACAACCCATGGAAAGATTATTAATTGTGCTCTGCACGCAGTATCCAGCGACTTCAAAGGAAATTTAGTGACGTCG
Source organism: Amaurobius ferox (assembly GCA_951213105.1). Taxonomy (NCBI): domain Eukaryota; kingdom Metazoa; phylum Arthropoda; class Arachnida; order Araneae; family Amaurobiidae; genus Amaurobius; species Amaurobius ferox. Next base: position 54,100,860 of record OX578146.1, read on the forward strand.
TCGAAGTAGGATGACAGTCGCAGTTAACAAATTTGGTCCCTCTTAAAAGCCAGAGAACAAAATGCGCGCGATCTTAATTCCCATGTTGTCACATGCGCAGAATCAATGAAAAATAATGAACTCAGTCGTGACCCGGAACAAGAATTCCCTGAAAAAGTGATACACTTGTCATTCATTGCTACCTGTGGATCTTTATTTATATATTATACCCCTTCGTTAGCACAGAGAGGACGATGACATTAGTTAGCACAAAACCCCTTATAGAAATAATTTTGATTTTAAAACTTGTTTGGTAGACACATCTTCTTGGAACCTACTAATGATTCCCAGGTTACAGTAGGCTCAGGGTTACAGTAGGCGAAGCTTTGTGCTGACTCTTTTGGTGAGTAGAGATCAATGCTCTACATCCTTACTGAATTCAACAATAATTTTTCCAGAAGAAATCAAAAACACTTGTTTAAGAAGTTTTATGCTCACTGTCCTATGTTGACATGCATTGATGATCGTGAAATCATGGTCTACAAGTGGTGAGTAATGATCAGTTGAGCACTTTCTACCTAATTTGCATCGCCCTGTAATAGTCAAGAGCCAGTTCACTGTGAAATAAGCATATCAAATCGAAAAAAATTGCTAATTTCGGTTGTTTATCTTGAGAAATATATCGCCTCCTGAGGAACTGTAAAATTTCTAATATCTCTAGAGCGACTCTTGATATAACTACAAAACAATGGTGTGCATTGGTGTTTGGTTAAAAGTACTTAAAAGCATTCATTTATTTGATTATAGTGAATATTTTTATGATCTTTCGCTTTTAGATTTAAAAAAAAAACGCGTAGTATATCGAGTATAGCGCGTGTTATCGTTTAGTAAATGATGCCATTTACTTCCAAACAATAAATGAAATAAATAATGTATATTATTAAAACAAGTTTAAGCATAATTAATTATTACAATAAGTTTATGATATTCGAAATGTTTTAGAAAACTTCAAGGCTTTCTATAGTCCTAGATTTTTTAAAATCAGGAGGTTTTAAAGATTTCGAATCGTATAAAATTGCATCTAATAATCGTATAAAATTGCATCTAATTTCTTGAATTTGTTCGAAAGATATAGCTCTTCATGCAGAAAAGTAAAATTTTTAGTTCATGCTACTTTTAGCTAATGTAAAATATACTTGTATATACTTGTTTACATAAAAATATTATATAGTTACTCCTTGAAATGCTTCGGTTCTCGTTATCCCCCCGCCTACCCCCCTCCCCCTGAAAAAAATACGGTCTCAGAAGGTGTTGGTAATGATAAAATCCCAAGAATGAATGGTTCATGTATCTTCCTATTTATTGCTGACCTGGGACCGGTTGATCTGGTAATGTTCGACATCCAAAGTGTTTGGTGTAGTATTGCTAATATGACGATATGCCAATTTCAAATGACAATGGTTAATGGAATCTGGTTAGTTAGAGCTTCAAATATTTGTAACGCGACAAATGTGGGTAATAAAAACAGCAGATAGACACTTCCATCCGTTAACTATCGTAGACCTGGTAGAAGCTGTACGCGCATTTCTTTCAGCACTTTTCAATGGAATATTTACTGACGGGGGAGACATTTTGAGAAATGTCTCCCCTAAACTATACAAGCAGGAAAAATATAAATAAGCACCAAGCAGAACAATAATTTGCCGATATCTCTCCCCATTAATTACACAAGAACCATTTTGTGCATTTATTTCCAAAAATATATAATTAAACAAATCTGATGTGGGCAGCACATGATTTTCCTTATATAATGCAATGAATTTACTACTGTTGCAGTAAAAAAATCTGATTTGGGCAACACATGTCTTTCCTTATATAATGTAATGAATTTACTACTTTTACAGTAAAAAAATAGGTTTTTCTTAAAGTAGATACTAATATTCTTTCCAAGATATTGAATTTTCGACAATTAGTAGTCATTTTCATTGATTTAGCGTCATTTTTATCCATTTGGCGAGATTTTCGTTAATTTCCCAACATTTCAAAAAGTCGCCAAGTTGGCGATATTCCGCCAAATTCGTTGCCAAAATCTCGCCAAGCGTTATGGACGAAGAAATAAGTTGGTGTTACAGCAGATAAATGACTATTGGCGTTCAAATACAAAAGTAATACTCAAAGTATCTTTTTTCATGAATGGAACTAGCTAGATCCATGAGAATGATGTCACCAAATTTATCGCATGGTATTACATATGAAAAGTGAACATGTTTCTCAATAGGAAACATGTTTTTTTTTTCATTTTATGTGACATTTTGATAATTTTTTTGAAAAATGTGCAATATCTCGAGAACGGTTCATGTTAGCGTTCTAAAACTTATGTCAATCGTTTTTTAATAAAAAATTACATAAGAAATGTCTATTTGCGTAACTTTATTAATGGCTTTGATTTTTTGACGATTTTTTCAAAATTTCATTCAAAAATTTAGGGGAGTTCTAAACATTCGATTACGTATAAAAGCAATAGGCTTCCAGTGTTTACGGATTGTGATTTTTGTACCAAATTTGGTTCGAATCGGTCCATTAGTTCGTCAGTTATCGTCTCCACAGACTCACTGACACACACACACACATACTTTCACACACACACACACACATACTTTTACACACACACACACATACTTTCACACATACACACACATACTTTCACACACACACATACTTTCACACACACACACACACACAGACATCACTTCAAAAATGTTTAATTTGTGATCAGGGATGCTTGAAACGTGCTCTTCCGTCGAAAACTCGATTTCGAATTTTCGACCCCGTCACAATACTTTCCTTATGCATTATGTATATAAGGAAAGTAAAAATCTGATGTGGGCAACACATGACTTTCCTTATATAATGTAATGAATTTACTACTTTTACAGTAAAATAAATAGGTTTTTCTTATAGTAGACACTAATACTCTTTCCAAGATATTGAATTTTCGACAATTAGTCGTCATTTTCATTGATTTAGCGTCATTTTTATCCATTTGGCGAGATTTTCGTTAATTTGGCAACATTTCAAAAAGTCGCCAAGTTGGCTACATTCCGCCAATTTCGTCGCCAAAATCTCAGCAAGCGTTATGGACGAAGAAATAAGTTGTTCTTACAGCAGATAAATGACTATTGGCGTTCAAATACAAAAGTATTACTCAAAGTATCTTTTTTCATGAATGGAACGAGCTAGATCCACGAGAATGGTGGCACCAAATTTATCGCATGGTATTACATATGAAAAGTGAACATGTTTCTCAATAGGAAATATTTTTTTTTCATTTTATATGACTTTTTGATAATTTTTTAGAAAATGTGCAATATCTCGAGAACGGTTCATGTTAGCGTTCTAAAATTTATGTCAATCGTTTTCTAATGAAAAATTACATAAGAAATGTCTATTTGCGTAACTTTATTAGTGGTTTTGATTTTTTGACGATTTTTTCAAAATTTTATAAGAAAATTTAGGGGGGTTCTGAACATTCGATTACGTATACAATCAACAGGCTTCCAGTACCAAATTTGGTTCGAATCGGTCCATTCGTTCGTCAGTTATCGTCTCCACAGACTCTCTGACACACACACACACACACACACACACACACACACACACACACACACACACACACACACACACACACACAGACATTACTTCAAAAATGCTTGAATCGTGATCAGGGATGCTTGAAACGTGCTCTCCCGTGGAAAACTCGATTTCGAATTTTCGACCCCGTCACAATACTTTCCTTATACATTATATTTATAAGGAAAGTAAAAATACGTTATTCTTATAGTAGATACTTATATTCTTTCCAAGACATTGAATTTTCATCAATTAGTCGTCATTTTCATTGATTTAGCGTCATTTTTATCCATTTGGCGAGATTTTCGTTAATTTGGCAACATTTAAAAACGTAGCTAAGTTGGCGACATTCCACCAAACTCATCGCCAAAATCTCGTCAAGCGTTATGGATGGAGAACTAAGTTATTCTTATAGCAGAAAAATGACTATTGGCGTTTAAATACAATATTAATCAAAGTATCTTTATTCATGAATGGAACGAGCTAGATACACGGGACGTCAAATTTATTTTTGTCGTCAAATTTATTGCATGATATTACATATGAAAAGTGAACATGTTTCTCAGCAGTTAATATATTTTTTTAATTTATGTGATTTTTTGACAAATTTATTTGAAAATTTCGCAATATCACGAGAACGGTTGATGCTAGCGTTCTAAAATTTATGTCAATCGTTTCCTAATGAAAAATTATATCAGAAATAACTATTTACAGAAATAATTATTTACAGAAATAACTTTATTAAAGGTTTTAATTTTCTTATGATTTTTTCAAAATTTCACTCGAAAATTTGTGGGGTTCAGAACATCCGATTGCGTATAAAAACAATAGGCTTCCAGTATTCACGAATTGTAATTTTTGTACCAAATTTTGTTCGAATCGCTCCATTCGTTCGTCAGTTATCGTCTCCACAGACTCACTGACACCCCCCCACACACACATCAACTCAAAAACGCCTGATTCGTGTTCAGGGATGCTTGAAACGTGCTCTTCCGTCGAAAACTCAAATTCGAATTTTCGACCCCGTCACAATACTTTCTTTATACATTATATGCATATAAGGAAAGTAATAAAAGTTACTTACTTGGTCGTAAATTATTCGTCTAGACACTGTCTAACATGTCTCTCTTGACACTTTGCTACGGCAAAAGAGACTATCGTCTTTACAGTCTGAAACTATTGGCTCAGTGTGTGGAAGTTATACGTGAGGCAAAAACAGGAAGTTAGTTAAATAAACTAAAATATTATAATGAAGTGAAATAAATGAATTTGCAAATATTGTGTCTTCACAATGTTCTGAAATTTATTAAAATTATTCCAAATATAAAACAACCGTTTTAATTAAGGATACTATGGCATTTTCATTTTTTAAATAGTGGCAGAATTGTCTCTTAATCACAAAACAGACAATAGCGAATGTTTCCAAAATTTAGAATAACAGGATTTCGTTCTGAAATCTATCGCAATGCGACCAAACATAGAACTATCATACTTCCTGATACCAAGCTTATTTTAAATTTTAAGTTAGTCACAAACTAATATCATAATCATAGAACTTTCCAATAAAAGGCGTTCCCAAAGTTTAGAATGACGTGAGATTTCGTTCTTAAATCTATTAAAATGAGACACCGTAGAACCCATTTTATTTCCTGACATCCCGGTAATTTTAAATTTCCAGAATAAAAGAGTAAAAAAAAAATCTCCCCACTTCTCTGGAGCTGTCAAAGATTTCAAAGATGGCAGTTTAGGTATTTCCCCGTAATCGTAGAATAACAGCTACTGAGAGCACGACGAATCGATGAATTCTGTTGAGAGCAGACGATTTACAGAATATATTCCAAACTTTTTTAGAGCACGAAACTTAAAGGAATAATGGTGTTTGGATTTCTTCCAGCTATAAAAATAGTAACAGTTATCACAATTTATTTCATTTTTTTACGCTTTAGTTTCGAAGACGGATGATACTATTACATGTAGTAAATTGTTGCTGAATGAAGTATATTGAAAGAACATTTGATGTATGACTTTATTTATACATTACCTAGATAAGTTCAGTTATACATCGCGTAGTGGATGAGCTTGCGTGTGTCCTTTTCATATACATTGATTTGACTTTTGATTTATGATTTGATTAACTTAGGTCAGGGCCGGACTAGTATTCTTATTTGTGAATCAATATATGATGAGATGTAGACTGTGATAAAGGGTATTGAAGTTCCATTAGGCATAATGATGGACGCAAGTGGAAAGACTGTAATATTTGCTGCTATAATGTGTCTAGACAATATTTGACAATATAGTATTTACTGTTATAATGTGTGCCTAATTGAATAAGCATGCAAATCGCTATTTTTGGCTTACAAAGCATTTTTAACACTGCCATGCTCACATATAGTGTGTTAAAGATCATTTTAAAAACGTCATAAAATCATATTTAAGATCCACTTTTTACTTTCCTTATATACATAATGTATAAGGAAAATACTGCGACGGGGTCGTAAATTCAAATTCGAGTTTTCGACGGGAGAGCACGTTTCAAGCATCCCTGATCACGAATCAAACATTTTTGAGGTGATGTCTGTGTGTGTGTGTGTGGAGACGATATCACACGAGCGAATGGAGCTATTCAAATAAAATTTGGTGCAAAAATCATAATCCGTGAATACTGGAATCCTATTGTTTTTAAATACAATCGAATGTTCAGAACTCCATAAATTTTGAAAAAATCATCAAAAAATCAAAACCTTTTATAAAGTTACGAAAATAGACATTTCTTATGTAATTTTTCCTTAGAAAACGAATGACACAAACTGTAGGACGCTAGCATTAACCGTTCTCGAGATATTGCACATTTTTCAAATAAATTTAACAAAAAATTAAGTAAAATAAAAAAAAATATTAACTTTTAAGAAACATGTTCACTTTTCATATGTAATATCATGCCATAAATTAGGTGATATCATTCTCGTGGATCTAACTGGTTCCATTCACGAGAAAAGATACTTTGAGTAATACTTTTGTATTTGAACACCAATAGTCATTTATCTGCTGTAAGAATAACTTATTTCTCCGTACATGACGCATTTTGGCGACGAATTTGGCGGAATGTCGCCAACTTGGCGACTTTTTTAAATGTTGCCAAATTAATGAAAATCTCGCCAAATGGATAAAAATGACGCTAAATCAATGAAAATGACGACTAATTTAAGAAAATTCAATATCTTGGAAAGAAAATAAGTATCGACTATAAGAATATCATTTTTACTTTCCTTATATACATAATGTATAAGGAAAATATTGTGGCGGGATCGAAAATTCGAATTCGAGTTTTCGGCGGGAGAGCACGTTTCAAGCATCCCTGATCACGAATCAAACATTTTTGAAGTGATGTGTGTGTGTGTGTGTGTGTGTGTGTGAAAGTATGTGTGTGTGTGTGTGTGTGTGTGTGTGTGTGTGTGTGTGTGTGTGTGTATGTGTGTGTGTGTGTGTCAGTGGGTCTGTGGAGACGATAACTGACGAACGAATGGACCGATTCGAACAAAATTTGGTACAAAAATCACAATCTGTAAACACTGGAAGCCTATTGTTTTTATACGCAATCGAATGTTTAGAACCCCCCTAAATTGTCGAATGAAATTTTGAAAAAATCGTCAAAAAATCAAAACCGACATTAAAGTTACGCAAATAGACATTTCTTATGTAATTTTTCATTAGAAAACGATTGACATAAATTTTAGAACGCTAACATGAACCGTTCTCGAGATATTGCACATTTTTAAAAAAGATGATCAAAAAGTCATATAAAATAGAAAAAAAGATATTTCCTTTTGAGAAACATGTTCATTTTTCCTATATAATATCTTGCGATAAATTGTGGGACATCATTCACGTGGATCTAGCTCGTTCCATTCATGAAAAAAGATACTTTGAGTAATACTTTTGCAATTGAACGCCAATTTATCTGCTGTAAGAACAACTCATTTTTTCGTCCATAACGCTTGGCGAGTTTTTGGCGACGAAATTGGTGGAATGTCGCCAACTCGGCGACTTTTTGAAATGTTGCCAAATTAACGAAAATCTCGCCAAATAGATAAAAATGACGCTAAATCAATAAAAATGACGACTAATTGCGGAAAATTCAATATCTAATAAGTTATATAATATATAAATATATAATAATAGTTATATAATATATGTCGAAAATTCAATATCTAATAAGTTACAAAACTACACGCACACAGAGGGGTATCCACAAAAACAAACACTCCCTCAACTTAGACTTCACATCTCAAATAAATCATCAATGCACACTTTTTGAATCAAACTATAATTGGAAACATATTAGAAACTGGGTTTTCTCCATCAAAAAACCACATTTAAAGAAACTTTTTAATTCACTCATAGATCTCAATAAAAAAAAGAACTTCGGACACCTAGTTTTTGACCTATTACTAACAAGAGCAAGACTTCTAGGAGTACAACTCACACATTCACACAAAAAAGAAAAAACCAACCAATCTTATTGTGTTATTAATTACACAAATCCTATATTTAATTATTTCAACTTCACACAAAATTTAAAAAAAATTCCAATCCTTTTTTTCTATTAAAAATGTTAACATAGTAAAAGCATATAAATATCCAGTACCTTTAGGACGCAAAATATATAACTATAATCGTTTATCAAAACAATTGAATAATTCTGCATCTTGTTCGTGCAATGAAACCTACAATCTTCCCTTTATTGACCCACAACATGGACACATAATCACCGGAAATCTTGATTTAATACAGGAACCCCATCTCAAACAATTTCTAAGCTATGGATCCAAATACAGAATACCTCTTCTTTATAATAAAAAGAAAATAATACAAGCTTTTGACATAGATCTAGACAAATATATATTTAAAATGTCAGGTAAATCCCACTGCCCATTTGAAGCCTTCAAGAGCTGGAAAGTACAAATCACTAGGCATGTAAAACATTTGATCCAACACTTTCCCATTCCAATATATAAGCATAATTACCAAGAAATCGTTAAAGAAATCAAGTCACTACAAGACAAATTTGTAATCACATATGTTGACAAGGCATCCAGTAATTATGCGTTTATTTGCAAAAAATTTTATTTGGACGAACTTAAATTGCAACTCAATACCTCTCTTTTGTTTAACTCCTTTATACACTCATATTAATGTTATAAATAAACAAATAATAGCTTACTACAAACTTCTTAAACAAAAATACAATCTCAATTTTCCTTACTTGGTACTCATACCTAAATTCCATAAAACACCTATTTCATTTAGAACAGTCACTATAGGATTTAATTCATATACCAATGCAGCTGACAAACAACTTCTAATCATACTCAATCAAATTTATGATTATTTTACTGTACAAAAAACACATATAATCAAAAATAGTATAGAACTAATTAATAAAATAAAACTAATCCCTTACATACATGATGTAAAAACTTTTGATTTCAAAGACCTATTTAATAATATAGACATTAATGATTTCTATAAAGTCATACTACTTTTATATGAACAATTCACTCAAGCGAAAAACATATCATTTCCAAAATTCAAAACTTTATTAAAATTCATTTTGTTCAAACAGTATATAGTTCAAGGAAAATGCATATACAAATTAAATAAAGGAATACCACAGGGAGGTAAATCATCCACCATACTGGCTAACCTTTATCCACATTTTTACGAAAATCAGAACCCTTTCAACAGTCATATAATGTACAGATATATTGATGATCTTATTATTATTGGAATTACTAATGAGGCCAATGAATTAAATTTTGATTTCTATCTACCTAATCTACAACTCATTGAAAATGTATATACATCCAACTGGATCAATTTTCTAGACGTTAGTTTAACAATTAAAAATGCAAATACAATAAAATTTAAAATCTATGACAAAACAGAAACTTATAACTTCAAAGTAAATAAACTTCAACATTACTCTTCAAATCTTTCCAAATCTGTATATAGAAATATTATTAATAACCAGTTATTAAGAATCAAAATGTTAAGCACACCTTGTTACTACAAAGAACATCTTCATAAATTCATCAACACCGTCATCAAAAATAACTACCCGCCCAATCTTATTTTTTCTTTTATTAAAACACATTTTAAATTTAAATTCAAAAACTTGCAACAATTACAGCAACATGATGACAGATCATACTCTAGCATTTCTAAATAATTCATAAACTCCATGTCTTCTTCTAACAGTTAAGCAATTCATATAATTCACTTTAACCTGCTTTGAGAAAATTGCTTAGTCAGTAACAAAAAATTCACTGTAACCTGTTCTGAGATGATTGGTAATACACATGCTTTTCAGAAATACCACAGTACTAGGGGTAGATATATTTTCATTTTATTCTCATTATATTCTTTTGATATTACTTTATAATACTTTGCATCCTCATTTCAATAATTAGCCACAAGCTGGTGTAACAGAATATTTTATATTCATGTTTGATTTTTTTGTGTATTTGATCCACTTTGTCTTTTCTTCTACGTCGGGCCATTTACATTATTTCTGTAATACATTTTACAGTTGTGTAAACAGAAACGTAGAATCATCATTAATGAAACATGTATGGCCCTTGATAACGTACATGGTTTCAGAAATGCTTTTCATATTCATTTTATTCCTTTTATATTCACTAGATTCCATTTATTCAATTTCCAAACTTCTTGCACAGCTCATCGTGCTACACTAGGCTTCTGATTTGCAAAAACCTTCAGTTTACAAGCAATTTTCTTTGGTATTTCTCGGGTATATATATATTACTAGTAATCATAAAAATTATTCAATTATATATATATATATATATATATATATATATATATATATATATAACTTATTTCTTCGTCCATAACGCTTGGCGAGATTTTGGCGACGAAATTGGCGGAATGTCGCCAACTTGGCGACTTTTTGAAATGTTGTCAAAATAACGAAAATCTCGCCAAATGGATAAAAATGACGCTAAATCAATGAAAATGACGACTCATTGTCGAAAATTCAATATCTTGGAAAGGATATTAGTATCTACTAGAAGAAAAACCTATTTATTTTACTCTAAAAGTAGTAAATTCATTTCATTATACAAGGAAAGTCATGTGTTGCCCACATCAGATTTTTTTAACTGTAAATGTAGTAAATTCGTTGCATTATATAAGGAAAGTCATGTGCTGCCTACATCAGATTTTTTACAGGAAAAAATGGATTAACTAATGCTTATGACTTGGATTAACTTATGCTAATGCTGAGAGGGACATTTGAAACCGTTTAGATTACAAAAATGTGATTTAAAGACTTAGTCAGGAAAGTGGACTGTTGAGAAAAGTTTGAATTTCGTGACTGTGTACGTATACTAAAGATATACACACATATACAGGGTGTCCCTCAAAAAGTGAACATTATAAGATTTTTTGAACCATTAGTTGTTGACAAATAGTTCAAATTACAAAAATACTTTGAAAACGAAATTAAATTGTCATTCAAATGCTGTACCATATTTTTGCAAAACGTTACGAAAATTAACTTTGTATACAGCTCCTAATCGAAAAAAAGTCATATTGCAAAACTGTTACCCATATCGTATTTAATATAACTGAAACAAATATTTGGCTGTAATATGATCTAATTTGGCATAGTTATAATTATTTAAAATTTTCATTAGGAAAAAAGAGGACTTCCAAAAATCAACTTCGGTAACAAATAGTTACTAAAACTTTTACCACTTTTTATTTTATGCAGATAAAGCTGTTATGTCATTATTATGTCGAGTCACAGTTTGTATTTAAGTATTCAATTAGCTCTGCTACCTAATTAGATTTTGAATGGTGGCTCTGTTCAGTAATGTTAAACTAGAGATGATTTTCATTTACGGCGCAAGCAACCGATTTCCTAGTGATACAATGAGGGAATACTATCGTTGTTTCCGTAAAACCGGCATTATTATAGAGTTTTTATTCTGCGGTTGGTATGTTGATTGTAATTAACTGGTTCGTTTCATTGTCGATATGGCTCAAAAAGACAACGACTAACGAGTACTAACGGAAAATGAAATAGGTATTTTAACCTATTTCTCGTCCTATCCATTTGCGTGTGTCTGGGCTGTAAGTACTGAACAACATCTTCCTCGATTTACTCAAACCAGCCATCAGTTTACTCGGATCCGCTACCAGTTGTACCGCATGTAAGAGTTCTTATCGATTTCTCTATAAGGGAGGAAACTTATTGATAAGTCCAGACTTATCAATGACGAAACATTAATAATTAATACCAATTCTGATATTTTGAGATCTTTCAATGTTTTTTACTTCACCTGTCCTATCTAAATAAATAAAATTGAAAATATGTCTGTCTGTATGTTTGTTTTATCATCACGGGAAAACGACTGTATTGAATTTGATGAAATTTAGAATAGCTCCACTTAAAATTTAGTCCATGTTTCGAGTTTCTAGGACCAGGGGTTGTCGAGATATTAATGAAAAACGAAACTTTCAGAGGAGTTCTCCTCTCTAACTCCCTGCATCTTCCAAACGGGAAAGGTTGAAAATCGCTGGTTTAAAACGTGAAAGTGAATTAAAATTTAATCTATGAGTTTGGTTGGAGTTTATTGCGCTTATCAGTCTCTTTTAAAAATCGCAGATTTGAAACATGAATTTAAATGGAAACTCTATCACCATGGTTTATTTTTCGTAAGCACTTACTCAACACTGAAAAGTATTAAGAAATTAAAATGGTTATTTAATTATCAGCATTCTATGATGAAGATTCTTTCTTATACTATATTGCTCAGTAACGCAATTACATCAAATGTGTTTGTTAATTTTTATTATTATTTTTTCGATTTGAATAATAAATAAATGGACATAAAAATATACCTTATAAATGAACGGTTAGATTTTTTTAATTATATTAATTACGGACTGCGTACATCACTTCCATTTATTGTGGCAAAGAGTTTTCAAACTTATATAGTATTTGGCCAATAAACTCATATATTGTGTTTAACCAATAAAATCATTTAACCGATTGTTGAAACAGGATAAGAGTAGAACGGGTATATTTTTTAATAAAATTTTAGTGCTTTCATTTAGTATATACAAACGGGGTCAGGATGTTTTATTTTTCAGATCTGCAAATTCAGATCTACGAATTTGGTGGGATATTGTTAACTTGGCAACTTTTCTTAAACGTTACCAAATGGACGAAAATATCTCCAAATTGATGAAAACGACTCTAAATCAATGAAATTAACTTTATTTTGTTAGAAGAGAGTACTGAAATGATGTTAAAGTAGCATTTGTCTGTCAGTCCAACCGTCCTGCTTAGTAACCGTTAGTGAATTTTTAAAATGTCGCCAAATTGTTAAAAATGTTTGTAAATCCATAAAAATATCCTCTTCTTCTTCGACCCAGACCATCCGACCTACCAGTATAAAAATACCTTGAAATTTATAAAATTGAGCTAAATTAATGAAATCAATTGTGTTTTGTTAGGGGATAGTATTGTGATGATGTTTCATCTGTTTGTAGCCAATTAGGACTGTCAGTTCTACAGTCAGACTTAACGATAAATTTGGCGATTTTTTTAAAATGTCGTTAAATTGATGAAATTTATTGCCAAATTGATAAAATGACTCTAAATTCATCAAAATGACACCCAATAGATGGAAATTCAATATTTTGCATAATTATGTACAGTTTTCTAGATAATCTCTGTCGTTTTGTGGGAATTAAAAAATATTTTTTCTAAATTTGTTTACAAACTGGACCAGGATACATTATTCTTCAGATCTGCCTGTGAAGAAAATTTTGTATATTGAGCTCAGAGATTCTTATACATTTTTTAGAAGAATTAAATTAAATATTTTAATAGAATATTTTGAATAATAAAGTCATTTAAAATATTATAGGAATTTACATTTAACTGTGAATGCTAAGTTTTTTTATATTATACTAGCAAAGATTACTGGACTTTGCTCGGAATTTACCATGCAAAACTGTCAATTACACCGGCACATATAGGGCCGTGAATCTTATACATTGTTTTTTCACTGTGAAAGATGTAAATTCATTGCATTATGTAAGAATAAGAGAGATCAATCATTCATAAGCATTGATTATGAAACACTTTCCAACTGAAATGCAATTTCATTTAAGCGTCTCTAAAATGTGATACATTCAGTGGTGATATCTTTTACATTATCACAGCACTACAGTAATTTATTATACTTAAATATTTAAAATTGTATCGAAATATAAATCATCTGATTCTTTATGCAAAATCAATGAATATTTCATTCATATAACTTACAGACTCCAGAGCTAAATAATTTTGTGTGAAAGAAATTCACCAATTCTTATGTAACTCACCTTACAATCGCTTGAGATATTTGCATTCTACATAAGTTAAAATTAGGCTTCGTTGAAGAAATAATAAATGTTTAGGGATCATTAAAAATCACAACTATTGTAATTGCACAGGCACGGAATTTAGATACACAGATACACAGATAACATATATGTGTGTGTGTATGTATTCAAAGTATTGGAATCATGCCGAATATCGGAACTCGAATTTTCGAAGGATCTACAAGCTTTGGGACTTCTAGAACACGAAAAAACTATTTTTAGGAATACGTCTGTGTGTGTAAAGGTGTATCTGTGTATGTTTCTGTGTGTCTGTGAGGATATTACATCCACTCTAATTGAAAAACTAATGGACCTAATTTCATAAAATTTGGTAGGTATGTTTTTTGTGGGAAATCCTGATGTTCATTAGATTATAGTACAATTCGTAATGAAGGAATCTGCCTTCTTTGCGAAATGGCCGGCAGAAATTGCCTTTATCCACTCTAGCTAAAAACCAATGGAACAAATTTAACAAAATTTGGTGTATAATATTTCAATAACCTACAAGTGATTTATATACCAAAGTTAACAAAATTTGGTATATGTTAGTCGTAGTTAGTCGTATGTTTGGTATGTTAGTCGTTTGGTATATGTCGCATTTGTAGGTTATTCTAGTACGATTCGGGAAAAAGGAACGGGCTATTTTTGCGAAATGGCCCGCAAAAATCGTTAAATATAAAAATAAAAGACTATGTGTGCTCAATTATATCAATTAAATTCCTATTTTATACGTGATTTTTGACAACAAAAAGAATAAGACTAGCCCCATTACTCTAGAACTAGCCGTTCTTGAGATATTCTAGTTTTTTCGCGTTTTCGCTACGCCACCTTTGACAATAAGTCTATCTATCAAATGAGAACCAAATTAACGTTTAACGTGCAAATTCAATGTCATTTAAAATACTTATGGCTGTTATTTTGTGCAGATAAACTCAAATTATTATTGAAGAAATAAAGAGAACGTGAATATGAGTGAGTCTGCAGGGAAAGACATGTGCTGCCCACATCAGAATTTTTAACAATATTACAACAATGATTTATAGAAGTGAACGGGGATTATTTGCAGGCCATTTCGAAAAAAATGTATGATCTATATTTAAAGGTCCACCAAATTTTTGTCGAATAAAATGTTCAACAAATTTAAGCTGTGTACCGAATATTTACTCTCTAGGACGTAGAAAAGTGCATTAAAAATGCCATCAAATAAGTATATCATTATAATATTATCAAATAAGTATATCATAAGTATATTATATAAAATTAAAATATATATTTGAAAAATTGTTATCTACCAAATTTATTTTAAAATGTGAAGCCTCTCTCATATACAAAATGATTAAAACTCGTGGAAAGATATTTATTATATAATATATCTTTTCTTTCTGTAGGATATCCCAAAAGTTAGAATTTAATTGAATTTGTTCTTTTCCCTATATTAAATAATTTTTAATTAAAAAGCTACTTAATATATTTTACTGATTTTTTTTTTATATTTTATGGGATAATGTGAATATTTCCTAAGAATTTGAGAAGCAATTTGTGAATTTTAAATTTGCTTAAAAAATGTTTGAAAAATTAGGTCCCATAGGGTTCAATGTATTTCATTTTTTCAACCCGAATTCAATAACAAACTAATTGGGTGATATTATTTATTTATATACCCATAGGTCCCACAGACCGTCTGAAAAACATACTAAAATTTCATTTTGATAAAGTCATTTTTACGGCAGTTATCGTGCTAACGGACAGACAGACACAGACAGACAGAATGAACAAAGTCATAAACACTTTTCAACTATGTTGTGAAGTGTTAAAAAAAGATCATTGCATGCAAGTCATAGCTGCATAAGAATGAAACTTCCTCATAAAATGCTGATAATTAAATAACCATTCTTAACACTTTACAACATAGTTGAAAGTGTTTATGACTTTGTTCATTCTGTCTGTCTGTCTGTTTGTCTGTTTGTCCGTTAGCACTATATATGCTGTAAAAATGACTTTATCAAAATGAAATTTTAGTATGTTGTTCAGACGGTCTGTGGGACCTATGGGAATATAAATGAATAATATCATCCAAATAGTTTTCGATTGAACCTGGGTTGAAAAAATGAAATACATTGAACCCTATGGGACCTAATTTTTCAAACATTTTTAAGCGAATTAAAAATTCACAAATTGCTTCGAAAGGTTTAGGAAATATTCAAATTATCCCATAAAATATATAAAAAAATGTTCAGTAAAATATATTCGGTAGGTTTTTTTAAAATAACAATTAAAATAATAATTAAACCTTTTATATGAAGAGATTAAGTGACCCATTTCAAAATAAAATATGGCATCCATCTTGTTGAAGACCCAGACCGTCCGACTCGTCCAGAGGACTTAGAGTAACTAGTTGGACGGCCGGCGGCATCCATCTTGTGTCGAAATCGTGATTTTTTAAATTATTTTTAATTTATATGTAGTGTCGTATCCTTCCTAAAACTTCTTTATTTTTGCTCAATTTCTATGCATCTGTATTCTGAAACAGCACAATCTCAATATATTTGAGTTTAAATGATCAATACCTTTCATATTGTGTCCAAATTGCGATTTTTATTCTTTTTAATTTAAATTTAGTGTTGTATCCGTCCTAAAGCCGCTTTATTTTTGCTTAATTTCTGTGCATCTGAATTCTGAAACAACACAATTACAATATATTTCAGTTTAAATGCCATCAAACTTTGATTATTTCTACAACGAAACCTATTTTTTACTTATGGAGAATGTAAACTGATTAGGCTGTAAGATGAGTTGTATAAGAATTGCTAAATTTCTTTAACTCAAAATTATTTTGCTCAGGAGTCTGCAATATAGATGATATGAATGAAGCATTCATTGATTTTACATAGAGAATCATGCGATTTAATAGCAGACTTATTCGATGAAGTTTTATGAATAGAGTTAAATTACTTTGGCCTCCATGGTTTTAAGTTTTTAAGTAGAATAAATTATTGTAGTACTGTGATGAATGGAATAAAACTGTATGAATGAAATATTTACTGCTTTTAGACAGAGAGCAATGCGATTTATATTTCGATAGCGTCATTTGAATCAAGTTCTATTTTTCGATAAAGATTTTAATTTTCATATATAATTAATTATTGCAGTTTTGTGATATATTACCGCTGAATGTATCGTATTTTAGAGATGTTTAAATAAAATTAAAGTTTGAAAGTGTTTCATAATCAATGCTTTATGCATGATTGATCTTTCTTAAAATTTTTCGTTGTTGAGTAAGCCTGAGAGAAATAAACCATGGTGATAGTTTCCATTTAAGTGCATATTTCAAACCTGCGATTTTCAAAAATGACTAATACGTTGCATAAACTTCCACAAAACTCAGAAATTTATTGATTTTCGCTCTTTAAACCAACTATTTCTAATCTTTTTCGTTGGGAATCATGGAGTTTGAGAGTAGAACTCCTAGGAAAAAGTTTCGTTTTCCATTAATATGTCGATAATCCCTGGTCTTAAAACTTGGACTAAATTTATGGGGAGCTATTTCAAAGCTACCCACCAAATTTCATTAAATTCGGTTCAGCCGTTCTCCCGTGATGATGAAACAAACGAAAGCGTCGTTTTGCACTAATATCTCGAGAACCATTAATTGTAGAAACATATTGCAAACTAATTGTAAACATAAACTAAAGTTTAAGTGGGGATATTTCAAGACTATCCACTAAATTTCATCAAATTCGTTTCGGCCGTTCTCCCGTTATGTTGGATCACACATACATACATACATACATACATCATACATACATACATACATAATTTTCTTCTTTATATGTATAGACTTCCTGTGCGAAGAACGGGTATACTGCTAGAGTCTTATAGTGTTAAAAAAATGCACCGCGTAAAAATACATCAGATCAACTGCATGAGTTCCTAGCATATAAGTACATATGTTGCGTTACATGTTATTTTCAAAGGCGTGTCCATGATAAAATATCACGGAAATCACAGTCGTGGCTATTAAAGGTAAACTAGCATCGAATGCTTCCAATTTTTATATTGCAACATAGTAGCAATGGGACAATATGTGCCAATTACCATGTAGCAGTTGCTTTGAGTGCAGCAGGGTTTATAAATTTAACATACTTATACGTTAAGTAGCTTTTCATCTGCACAGGTGTTTAGTAACAACTTTTGAAATGTACACTGACTGCAAAATATACTTTCCAATGAGATGATCTTGAAATTTGTTGGGAATGTGGGTCATTCGATAGAAGGAACGGGGAAATTAAGTTTTCAAATATTAGTTATTTTACTTAAGCTAGATTTCTTTTGACCAGAACTTGTACAAATGATGGCAGTGCAGTGTTTAGAAACAGTACTGTATGTAAAGGTATTGCCGATGAATAGCTGCCATTTAAACTATCGTTAAAAGTCATTATGACTACCCATTTCTCCTTTCTACACGCTTTAAAAATATTCCACCCGGCTTACTTTGTGCCTCTGGAAATACTCCAGAGAATAATGATTTGCTTATATATTTCGTTCTTTGAGAAACCTTAGCATGTATTTTGAATTTGCTTGCTCTTAACTAGATATTGATCCTCCATTTTGAAATCTTGTTATTCTGTCATTACGGTTAAATGCTGCCAACGTCACTATTGTATTGTTTGAAAGGTTTGCAGGCAAAAAAAATCTGATGTGGGCAGCACATGACTTTCCCTGCAGACTCGAATTCATTTATTCTTTATTTCATTTTATAATTCATTGAGTTTAATTGTACAAAATAACACTAAATTTGCATTTTTAATTCAATTTTTGTTTTTATTTGAAATTTGGACATTTTCCCAAAAGTGGCATAACAAAATGCGAAAAATCTCTATCTCGAGAACGGTTAGTCTTAGAGTAATAGAGTTGCTCTTATTCTTTTCCACATCTAAACTTACGTATAAAAGAAGCATTTAATTGATATATTTGAACATACATAGCTTTTTTTAGATTTTGGCGATTTTTGAGGGCCATTTAGTAAAAAAAGACAGGTTTTTCTTTTCCGAATAATACCAAAATCTAATCAGCACCAGAGTATCCTACAAGTAACTTACCTACCAAATTTTGTGAAATTTGGTCAATTAGTATTTTAGCTAGAGTCGATACATGAAATTTTTACCGGCCATTTCGCAAAAAAAATGCGGGTTTTGTTTTCACGAATCGTACCAAAAACTAATCAGCACCAAGGTCATACCCAAGTGACTTACCTACCAAATTTTATGCAATTCGGTGCATAAGTTTTGGAGTTAGAGTGGATACATACATTGCACAGACACACAAACAGATACACAGACACACAGACAGACAGATAGACAGACAGACACACAGACACACACACAGACGTCACTCTAAAATAGTTATTTCGTATTGTAGAGGTCTCGAAACGTGTAGATCGAAAACTCGAGTTGCGATTTTCGGCATGATTCCAATACTTTCCCTATACATTACCATTTATTGCAGGGAAAAAAATCTGATGTGGGCAGCACATGACTTTCCCTGCAAACTTATATCCACGTTCTATTTATTTCAATTAAATTTAATTCACTTTTAATTCAATTTTCGTTCTCATTTGATAACTGGACTTATTTTCAAAGTTGGCGTGGAAAAATACGAAAAAAACTAATATATCTCGAGAACGGCTAGTCCTAATGTAATGGGGTTGGTCTTATTCTTTTCTTCGGTAAAAATTACGCATTAAACAAGCATTTAATGGATATATTTGAGCATACGTAGCTTTTTAGTTTAGATTTGGTGATTTTTGCGGGGCATTTTGCAAGAAAAGGCAGGTTATTTTTTTTTTAATCGTACCAAAACCTAATCAGCACCAGGGGGACCTATACGTGACTCAAAGGAGGAATTCAAAGGAGGAGTGTCCTGGTTTGCAGGTAGGTCAAAACCTTTTATTGTCTTAATTGAAAAAAATGGCATAAATTCAATGTTTTTAAAGGCACGTCCTTCGATCATAAGGAAATAATAATAATAAAAGAAGATCATCGAAATCAGTTAACTGGTATAGCCTGTAGGCCTGTCAACAGAAAACGCTACGATAACAAGACCAAGAAACGTTCAAAAACCTACATAACTTACCGGTATAATAATAATAAAAGAAGATCATCGAAATCAGTTCAATGGTTTAGTATGTAGGCCCGTCAACAGAAAACGGTAAGATAACAAGACCGAGAAACGTTCAAAAACTTACCAGACTTACCGGTATAATGATAATAATAAATGGAAATTATCGAAACCAGTTAACCGGTTTAGCCTGTAGGCCTGTCAACAGAAAACGCTACGATAACAGTACCAAGAAACGTCCAAAAACCTACCGGAGTTACCGGTATAATATTAATAAAAGAAGATAATCGAAATCAGTTAATTGGTTTAGCCTGTAGGTCTGTCAACAGAAAATGCTACGATACCAAGAACAAGGGACGTTCAAAAACCTACCCAAATTACCGGTATAAAAATATTACGGCCAAGATCCAGGGCGTTGAAAACCCCATTTTGTAGCGTATATTTACTGTGTTATATGCAATGTACTAATTTACGGTTACGAGAAGGTGTCAGGTAACTGTTTGGACGGCGGAGAAAGCCATCCAATTTATTCCTTAACCCAGTGGGGGGTATACATCTACAAGGATCGTACCCACCTTACCCTGCCCATCATCTTTTGGAAGGCTATTCGGACCCACAGATTTAATGTGGCCATATTCCGGTTAGACACGAAAACAGTTTGGACAGAGGTGATGATCGAACTCGGGTCTTTCTCGTTCGGTTCTCTCACTTTAACAACTGGGCTATCTCTGCCTGTGAACATATTTGATGCTATTTACTATTTTCTTCATTTTATGTAATTTTTTAGAGAATTTAGCCGAAAATCGCGCAATAATTCAAGAATGGTTCATGCTAGCGTTCTAAAATAAATGTCATTCGTTTTCTAATGAAAAATTATGTCTGAACTGATTTTTATCATTATTGAATGTCCGGATTTTTTAATATTTTAAAAAATTTATTTAGAAAATTGAGGAGGCCTTTTGAACAACATTTCATTTGTTCGTGAGATATCTCGTCCACAGACATACGGACACACTCATTAGTATACCTACACATTAATACACACATTAGCATATACATTAACGTGCGCATTAATACACACATTAACATACACATTAGCATACGCATTAATACACATTGCACATATTAACATACACATTAACATATGCATTAACACACACACAGATTTAAAACCAAGGAGAAGGCGACCGAGAGGTTTACGCCCATTAGCTCTCCAAGGCTATGACTTCAATATCTCATCCAGCAAAGCCACGGCCAGGGTCACGTACTCGACGGGATCATTCACCGGACAGGGTCCGAAGAATACCCGCCAAGCCAGACTCCGGTCGCCTGCCAGATCTAGGCTCAGGTCAAGAATAGACACAGTCCATGCGATCACAGCCACCTGGAAGAGTCCGAGGCCTAATTGCCTCACCGGTATTACGGCCGGTTCCTCGACAGCCGGTTTCTCGGATTTATTAACCCCCCGGGTCGGAGGACCAGAGCTACAGAGCTAAAATCCGTACATCGCTTCGAAGGTGGTGCCAAAGCGACGGGGGGGGGGCACCCCCCCACACACATATACCACAAAAAAGCTACTGTAAGCCTTCGGGTCAGTCGTGTGGTCTGGGTCTTCCACACAAGCACACACATACATACACACACACACAGAGAGAGAGACATCCCTTCAAAATCGTTCAGTTCGAGTTCAGGGATACTTTAAACGGGCTCTTCTGTCAAAAATTCGAATTCTAATATTCGACTACGTCCATTACTTTCTCTATACATTATATTCTGTATGTAAGAAAGTAATACAGGAAATACTGAAAAATCGGTATAATTTCATTCATACCCATTTCAAAATACCAGCAAAATTTGATCACAGTACCCGTTTGTGGAATATTCAGAATCGGCGGCTCTAGTTCCCCCTTTGGTAAGGCACTATTTAAACCAAAGCATGGTACGACAATATGAACGCATTACAATCAACACGTTCGATTACTTTGAGGTTACACTGTTAAATACGGCTATCGAGTAATTCACTTCAATATCACCAAATTAAATTTAAACGGAGCTGTTGATCCTCTGATAGATAACGGCGAGTGATAATTTATTTTAATTAATATTTTGTGCGTGGTTTCTGTCTAGATTTAATTACTAAAATCGCGTGATATATTAATGTTGTTCTAGAGCACTTCGTGACGGAAAAAGTGGACGATATATTGCGATCTGATGAAAAATAAATGAAATATGCATAGGGAGGTGGACCAGAAGATAACTATAGCTAGTTAAAGTAATATGTAAGAAAGTTGGAATTTGAGGATAAAAAAAATAATGAGTGATTTTCAGATTGTTTTTAAAGAAAAACTGCATTCCAAGTCGAGATTGCATACTATTGCGTACATGCCTCAACAAAAGTGTTTAACATGCTTTTGAAATATGTAAGCTAATATTGAACAAGTTAACATAAAAATTTCTTTCGTTAGAAGCTGCTATTCATAATTCGCCATGAGCATATATATATATAAATATTATATATATATATATATATATATATATATATATATATATATATATATATATATATATAAGGATATAAACAAGAAGAAAAAATAAGCGAGAACAGGAGTGACCATATGATTTGCAAATCATATGGTCACTCCTGTTCTCGCTTATTTTTTCTTCTTGTTTATATCCTTATATGCCACTCTGGATGCAGAGCTGCTAAGCGCCACATCCTCAGTAAGGTTTCTGTTTTCTGCTTTACTTAAATAGGAGTTCCGTTCGTGATATACTTATTTTTATATGTATATATATATATATATATATATATATATATATATATATATATATATATATATATATATATATATATATATATATATATATAATATATACATATATATATATATATATATATATATATATATATATATATATATGTATATATATATATATATATATATATACATATATATATATATATATATATATATATATATATATTTATATATATATACTGCTGGACAATTGCTAAGGACGGATGCCACTATCACCCATAGTAACCGCAAAATGAAAGGTAGCAAAATGTGGACAATTAGAATAAATGCGAGATACAGTAAGAAGAATTGTGCGTATGCAAATTTTTCATTTTCACGCCTGTTCGTCACGTGATAGCGCTGATAAGAGATTTTAAGGATTTGACGCATGTGGGCAGTTATTATATATATATACATATATATATATATATATATATATATATATATATATATATATATATATATATATATATATATATATAATATATATATATATATATATAATGTATAAGCGTGGCATTTGAATGGTTATTGAATCATTAGGGACGGACGACTTTAATATCTTATGCTGCGAATAGAAACTTTGGCGGGCTAGCAGTGTATTAAGAAAAAGATTAAAGAAAATATTTGAAAATTTTCAAAACAAAGAAACTTTTGAAAAATTGAAAGAATCTTTATATATTAAATGGAAAATCGCTAAATATTTAATAACAAGCAGTCAAAGAGGTGCAAACAGTGGTCATTCAAACTGTAATACAATATCGACTACTATATTTTTTCAGATAAGAGTATTCTACTTCCTTCATTTTTTTGCACCTGGAATGGTTCCAGACGTTTGTTATTTATTTCCATGTTTCTTGCTTTGAGAAACCTTAGAACACATTTCGATTCCTTCCTAACTGTGCATATCGATCTTCAGCTCTGAAAAGCTATTATTCTGCCTTTACTGACAAATGCTGCCAACGCCGCTCCTGCATTATTGACAGGTTCACAGACGAAAAATTTGATTTCGTATAATATCATATTTAGCTATTGCGTCTTAAGGAAATTATTCTGCAGTGATAAAAAGTTTTTCACATTTTCTTGAAGGAAATTTGCTTAAATCTGCTGGCAATTCATTTCTCTAAAGATTGTTTCTGAAATGCTACGAAAAAAAAAAGAAACACTGACAAATAAGTTTGAATCGAATTTCAGAATTTATAATTATATATTTCGGAATTTCTAACTTGTTTTTAATTTCTTTAAAAAATGTGCAGAGATATACATAAAAAAGCCAAACTGCGAAGGGATTTACAGGAAATATGCATTTGTATTATGCACGTGGTGATTTATTTAGTTATTTCTGTGTATTGCATATAATAGCATGTCTGCATATCTTCGAATATAACTCTGTACAAGAGATATAAATCTGCTGCCATGCTGCAAATCAAATAATAAATGGTAGTTTTAATCAAATAATAAATGGTAGTTTTAATCAAATAATAAATGGCAGTTTTAATCAAATAATAAATGGTGTTTTATAAGGGTAGTGGAATAATTACAATTTCAACAATCTGATCATATTTATTTAATTATCTCAATTAATTATCGTAATCTGCAATTATAAATCTTGTACATTACTCTTCAACAAAGCCTGATAGTTTTACACACCTAGTTATTTATTTTAAGAGCGATTACTTGGGAAGGAGGTACTTGTATGTATAATTCTCCAAAAAATATCTGAAATGTGAAACAACAAAGATCAATCATGCATAAAGCATTGATTATGAAACACTTTCCAACTGAAATGCGATTTTATTCAAACATCTCTAAAATGCGATGCATTCAGCGCTGATATATTTTAAATTATCATAGTATTACAGTAATTTATTTTATTTGAAAACTTAAAACTTATTGAAAAAATGAGCTTTATTCAAATGACGTCATTGAAATATAACTCGTCTGGTTCTCTATGTAAAAGCGATGAATATATTATTCATATCACTTTTATTCCAGCGTCCAGAGTTAAATAATTTTGAAAAAAATTAAAAAGAAAAAAATCAGCAATTCTTATGCAATTCATCTTACAATATCTTGTTTGCATTCCGCGTCCATTAAAACTAGTCTTCGTTGTAGAAGTAATCAAAGTTGTAATAATCAATGTAATTATGTGAGTAGGTTTGAAATAGCTCCACTTAAAATTTAGTCCATGTTTCAAGTTTCTATGACCAGGAGTTATCTAGATATTAATTAAAATTGCACAGTTAAATTTTCCATAGACATAGCATTATGCAGACGATATTTTCCCCGTAAATCCTGCAAATTTATTTGAGGAAAGAAAAAAATTATATCATGTGACTTATCTAAGAGTTCATCCAATATCTTCATGGGGCAGACGAGTTTTATCAAATCTATCAATTACGGCGTTCAGGTTTAAAGATTACTTTGGGATTATTGATATTTTCAGTTTGTTATGCCATCTGTTTTATTTTGGCAAACACGGTTTAAACTCATATATTGTAGTACGGGTAATATACTATTATTAGTACATGGGTATATCTTCTAAAATGTAAGTAGAACGGTTATACATTTCCATACAATTTTTGAGCTTTCATTTTGACATATAATGTAATCAATTATGGCCCCTGAGTTTAAAGATAATTGATATTTTCATTTTATCATGTCATCTGTTTTAATTTGGCAAGGATTATTGAAATTCATGTATTGTAATACGGGTAATTTCCTACTAATACGCTGGTATATATTCTAATATTCGGGAATATAAGTAGTACGGGTATATCTTCTAATATTCATGAATATAAGTAGTACGGATATATCTTCTAATATTCGGGAATATAAGTAGTACTGGTATATCTTCCGATACAAAATTTAGCGCCTTTATTAACACTTTACAACAAAGTTGAAAAGTGTTTATGACTTTGCTCATTCTGTCTGTCTGTCTGTCTGTCCGTTAGCACGATAACTGCCGTAAAAATGACTTAATCAAAATGAAATTTTAGTATGTTGTTCAGACGGTCTGTAGGACCTATGGGAATATAAATGAATAATATCACCCAATTAGTTTCGGATTGAACCCGGGTTGAAAAAATGAAGTACATTGAGCCCTATGGAACCTAATTTTTCAAACATTTTTTTAGCGGATTTAAAATTCACAAATTGCTTCGAAATTTTTAGGTAATATTTAAATTGTTCCATAAAATAAAAAAAAATTCAGCGAAATATATTCAGTAGTTTTTTAAATAAAAATTAAATAATAATAACGCATCTTATATGAAACGATCACGTGACCATGATATGAAAGTATCACGTGATCCACTTCAAAATGCTATATGGCATCCATCTTGTCTCAAAATCGCGATTTTTAAAGTTCTTTTTATTTCATATTGAGTGTTGTATTTGTATCCGTCCTAAAACCACTTTATTTTGGTTTAAATTCTGTGCATCTACATACTAAAACAACGCAATTACAATATATTTGAGTTTAAATGCTCATCCAAATTTGATTATTTCTACAACGAAACCTATTTTTCACTTATGCAAACTGTAAACAGCAAAATATGTAGGATGAGTTGTATAGGAATTGCTGTATTTTTTTAACGCAAAAGAATTTAGCTCTCGGAGTCTGCATAGCTGATATGAAAGAAATATTCATTGACTTTCCAGAGAGAAGGACGATTCTTTGCGATGAAGTTTTAAGCATAGAGTTAAATTACTTGTAGCTCCATGGTCTTAATTTTTAAATAAAATAAATTATATTATAGTATTGTGATGAATGACATGAATGGGAAATTATTTATGAATGAAATGCTGCTTTTTTAGAGAGAGCCAGGCGTGTTATTTTTTCTATGACGTCATTTGAATGAATTTCAGTTGTTTTCGATGAAGTTTTCAAATATAATAAATTATCGTGGTATTATGATAATTCTAAAATTATTACCGAGTAATGTATCACATCTTAGAGATGTTTAAACCAGGCAATTTATATTTCAATGCCGTCATTTGAATGAAATTCATTTTTTTAGATGAAGGTATAAGTTTTCAAATATAATAAATCAATGTAGTATTGTGAGAAGTTTTAAAATATTACCGAGGAATGTATTGCATTTTAGACATGTTTAAATAAAATTGCATTGAAGTTGGAAAGTGTTTCATAATCAATGCTTTAAGCGTGATTGATCTTTCCTGTTTTGGCATATATTGATTCAATTTCATATTTTTTACAAATTTGTTTACCAACGGGATCAAGCTGTTTTATTCTTCAGATAAGCCTGTGAAGATAATTTCTGTATAGCGAGAACAGAGATTCTTAAACTTCTTTTTAGGAGCATTAATATAAATATTTTAATAGGAAGATTTGAATAACAATGCCATTAAGAATAATATAGAAATATGTACATGATTGTGAATTTTATGCTCTTTTATATTATATGTTTCGTACGAAGAACGGCTATGAAGTACTGGTGACCTTCTACTAAATACACGGGTATATTTTCTAATTTATGAGAATGTAAGTAGTAGGAGTGTACATACTTCCCATACAATTTTAGCGCTTTCATTTTGGCATAAATTGGCATCAACTACAGCCTTTGGGTTTAAAGATTATGGGGATTGTTGATATTTTCAATTTATGACTTTATCTGGCAAATTGACTTTATCTGGCTGGTTGATATTTTCACTTTATGACTTTTTTGGCAAATATAATTGAAACTCATATATTGTAGACGGGCAATCTTTTGTTGATACACGGGTATATATATATCTTCTAATATTCGAGAATCTAAGCAGTACGGGTATACCTTCCCATACAACTTTAGCGCTTTTGTTTTGGCTTATATTGATTTAATTTCATATTTTGTAAATTTGTTTATATGCGGAACCAGAATATCCAGGGAAGATAATTTTGTATGGTATGAACATGGATTCCTAAACTCCTTTTTAGGAACATTAATTTAAATATTTTAATAGAATTCTTTGAATAATAATACCATGGAGAATATTATAGAAATGTGCAAATGATTGTGAATTTTAAGTTATTTTTATATTATATATTCCGTACTAAGAACAGGTATGCTGCTAGTAAATTAAATAAAATTGCATTTCAGTTGTAAATTGTTTCATAATCAATGCTTTATGCATGATTGATATTTGCATTTTATATCTCGCATATCATGTCAGATTCTTTTTAACGCTTTCCAACATAGATGAAAACTGTTTATGACTGTGTTCATTTATTCTGTATGTCTGTTTGTCCGTTCGCACGAAAACCGCCGTAAAAATGACTTTATCAAAATGAAATTTTAGTACGTTGTTGAGACGGTCTGGGGGACGTATGGGAATATAAATGAATATTATCACCCAATTAGTTTTGGATTGAACCCGGATTGAAGGAATGAAATACATTGAACCCTATGGAACCTAATTTTTCAAACATTTTTTAAACAAAGTTAGAATTCGCCAATTGCTTCGGAAAGTTTTTGACATATTCAAATAATCTCTTTAAATATATATAAAAAAATCAGCAAAATATGTTCGGCAGTTTTTTAAATAAAATTTCAAATAATAATTACACCCATATTATATGACCTTTCTGGTAGGCCGGACGGTCTGGGTCTCAACAACAACAACAACAACCCATATTATATGAATTGATCACGTGACCCACTTCAAAATAAAATGTGGCATCCATCTTTTTTTACCAGTGTAAAAACCGTGATATTTAAAGTTTTTTTAAATTTATATTTAGTGTTGCATCCGTCCTAACACCGCTTTATTTTTCGCGTAGTTTATGTGCATCTATATTCTGCGCCAACGCAATGGAAATATTTTTGAGTTTAAATGATCAACAAACTTTAATTATTTCTACAACGAAGCTTAATTTTAATGAATACAGTATGTAAACAAGTGATTGTAAGATGAGTTGTATAAGAATTGCTGAATTTTTTCACACAGAATCATTTAGCTCTGGAGTCTGGAATATAAGTGATATGAATGAAATATTCATTGCTTTTACACAGAGAGCCAGGCGATTTATATTTCGATGACGTCATTTGAAGTTTATTTCTTTCCATGAAGTTTTAAGTTTTCAAATATAATAAATTACTCTAGTACTGTGATAATTTAAAATATATCAGCACTGAATGTATCGCATTTTAGAGGTGTTTAAATAATATTGCATTTCAGTTGGAAAGTTTTTCGTAATCAATGCTTTATGCATGATTGATCCTTTTTGTTATTAGATTTGGGCTGGGAAGAAACAACAGCGATTTTATTATTATGTAGGGCAACGAGAATATCGATGAAAAAATCGAACAAGGAAAAAAAGCGGAGAAAAATCAAACCATTTTGAGACGGAAAAATCGTCTGCTTGAGATGAAAGGAAAGTCGTAAAAAGTGGAACCAGTAGTTCGAAGTTTTAAGAAAGAGAGCCACAATCGTTTATTCAATTCTTTTTTTTTTCTTATCGAAGTATTTTATTGAGATGTTTTAGACTACGTCTTAGAAAAGATGTAGTTTTTTGTCAAATCTTTTTCAGTGTCCTCCCCCCCACCAAAGAAAAAATGCCTTTAAATAGTTCATTTTTTATACTAGATATAATAGTAAATGAGGATCGCTTGAAATATATAAAATATTTGTAAGTAAAATTTATATAATTTTGAAGTAAATTACTTTACTTCAAACTATTATTACTATTATTTGTGAAGTAATTACGTCAACGCTCTCTTTATTTAGTCATATCAAATCTTGCTGGCAATATCTAGTTCGTTCCATTCACGAAAAAATATACTTTAAGTAATAATTTTATATTATGACGCCTAGCAATTCGCCAACAGTTTTGAAGAAATGCTCTTCTTGCGGTTCTTCTGTAACACTTGGTGATAAATTTAATGAACTCGGCTATACATTTAACGATTTGTATTATTTAACTTTGTATTATTTAACCCACAGATTGATGAAAATATCGTTCAAATTTCCAAAATGATGCCAAGTTAACGAAAATGACGCCAAACTAATGAATTAATTATTAAAATATTTGAATATATGTACTATATTGTTTATTGCGGGTGCTGTCGATGTTGAAAATAGTTAATTTAGAATTGCGTAAAATATAAGTTATTTGAGTACATAGAAATAGTTTTACATGTTGTCATCCGGAAAAGTTCCCAATGTACAATTCAACATTAAAACACTTGTGTGGTAGATCTTATACATAATTTTTTCACCGTGATAAAATACATTCATTGCATTATATATGGAAAGTAATGTGCTGCCCACATATGATTTTCGATAAAAAGTTATAGGTTTTTCCATAAAACGTGGATAACATTTTTTATTATTTTTATCACTAGTTTTTCTTATTATTTTTATCTCTAGTTCTTATTATTTTCATCGCTATTTTTTCTTATTATTTTTATCGCGTAGTTTTACCAGTATTGTGCAAATAAATGAATGTATTTTTAGCTCATTTTGACAATCTGACAATTATGGAATCCCATAGGGGGGGGGATGCAAAAGGGAACACTCACCTACTTAGAAGTTCAAGGTCACAAAGGCAAGAATCAAGCTAGTTGATGTTGTACGTCTTATCATTGAGTTTGTCACCACCTGGAACAAATTCAATGGACGCCCATGTTAACAGTAATCTAATTTATATGACATAGCAGTATTTTAGTTTAATAAGTCAACTTATATAGATGTTACTTTGGGAAGTCCTCCCAAAGTGGGGTCCGCCGTCCCCCTTGGGGTTTGGGCCAAATTCTAAAGCAGTCTGCGAATAACAAAGTATAAGTTATAATAATAAAATGTTTGTTAAATCTGATTTTTATTAATTAAAAATTATTTAAAAGTCTTTCAAATTAATATGAAATCAATCAGTTAAGTTGCAAACATATTTCATTTTTTTTTACTCATTCATTCAGGATATCCCTTTACCGATGGAATGTGAACCAACTATTGCCTTTCATCAGAAGAATTTTTAGCGGATTTTTCGTGTGACAAATCGTTGAAATTACATTTCTCGTAGTCATCATTATCCCAGCTTTTGTTATATATTGTGAATAATTGTCCTGACCTCACAAGCTTTAAAGTGCTTAACTCTATTTCCTACTACCTATTTGCGCTTTTTTCCAGATCACTTATTTGAAATCTGATTTGAGTAATAGATGGGAAGTCGAGAGTGACTTGAAAATGAAATGATCATTAATTCAGTCACACGCTGTTACTTGACTTCTAAAAAGCTGAGTCATTGTTCATATTAGATCGTGTTGATTGTTATTAGAAAAGTAACGCCGCTAGCTTAAAAGTTTCTCGTCGCTACCCTGGAGTTTTAATGTTTACATTTAATACATGATGTGCAAATGTTCTGAACAATCCTTATATTCTGATCAAAATTAATGCCGTTCCTTCCTACAAACAATGGCGCATTTTTAATTTTTGAACATTCTTTTTCGAAAACCGAAATCAAATGAAAAAAAATCTGATGTGGGCAACACGTGACTTTCCTTATATAATGCAATGAATTTACTACTGTTACAGTTAAAAAAAATGCTATTCTTATGATAGATAGTTATATTCTTTCCAAAATATTGAATTTTCTTCAATTAGTCGTCATTTTTATCCATTTGGTGAGATTTTTGTTAATTTGGCAACAATTAAAAATGTCACCAAGTTGGCGACATTCCGCTAAAGTCGTCGCCAAAATCTCGCCAAGCGTTATGGACGGAGAAGTAAGTTATTCTTACAGCAGATAAATGAGTATTGGCGTTCAAATACAAAGTATTACTCAAAGTATCTTTTCCCATGAATGGAACGCGCTAGATCCACGAGAATGATGTCACCCAATTTAGCGCATGGTATTACATATTAAAAGTGAAAATGTTTGTCAATAGAAATATATTTTTTTAAATTTTATATAACTTTTTGATATTTTTTTTTGAAAAATGTGCAATATCTCGAGAACGGTTCATGTTAGCGTTCTAAAATTTATGTCAATCGTTTTCTTATGAAAACTTACATAAGAAATGTCTATTTGCGTTAACTTTATTAGCGGTTTTGATTTTTTGACGATTTTTTCAAAATTTCACTCGAAAATTTAGGGGGGGGGGCGTTCTGGACATTCGATTGCGTATAAAAACAATAAGCTTCCAGTGTTTATGGATTGTGATTTTTGTACCAAATTTCGTTCGAATTGGTCCATTCGTTCGTCAATTATTGTCTCCACAGACTCATTGACGCACACACACACACACACACACGCACGCACGCACGCACGCACACACACACACACACACACACGCGCGCGCGCGCACACACACATCACTTGAAAAGTGTTTGATTCGTGATCAGGGATGCTTGAAATGTGCTCTCATGTCGAAAACTCGAACTCGAATTTTCGACCCCGTCACAATACTTTCCTTATACATTATGTATATAAGGAAAGTAAAAATATGATAATATTAAAATCTTTGACACAAACTGCATTCTATATATAGTTATTTATTTAGAAGCGCATGACATAATGTACAGAATATTTACATACTCCATTTTTGAGGAACTGTATGTTCATGATCGTAAATCAAAATTCCTTAATAAATTAGATAATTTTACTATTATTAAACGAGTCAGTATTCTTAATCGGAAATAAATGAACACCAATGGTTTAATTAGTACAAGCCGTTTGCAAGATATTGTTATTTTAATTTTGTACATGGAGTGGAATATCTCTCGAAATAATCGAGCAAATAACATAAAATTGGATGTGCATATTACTTTCTCTACATACACTTACATACAATGAAAGTTGCGCACCATGAAGGAAGCATAGGATGGACCTGAAATTTTATTGATGGAAAAATACAGATGAATGATATACATGATCACAAAAACAGCGCAGCAGAACACATATAGAGGGAGCTGTGGTACACAGTCCGGTCATCCGGACATAAGTCAATAGCGCGTCGCACCGTCTCGTTCTGCGATACAAGCAGCAATACGATCCGGCATGGTCTCGAACAGATGCCTGATGTTGTCCTGAGGCAGATGAGTGCACTGCTGTTTGACGTTACCTTCCAAATCCCGAAGATTACGGCAACGAGGCAGCTTGCGTTTCAAATGATACCAAAGGGGACAGGTCTGGGGAGCGGGAAGGCCTGGGAAGTGTCTGGACATGACTCAGACAGGCCTGGGCGACCCGAGACGTATGCGGCCGGACATTATCCTGCTGGAATTGGGCACCTGATATCCCAGCAACGAATGGGAGCACATGAGGCCGTAGAATCTCATTCACGTACCGCTGGCTCGTCAATATTCCAGGTACCACTACTAGAGCGGATCGGCTGTCGTAGGCTATGGTTTTACAGCCCATGATGCCTGCAGTGGGGCTGGTGTGGCGCTCGATAACGAGATTAAGATTGTAGCGTTATCCAGGGAACCTCCGCAACGGGACACGCTGATCATTGTTCCCCTAAACGAAACGGCACTCATCGCTAAACGCCGTACATCGCCAATCTGTGGCGTTCCATGTTGCTCTAGCCCGACACCACTGCAACCGGGACCGCCGATGTTCCCGTGTTAACGGCAGCACACGTAAGGGACGCTGGGATCTCAGATGTGCTTCCTTCAAGCGTCTAGATATAGTTCGTGGGCACACAGGAGCCGCTACGTGTGCCTTTATCGCGGATCGGGTCGCCGTGGACTCTATACGTGCCTGCCGTACAATCATTCGATCCTCTCTACTCGTGGTATGCCTGGTCCGTTTAGAGCCGGTTCACCGTGTCTGGGTGGCGTCCCGTGACCAGTGCTCCCAACACCGTCGGACGGTATAGTCCGACCGATCAACGTGACGGGCTATCCGTTGCGCTGAACACCCTGCGGTTTTCAGCCCGATGATCAGGTTTCTTTCGAATTGCGTTAGTTACGCATATCGAAGCTTCTGGCATCTACCCACCATACGTTTCACTCCGTACTCGTACTTGCGTCACCTAAAGCTTCTAACATTAATGGGGCGCCGACTACATGCGGGTTTATAAGGCCGCTGGCTTATGCTTGCAACGCCATTTACGGGTGTATGGTCATGCGCAATCACACTAGACTGGGATCATTTGCATACTATCCCGCCCTCCAGCTATTTACATTATTTCGCGGTTGTGCCATATTTTCTTCTTGATGAGCAACTTTCATTGTTTGTGAGTGTATATAGTATACAGTGAAAATATTGTTGTTGTTGAGACCCTGTCCGTTCGACCTACCAGAAAGGTGTAAGGTAACTGTTTGGACGACCGGGAAGTGTCACCCAATTTAGACCGGAACCCAGTGGGGGAGGCATCCACAGAGACCGTACCCTCCTTTCCCTACCACCAAACTCTCGGAAGGACTTACGGAGCCACATGTTTAACGTGATCGTACTCCGCATGAACACGGCGGCAGTTGTGGCAGCGTGCAAATCCAGCGGGCAAACCACCGGGCTACCGTGCCCGAAAAGTGCCAACAGCACGCGGTGTTCCCAGGTGGTCATCCACCCAAGCACTAACCGCGCCCAATGCTGCTTGACTTCGGTAATCTAACGAGAACCGGTGTTATCAGCACGGTAGGGCGGTTGGCGGGAAAGTATTGTTACGAGGTCGAACATCGATTCGAGCATATAGCGGAAGATAAAGCTTAAGCATCCCTGAATTCGAATCGAACGGTTTTGAGGTGAGATCTGCGTTTGTATATATGTGTATGTTGTGCGTGTATGTTAGTGTGTGTATGTTAGTGTGTGTATGTACATTTGTGTCTATGTATGTTTGTCTGCATGTTAGTGTGTATGTGTATGTATGTTAGTGTGTGTGTATATGTTAGTGTATGTATGTCAGTGTGTGTATGTTAGTATATGTGTTAGTGTGTGTGTATGTTAGTGTGTGTATGTTAGTGTGTGTGTATATTAGTGTGTATGTTAGTGTGTGTGAGTTAGTGCGTGTGCGTTAGTGAGTGTTGTGCTTGTGTGTGTTGTGTGTGTGTTAGTGTGTGTGTGTACGTGTGTACGTGTGTGTGCGTGCGCGGGCGTTAGTGTGTATGTATGTATACTAGCGTGTGTAAGGTAGTGTGTCCATCCGTGAATCTGTGGAAGCGATTTCTCAGGAGCGAATGACGGGTTTTGAAAATAATTTGGAACGATTATTACAATCAGTAAATGCCTGAAATCCAATTGATTTTAAACCTAATCAAATTTTCAGACCCCCCCCCCCCAACCAATTTTTGAATGAATTTTATTTTTTAAAACATTTTTAAGAAATCAGGACCTTTAATAATGTTAAATAAATAATCATTTCAGATATAGTTTTTCATAAAAAAGCGAAAGATGTAAACTTTATAAGGCTAGCAAGACCTTTTCTCAAAATATTGCACAACTTACAAATGCATTTCTGAAAAATTCATTTAAAGACCACGGTCTTCAAATCTGTTAAATATAAAATGAATTTTACATAATGTTTTGCGTATTATAAAACCAATGACATAAACTTTCGAGGGTTCGCATGAACTGTTCTGGATATATTGCACGTTCTTCAAATAAATTTATAAAAAATTACACAAAAGAATAAAGTAACATTCAAAGAGTTCGCTTTCTATATGCAATATTATGCAACAAATCTGTTAACATCTTTCTGATAGATATAGTTTGTTCCATTCACTTGAGAAGATACATTTTGTAATTGTTTTATATTTTGACGCCCAAGAATTCACTCAGTGTTATTTATTTCCCGGAATCTTTATATTTTGTTTAGGTGCGTGGAACGAAAAAAGACCTAATTATCGTCTGTCAAATGGCAACGAGTTTAGCCTAAATTATATTGTTTAAAATATGAAAGTAAAGGGAAATTCTTACTCCATGATTTAAAAACTTTATCGAAGTATCCATGGTTTTTTTACCTCCATGGTTATATCTCACATACTTATTATATTCTTTAGGCTTTTTCTTAATAACGAAATCATTTAAGGAATTCATTTGAAATTAATTTAATTTAAATATGTTTTATGTTTGATAAGTGGGTCGTATAATAACGAACCAGTATGTGTCTGAGGATATTAGGAGTACAAGGGTACAAGTACCTTCATCCTGATAATGATTTCGAGACAAACAAAACTCTATACTATAGACTATTAAATCTTGAAAAAGTCAAATGGGACTCCAGAGATTGCGTAGAACGTTACCAACAGATGCTGAGAATTAAAAGACATTACAGCGTTGATGCTCTGTGCTGCGTACAACTAGTATTAATTAAATTTCCATTGCGTTTTAATGAGGATTTTGCAGGTGAGTATGAATAAGTCATTTTGTATGAACTCATAAGTAGCCAAAAGCGTCTAGTTTCAATTTTTATGGTGTTAATTCTGTGCCACAAACAATTTTCTGTGGATCTTGTGCACCATTATTTCGCTGTTGTTGCTGTTGCGACCCAGACCGCCCGACCTACCAGAAAGGTGCACGATAACTGTTTGGACGGCCGGGAAGTGCCACCCAATTTAGACCGGAATCCAGTGAGGCGGCATCCGTAGGAACCGTACCCTCCTTTCCCTACCACCAACCTCTCGGAAGGACTTACAGACCCACATGTTGAACGTGGTCGTACTCCGCGTGAACACTGTGGCAGTTTTGGCAGTGGCGGGAATCGAACCCGGGCCTACCGAGTGCAATTCTCAAGCGCTAACCACTGGGCTACCGCGCCCAAACATTATTTCGCTGTGAAAGAACGACAGTCATTGATAGCATTTTATAGTGTTCATATGGTGTTCATTCTATGCTACAAATATTTTTCTGTTTATTTTGTGTACCATTATTTCACTGTGAAAGAACGACAGTCATTTATTGCCTTTTTTTAGTGTTTATATGGTGTTAATTCTTTGCCACAAACATTTTTCTGTGGATCTTGTGCACCATTATTTTGCTGTGAAAGAACGACAGCCATTGATTGCATTATTTAGTGAAAGTCATGTATGAAAGTCAGGCATCGTATAAGACTTTTTTTCTATTTAGATGTGGATTGAGAGTGGAAAATAAGAGTAACGGTTCGATTTGTATGTAGGACGATAGTAGAAGGTTCTCTTGGCTTATATCGATCAAAGATTCGAACAAGAGGGAATAACGGAGAAGAAATTCAGGCCATTTTAAGAATTGTCTACTTGAGATGAAAGGAAATGGGTCAAAAGTGGAAATGCTTTGAAATTTAAAGACATTCACATTCACTTATTTTTTCCTATTTCCTATATTTATCAAATACGTTTTTCGATGTGAATAACATTAATGTTAGGGGTACTTGTGGGGGAAATCGGAGCGTTACAAAAAATGTAAGCACTTTAGATGCTCATATCTCCGAGCCAAATAGACAAAAATGTAAACAACGTTTCTTCTTTTATCGAAAATACAGTTCAGATTATGAATATCTATATATATATACTACTTGCCAAGTGTCCGTCTGTCCGTCTGTCACGCTTTGTTTAGGCACTTCCCGAATAGATAGAGACTTGCAATTTGGTACACGGCTCGGTCGTTCGATAAAACCCTTGGAAAAATCGAATTTTTCGAAAACGTTCTCTAGAGAGGGTGCCGCACACCAAAACGTTCGGAAAGTGAAATGATAGGAAAGCATGCTTTGCGATAAGATAGAGATTTCAAATTTGGTGTATGAGTAAACCGTTCGAAAGGAAGAAAGTGTGAAATTTCAGATTTCGAATATTTTCTACTTAAGGGGTGCCGCACACCCAAATATTTGATTTACCGAATAAATGGGAAACGGCTACTTTAAAATTTGATAGAGACTTGAAATTTGGTGTTTGGACTAATCATTTGATGAAAACACCCAAAATGAATATAGTTTTCTAAAATGTTCCTTTAGGGGGTGCTCCACAGAAAAATGTTCGAAAGGTGAATTGATAAAAAAACACGCTTCGGGATGAGATACAAATTTTAAATTTGGTGTATGGGTAAATAGTTTGGAGGGAATAAAGTGTACAATTTCAGTTTTCCAATATTTTCTACTTTAGGGTGTGTACACGCCAAAATTTTCGATTTTCGGAATAAAGAAGAACCCCCCCCCCCCTTTTTCATATGTGATAGAGACTTGATATTTGGTATATGGGCGAATAATATGTGATAGTAAACCCAATCGAAATGGAGTTTTTCAAAAATGCATATTTAAGGGGGTGGGTACAGTACACAAAAACGTTCGAAAGG
The DNA here is from genome assembly GCA_951213105.1 of Amaurobius ferox. Classification (NCBI taxonomy): domain Eukaryota; kingdom Metazoa; phylum Arthropoda; class Arachnida; order Araneae; family Amaurobiidae; genus Amaurobius; species Amaurobius ferox. The sequence continues at coordinate 54,139,053 of OX578146.1, forward strand.
TGAATTGATAGAAAAAGCATGATTTGCAATGAGATAGAGATTTCAAATATGGTGTAGGGGCAAATAGCTGGAAAGGTAGAAAGTGTGCAATTTCAGTTTTCCAACATTTGCTATTGTAGGGGTGCCGCTCACTAAAATATTCGATTTGCCAAACAAATTGAAAACGCCTCCTTTACAATGTGATAGAGGCTTGAAGTTTAGTATATGGGCTCATCATTTGAAGAACAAACCCAAGATGAATGTGGTTTTTCAAAAATATTCATTTAAGAGGGTGCTACACAGAAAAACGTTCAAAAGTTGAAGTGATAGAAAAGCATGCTTCGTGATAGGATAGAGACTTCAAATTTTGTGTACGGGGATATAGTTTGAAAGGAAGAAAGTGTGGAATTTCAGATTTCCAATATTTGCTGCTTGAGAGGCTGCGGCACACCAATATGTTCGATTTTCCCGAAAAATGAGATACGTTTCCTTTTAAATGTGATAGAAACTTGATATTTGGTATATAAGCCAATCATCTGATGAGAAACCCAAGGCGAACAGAGTTTTTCAAAAATGTTCATTTATGGGTGTGCTCCACAGAACGTTCGAAAGGGGAGATGATATATTAGTATGCTTCGGGATGAGATAGAGACTTTAATTAGGTGTACTGGTAGAAAGTTCGCAAAGGAAAAGGTGTGCAATTTAAGTTTTCTAATGTTTTCTTCTTTAGGGGGTTCTGCATACTAAAATATTCGATTTGCCGAATAAATGTGAAACGCGAATTATTAAAAAATAACAATATTCAGGGGCTGCTTATTGCGAGAACGTTGATTTTCAACGGGTATTCGGCTAGTATAAAACTAATTTTAATATGTTGAACTTTTTTTTCGTAAACACTTAAAAAAACATTTGTCCGAGCGAGTGGTTTTTTTATATATATCATCGAAACTATAAAATACAGATATAAATAGCAAGCCACAAAAATATTTACTAAGAAATTTTGTTTTTAAATATATATATATTTAAAAAAAGCTCATAGTTTTCGAGTAAGTCAAGATGAAAAAGATTAAAATTTTTCCGTTTATCAAGTTTGTAATGCTTATATCTAAAAAAATAAGAGAGACTCTGAACAACAAGTAAGAATTTATAGCTCCTTGAAGGCCTTAAAAGTGCATATAATTGGATTTTGAATCGCGCTGTTGGTTGTTGTTGTTGGTTATAATTTCGATATTTTAGTATTTTAACCAAGGTTTTCTAATGGGTGGGAAAGCTTTAATATTTAAAATGTAACGATTGTTGCACCCCAGTCTGTTTACTTACTAATTGGTGAAATAAATATTGGCACATGGGCATGATATATTATATTTTGTTTAAAAATTAAAAGGTATGCATTTCATTTCAAATCAGTACAGTTCAAAATATCGCCATTAAATGTATGGAATCATTGATTTCATACATTCAGTATATACTTTCCCGATATGCTATACCAGTATACAGGGTGTCCCAAAAAGATTGAAACGCGATTTAATTCTTTACCTGTTGGAGATAAGTGGGCATTGTAAATAGCAAAAATGTTGAAATAAAGGTAGGAAATAGGACTACGTTAAAGAAATAGTCCTATTATTAATTTTCAAAATGTTACATATTTTAAATTTTTATACGACCCCCTTAGACAAATTAGGTCAATCAGAAATTTTTTATTTTTAATGCAACAAGATCATTAAGAAAACCCGCATATCTGTATCGTTAAAATCAACTGAATTATGATAAAGGAAAAAAATCTGACTTATGCCACTTTTCCGTACCATGTGAAAGGCTGTTTCATCAGTGAAAATAGGGATTATAAACAAATTGACGATGGAAATTGTTTAGATCAAAAATACGTTAATATGTGTCAAATTTCTTATCACAAATGCATCTAAATAAAGCATTACACAGACAGAGATCATATAAAGCAGTGATACTCATTACGCGATTGGGTATCCTATGTATTATCATCCAGTTTTATCTTTTTCGTGATATGTCACAAATTTACATTTCTAAATTTGATATAGGGTCCCCATTCACAATGTTCAATTTTCAATTAAATATAACTCGCTCAATTTTAAAGATATAGATATGCGGTTTTTTATTGATCTTGCTGCATTAAAAATAAAAAAAAATTCTGATTGACTAAATATGTCTAAGGGGGTCGTATAAAAATTTAAAAAGTGTAACTTTTTGAAAATGAATGGGAAGACTATTTCATTAACGTAGTCCTATTTCCTATCTTACTTTCAATATTTTTGCAATTTACATTGCCCACTTATCTGTAACGGGTAAAAGAATTAAAGCTCGTTTCAATATTTTTGGGATACCCTGTATACAATACCGGATATACTTTAAATATATTTTAAGATATTTTAGAGTACTAGGCGGCTCTGCCCCCTGCTCGCTACACTTCGCCAACCCCCTCCTACTCACTGCGTTCATAGAGCTCGAACCCTTCTCTTCTAAAATTTTTACTTTCAAAAATAACTTTTTCTATCCCCACCTATTTCCCACAGGAGGTAAAAGCAGGGATATTTCCCAGCCCAGAGAATCCAAAAACTGAATTCCTTGATCCTTAATCCAGAGCTCGCTTTGCGAGCTATTTCAAGCCAAACTACAGTTTAAATCGGTAAACGGTTTATTTTATCGTTTTACCCTGTTATCTCACTATAAATGTACCAAATTTCATATTTTTGTATGCTATAGGTTTTGTTGTATGAGACAGAGAAAGAGCTAGAAGTGCCGATACGAAAGAAAATTTTTCACTCCAAAAGTGCATAAAATGTAAAATATTTCATAAACGGCATCAAAATTAAAAATTTGATGTGGGCAGCACATGACTTTCCCTGCAGACTTATATCCACGTTCTCTTTATTTTAATTAAATTTATTTCACTTTTAATTCAATTTTCTTTCTCATTCGGTAACCGGACTTATTTTCAAAGGTGGCGTAGAGAAAATACGAAAAACTAAAATATCTCGAGAACGGCTAGTCCTAGTGTAATAGGGTTTTTCTTATTCTTTTTGTCGTTAAAAATTACGTATTAAACAAGCATTTAATGGATATATTTGAGCATACGTAGTTCTTTAGTTTAGATGTTGACGATTTTTGCGTGCCATTTTGCAAAAAAAAGGCAGATTATTTTTTGTCGAATCATACCAAAATCTAATTAGCACCAAGGTGACCCACAAGTGACTTATATACCAAATTTTGTGAAATTCGGTCCATTAGTTTTTGAGTTAGAGTGGATGCAAACTTTTGCGGGTCATTTCGCAAAAAAGGCGGGTTCTTTTATCCCGAATCGTACCCAAAATTAATCAGCACCAGACTCGCCCACAAGTGACTTACCTACCAAATTTTGTGAAATTCGGTCAATTAGTTTTTTAGTTAGAGGGGATACAAAATCTGCACAGACAGACACACACACAGACGTCACGCTAAAAATAGTTTTTTCGTATTCTAGAGGTCTCGAAACTTGTTGATCCGTCGAAAACTCGAGTTGCGATTTTCGGCATGATTCCAATACTTTCCCTATACATTACCATGTATTGCAGGAAAAGTAAAAAAAAGGCTCCGTAGTGCAAAAAGTTATCTATATAGGTGCCTGTCTGCAAAAATTCGTGGTCTTGCTATTGTTAGTTTATCCAGGACGCGAACTCGCAGCTCAAATATTTTATATTTGACTTTGACAATTAATATTTCTGAAATTACAATACTATATATCGAAAAATGGTTTATTTCAGCGTGTTTTCTAAAGCTTTCTCTACAAGTGTACTAAATTTCATATTTTATAAGCTTAGTTTTTGCGGTACGAGCCACAGAATCTCGAGAAACGAGAAGTTCGTCAAACAGCGGCGGTAATTGTGGTGAGGTGGATTTTACACATAAATACAATAAATATTAAACACTTAAATACATTACCGATACTCACCAAATAGTTCCACCTGGCTCAAGCGCGTTAAAGTATAGTGGGGCCCGATTGGACCTAAGTACATTGCGTTTGCTGAAACAATTAATCACTCCCTTTTTTGTGGCCACTTAACAATTTATTTACAAAACACATGAAATCTCAATTCAAACATTAAATACAAAATACACAATTACAAATGAGTTCCCAATTTACCTAAGCTTGATCTCGGGGTGCACAGTTTATTTTGCATTAATTTGCATATTTACGAAAACGGGAACGACAAAAATACAGGGAGGAAGGCCCCCACTTCCCATTCGCTGTTTCCCAAAACGCAATAAAAAGGCGGTCCAAAAATGCTTCATACCATTGGTTTTTGAAGCGACGCTCATTTTTTATGCGCTCCACTCAAACACAAGAACCAGAGGGCTTCCAAAACCAGGGTGGTCCAGAGGACCGGAGCCCGACGTGAGCCACACCTGACAGGGCTATAAATTTTCAGAGATTTGTAGCTCAACTTTGACATTTATGCTGCAATTAATTCTCCGAATATTTACAAATCCATGTCAGTGAGCACACAACCCAACGGCGCCAAAAAATCCTAATTCCGTCTGTGCAAAGGCCTAGCTATCTACATAAATCACAAACATTGTATACATTTCACTTACATTACATCTTCCCTTTTTTCCCAGGGTTACGTATCAAAATATGTGATTACAGTATCACATATTCTCACCCCCCTGAGCAGAGAAGAAGTCAAGCTAGGTTTACAAAATATTATACAGTACACTTTACATCATCATTATTTGTTTACAGATTTTCCATCACTTTTTCTCAACAGTTCACAATTTTTTTTTGCAGTTCGAATCATATACATTTACACACAATAAGTACCATTTGATTTAACATTTGTATGATTTCACAATTTTAATCACTCTACCTATTCTACATCATGCCGAATAGCCGCCACAACCAAAACAAACGTAGTCCAGAGGCTCCTCTGTTTACGAGTAAACATCTGTTCGTCGCCAGGCAACCAAACAAGACCCTTCTCCGAAATCGCTCGAAGCCCGGAAGTCCGAATTTGCGCCTTGCGTAGTTCGATTCAGAGCAGAAGCGCGGCTGGCTGTCCTCATCGCCCTTCGCGTCGTATTTTTCCATTTTATGCCAAGCACCAAAGAGCAGGTAAGTATTTTAGCATGTTCTTTAGCATGTTCTTTAGCATGTTATCTCTGTGTTTTACACACACGTGAGTTATTTGATGTGGAAATGAATTTTGGCTGTCTAATTTTACAAGTCAGTTCATTTTCTTTGTCATCTGACCATCGTGCTACATTGGCGGGAAAACCCAAATCGTTTCATTTACAGCGTTAACTTCCAGCTTACTCTCTTTCTCAATTTGTTATTACTACCTATTCATACTTCAAAACTTCACTTACGTATATTTTCCATGTGTTTTAAAATTTTATTTATTTTATTTCGGCGCATTTGCATGTATTCACGAGTTAACCCAATTTTTTTGAATAACATCTATAGATTTACCTAGGACACCTTTTAAATTTAATGTTTAGTATTTAATTTGAACGACCCGCGTTTTAAATACCTGTATTGGTTCACTACCATGAATCATGCGTCTAACGCAGCTATATCTATTGTATTTATTTATATTTTTGTTCTTAATTTATATTTTATTGTCATTTATTTTTATATTAAAATCTGTATATTGTTAATCCTCAGTGATTCACTAATCATGTACATAATTATCCAATTTTTTTACTAAGAGTTCTTACATAACTATTTATGCATCTTCCTCCATGCCTATCTGTTGGTACCCGTATGTAACGCTTCTCCCGCGCTGCAACGAATGACCTTGAATTTTCGCCTGCATACTTTGTCTCGGAACCAGTTTTTTCTCACCGAAAGAGTCCGAGCTTATGGAGTCTGAAATGTTGGCTTTTCCGACCATCTTCCGCCCACTGTCAGCTTTTTTTTTTTTTTTATAAGCGGAGCTGCCGTTATTCTTTTTTTTAAACCCTCGTTTACATCTCTCTCTAATTTTATTTTATTTATTTATTTATTTTCATTATATCTCTACTTTGAATTGTAATCCTCTCACAATTTAAAAACATCTGTTGTCATAATTAAAAAAATTTTGCAGCGATATCAACGATCTGAACACCCTAATTCAATGCCTGTCATCAAGGCCGCCCGGTTTGTATATGGTGGAGTATTTCTTTGTTGTTATTGTTCTATACATATATATATCTACCTTTTATTTCATTTACTTATTTTGTTATTTTTGATTACTGATTATTTTTATTTGTTATTTAAATTTACTTGCGAGTTAGTCCCCCCCCCCCTTTTTTTTTGAAGTTGCAACTGGCCGCCTGCCATCTATTTTATATATATATATATTATATCTGTATACATCTGTTATGAATATATTTTATCCTATTCATATAAATTTTTCAGCGATACCTTCTTCCGTATATGATGTCCAGATGGACGCTCTTCACCTGAGGACTCTGCCACCCCGAACTCCGAAAACAGGTCGTATTTTCTTTTATTTAGTTATTTGTTATCCTTTATTCAGTGATTTATTTATTTATTCTTTTATTTATTGTTAATTCTACCCTGTATTTGAAAATTATATTTATTATTATTTTTATGTATTTGAAAATTTTCTTTATTGTTGTCTGATTCCCCCCCCCTTTTTGACTGTACTCATCTTATTTATCTACACCTGTCCCACGAGTTCGCAGGTTCGAATCTCCCTGCTCTTATCCTGCTTACAGAGTACTTGAAAATGTCCATTTGTATAACGTGGAATTTTTTGTTTGTTTGTTTGGGGAAAAAAAATTATTTACTATTTTCTTTTTAATTCAAAATTTTCCGAGTCTCCGGTTTTATTTTGTTCTCAAACATTTTAATTTCCTGAAATCATCATTGTATTACATATTATTTATACTTCTGATATCTCTTATTTTTTACGTCCACTAAATTATTTACTTATATTTTCATTTGAATTATTTATCTTTTATCACACTGTCCACTTTCCTTCTCCTCCTCTTAAACGTCGGCGTAGTCCCAGCGGCTCTTGAGTGAGCATGCGTACAGGTTTTACCGAAGTGGTACGTTTTCGTAGAGGTTTGTCTGCTGCTTAGGAGCCCGGAATTGATGCTCCGCAAATATTCCGTGCACACAGTATCACAGTTACCCCGGCTTAAATGCAGCTAAAGGAGCAAGGTCCTACACCGCGCCGTTTTGGTGGTAGAGCTGTGTGTACTGCAATCAATTAAAACATGACGACATTCTTCCATTTTCTGGTCGCCACCGCCCGAAGAAAATGCGCCCTCGCGCTAAGTTAGGCTCGGCTCGTCTTGGCTACGAGTCGCCTTCTTTACCGGACTCACTACGTCGGCTCCTCGGCAAAGGCATTTGCCGCCCGAGATAGGGTCCGCGGATGCCGGGTCAGAGATGCATCAAAATGCATGCCGGATCGGACTTCACAAAACCACAAGTGCCCCGCACTTGGAGTGCTCTCTACTCGAGCTCAGAAAAGCAACTGACTATTTTTTACATTTCTAAAAACTTCAGAATTTTAAAACAAGGGGAACGACAAAAATACAGGGAGGAAGTCCCCCACTTCCCATTCTCTGTTTCCCAAAACGCAATAAAAAGGCGGTCCAAAAATGCTTCATACCATTGGTTTTTGAAGCGACGCTCATTTTTTATGCGCTCCACTCAAACACAAGAACCAGAGGGCTTCCAAAACCAGGGTGGTCCAGAGGACCGGAGCCCGACGTGAGCCACACCTGACAGGGCTATAAATTTTCAGAGTTTTGTAGCTCAACTTTGACATTTATGCTGCAATTAATTCTCCGAATATTTACAAATCCATGTCAGTGAGCACACAACCCAACGGCGCCAAAAAATCCCAATTCCGTCTGTGCAAAGGCCTAGCTATCTACATAAATCACAAACATTGTATACATTTCACTTACATTACATCTTCCCTTTTTTCCCAGGGTTACGTATCAAAATATGTGATTACAATATCACAGCAATTACTTTTTTTTAATATAGAGATACCAATTTGTAAGAGAATATTAGTTTTACAAAATTTCTGGCTTTCGTATTGTGTGAGATGAAAATGTGAGAAATTGTTGTTTTTTGTTTTAGTGCATTTTAGAATAAAAGTGTGGGTCCTAAATCTTATTTTTGCTAGCTTATTTTATACTTTTTAGTGCATTTAAAAATAAATTCTGTGAATCTTTGAAACTTGTCCAAGATGGACCGGACCGTGAAAGTTCAAAACCCAAAAGAATTAAATTATACCACAAAGAACTAAGATACAACAAATTTCATGCTACTATGATCAGTAGAACATGTTAAATAGAGCGGCTTCAAATATTTGAACGCGAGAAAACTATATTCACTAATCGAAGTTAAATTAAAGTGTGTAAAAAATATTAGAAAGTTAAATCGTCAACATTTGGTGGACAAAGACCATATCAATGTAGAATATAAACCAATTCAGGCTTGCTTAATTTATACAACGTCTTGCAAATATTAGATGAATTGTAGCCTCAGTAGCTAAAGGTTTAATATACTTAATCTCATAGTTATGTGCATGAGAATCGGAACACATCTCCAAGTCCTGGCAAACATAAGTAATAAAAGTCATATATCTGCTCAATAGAACAATTGATCCGAGTATGAGGTGTAAACATATACAATAAAAGGATATGAGAAAGACGGAAGTTGTAGTCAAGATGCGGTAGTTGCAACAAAAATATAACTACAAATACATATATTTTGATATAAGAGACACTTAAAAACACTTAGAAATTGAGTTGATTTTGACACTTAGAAATTGAGTTGATTTTGACACTTAGAAATTGAGTTACAAAGAAAAGAGCAGCTAGAACTCAGACTTTGTTGGAATAGTGTAACCTTTGCTTAATTTAAGCTTTGTCTGGAAAGAGAAAAATAGTCGTTTAGTCAAATTCGAGACTTTGAAAAGAAGAAGAGTGGTAAAGGAGGGGGAGGGGTGATTAGCATTTCAGTACGATGTTAGTAAAACAGGAATATAATAATAACGTCAAATTTCTTTTTACGATTTAATCCTAAATTTTGTGTCTAATATCTTGTACATAGTTATCTGAAATAAGAAAAATCGTTACATCATGGAGGGAAAGTCATGTGCTGCACACATAAGACTTTCGTATTTTATAAAGTCCAGTGTATTGTCTAATATAAAATACATAAATCTAACATCCGCCGCAGACTTTAAATCGATATTTTTTATAGAATACATGCAATAACGATACTTAGTTTAAAATTGGACTTATATGGGTGTCAAATTTGAACAAAGAATTCGAATCCTCCTGTCGTATTATTGTTTTCATTTAATTTATAGCTTTTATTCTGTTTTGTATTTCCCGTCTCACCTTGTATTTTATTTAAACGTGAGAGTGAGGGCAGCAGAAACAATAACAACTCGATTTATACGTAGGGTGATATTGTGAAGAAACCGCTTTACTTATATCGATCAGCGAATCGAATAGAAGCCAGTCAATTTTGAGATGGAAAAATCGTCTGCTTGAGATGAAAAAAGAAACTGTAAAAGTGGAATAAATGCTTTGAAATTTAAAGGTAGTTCTACATTAGCTGATTCTATACTATTTCCAATATATATCAAAGAAATATTCTATTGAAATGCTTTAGATGGTCCGGATATAAGCAATGTCTTATTTCTTCATTTTTTTAGTGATTTTTTCTGTCTCAAAATTTCTGAAACTGATTTTTTTATAGCTGGTACAAAAATAAAGGACGATTTTTTTTTACAATAGCTTTAACAGTATAAAACATTTTCAAAGTAAATTTTGTGTCCTGAAATGATCCAACACTAAACCGAAATGATTTGAGTGAAATAAAATTGAAAGAAATATTATAGACTGAACTCTAATAAGTCTATTTTGTTATTATATATTTCTCAAACAGCAATTATTTCGCAACAATGTGAAACATCGTATTTAAATTCTGATGATAACTTTATAATCTTTTTATCTGAAATTACATTTAAATAATTATATCTGCAAAAATAAAGTTATTATTCACAATTTTTAATGAATTTGGTCGTAATTACTTTTAAATCGATTTAAAAAAATCTGATGTGGACAACACATGACTTTCCCTGCAGACTGAAATTCAGATATTTTTTATTTCTTTAAGAATTCATTAGATTGAGTTTAATTGCATCAAATAACACTAAATTTGCATTTTTAATTCAATTTTTGTTTTTATTTGGTAATTGGACATTTTTCCGATAGCGGCGTAACAAAAATGCAAGAAATCTCAAATATCTTAAGAACAGTTAGTCTTAAAGTATAATGGAGTGTGTTATTGTCTTTTCCTCGTCAAAAATTGCGTATAAAACAAGAATTTAATTAATACATTTCAGCATATGTAGCATTTTTTTTTTAGATTTTGGCGATTTTTGTGGGCCATTTCGTAAAATAAGGCAGGTTGTTCTTTTCCGAATCGTACCAAAACCTAATCAGCACCAGAGTATCCCACAAGTAACTTATCTACCAAATTTTGTGAAATTTGATCAATTAGTATTTTAGCGTGGATACATGCATTGCACAGACACACAGACGTCACGCTAAAAATAGTTTTTTTGTATTCTAGAGGTCTCGAAACGTGTAGATCCGTCGAAAACTAGAGTTGTGATTTTTGGTATGATTCCAATACTTTCCTTATACATTACCATGCACTGCAGGGAAAGTAAAAAGTACTGTATTTAGTTTTAATAAATTAAATACTTTAATAGACCAATTTATGTGTTCAAAAAATGTTCGAAAATTTTAGGGCCTGAATTAAGATGTCTCGAAAAGAAGCCCCTAACGCTTGTCAATTGAAATAATCGTAAATTGAAATTTATTCAATTTGTTTGGGCCCATTTAATTTGATCTCTTATCTCCAGATCAGATCAGGATTGCCAACACAGATAATTTATGGATAGATTAAGAAAGAAAAATAGCTACGTTGGCAACCTCTAAATTGTATTTAATAGTTTTAATTATAAAAATAAACTATAGGTGGCGCTACCTGAACTAAAGGGACGTTACATAACAAACCCAGATAAATTTTAAATTACAGAACGAAAATTTGATTTACTGAAATAAATTTGTATACCAACATTGTGCTTATTAATAAGGAAAGTAATAGTAATAAAGGAGATGCTTCGATAACCATTTTCAGAGTTACCTCTGTGCAGTGGCTTGAAAACTTTTAGGAATTTCGTATGTTAACATTCTTTCAGATTATAGGTTCTCAACGTGGGCGATAACGCCCCCTTGTGGGCGTTTGAGACTTTCAGGGGGGCAGTAGAAGACCCAGAGAAAATTAGGGGGCGTTGAGATGGTACGGAGGGGCGGTGGGCAGATTAAAAAAATATATAGTTTAAAAAGGACAAAAAAAAAAAACGCGCTAATCACGAACTAACTAAAGTAAACTTTAATATTGGTTAATTTTTGTTATTGTATGTATTTTAATCATTTTTATCACGTGTGCGAAAATTCACATATTTCGGTAGTTCGGGAAGTGGATGAAAATTGAACTTAAAGATTCCATTACATTCAGATCTACATTAAATTGGATGATATAAAAAATTTTAATTTTAGATTTGAATTAAAAATTTTCAAATCTTCCAATTTCACGTGAAATATCTCATATATAAATACAGGTAAAGTTAACAAAAGTATGTTAATAAAAAATAGCAAAAAATATGCTTGTAGCAATTCAGTTATAACAAGTTTTTGTTAAATGACGTGATTTTTGCAATTCTGCAAGAATTGACAGCATTATCTGTGCTTATTCTAACCCGCACTCTGCTCCCGCATCACCCTTGCCCCCGCGCTTTACTTCGGCGCCGGATGTTATAAACGAGTCACTGCATGTTTATATTATTTCTGTCGATACGTGTTATATGTCTCCAACCTATATAAAGACAGTGATTGTTCATTTTATTTTCATTAGCATTATCGCGCGCAATTGATGACAGGGTTTTAAAAGTACACTAATACTACTCACGTATCTTTAAAGTAAAAACCATGTCGGAAGCAAAAAAGAAGAGGAGGCAGTATAGTGTGGATTATATTAAGTACGGATTTATCGAAAATCCCACAAATCCATCATCGCCAATGTGCCTTATTTGTCAAAAAACATTTTTAAATGAAGCGATGAAGCCTTCTAGGCTTCAAAATCATTTTAATAAAATACACCCGGATAAGAAAGACAAAGGTGTGACCTATTTTCAAGACATGAAAAAGAAGTAGGAATTTCAGCCAACTGTATCAAAACTTTTTTCATCAGCTTCTAAGCAAGCCGATGACGGACTTCGAGCTTCGTACAATATCTCATTGTTGATTGCTAAAACATGCAAACCACATACTATTGGGGAAGATTTAATTTTACCAGCAGTAAATGAAGTAGTAACCACTGTGCTCCATAAACCAGCTGCAGATATTATCGGAAAAATTCCTTGAGCAATAGTTCTGTGCAAAGACGAATTGATGAGATGGCTGAAAACATTGAAGTATCATTGTGCAATCATCTGCAGACTTGTCAATTTTCAATTCAGCTGGATGAGTCCACTTTACCAACCAATGAAGCATTGTTATTGTCATACGTGAGGTTTATCAAAGATGAGAAAATATGTCAAGAACTATTGTTTGCTACGAATTTGGAAACAGATACAAAAGGAGAAACCATATTTAATACACTGGAAAAGTTTTGTGAATAATATTTTGTCAGTTGCTACGGATGGCGCACCGGCTATGACAGGGCGTCACAAAGGCTTCATAGCGTGCTTAAAAAATAAAGTTTCTGACGTGCTTGCTGTGCATTGCGTAATTCATCGCCAGCATTTGGTTGCGAAAAATTTGAGGGAACGCCTCCATACATCACTGCAATATGTTATCAGAGCAGTTAATAAAATCCGAAGTAACTCGTTGAATGACAGATTATTTAGTCAGCTTTGCATTGCCAATGATGAAGATTTCAACCGATTGCTGCTTCACACAGAGGTGCGCTGGCTGTCAAAAGGTACTTGTTTGACTCGATTTTATAATCTGTTTGGGTCTGTGATAGAGTTCCTAGGAAACAAAGACACGGAATTGCGCGACAACCTTATCTCATCAAAGAACGATATTGCGTACTTTACAGACCTGTATAAATTGTTTAATGATGTCAATCTCCAACACCAAGGCAACGACATAAACTTGATTAAGACAAAAAATAGCGTTGCTGCTTTCGTGTCCAATCTGCTATTATACAAAAGAAATATCGGCAGACGCGAATTCAATAACTTCCCAAATTTATCAGCAGTATCATTCAAGCACGACGATTTGCTTGTTTACTGTCAACACTTGGAAAACCTCCACAGTGATTTCAAAGAACGATTCCAGGACATTTTAAACATGGACATACCAGACTGGGTTTTGGATCCTTTTTCAAATGTCAACACAGCAAGATCATCCCAGTTAGAAGAAGAACTAATAGAACTGACGACAAATGAGGAATTCAAAATTAAATTCAAGAATGGCTACCAAGAATTTTGGCTGCAGAAGTCGATTTTGCAATTGTACCCAGAATTATTGTCGATTGTTCAACGATTTCTGATAGCACTCCCATCTTCCTATTTAGCTGAAAGTGGATTTAGTGCTGTAGCAACGTTGGTAACTAAAAAGAGAAATCGGCTCCATGTTACTGAACGCGACGACTTACGGTTGCTTTTAAGTAAAATCGAGCCTGATATTAACAAACTCCTTAAAATGCATCAAATTCAACCTTCTCATTAGATAAGTTATAAATTCAATGTCTTTTGAATGTTAATAAAAATACTTTTCAATGTAATTAAGCATGCGTTTTAATTGTTCTCATTGAAACAGTCTTCTTTAAACTCAGAAATAGGATAGGGCCATATCCTATCTTACGACTATAGTATATAATATTACACGTTTAAATATAATCGTGGCAATAGCTGTTTCAGATTCGCAATTAAAAAAAATTGAGGGGGCATTAGGAAAAAAAATATTCTCAAAGTGGGCGGTGGGCAAAAACAGGTTGAGAACCTATGATCTAGCTTAATTCCAACCTTTGTGAACTTGAATGTTCAGAGGAAGACAAGTGCCATCCCTTGTCCTCCCATATGGGTGCCCATGGTCCGTTCTCCGTTATGATCGGCCCTGCCCCTAGTCTGTGTCATGTGCGTTTGCGACGTTTGGAAAGCTGTTGCTAAGATGTCTCTTGGTTCAGAATAAAATAAACTGACTGTAATTTGCTAACTTCCTTTTCAGTAATCTAAGAGAAGATTTTGTACAGTAGAGAAGTGAAAGTTTTGGACTGGTAAATATAATAAAGATTTGTAGACTTTTACGAAATATATACTATTTCGAAAATAAAACATTCAATGGCCACTTCTTTACGTTTTGACTTTCTTTTGGGTCTATCGATATATGCTTCCAATGCGAAACAAATAAAAATTCTGATTACTGGGGAGAAAAAAGGAGGGCGGAAAATCTTTGCTCAGATCGATCAGATGACACACTTTATGAGAAAAATAAAAGTGGGTAGAAAGAAATCGAAGAAATAACAAGGATTGTAAAAAATATCGTATAAATAGAACAAATAAAAAGAGCATACTAAAATTTTTCAGGTTTAAACAAAGATGTATATTGCAAATATTTTTATCCTTTTATCCCTTTGAACTCTTATTTTTATCGCCGCATTTCCAGCTCACTATTGTGATAGTTTTTTTTTCAATAAATATATAAATATAATGTAAAATAAAATACTGTTTTCCTCTTTAGTGTGATGAAGCCTAAATTTATAGGCCGAAAAAATCAAGTCGATGGCCTTTCTATCGATTTGATTTGATATCGATTGACATCTATTTGATATCCATCAATGGTTTGCTATAGAAGACAATAATTTCTTGATTTTTAATATAAATTTGCTGTTTTCTCAAACGGTGTTTCAAAGTAAGTTAATTCTATCATGTATACCATAGCACACATTAAAACATTAAAAAGAAATTTTATAAATGCCCCAACAATTGAAATTCTCAATAGGATTCGTAACGGAAGAAATATGAATTTTAATGATAGGGGAAAAATCAAATTTGAGTTAATCATTTTAATAATTCTAAAAATTTTATATTTAACTTGAATGGAAGTAGAAGAATATCTGTATTATCTTGATAGTCACAGGACAGATCCGTCCCACCCGAAGTTACGCGGGAGACGCCACACCATCACGACAACAATCCTGGACCACACGGTACAAAATTGAGTTTAGAGCCTTGTTAAATACAGATTTCAGACTTTCGCGCTCCCTACATGTCTGTAAGATTCAGTGTATAAACAACGCCCCTTACATTTATGAAAGATTCAGGATATAAACCACGCCCCTATATTTCTGTAAGATTCAGGATATAAACCACGCCCCCTATATTTTTGTAAGATTAAGGATATAAACCACGCCCCATACATTTTGTAAGATTCAGGATATAAACCACGCCCCCTACATTTTTGTAAGATTTGCAAATGACAAAATTTAAATCTGCGCGCGTCCCACAGACGTCACTGGCTTACTAAACATACGATGTATCCGAGTTGTTGTTGTATGTCAAGAGGTTAAAATTTCTCCTTTACAATTTTGATTTAAAAATCCGTTATTCTAATATAGCTCATTTCTATATTAGCACTTCTACTGTTCCTAAAAATTCTGTTAATGTCTAAATAAAATTTTTATGTGAGTCTCTCCCCCCCCCCCCACCCCCACCCAATTTTACTTTTAATCGCATATGACCATGAATGTTGTGATATCTAAAAATCATTTTTACTTTTCAGTGCAATTTACTAAACCGTGAATCTTAAAAAGGTTTTTTTTTATGTATTTTACTTATTAGAGAGGGATCGATGTATATGTTTGTGGAGCCAAAACAAATTACACAAATCCAAAGAAATTTTGCACTATAATTTGAAACAATGAACTTCGAGGATTATTGATTGAAGAGGTTGGCTTCTACAATTAAAAATTTTATGTTACTCCATTTTTAATTGAGTGAACAAACAGTAAACGCTTTTGAGGTACTTTTTTCTAAAAAAATAAATGTTCACCATTGCGTAAGAATCAGCGGAAACAGTTCTTGAGACATAAAAACTTTTATTTTTCCAAGATAGAATGTCGAAAAAATTTCGAAAGCTTATTGAAATTTATTGTGATAAATTAATCCTATGAAATTTACTGCGATTAATTAATTATCAAAGGTTCCAGTAAAGTTCAGGGTGGACAGATAAGTGAAAGAAAATAGTTTTATTTGTAACTAGAACGAATTACCCGTCGTTGCCCGGGTCCTAAATAAGCGTAGATAATACCACTCAATTTCGAAATTGCTGGTTTTGGATAGAAATTGATCCCGCGCTTACTTTTTCCTTGTTCAAACATACCAATTGTACAAATACGGAGTGAAATGTCAAATAAGCTCCTTTGATATGCTATAATAAGCTGCATTGATATACCCTAAAACAGCTTCTTTGATACACTCTAAATTAGCGCTCTATCGTTGGAAATCCTTAAAGTCGGAAAAAAGAAAGAAAAATCGAAATTTATTTATCCCCGAATTAAATTTCCAAAAATATTTCTATCTCAGCGAATTGTCATCCAATTTAAGCAAAATTTCTAGTACAATACTCATAATGACAATATAATACCAAATTAAAAATAATTCTTTTAAATATTTAACGTTAATAAACAGATAAATAAAATTGACTTCGTTAGATAAAACTGTTCCTTTTATGTGGAATTTTTAACGGTTTTCCGGCTTTAAATGTATGTAACTTTTAAACTAATTTTATTGCCACAAAAATTTAGCGGTGGTGCATTGTACGGTGACGTGAGGCACCTCAGTAGCAAATTTCGCCGATGTTCGATGCTTTGATTTTCCGCTATTTTTTTATTATGTAAGATTTTGTACACAAAAACAAATGACATAACTTACGGAAATTCCCAAACACCCTTTCTGAGGTATTACATGTCTTAAATTTAAAATGAAAGAAAATCAGTTATAATAATAAAATGTATTTATCTGTCTGTGTGACTGTCTTGAGTAGCGGAATATTCAAGCTAAAGATGGTTGTAAAATTAATATTGGTTACCTCAGAAGGTAGCATACAATTGGTGTAGTGGGGCTCAAACTGGGTGATAAAATCCAAAACATTTAATTTAGTGAAGTTTAGAGATATCATTTTGATTATTTAATTGCATGATTATCTTATCATTATAAGTATAGCTCGCGAAAATCTTCGAATCATTTAATTCTCTTATTTTACTTTTCGCCATTTATTACATGGAAACTAAGCAGACGAAAGACATGAAGCTTCTTAAATTCAGAAGTTTTTAAGTTTCGTGATTTTTATATACATGTATATATTATTTAGAATTTTTAAGTATACAGTTCTTTCGTATTGATGATTTAAAATCTTTGAAATCGGATAACAATTACTATAATTCCGATTATTATCCCCTTTTTTCGCCCGATTTTGAAAGCGTTGTAAAGAAACAGACGTAGTGTCAAGGGCGAAGGCGAGTTTAGACACTTATTTCTGGCGTATGACTCCCGCGTAGCAGGAGTGGCGCGTAGATAGTGTGTGTGTGTATGAATGTGTTTCGGCTGTAGAGGAAAATCGAAATTCTAGACAGATGGTGAAATTTGGTACAAAGGTACTTCAGGTCCCTAGATGTTTTTTAAATTTGAATTAGTTTATAAGTTATAAACTTTAAATGCCGAAATTAGGCTATTCTCCGAACAATTAGTAAAATACATTTATTTTGACGATTCTTTTCTAATGCCAGAGCTTTTCTTTTGCTGGTGGTCTGCTAAAGATATCTCAGATTTTCGGTCTGAACGTTGATTGCTGTGAATTTTGCGATTTTTTAATTTCGTGAATTTAAAAGATAAGTTTTCATGTTTCGGAATGTAGAATTATTTCAGTATTATAAGTGTTCGCTGAAAATTTGGCTTAAATCGGAAGAAAACTTTCTGAGGTTGCAATTATTATTATTTTTTTTATTTGATATCTATGGAAAATAATTTTTTTTTTCCTGCGACTTCAAGTAATTTCATTTATTTGTGTTTATTTTAAGCAATTCGAAATCTAACTTCAATAATATTGGCTTCTAACTTCGCGAATTTAACAGATATAGCATATATAAAGCTTATACTAAGATGTTTTGCCAATGATTAGTAATCAACGAATCAGATGTTTGTGCGCTTGCGCGGCAAATTGCAACGCACTTATTTGGGGCTATCAAATGATCTTATTTCGGGCAAATTAAAAGCGCTTATTTAGGCAGTATTACACCGAGTTGTATAATTGGCATGGTTGCGCATGGAATAAATGGAGCGAACATATTATTTTGGTTTAAAACACACGATAAGGAAATTGAGTGGTATTATCTGCATCTCTATTATTTAAGTAGCGGGCGCTTATGTAAGTCCCGGGAAAAGCTGGATAATTTATTCTAGTAAGAGATAAAATCCAACATCTTCAGAATTGGTCTCGTGCTGGTGATAGAACCTCTATCTCTATTCTTACTTTACTGCGGGAACTCTCATACTGCCATAATATTAATTTGCAGTGGATCCTATCCCATATTAGACTTGGCGGCAATGAGATGACTGATACCCTGGCTAAGGAGGGAACTTCAATGAATTTGACCTCTAACATCTTGACTTTTTTGAAGATCTGCTCAAGAGTAAAATCTACAACCGCCAACTTCTTGGCGTTCTCTCCCAGCACATGACTGGTATTATGGCAATCTGCCGGGTGGAGCTATTGCTTTTGCGGGCAATCGTATACAGCAGACTGCTTTGTCCAGACTCAACCCTTTCGGGACGGTGGCATTCCGGAGCTGTCGCGGCCCAAAGGACGACGCGCTTCGCTTCCGAACTGGTCGTAAAGGACGGCGCATTTTTTGCGCTAAGCCTAACTCTCGAAAAAAATTCACTAAAAATCACCTATTCAACACAGAAATCTACTTTTTACAGGAATTAAAGAAATATTTATGTTCTATTTGATGTATAATTTTCATACAAATCTGAATACAAAATACTCGTTAGTTGCTCACATTCTTTTATTCGAAATAAACGAATAATTTCACTGCCTCTAAAACCCAAACAAAAAAAAATACTCTCTTATATTCATATGATTCACCAACGAAATCATAACGCTGAAATAAAAATAAAAACCGAAACTCAATTATAAAATTGTTGATGCTACGAGAATTGCTCTGTTTGTTTATGTTACAAAATGATTTTCACCGCTCCAATTGGAGAAATAATTCATTCGAACCTCTTCTGCCAAGGTCATGCCTCTGCAAAATGCATTGAAGTTAGTTCCATGGACAAGTAACGCCATCTAGTTCACAAATTAAAACGTGCTGCGTACTGACACTTATACGTGCCACTATCCGCTTGCGGTAAAATTTCCTCTGGCCCGAGTGAGTGCCGCTCGTCCTTGAATGCATGTTCGCATCTGGCACTTGGGCGTGCCGTTCGTCGCGAAAGGGTTAAGTGGTCACTTGAAATGCCTTAAATTTGATCAGGGCAATAAGATCTTCCCCATTTGTAGGAAATGTCACATCGATCATTCCACCCCTGATCATCTTCTGTCCTACCTGGGGCTTGTCAAGGAGGATTTGGCACTGTGTCCCCTCCCTGTCTTGGACTTTTTGGTCTCATAGATCTGGTCTAGCTTATTGGCTAGACCAGTTAAGATTAGTAACAACAAGAGATAAAACGAGTAAACTGTTATAAATTGTTGTGCATTGTTGTGTACTCTACAAAACTGTTGTGTATTGCTGTGTACTTGACAAAACTGTTGTGTACTCTACACTAAAAATGAATGATCATCATGGTTTTCAAATTGTTACGTGACTATTATCCAGCTATTAGGAGTTTTTATCCATAGTAAGCGTGATATTTTATCTTATCCGTAACAAGAGAAACTTAGTAATTTCCAGTGAGATCAAGTAATACGAAAACTATAGCTTGTGCAATATCTTCCCTACCACACGTTGGGGCAGCCTGGATGTAAACATCAGCTTCAGTGCATGTTAAGCAACAAAAATGTTTTTATTGCATTGAGTTATGAAATATGTGAAATAAAATAAAATTACCGTTGATAATTTTTAAGTAAAACAATAAGATAGG
Source organism: Amaurobius ferox (assembly GCA_951213105.1). Classification (NCBI taxonomy): domain Eukaryota; kingdom Metazoa; phylum Arthropoda; class Arachnida; order Araneae; family Amaurobiidae; genus Amaurobius; species Amaurobius ferox. The sequence goes on from OX578146.1 coordinate 54,159,254, forward strand.
CTGTTTTCATTGCAATAAAAATAATGATTGCTGCAGTCATTGTGGACATAATTGATATCAATACTTTCTTGAGAAAATAATTTGTTTTATGTGATATGTGAAACTAGACATATGAAGATATGTTAAATCAGAAAGTGGAACCACGCCGAAACAAGTTTTGTTGACAGTGCTGTAGAAATTCGAATTGTTTTGCTGCAGACAATGAATAAACAGGTCTTAGTTCTAAACACAATTGCATTTCCTTTAAAACAAACATCTGACTAAAAACAATAACATAAATAGAATTCCTTTTTATGAAAATATGTTCTGAGGCAGAAGATGAATTTTCCAACAAGCTCTGATAAAAGCTTATCTTTGAAATTACGCATGTGGAGGTTTTTTCAAGATTTACATATGTTAGCAGCAGAGAGCGTAAAATGTAATCTGTGGATTATTTTAACACACTTGGCTGTTTATTTAAGAACTTCAAATTTGTCTCTTGCATCATTCGATATTTTAATGCAGCTTAAATGTGATAAGTATATGATATAAAGATGAGTCTAATTTGTCTCAGTATTGGGCCGTGATAGTCATTTAACATACATGCATGCATTTATGCATGCATGCATGTTAAATAACATGTATTTATGCATGCATGCATGTTAAATAACATGCATTTGTGCATGAATGCATGTTAAATAATATGCATATATGTATGCATATACAGATGAGTAGGAGGTGTCTTGGTTTTATTTTAACTGATGGCTATTTAACGTTTATGCATGTATACATGCATACATATGTAGTGATAAATTGAAAGTCCCAGCTTGGTAATTTCAGGGCTTGAACTTGAGGCTGAAGCGTGGTAGATCAGCACTATAGAGATAAACTAAAGAAGTTTTCAGCTGCAAGCACTTAATACTGCTTTAAGAGCATTGCTATAGTATTTACCCTCCCTGTGAGTTTTATAGAAACTGGACGAAGCTATTTCTGGATTGCAGATGAAGCGTGCGATCTCTAAAAAATGCCATTATAACACTTCTTGAAGATCGATTTTTACACGTATAATTAAAGTAGCGTAAAAAGCCCCCATCTTCGAAAAAAGCTAATGAAAAATATCCCAAATCAATAAAAATCTTTCGGAAATTGTATTAGGAAACTATGTGGAACAATTGCGATCTTCTGAATCTGATTATACTTTCTATTTTATTTTTGCTCTGAATTGTAGAAAAGTAAAAATTGTTTGAAAATATTATAAAAATTTTCTCCTTAAGATTTAATTCAAGATAACTAGAAATCCACTATATAAATACGTTTCTTACGAGAGTATCTTATTCAAACTGTTTCAAATTTCTTAGAATTTTAGTGGTCGAATAAAATCGATGGAATTTCATTAAGCGGGGAATTTAATTGAGTTTAACAATTTACTTGACTTCACAATATTTTGTTACGTTTGCAGTATATAAATGTTTCTAAAATTTTAATATCTACAGGTAATTCATTGTTTTACACCTGATAAATTTAGTAAAGAGCAAACCAGTGAATATGTTTATAAGTGCATGTTTAAAAATTCAGATTTAAAATTCCTTGCATTCTTCAGATCCCACCACAAATGAAAAAGCGAGAAATAATGGTAAAGGAAAACAAACATTCGATCATACTGATTTCCTATTTCTCAAGAGATACGGATTTATTTATAATCATTAATTCAAATTACTCTTAAAAATAAACATTATTGTTAGTAAAAAACATGCAACAAACATAAGGTATTAACCGGTATCGAAGGTAAAAATAGCCTTCTCTTCAAGGTAAGAGAAACACAGTAGACAATTTATCTAAAGGTACACATTTCCTTGCTCTTGCTGTGGTGGTCTCTACAGTGTATCTTTCAAGCATAAATTAGGTGGGGGGGGGGGGGTCGGCCCAACGGAAACATTTTATGTTACCCAGCTATAATAAATTTTAAAATACATAATATAATTATTTTCAGAATGATATTTTGTGTCTGTATGTAGTCCAAATTGCAATATATATATATATATATATATATATATAGGACGAATAGAAAACTTGTCCACTCCTAAAGTTTCATTCGCCCCCCTACCGGTAAAACACTCCCGCTATGTCGATAATATTTTGAAAAAAATGGGGGTGGGGAGGTTTATTTCCCCTCCAAAACTGGTTGACACCTTTATTTGTTTATTACTTTCCTTATATACATAATGCATAAGAAAAGTATATTGTGACGGGGTCGAAAATTCGAATTCGAGTTTTCGACGGGAGAGCACGTTTCAAGCATTCCTGATCACGAATCGAACATTTTTGAGGTGATGTCGGTGTGTGTGTGTGTCAGTGAGCCTATGGAGACGATAACTGACGAACAAATGGAGCGATTCGAATGAAATTTGGTACAAAAATCACAATCCGTGAATACTGGAAGCCTATTGTTTTTAAACACAATCGAATGTTCAGAACCTCCCTAAATTTTCGAGTGAAATTTTGAAAAAATCATCAAAAAATCAAAACCTTTAATACAGTTACGCAAATAGACATTTCTTACGTAATTTTTCTTTAGACAATAATTACCATAAACTTTAGAACGTTAGCATGAACCATTCTCGAGATATTGAACATTTATAGAATAAATTTATCAAAAAATCCCATAAGTTAAAAAAAATATTAACTGTTAAGAAGAATGTCCACTTTTCATATGTAATATCATACGATAAATTTGGCGATATCATTCTCGTGGATCTAACTCGTTACATTCACGAGAAAATATACCTTGAATAATACTTTTGTATTTGAACGCCAATAGTCATTTATCTGCTGTAAGAATAACTTATTTCTCCGTCCATAACGCTTGGCGATATTTTGGCGGCGAATTTAGACGAATGTCGTCTACTTGGCGACATTTTTAAATGTTGCTAAATTAACAAAAATCTCGTCAAATGGATAAAAATGTCGTTAAATCAATGGAAATGACGACTGATTGAAGAAAATTCAATAGCTTGGAAAGAATATCTACTATATAAGAACATTTTTTAATTGTAAAAGTAGTAAATTCATTGCATTATATAAGGAAAGTCAAGTGCTGCCCACATCAGATTTTTTTATATAGTAAAATTGGATTAAGTTGCCTACCAGTGGGACTACAATATTTGCCACTAAATACAGGTTGGCACTATACTGTAAAAATATAATAATCATTTTGCTTGATAAAGTATCATGGTAGACTCTATTTAGGTTTTTAGTATACCAAAGTGGTTACTTTTCTTGCTTCTATTTTACTATTCATGGAATTAAAGAGAAGGAGATAAAATTGCTGTAGATCAAATGCTTAAAAATGTCATAATGCTTTGAGAATTATATCTAGATGTCGCTAGTGTTAGTAAAGTAGTCACTACTGTTAATTGTCTCCACAGAAATGCGTAGTAGAAAATAAACTAAAGGTGAAACCTAACGTATATTATTTAAAGTTTTCAATCCAGATATAAGATTACATTTGACACAGTTATTGACGCCTGATGCTTTTCATAAATGACTTCCTAAATGAAGTATGGTCCTATTAGAATTATATGGTTAGAAATCTGTAGTTGCAATGAATTGTGGAAACAGTTTTTAAGAAAATGCCACTGGCAGTAAATATAAAACTAAGATCCGAGTATTTAAAAGGTGGAGTAGAAAATTTCCACCCTTTCGATCATCCATAACGCCAGCGCTCCAAAAATCACTGAACTAATTGTAAATATGTCATTGTCGGTGACGCTGATCATTGTGTTTTTGATTGTCCTCCTATTATTAATTTTCATCTTACTTGACCCTTGGACAAACTCCAGGCCTAGTAGTTTTTTAGGGTCCTGAACAGCTCATCTTCTACTACGGTTCTACCCCAAATTCGCCTATAATGACTATTACACTTCCTGATCCTAATTCATTCAATGACACCCCGTGTGTCTTCGAATTTCATCCCAGAGTTCAGAGAAAGACGAAAAAACAGGAGGGATTTTTCCCTTATGTTTTTGCTCCAGCTGGTCAGTTTGTTCTTAAACTCTTCAGTGTTAAATTTTTGTTTGAACAAAGGATTTAGAATATTGGACGAAGGAAATAAATAATTACAAAAACGGTAAACTTGTCGTTTCAAATAGCATGCATAAAATCGAGTAGTGGAGAAAATCTCTTGACGTTAAATATATATCTCTACAAGATTTACCCAAGTAAAATGATATATTTTTATGTCACAAATATATGAGTTTTTTAAGAACTTTAGCTTAAAATAAGAAAAGGCTTTGAGTTGGAAATTCAAATTTTTTAGAAAACCTATCGAACTTACACTATTTGTGAACGTCTCAGGAAATTTCGACAAACTCTGATCATGTTTCATATAGATATGTTGCTTGAATAAAAGAAGAAAACTGTAAATTTGCCATTTCTCTGAATTTCAAAATTTTCTCACTTTTGAAGATACAACCATACGACTTTAGAAAACATTCTGCACTAGCGTAGACCTGTCCAACGTGCCATCCCAACTTCGTTTAACCACTGTAGTTTTTGAGACACAGGCATAACAGGTATGCAATCATTTCTGTAATATGGTGTCTTGCAGTGAAGTTGTCCTGTATCTGTGCCGTAACACTTAATAAAATAATTATTTATTCAAACCGTATTTTCATATTATTGCTTTCATATGACAGATTATATAAATCATAACTTTGATAAACTTAACTTCTAATTGATAAGATAGCTTATAGTCTAATAAGACTGACATCAAAGCTTTCTCGTATAAGATGGATAACATTTAAGTTTTCGTCAACTGAAACATTAGTATGAGAATATTAATATAGTCATGTTCACTATTATTTTAATAATAACAGAAACATTAAGGAACATGCTACTGTGGAAAAAATATTAGAATATTATTCATGCCATATGTTCAGAGAAAAAATTGGAAGAAACACATATGCATTTTGTGGTGCTGTAAAGTAATATAGAATATTTATACTTGGAATTTTAGATTAATATTTTCAACATATATTAACATGGCCGTAAATTGATCGTATTCGTGGAACTCATTATTAAATTATACATTGCATTGTTTTGCCGCTGATAACCCTCCAATTATTTATCTTAGCGTGAGTTCTGTAAAGGAATATTAGAATAATATTAAATTAATTGCACCATTTTAACTTTAACAATAAAACATTTATTAACAACATAACATACATATTAAATTCATTACCCAATTATTCATATTATTTCGGCGAAGAGAGACAATGTGAGGCCATTATTAACAATACCTAAAACGTACTTAAGACCTGGTATTATTTGAGGAACCTTCAAGGCTGTCTTGGACTTAATATCGAACACTTTTGAACTAAATATACACAGGACTTTGTCGTTTACATTCTGTAATTGTCGTGCAGAAGTCATCGTGAATTTCGATATCACCTCTGGTAGACGACTTTCGACTTTCGATATCTGGTAGACTTTCGATATCACCTCTCTCATGCTGCACTCTCTCTGTCGAAATCGCTCTCTATATGTATCGTACTTATGCCATTCTATTAGTCTACATATCTAGTCCTTCTTTCTTAAGTGTCGTGCTGTAAGTTTGTTTCTCCAAGTGTCCTCGTTTTTATCTTTCGTTTTGTCTTAGGTTGTGGCTCTTTTGCCTCAGGACTGACACACTTCTTTTGCTCCATTTGGCCGCATTCATGGCGAAGTCACAAGCACCTTCTCCATTGGTCAGTCCTTTTATCCAATGTTGTTACTTCACATTTTCTTAAGAGTCCTTCGACCCCCCTCTATCTTGACACCTCTAAATTTATGATTTTCTGACTTTTGGGCAAGTATGCTGTAAACTTTGGCGTCATTGAGGCTGAAGGTATTGTCTGACGTTTCAGACGCAATAAATAACGTACATATAAAGCTGTCATACATTAAACTGGTGTGAGATCTATTTCTGGTCTCACACATTTATACTATAGTAAAGTATAAGTTACCAAAAGTACTTTTTTGTTAACAAATTATTCGCTTATTGGACTACATTATTTTTGTATTTAATGGTTATAAATATCTAACAATTCTTTATAATTTGTTGACAAAATTCTGTTGTTACAGCTATTCTAAGAATTGTAATTATTCAATAAATGCATAATTTACATCATTTACTTGGAGTTAAAATCACCACCAAAAATTTTTCTATTAGGACATCGGAAGAGAGTGATTAACGCGTGACCCCCCCAAATTTTAAGGGACCCTTAAATTTTGTTTGTAATAAAAAAAACAGGAAGAAATAATTTTTTAATTAATTTACAACTGGTGATATTAGTTATTTTACATTATAAATAAAACTATGTATGGAACCGGTTTGAATCACTCATGATGTTATAGTAGATACTTGCACAATAGAATAAAAAAAAACCCTGTCTATGATCACTTAACTAAATTCTACCACATTCGAATATCGATAGCAAGTTATTACAATTCCAATCAGAGTCATACAATAACTTTTTCTACATAAATTTAAATTTAACATCATTTGCCTCCGATTTGAATTCTTACGATTTTGTTATATTATTTTTACTTTTCCTACAAGGTAATATATAGGTAAAGTATTGAAATAATACCGAAAATCGCAATTCGAGTTTTTGACGTATCTACACATTTCGAGCACTCTAGAATCCGAAAAACTAATTTTAGAGTGACGTCTGCGTGTGCAAAGTATGCATCTATTCCAACTGAAAAACTACTTGACCCACTTCCACTAAATTTGATAGATATATTACCCTAGTGCTGATTATATCTTGGTACAGTTAGCATTTTTTACAGGATAAAAGAAATGAAATGAATAAAAACTTAAACTACGGAAGTTAAGCTAAGGCAAAGTATTGATACCGGGAGTGTTACCTAGGTGTAATAGCATGCTATAACCGAGAGTGAGGGGTCACAATCCCCCTCGGCCATTTATACTTTCCCGTTGGCTCGATTTCCTTTTTCTTTTGAATTTGTATATATATATATATATATATATATATATATATATATATATATATATATATATATATATATATATATATATATAAATATATATATATATATGTGTCAATATTTTTATTAAACATATTTATGCCTAAATCAGCTGAAGTATTTGAAATACATGCACAATACATTTATAAATATTTACAAAATTTTAAGGAAAAATATCATAATTCGGGTAACCTAAAAATTTACTTTTATACTCTTTAAGACGGACAGTCAAGGGCCAACATTTATTATACGTATTAGCAAAAGTTCATTATAGGAGTCCATAAATCTGGCATAAAATAATAACATACTTTTATGTAACATACTAGGTACATTTAAAAATACAATCTTAAAACCAAAAAGACAAAATTTTAATCAAAACATTTTAATGTGTATAATAAGGTAAATACGAAAAAATATTAACATCCAAATCATAAACAAAATGTAGTCATACGTATTACTATTTTTAAAATGAAATACTATTTATTTGTTTCTTCTGTGTAAACAGTCTTATTTTTATGCCATTCTCAATGTTAGTCAATTTCTCAAAAGTATGTTCTGGAATATATTCTACTGATTAAAAAATTAAATACATTGTGTCGATCTCAACGAATGAATGAACGTATTAAGCGATGTTTATAACATGCGACGTCTATAGACTTTAACCGGAGAATCCGTATTTGTATGTAATAACCAGAAATCCATCTTAAACGTGTGCCGTATTAACGCGAGTCCACTGTATTTTATCTTGCTTATATATATTTCTAATTTCCTTATATACAATGATGTATAAGGAAAGTATTGTGACGGGGTCGAAAATTCGAATTCGAGTTTTCGACGAGAGAGCACGTTTCAAGCATCTCTGATCACGAATCCAGCATTTTTCAAGTGATGTCTGTGTGTGTGTGTGTGTGTGTGTGTGTGTGTCAGTGAGTCTGTGGAGACGATAACTGACGAACGAATGGACCGATTTTAACCAAATTTGGTACAAAAATCACAATCCGTAAACACCGGAAGCCTATTGTTTTTAGTAGGAATAGTAGGGTGGACGAATCGTCTGCGGGGCGAATAGTTAGGGATGATACCTTTACTATTTGTTTAGCTACTATGGGGAAGAAGCAGATCTTATTTCTAGTGCTATTACTTAATTTTTGTGCTTTTTGCCTTGTTGCTTTTCAGTTTTGTTCTTTGACTGTCCTGTTGGCATTGTATGATTGCTTCATTCGGTTGTTTTTTATTTATTGTTATTATTAACCAGTGTTTTAGTTCTATTTTAGTACTACAATAATTTTTAAATTGAAACGGTATGTCTTTAAGCCTTTATTTGACTTTGTGTCATTTGTTTTGTTGTAAAGTTTACAACCAGTTTTTTATTGTTTTCTTTTAATTATTGCATTACTTTGTAATCTTTATGATTTTGACATTTATTGTTTTTGTACTGGTTCCCCTTTAATATAAGTTAGTGCTTTCCTCTCTTTCCCTGCACCTTGATTTTGTAGGGACTGATGGACTAGTTATTGAAAATGTGTTATTATTTTATCGTTTATTAGAAACATTGCCATTTTATTTGAGTAATTGCAAATTTAATTACTGTTAGTGTCTTGCATTATTGGTGGGCTTATCACAGTTTTTTTTGTATGAACTCTGTTGACCATTTTCCTTTTTCGACGGGCCTAGCTTGCTTGGGGCCTCCTTCGTGTAGGGATTCTTTTCTCGACAGTGCTTTTGCAGCACTAAAACTTTAGGTCAGTTGCTCGAACTAGGTTGCGAAAACAAAAGTCACCGAAGGGGGGGAAGCCTAGTTGTTATTGTCAGGGATATCACTCAAACGATCAGAGTTCGATTCCCGGTTCTACCCAAACCGTCCCCGTATTCACGTGGTGTACGGTCACGTTAAATATGTGGGTTCGTAAGTCCTTCTGAGGGGTTGGTGGTAGGGGAACGAGGGTATGGTCTCTGTGTATGCCGCCCTTACTGGGTTCCGGTTTAAATTGGGTGGCACTTCCCGGTAGTACAAACAAATACCTTACACCTTTAGGTAGGTCGGGTTGTCTGGGTCGAAGAAGAGGAAGAACAAGTCATGGTATACTCACGGATCACACACTTCTAGATAAACATAGGTGACCCTTTTTGGGTTTTGATGCTTTTCGTTCGTTAAGCGGGGTTGCATATCATGCAAAGAAGAAGGCTATTTCTTGCCTTCGAAACTGGTTGATATAGTTATTAATTAATTGATTTATGGTGTGTTTCTAATAAAATGTTAATTTTAGTGAAATTTCAGTTTTGCAATATCCAAACTTCAACTTTCATTTCAGAACACATTTTTCTCTTTTATTTTTTTATTCTAGAACGCCTTGTAATCTGAGTTCTTTAATTTTCGTTCGATTGCGATCAATTCTGGGACTTTGAAGGCACCCCCACTCCCAATATAAGTCCACCCTCCTTTTATCGTAGAACAAAGAGCAGAAAAGAAGATACAATGCAACGCTAAATAAAATTGGAAATAATACCTTTTGAGAAGCCGGTCACACCTCAATATGTTTCTAGAAGATCCTTTCATACCTTAAGCCTGAGCACCTTGTTTAAAAAAAACACTTCCATTAAATATTCTCTCACATATCCACTGTTTAAATATTATTCGTTTTGTCTCAAACGGATGTATGTATATCGCTGCAGTGTGTTTTTATAAGGTAATTTATCATCATCACTTTGACAAAAATTCGATGTTTTAGTGAAAAAACATGTTGTATTTTATGCAAAAATAGTTTCAAAGTATTGATCAACATTTAAATGTAGATCTTTAAGCAGTATGTAGAACATCATGGGTTTTAAATTCTTTAGAGTATGGTGACTTGGTTTCTGGATGGAATCAATGGGATGAAGGTTTAGGTTGTGCTTCAGAAAATTATCGATTCTTTGTCAAAATAGTGCCGAAACTAAGGAGGAGTTAGAAAGCATCCAACAATTATCCAAGTAGATTTTCTTGCAACAAAAATATTTAGTTACACGATGTTGATTTGATGATTAGAACGGGAGATATTGAAGCTGTTTAGCTTTTTGAGGTTAAATGCATTTAACATATCGACTTGAAAATTTGTTTTAAAATTGTGGCATCGAGAGTAGTGAAATCGAACATATATTGTAACATATTGTAAGGTCCACTTCGACAAGAATTTGAAATCTTATCTCAGTAGTTCATCGGTTAGAGCATCGACTGGTCTGTTTGAAGATTCTTTACAATGAAGCCAAACCATGTTAGCTCTGCATTTTAGATGCAATGGCAGTGGGGTTCGGGAAATGACCCAGCTACGAATTTTCAGTGGATCTCGTGGATTATGGTGCCTGTTTCAATATTAGGACCACACAGAATATTAGCCTGGATTAAGAAAAATATAATAAAAAGATGATCTTTTAAATAGGCTGTTTCACACCGATGTGACTTCAGAGGCAGGCGAATATAGGGTCCGCTTTGAAGAAGCTGTTTAAATTTTGTCCCAGTAGCTGAATGGTTGGAGCTGATCTGGCCAGTTCGAAGATCTGCGTTTGATTCCAGGTTGGAATAGTTGCAGAAATCACTTCGATAATACGAGCTTGCAATGTCGTCCCAGTAGCTTAACGGTAGAGCATCGGCTGACCAGTTCGAAGATTCAGGGTTCGATTCCGGGTTAAGGCAGCAAGATTCTTTTCAATGGCTCCAGAACAAATCAACCCTATAGGTTAGTATAAAGATGTCGGATTTCTGATTTCTGAGGTCTGTGAGTGACCCTAGTACGACTCAGTACCCTGGTATATTGAACACCGATTTCAAATAGAGAGGATAACGATCATGCAGGAAAGCTAACCTGTAGGATAAAAATATCATCAGGAGGCTAACCTGAGGTAAAAATAACAGGAGGTGGTCAGACAGATTGTCAGTTGTACGCCAATATGACATTAGAGAGTGGAGAATGCAGAATCCACTTCATCAATTAGAGCTTGCAATTTCATCCCAGTACAGATACAGCATCGTCAGGTTAGTTCAAAGATCCAGGGCTTGTTTTCCTGTTGGGATAGCAAAGGTCTGTACACAGTGAGACCTTTACAATATCTTGACTTTCCTAACACTTATAATCAAGAGGAAACTATTACTATACTTTCAATATCTAACTCTTTCTACGTTCAAATTATTTTTTAATTTACATTTTTTTGCCGCACAAAAATCTACTTGTATTATTGTTGGGTGCTTTCTAACTACTTATTATTTTTGACCCTGTTTTAGCAACCAATCAACCAACTATGCATTTTATATACTTTAGTTTCCGAAATAGCCAAGTTCTAAACTTTTGGGAAAACAATACTTTATTTATACAATAGCACGAAAAATAAAAATGACATGATTTGAGATCACTGCAACTATTTTTGACGTCAGGAAAAATCCTCAGTCTATTTATTCCACAGCATATATCATGTTTTTGAAAATTTAGAAGCACATTTCGAATTTAGATACTAAGTTCTTTGCATGGCGATCATTTTTCACTTGCAGCTATCATTGCGTCATTATGAGCAAATGTTGCCATCACCATTATCGCAATTTTGGGAGGCTGTGTAATTCTAACAAAAAAAGGGAAACAGCAAATGCTCCCATTTCTACGAACAGAAGCGGTAGAGATAATTTTGCATTTCGAATTATTTGACTGACAAAAATGTGGATACTAAATATTTATTAAATTTGTTTGAAAGTGAATGTAAGGTTTTATTGTCATCAGTGGCGTCGCCAAGGAGAGTTGTTGTTGTGGTTGAGACCCAGACCGTCCGACCTACCAAAATGATGTAAGGTATGCGTTTGGACGGCCGGGAAGTGCCACCCAATTTAGACCGGAAGCCAGTGGAGGAGGCATCCACAGGGACCTACCCTCATTCCCCTACCACCAACCTCTCGGAAGGACTTACGGACCCACATGATTAACGTGATCGTATTGCGCGTGAACACGGCGGCAGTTTTAGCAGCGGAGGGAATCGAACCCGGGCCTAAGGAGTGCAATTCCGGCGCACTAACTACTGGGCTACCGCGTCCTGCCAAGGAGAAGGGTGTCATAACAACCCCAGGCACCCACCGTAAGCCATTTCAGCTCGAAGAAATTATATTTAGAGAAATAGGAAACAACATATGTTGTTACCCTGTTTTTTTTCGGGGGGAGGGAGAAGGGGCGATACTATTGACGTGATTAGTGTAATTTTTTCTCACGAATTAACACCATTGTTTATACAAAGTGTTTAAATATTAATTTTTAATTTCTACAACGTTTGGTATTATAGAAAAATTAGTATTACTTCCCAATCAATACACAGTAAAGCATAGGGTAAGGATTGGAAAATGATCAAAAATCGGAACCGTTTTGGATACGCTAGACCCCAAATACACTACTTTTAGCATCATGTCTGTGTGGGCATTTGTGTATCTGTACAATATACTTCACTATTCTAAATTAAAACTGTTCGACTATATTTCATAAAAATGGTATGTAAGTCATTTAGACTAATCTTTATACTGATTAGATTTTGGTATGATTCGGAAAAATAAAACTTGCCTGTTTCCGAAATTACCTGTTAAAATCGTCAATATCTGAAATAAAAAATTAAATATGCTTAAATGCATTGAGTAGATGCTTGTTTTAGACGTGATTTTCTATGAAAATAATAAGATTAACCTCATTGCTCTAGGTCAGTGTTTTTTCAATGTTTTTGGTTGGGGAACCTCTTTGAAATTCAATATGATGGCGGAAACCCAAAATAAGATAAGTCTATCACGGTCCAAGTTATATATTCAAAAATTTTCGAGTTATTTTCTATTTTTAAGAAAATTTATACTAAACTGTCATGCTGCGGAACCCCTGGAATACTGGGGTTTCGCGGAACACACTTTGAAGAATGTTGCTCTAAGATAAAACGATATCGAGTTACTTCATTTTTTTGAAATTTCTACCACGCCGCCATTTTAAAATTTGCTAGGTTGCCAAGTAAAAATTAAAATTGTATTTAAACTGCGAATTCGGCGGCATTAAAAAAATGTCCGTGCTAACTTGTGCAATTAAGCTTAATTTAATGCATTATGAAAGAAAGAAAAAGATGGAATGATTTGATTGTGCCCGACATTTCAATCACCTTGTACTTGGAATGCAATTTTGGATAAAAGAAAGAATTAATAAATGCCTGACTGTACAGAGCATGTGTCTTTCTCAATTTAGATTTTTACGTTTGTTTTTTAATACAAAATGTATACATTGTTCAAAAGTATTTCATAAAATTGCTCTGGTAAGGATTCTATTGAATCTGACAACTGAAAGAATCCGCAATTCACATATATATTTGCACATCCTTTGAACAAAGTTTATAAAGAAATTTTAATTAAGCTGAAATATCTTTCAATTATAGAATGAGTTTTGTTAAAAAATGATTTTAATCGAATCAACGTTAACAGTTGATTAATTACGTAAAACATGCATTTGAATAGAAGCAAATAAATATTTTAAAGATTCATTGGCATTATGACACATTACGCAATTGGCCGCTTAGGGGAGAGTAATGGAGATAAAAAGTATACAAGTGATTTTTTTTGCACTTCCAGTAACTTGTACTACATTATATCCTAGTGCAGATTATATTTTGATATGTTTTTAGAAAATAAAACTGATACGTCTTTTAAGCAATAAAATAATTCTGAATTAAAATCCTCAATTTTCTTGAATGTTTAAATTAAATTCTCGTTAAATATGTAATTTTTGATTACAAATTGAATAAGACCAATTATATTTTAGGATAAACTATTTTGTAGATATTTCAGTTTGTCGTCTTTTGACGACATGGCGACGTTTTACATTTCTGCAAGTTGCCAAATAAAAACGCCATTACTTTAAAATTACACACTTACACAATTTCCGGCCATGCATTTAACTGCCGTAAACCCCTGGGTTGGCTGCATGGTCTGGGCCTTTCACACTTACACAATTTAAAATGAGCACACACTTTAAATTGCATTCACACTCGAACTCGTTTCAGCGCCTGCTTTTATTCATGAATTAACGGGTATTTACACGTTCTGCCATTCCAGAGAATGCAGTGAGTCAACAAATAGTCCTCAGACACAAGTCTAATGTGTTCAAATTAAGGGTCAGGTTTACAATGTATTCAAATCAAGGGTCAGGTGTAGAGTCTAATGTGTTCAAATCATGGACCAAGTGTACAGTCTACTGTGTTCAACTCAAGAGTCAGGTGTAGAGTCTAATGTGTTCAATTCAAGAGTCAGGTGTACAGTCTAATGTGTTCAAATCAAAGGTCATGTGTACAGTCTAATGTGTTCAAATCAAAGGTTAGGTATACAGTCTAATGTGTTCAAATCAAGGATCAGGTGTACAGTCTAATGTGTTCAAAACATGGGTTAGGTGTACAGTCTAATGTGTTCAAATCAAGGGTCCGGTGTAGCGTTTAATATGTTCAACTCAAAGGTCAGATGTAGAGTCTAATGTGTTCAAATCAAGAGACAGGTGTACAGTCTAATGTGTTCAAATCAAAGGCCAGGTGTACAGTCTAATGTGTTCAAATCATGGGTCAAGTGTACAGTCTAATGTGTTCAACTCAAGGGTCAGGTGTAGCGTCTAATATGTTCAAATTAAGGAGAGCTGCAGAGTCTAATGTGTCCAAATTTTGAACGCGGGATTCCCAACCGTTCACAAACACTGTCAGAATTATGGAAGTAAGCTTTATGAATATGGTAATTGCTTCATATATATAAACACAGTGAAAACTCATCTCATAAGGCCGGAAAAGTGATCTAAGTGGTAGTAACAAACCTCAGGTGCAATCTCTTCCCTGATATGGAGCGAAATTACTCCATAATGGCTGGATCTGCTATTATAAGCTATGGCAAAATTATAACACATCCAAAAGAAAAAAAATAATAATTCCATGAAGTTTTAAATGAACTTTTATTATGGATGTATATATAAGCATGTTCATTACAAAAATACATACAACACATTTCCCTTTAATTATGGAACTTCTGCGTTCCTTTCTTTCATTACCTTATTTTATATTATCACAACCAGATACTTCATCACCAATTAAATGTAGAGTCATTATACTAGTTCAATATTTCATTATAAAACAATTCTTGTTGCAGGGTAATATTTATTATGCAAATATTCATGAAAACTTGATTTGATTACTTTGAGTGGTCAATTAAGAATTTAATATTTTAGAATTGATGTAAGCCAGCCAAACGCTGGAAGTTATTCACATTCCAGCTTTAATTAATTTAAATAATACCATACTCACAACCTGCTTGTCTATTATAGTAAATATCATGGTAAGACAGACATAGCCTAAAAGGGAGATTGAGAGCGAATTAAATTTACTTTTATATAATTTAGCCATTTACTTTATTTTACGAGCTAAATTTAAATTGAATGCCACCGCATATTCAGTGAAAACCAGCGCGTATCTCTACATTTATCCAAAAATGACGTCACATACATATACATCAAGCACTGGCCTTTGCAGCGCTTCGAAGAGGGAGAAACATGAACCGAAACCAATATAAAGCACACCCGTACATCTTAACGGATTCTTTCAAACCGGAAATCAGGCGTAAAAATCATGAACATGCAGTAAAACCGCTTCTCGCCTGCAGACGATTTCAGAGCCGACAATTTATTTCAGAGCCACTTACATTGTGGCTTGAAAAAAAAACATATATTAAAATAGAAATATGAACTTTCACAAATCGCGACATCACAAAATCAAGGGTCACGTGTACTATGTTCAAATTAAGGGTCAGGTGTACAGTCTAATGTGTTCAAATTGGGGTCAGCCTTCAGCAGCAATGGAATCTGGAAAACGATCCATGCACCATCTCTGTGATTTCTGATGGGTGTGAGCCTGAGCATACTTCTGGAAGCACCAACGATTGCCGAACATATTGTTGCATTATTTTATTCTTGTTGGTGGTAAAAATTTTGCCATGCTATTGTTTTCACTAAAAAGTGTTTTTTTTAAACGTCTGGTTCTCAGGATCTGTTACAAAGAGAGCTTAGAATAGCTTCAGGATGAAATTCCGGAGTAGACAGGATGTTAAGTTGGCTTTGGTTCATTTTTTGTTTCAGATTCAAAAATTTACATTATTTCAGAAATCCGTTTCTCAAGATTAGATATAGATAGAGCTTAAATGACGATATATATAAATTCAGCATGAAATGCTGAAAAATACACTCACGAACAATGAAAGTTACACACTAAGAGAAAACATGGTACAACCGCGAAATGATGTAAATTGCTAGAGGGCTGGCTGGTATGCAAATGATCCCAGTCTGATGTGATTTCGCATGACCGTATACCCGTGAGTGGTGCTGCAAGCATGAGCCAGCGGCCTTAAAAAGCGGCTTGTAATCGATGCCCCATCAATGCGAAAAGCTTCGGACGACGCAAGCACGAATATGGAGTGAAAAGAATGGTGGATAGATGGCAGAAACATCGATATACGCAACTGACGGACTTCGAGAAAGGTCAGAGCTGAAAACTTCAGGATGGTCAGGGCGCCGGACGACCATTCACGTGGATCGTTCGGACTATACCGTTCTACGGTATTGGTAGTACTGGTCACGGACGCCACCCAGACACACAGGACCGGCTTTGGACGGACCAGGCATAGCACAAGTAGAGAGGATCGAATGATTATGCGACAGGCACGTATAGAACCCACAGCGACCCGATTCGAGATACAGGTGCATGGCTCCTGTATGCCCACGAACCATATCCAGACGCCTGAAGGAAGCAAATCTGCGATTCCAGCCTTCCTTCCGTGGGCTGCCGTTAACACGGAATATCGGCGGTTCCGGTTGCAGTGATGCCGGGCCAGACCAACATGGAACGCCACAGATTGGCGATATGTGGTGTTTAGCGATGAGTGCTGCTTCGTTTTGGGGACCGATGATCAGCGTGTCTGGGTGTGGAGGTCCCCTGCACAACGCCTCAATACCCATCTCGATATCGAGTGTTAAACCAGCCCTACTGTAGGCATCATGGACTGGAGAGTCATAGCCTACGGCAGCCGATCCGCTATAGTAGTGGTACCTGGAACATTGCAGGACCATCGGTGCGTGGATGAGATCTACGGCCACATGTGCTCCCATTCGTTGCTGGGATTCCAAGTGCGCAATTCCAGCAGGATAATGCCCCGCCGCAGTCGGCTCGGGACACCCAGGCCTACCTGAGTCAAGCCTAGACACTTCCATGGCGTGCCCGCTGCTCAGACCTGTCCCCTATCGAGCATGTATGTCCACACGTCCAACAGGTGTGGACTCGTCTACTGCATTACAACTTCAGGCGTCTGTTCGACAAAATGCCGGACCGTATTGCTGCTTATATCGCAGCACGAGGCGGTGAGACGCGCGATTGAGGATGCCCGAAAAGTGTGTCACAGTTTCCTCTGTACGTGCTCTGCTGAGTTGCTTTTGTGATCATGTATATCATTCATCTGTATCCTTCCATCGATAAAATTTCAGTTCCGTCCTATGTTTCCTTTTTGGTGCGCAACTTTCATTCTCCGTGAGTGTATAGTGTAGTTTACAAAATATTTCGATTTCCTGTTTTTTTTAGAAAGTTCGAATTGATACCTTATTGGATTAACAACCAGTTGCAGAATACTACACGCCGGTTAATATCAGCTGGTCGAAGAATACAAAATGGATGCCAATGTTATTTTCCAAGTGTTCTAGCAAGTGATATTCTAGATAGCCCCAACGTTTCGCTTGCTTTTCGAATGCTTGATCGTGGGTTGAAAGAAAAATATGCGATGATGTCAATTTTTTGGTCCTCCGTGTACAAACGATTTCTTCCAAGGCAAGGATTTGGATGAAATACACCGGTAGTTTTTAATCTCCTCATCATCCGATAAACAAATGTACGAGCAATTTATGCAAGTTTGGGTATCGCCATCTAAACTCCCTAGCAGTTTCTGCAGTATTATTGTTACACAGAGCATAAATCATTGTAAATTCGAAAAGCTCGTTAGTTGTTAAAAATACCATAATGCACAACAAGTTACGTGTTCTTAATTCGTCAATTCATAACTAAACATGTTGAAGATTCACTTAATGATTTCTAATCTTCTTTATTTTGATACAATATTAAAAAAAAGTTTAGATGTATTGGATAGAAATAATACTGGGAATAAATACGTAAATTAAAAAATAAATCGTCTGCATTTCATTCTTCATCTTCAGTTTCTCAAAATTATTTTACTATAAATACTTGAAACGGCTAAATTAGAGTTAAAGGAAAAAAAAAATCGTCTGTGCGTTCTATCTTCGTTTTGAAAAATTGTGTAAAATTTCAAATTCAAATACATACTTGCATTTGCTTACATATTTATTTTAATTGTTTCAAATAAAAAATGCTATGTCTCAATGTGGTAAGTACTTAAGAATCCGTGATTGCATCGTGAGCCTACGCGGAATTCGCAAAAATGTCGCCCATGTATTATCATACAGTTTTATCTTTTTTATGATATGTCACAAATTTACATTTCTAATTTGATATATGGTCCCCATTCACAATGTTCAATTTTCAATTAAATATAACGCGTCCAATTTGTAAAATATAGATATGCGGTTTTTTTAATGATCTTGTTGCATTTAAAATAACAATTTTTAGTTGACCGAATTTGTCTAAGGGGGTCGTATAAAAATTTAAAAAGTGTAATTTTTTGAAAATTAATGGGAGGACTATTTAATTAACGCAATCTTATTTGCTACCGTACTTTCAACATTTTTGAAATTTACATTGCTCACTAATTTCCCACAGGTAAAGAATTACAGCTCATTTCAATCTTGTCGAGATACCCTGTAAAGGTGTCACTTACTTATTTGAATCAAATGCAACCTTTTTGGAGCAGCTTCCTAGATATGTCAACTTACCCTAATACTTTATTCACTAGTTAAGCGAAGTCATTTATTATATTAAATAAACTTTTGAAATATTATTGATATATATGAAAATGTTTCACTTTTAATTTTTTTGCCATATCATACTATACGGATTACTGGCGCGTTTTTAATTTTTGGTGTAATTAAAGGCTGTTTAAATCGCTTCTGTCAAAATAATTTGATCTGTTAGACAATTAATAAAACGACAGAAAAATTTAGAGTTGGCAGAATTAGTGTCAATAAAGAATTCACACAGAAAAGTTATTTAATTTTTATTCTTTTACCTGGGTCACTTTGCAACTTTATACAGGGTGATTCCTTCAGTATGAAACTTAAATGCTTTTCAATACATTGTTAATATTTTCATTTACACCTATGAAAATTGCCATGAACAAAGTGTATATAAATCGAAGAACTGATGCACTCAAAGACGCAATATGGCAGGAGTTTGCTGTCATTACCAATGTCACATGAGCGCGTGCTTTCGCCAATTTACAGACTCGCATGCATTGACGTTGTCAAGGGGGATTTGGAGATTAGATATATTGTATGACGTTATTATAATTGTTGGTAGCAAAAGCATATCAAATTGTGTATTATTACGTTTGAGATGCAAAGTGATATACTTTTTTTGAAAATCCCTTTGTATTTTCAGCTCTTATGCGAAATTTAATTTTTTCGTTCCTCTGGAAGCTAAACCGGATCAAGTGAGATCAATCCAAAATTTCAGTTAAAGTGGAAGTGTTCGATAATTAAGCAAATTTGTTCTGAGTGTTTAATTAATTATTTGCATTGTCGCGGGCAATGTGATCAGATTTTTGTGTTGTACTGGATGCTGTGCCGGATCAAGTGAGACCAAAATCGAGATTCCGGATCGAGTGGAAATACTGGATAATTTAAAAACGTGCATTGATTATTTCTCTGAACCGCCACGTTCAATTCGAATTTTCGAAATTTTAAATTTTCCTCATGGTCTAGAAGCTAAAACGTTCTCGAACAGAATAGCACCAAAACCAAGTAGTAGACGTTCTCGATAATTTTGATATTTTAAAATGTATATAAATGTAAAGTAGGAAATAAGACTGCGTTAATGAAATAGTCCACCCGTTAATTTTCAAAGAGTTACACATTTTTTAAATTTTTGTATGATCCCCTAAGATAAATTTGGCTAATCAGAAAATTTAAATTTTTAATGCAACAAGAATATTAAAAAACCCGCATATCTTTAACTTTACAATCAATTGAATTATGATAAAGGAAAAAATCTGACTTATGCCACCTTTCCGTACCATGTGAAAGGCTGTTTCATCAGTAAAGAGAGGGATTACAAACAAATTAACGATGGAAATTGTTTAGATCAAAAATATATCAAAATGTGTAAAATTTTTTTATCACAAATGCATCTACATAAAGCATTTCACAGACACAGATCATATAAATCAGTGGTATTCACTACGCAGTTGGGGCTCATAATTAAAATATCCATACATTGATAGAAGGCCACTGAAGCAAAGGGACAAATTTCGTTACAAATACTAGAAATACAATTCACAAAGCATTCCCAAAACGTTTTCCTTCAATTTCAATACATAACTGAGCTCTTCTAATACTGCTTCTGAAAATATTTTGGAGTTCTTCACAACTAATATTTTTGCAAGCATCAATTATCGTTTGTTTAAGGTCAATTGCGTTTAGTGGGTGAGTATTATAAACTAGTGTTCGAGGACGATACCATAAGTAAAAATCGAGAGGGGTTAAATCAGGGGATCTACGGGGGGGGGGGGTGCATTCTGTGGCTCCTTTTAAACCAATCCACTGTTTATAAAAGTTCTCGTTGAGCAGTTTGTCACAATTATAGCTTGGTGTGCAGACGCTCCATCTTGTTGATAATACATGTGTTTTAGAATCGATAATATTGTCGTCTCCATAAAATATTGTTACAGTACAATTTAAAATAAGCTGCATGTATTTTTCAGCAGTAAGATCCCCTTCATAAAACACAGGACCAATCAGTTTTCCATTCCAAATTCCGCACCATTCAGACACAGAAAATTTTCTCTGACGATGTATTTCACGGACAAAAAATAGTCTCATATTATCCCAATAATGATCGTTGTGACTATTGATTGCTTTATCTTCCGCAAACAAACATTCATCAGTTCACAGAATGAACTTAACACAGTTCAAATTGATGTCTTTTTGGATTAACAACCAGTTGCAGAATACTACACGTCGGTCAAAATCGGCGATATGAAGTTCTTGAAGGCCATGAATACAAAATGGATGCCAATGGTATTTTCCAAGTGTTCTAGCAATTGATATCCTAGGTAGCCCCAAAGTGTCGCTTGCTTTTCGAATGCTTGTTCTTGGGTTGAAAGAAAAATATGCGATGATGTCAATTTCTTGGTCCTCCGTGTACAAACGATCCAGGGCCAGATTCTTCCAGGGCCAGAGCTTGGATGAAATGAACAGGTAGTTCTTAATCTCCTCATCATCCGATAAACAAATATACTTGGCACTTCAGAGAAGTTTGGATATCGCCGTCCAAAATCCTTAGCAGTTTCTGCATTATTATTGTTACACAGAGCATAAATCTTCCTTAATTCGAAAATCCCTTTATTTGCTAAAAGTACCATAATGCACAACCAGTTACGTGTTTTTAATTCCTCAATTCAGAACTAAACATGTTGACGATTCACTGAATGATTTCTTATCTTCTTTATTTTGATACATAATTACAAAAAAGTTTAGTTGTATTGAAAAAAATAATACTGGGAATAAATTCTTAATTAAAAAATAAATCGTCTGCATTTCATTCTTCAGTTTTTTAAAATTATTTTACTATAAATAGTTGAAACGGCTAAATTAGGGTTAAAGGAAAGAAAAAATCGTCTGTGAGTTCTATTCTACTTTTTGAAAAATTATGTTAAAATTCAAAATCAAATACATACTTGCATTTGCTTACTTATTTATTTTAATTGTTTAAAAAAAAAAGGCATGTATCAATGTGAAAATAACTTAAGAATCCGTGATTGCATCGTGAGCCTACTCGGAAATCACAAAAATGTCTCATATGTATTATCATCCAATATTATCTTTTTTGTGATATTTCATAAATTTACATTTCTAATTTGATATACGGTCTCCATTTACAATGTTCAATTTTCAATTAAATATAACTCGTTCAATTCGTAAAATACAGATATGCATTTTTTTAATGATCTTGCTGAATTAAAAATAACTAATTTTGATTGACAAATTTTGTCTAAGGGGGTCGTATAAAAATTTAAAATGTGTAACTTTTTGAAACTTAATGGGAAGACTATTTAATTAACGCAGTCTTATTTCCTAACTTACCCTCAACATTTTTGAAATTTACATTATCCACTTATCTCCTACAGGTAAAGAATTACAGCTTATTTCAATCTTTTCAAGATGCCCTGGATACGTGTATTTTACTTATTTCAATCAACTGCAACCTTTTAGAGCAGTTTCCTAGATATGGAAAAATATTCTCCGGAATTCACTTATTGCTTAAACGAAATCATTTATTATATTGAATAAACTTTTGAAATATTATTGATACATATGAAAATGTTTCACTTTTAATTTTTTTTTAATATTTTACTGTACGGATTAATCACGTGTTTTTAATATTGGGTGTAATTTAAGGCAGTTTAAATCGCTTCAGTCAAAATAATTTGATCTGTCAGACAATTAACAAAACGACAGAAAAATTTAGAGTTGGCAGAATTAGTGTCAATAACGAATTCACACAGAAAAGTTATTTAAATTTTATTCTTTTACCTGGGTCACTTTGCAACTTTATACAGGGTGATTCCTTCGGTAGGAAACTTAAATGTTCTTCAATATAGTTTTAATACTTGCATTTACCCCTATGAAATTTGGCAGGAACAATGTGTATATCAATTGAAGAAGAATTGATGCACTCAAATATGCAATATGGCAGGAGTTTTCTGTCACTACCGATGTCACATTAGCGCGTGCTTTCGCCAATTTCATACTCAAATGAATTGACGTCGTCAAGGGGGATTAGGCGATTAGAAATATTGTATGACGTTATTATAATTGGAAGCAAAAGCATATCAAATTGCGTAATTATCACGTTTGAGATGCAAAGTGATATACTTTTTTTGAAAATCTTTTTTATTGTCAGCTCTTATTCGAAATTTAATTTTTTCGTTGAGCTGGAGGATAAGACGGATTAAGTGAGATCAATCCCAAAATTTCAGTTAGAGTGGAAGTGTTAGATAATTAAGCAAATGTGTTTGGAGTGTTTCATTAATTACTTGCATGGTCGCGGACAATTTCATCAGATGTTTGTTTTGTACTGGATGCTGTGCCGGATCAAGTGAGACCAATATCGAGATTCTGGTTCGAGTGGAAATATTCGATAATTTAAGAAAGTGCATTGATTATTTCTTTGCACCGCCATGCTCTATTCGAATTTTCGAAATTTTAAATTTTTCCCTTGGTCTAGAAGCTAAAACGGTCTCGAAGCTAATAGCACTAAAACCAAGTAGTAAACGTTCTCGATAATGTTGATATTTTATAATATGTATAAAAGTAAAGTCGGAAATTAGACTGCGTTAATGAAATAGTCCACCCGTTAATTTTCAAAGAGTTACACATTTTTTAAATTTTTGTATGATCCCCTAAGATAAATTTGGCTAATCAGAAAATTTAAATTTTTAATGCAACAAGAATATTAAAAAACCCGCATATCTTTAACTTTACAATCAATTGAATTATGATAAAGGAAAAAATCTGACTTATGCCACCTTTCCGTACCATGTGAAAGGCTGTTTCATCAGTAAAGAGAGGGATTACAAACAAATTAACGATGGAAATTGTTTAGATCAAAAATATATCAAAATGTGTAAAATTTTTTTATCACAAATGCATCTACATAAAGCATTACACAGAAAGAGATCATATAAAGCAGTGGTACTCACTACTCGGTTGGGGCACATAATTAAAATATCCATACATAGATAAAAGACATCTGGTATAAAGGGACACATTTCGTTACTAATACCAGAAATACAGTTCACAAAACGCAATTCACAAAGCATTCTCGAAATGTTTTCCTACAATTCCAATACATAACTGAGCTCTTCTAATACTGCTTCTGTAAATATTTTGGAGTTCTTTACTACTAATATTGTTGCAAGCGTCAATTATCGTTTGTTTAAGGCCAATTGCGTTTGGGAGGTGAGTATTATAAACTAGTGTACGAGCATGACCCCATAAGTAAAAATTGAGAGGGGTTAAATCAGGGGATCTACGGGGGGGGGGGGGCATTCTGTGGCTCCTTTCAAACCAATCCACTGTTTATCAAAGTTTTCGTTGAGCAGCTTGTCACAATTATAGCTTGGTGTGCAGGCACATCATCTTGTTGAAAATACATGTTTTTAGAAGCAATAATATTTTCGTCTCAATAAAATCCGTTACTGTACCGTTTAAAATAAGCTGCATGTATTTTTCAGCTGTAAGAGCCCCTTCATAAAACACAGGACCAATCAGTTTTCCATTCCAAATTACGCACCATTCAGACACAGAAAACTTTCTCTGCCGATGTATTTCACGGACAAAAAATGGTTTCGTATTATCCCAATAATGATCGTTGTGACTATTGATTGCTCTATCTTCCGCAAACAAACATTCACCAGTCCACAGAATGTACTTAACAAAGTTCAAATTGGTGTCTTGCTGGATTAACAGCCAGTTGCAGAATACTACACGTCGGTCAAAATCGGCGATATGAAGTGCTTGAAGTCCATGTATGCAAAATGTATACCAATGGTATTTTCCAAGTGTTCTAGCACTTGATATCCTAGGTAGCCCCAAAGTTTCGCTTGCTTTTCGAATGCTTGTTCTTGGGTTGAAAGAAAAATATGCAATGATGTCAGTTTCTTGGTCCTCCTTGTACAAACGATCCAGGAGCAGATTCTTCCATGGCCAGAGCTTGGATGAAATGAACAGGCAGTTCTTAATCTCGTCATCATCCGATATACAAATGTACGTGGAATTTCAGACAAGTTTGGATATCGCCGTCCAAAATACCTAGGAGTTTCTGCAGGATTATTGTTAGACAGAGCATTAATCATTCTTAATTCGAAAATCTCGTTATTTGTTAAAAATACTATAATGCACAACTAGTTACGTATTCTTAATTCGTCAATTCAGAACTAAACATGTTGACGATTCACTGAATGATATCGTATCTTCTTTATTTTGATACAATACTACAAAAAAAGTTTAGTTGTATTGAAAAAAATAATACTGGGAATAAATTGGTAAATTAAAAAATAAATCATCCGCATTTCAGTCTTCAGTTTTTAAAAAATTTTACTATAAATATTTGATACGGCTAAATTAGGTATAAGGGAAAGAGAAAATCGCCTGTCAGTTCTATTCTACCTTTTGAAAAATTATGTCAAATTTCAAAATCAAATACATACTTGCATTTGCTTACTTATTTATTGTAATTGTTTCAAATAAAAAATGCTATGTCTCAATGTGGTAAGTACTTAAGAATCCGTGATTGCATCGTGAGCCTACGCGGATTTCGCAAAAATGTCGCCTATGTATTATTATCCAGTTTTATCTTTTTTGTGATATGTCACAAATTTACATTTCTAATTTGATATATGGTCCCCATTCACAATGTTCAATTTACTATTAAATATAACTCGTTCAATTCGTAAAATATAGATACACGTTTTTTAATGATCTTGTTGAATTAAAAATAACAATTTTTGATTGACCAAATTTGTCTAAGGGGGTCGTATAAAAATTTAAAAAGTGTAACTTTTTGAAAATTAATGGGAGGACTATTTAATTTACGCAGTCTTTTTTCCTAACTTACCCTCAACATTTTTGAAATTTACATTATCCACTTATCTCCAACAGGTAAAGAATTACAGCCCATTTCAATTTCTTCAGGACACCCTGTATATGTGTATTTTACTTATTTCAATCAACTGCAACCTTTTTGGAGCAGCTTCCTAGATAGGTAAATGTATTCTACAGAGTATTCTACTCACTGGTTCAGCGAAATCATTTATTATAGTAAAAAAACTTTTAAAATATTATTGATGCATATGAAAATGTTTCACTTTTATTTTTTTCCCAATATTTTACTGTAAAGATTAATTACGTGTTTCTAGCACTTTACAACTAAGTTGAAAAGTGTTTATGACTTTGTTCATTCGGTCTGTCCGTTAGCACGATAACTGCCGTAAAAATAACTTAAACAAAATGAAATTTTAGTATGTTGTTCAGACGGTGTGTAGGACCTATGGGAATATAAATGAATAATATCATCCAATTAGTTTTGAATTGAACCCGGATTGAAGGAATGAAATACATTGAACCCTATGGGACCTAATTTTTCAAACATTTTTTAAGCGGATTTAAAATTCACAAATTGCTTCTAAAATTTTAGGTAATATTAAAATTATTCCATAAAATATATAAAAAAAATTTCATCAAAATATATCCAGTAGTTTTTTAAATAAAAATTAAAATATTATTTACACCTCTTATAAGAAGCGATCACGTGATCATGATATGAAAAGATCACGTGACCCACTTGAAAATAAAATATGGCATCCATCTTGTCTCAAAATCGTTATTTTTATAGTTCTTTTTAATTCATATTGAGTGTTGTATTCGTCCTAAAACCGCCTCATTTTTGCTTAAATTCTGTGCATCTACATACTGAAACAACGCAATGACAATTTATTTGAGTTTAAATGATCATCCAAATTTGATTATTTCTACAACGAAGCCTATTTTTCACTTATGTAAAGTGTAAACAGCAAAATATGTAGGATGAGTTGTATAAGAATTGCTGTATTTTTTTAACGCAAAAGTATTTAGCTCATGGAGTCTGCATAGCTAATATGAATGAAATATTCATTGATTTTACAACGACAAGGACGATTTTTTTCGATGAAGTTCTAAGCATAGAGTTTAATTACTTGTAGCTCCATGGTCTTAAATTTTTAAATAAAATAAATTATTTCAGTACTGTGATGAATGAAATGAATGAAATGCTGTTTTTATAGAGAGAGCCAGGCGTGTTATTTTTCTATGACGTCATTCGAATGAATGTCAGTTGTTTTTGATGAAGTTTTCAAATATAATAAATTATTGTAGTATTATGATGATTTTAAAAATATTACCGAGGAATGTATCGCATTTTAGAGATGTTTAAACCAGGCAATTTATATTTCAATGCCGTCATTTGAATGAAGTTCATTTTTCTCGAAGAAGATTTAAGTTTTCAAATATAATAAATTAATGCAGTATTGTGATAAGTTTTAAAATATTACTTAGAAATGTATTGCGTTTTAGAGATGTTTAAATAAAATTGCATTGAAGTTGGTAATAGAAAAATCAGAACATAGATTGTGCAGAGGTAATTGCGCACTGCCTCACCAATAAGAAGTATGTCATTATTTCTTTTTTCTTTCATAACAGCATAATAATAATAATAAGGTAAAGGAGCTTATCTTTTCTTTATAAAGGGCGTAGTTTACTATTTCGATCCAATTCCCTTAAAGTCTTAAAAATATCGTTTTATTACGTTTGGTTTTTTTCTTGATGTCAGGCATCTTTGTGACACGGAATGATTGCACTTGATTGAAAAAAAGAGATTATTTTATTAAATTCTGCATTAAAAGTTACACTTAAAAGAAACGAGCATTTTGCTCTGTAGTAATACAAAAGCAGATGAACGAAAAAAAAAGGGAACTTAGAGTTCACGCAAGTGTATCTGTGTATGTTTTTATGAAACGCGTGCAGATCACATGCTATAAACAAATTCCTTTTCTTGCGGAAAGGAGAGAGTGGGGGATGAAAAAAAATGTCAAAAGTGCATGAAAGTGGTATTTTTTGGATACGTTTTTCGCAGTGATAAGAGATCATTCATTTCTAACAGTTGGAAAGTGTTTCATAATCAATGCTTTAAGCATGATTTATCTTTCTTGTTAATTTTGGGTGTAATTAAAAGCTGTTTAAATCGCTTCAGTAAAAATAATTTGATTTGTCAATAAATTAATAGAACGACAGAAAAATTTAAAGTTGACTGAATTAGTGTCAATAACGAATTCACACATAAAAGTTATTTAATTTTATTCTTTTACCTGGGTCAAATTGCAACTTTATACAGGGTGATTCCTTCGGTAGGAAACTTAAATGTTTTTCAATACATTTTTAATATTTTCATTTACACCTATGACAATTGGCATGAATAAACTGTATATCAATGGAAGAAGAACTGATGCACTCAAAGACGCAATAAGGCAGGAGTTTGCTGTCATTACCAATGTCGCACTAGCGCGTGCTTTCGCCAATTTACAAACTCACATGCATTTACGTCGTCAAGGGGGATTAGGAGATTAGAAATATTGTATGACGTTATTATAAATGTTGGTAGCAAAAGCATATAAAATTGTGTATTTATTACTTTTGAGATGCAAAGTGATATTTTTTTTTTCTGAAAATCCCTTTGTATTGTCAGATCTTATTCGAAATTTAATTTTTTCGTTCATCTGGAAGCAAAGACGAATCAAGTGAAGTCAATCCCAAAATTTCAGCTGGAGTGGAAGTGTTTGATAATTAAGAAAATTTGTTCTGAGTGTTTTATTAATTATTTGCATGGTCGCGGACAATTCGATCAGATTTTTCTGTTGCCCTGGATGCTGTGTCGGATCAAATGAGACCAAAATCCAGATTCTGGATCGAGTGGAAATACTCGATAATTTAATAAAGAGTTTTGATTATTTCTCTGCACCTTCACGCTCAATTCGAAATTTAATTTAAATTTTCTATTTACATTTCGAATTTAAATTTTAATTAAAATTGTTCAATTTAAATTTTCCCCTTGGACTAGAAGCTAAAAAGGTCTCGAAGCAAACAGCACAAAAACCAAGTAGTAGACGTTCTCGATAATTTTGATATATTAAAATATGTATAAAAGTAAAGTAGGAAATAAGACTACGTTAATTAAATAGTCCTTTAATGAATGTTCAAAAAGTTACGCTTTTTAAATTTTTATATGATCCCCATAGGCAGATTTGGTCAATCAGAAAATTTTTATTTTTAATACAACAAGATCATTAAAAAAACCCGCATATTTGTATCTTTAAAATTGAGCGGATTATATTTAATTGAAAATTGAACATTGTGAATGGACACCATATATTAAATTAGAAATGTAAATGTGTGACATATCACAAAAAAGATAAAATTGGATGATAATACATAGGAGACATTTTTGTGAATTCCGAGTAAGCTCACGATGCAATCACGTATTCTTAAGTACCTTCTACATTGAGACATGCGATTTTTTATTCGAAACAAATAAAATAAATAAGTAAGCAAATGCAAGTATGTATTTGATTTTGAAATTTAACATAATTTTTCAAACCGAAGAAAAGAACACACAGACGATTTTTTCTTTCCTTTAACTCTAATTTAGCCGTTTTAAATGTTTGTAGTAAAATAATTTTAAAAAACTGAAGAATGAAATGCAGACGATTTATTTTTTAATTTACGTATTTATTCCCAGTATTATTTCTATTCCATACAACGACATTTTTTTAATATTATACCAAAATAAAGAAGATTAGAAAATATTCAGTGAATCGTCAGGATGTTTAGTTCTGAATTGACAAATTAAGAACACGTAACTGGTTGTGCATTATGGTATTTTTAACAAATAAGAAGCTTTTAGAATTATCAATGATTTATGCTGTGTGTAATAAAAATACTGCAAAAATTGCTCGGGATTTTGGACGGCAATATCCAAACTTGCCTGAAATTTCACGTGCATTTGTTTATCGGATGATGAGGAGATTAAGAACTACCGGTTCATTTCATCCAAGACCTGGCCCTGGAAGAAATCGTTTGTACACGGAGGATCGAGAAACTGACATCATCGCATATTTTTCTTTCAACCCATGAACAAGCATTCGAAAAGCAAGCGAAACTTAGGGGCTACCTAGGATGTCAATTGCTAGAACACTTGGAAAACACCATTGGCATGCATTTTGTATTCATGGTCTTTCAGCACGTCATCCCTCAGATTTTGACCGGCGTGTAGCATTTTGCAAATGGTTGTTAATCCAACAAGACATCAATTCGAACTTTGTTAAGTATATTCTGTGGACTGATGAATGTTTGTTTACGGAAGATAGAGCAATCAATACATACAACGATCATTATTGGGATAATACGAAACCATTTTTTGTCCGTGAAATACATCAGCAGATAAAGTTTTCTGTGTCTGTATGGTTCAGAATTTTGAATGGAAAGCTGATTGGTCCTGTGTTTTATAAAGGGACTCTTAGAGCTCCATGTAGCTTATTTTGAACGGTACAATAACGGACTTTATGGAGACGACAACATTATCGCTTCTAAAATGCATGTATTATCAATAAGGTGGCGGGCTTGCACACCAGGCTATAATTGTGACAAATTGGCTTAATGAAAACTTTGATAAATAGTGGATTGGTTTGAAAGGAGTCACAGACCCCCCCCCCCAGATCCCTTGATTTAACCCCTCTCGATTTTTACTTATGGGGTCGTCTTCGAACACTAGTTTATAATACTCGTCCACTAAAAGCAATTGACATTAATCGAAATATAATTGATTCTTGCAACAATATTAGTGAGACGGAACTCCAAAATATTTTCAGAAGCATTATTAGAAGAACACAGTTATGTATTGGAGTCAAAGGAAAACATTTTGAGAATGCTTTGTGAATTGCGTTTGGTGAATTGTATTTCTAGTATTTATAACGAAACTTGTCCTTTTATATCAGTGGTCTTCTACCAATGTATGCATATTTTAATTATGTGCCCCAACCGCTTAGTGAGTACCACTGCTTTATATGATCTCTGTCTGTGTAATGCTTTATTTTGATGCATTTGTGATAAAAAATTTGACACATATTGACGTATTTTTGATTTAAGCAATTTTCATCGTCAATTTGTTTGTGATCCCTATGTTCACTGATGAAACAGCCTTTCACATGGTACGGAAAGGTGGTATAAGTCAGATTTTTTCCTTTATCATAATTCAGTTAATTTTAAAGACACAGATATGCGTTTTTTTAATGATCTTGCTGCATTAAAAATAAAAATTTTCTGATTTACCAAATTTGTCTGAGATCGTACAAAAACTTAAAAGCTGTAACTTTTTGGAAATGAATGCGAGAACTATTTCATTAACGTAGTGTTATTTCCTACCTTACTTTCAATGCTTTTGTAATTTACATTTCCCACTTATCTTCAACAGGGAAAGAATTAAATCGCGTTTCAATATTTTTGGGACACCCTGTAGACAAATGGATGTTGTAGTTTACACTGTGTGTTGCACACTCTTTGGTTTGAGCAGGGGCAGTGCAAAGTGCAAAGGCGTCGGGGTCAGTGTGTAAAATTGGTGTCACCATCATAAATGTTCATGTAAAAAATCAAGTTAAAAAAAAATGGTAAAAAAAGTTGTGCTATTTATGAAATTCATATATATATTATTTTGTCCCATTAGTGGTAAGAATTTTGTTTCTCGAGTTCAAGTTGAGAGAAAATTGGAACAAATCACGAAGAAAACACAAGAGAGATATATTTTTAGTGTTCTATATAGTCAAAAACTGGACTCTTACTGAAGAATATTTTGCCCGTCTCTAAACCTCAGGTTCCCCGACAGCGAGAGGGACAAAATGAGACATAGGTTAGAGGCCTGGGCCTAGCCGCATAGACAATTTATGAGAAAAGCTCACTATGTTGTAAATCAGAAGGTTGCAGGTTGTGCCCAAAAATTAGGTTGGGTGGGGGGAACTGGTATCCCCTCTTAATTATAAATTTGAACCATTCATCCAGTAATATTCAAATGTGGCATGCAGATGCTCTTATACAACAATAAAGTAAAATAAAAAGAACTCAAAAGTAAAGTATTGGTTAAAAATATGCATTAAAGCAAATTGTTAATGGCATCATTTATTGTTTTATTTTATAATTTTAACAGTTTTATTCTTTAGCTATTTTTACAAAAATAAAGCTTGTTGAAATTTAAAATTTAATGAAATAAAACTTGTTAAAATCTTTTATTTAGAAAATGATTTTCTTCAGTATCCTACATGACTCCTATGCTCAGTGTTTCTTTCAAACATACATCCGGGGGCCGTGAAGTTCCCCACCCGGAGACATTTATATTAACTTATTTTCTATTTGTGTGACAGCATTTAGATATATGTATTTATATAGGACAAATAGAAAACGTGCTCCCTTAAAGTTCATTTGCCCTCCCGGCCAAAAGTTCTGAAAGACTGCTTGGGAGCCTCTGTTGACTGGCGCCCAGGCACAGATGGAGGTTACGGTGTGATAGTGTAAAGTGCAGGTTTTACAAAATATCAATTTTTGTGGCCCCACAGATGTTTCCTTTTATTTATTTATCACCTAACAGTAATTCCAAGTTTAATAACACGCTGCATTCGAATTTCAGTTTACAAAGAAGTTTTAATGAAATTATTTTCCCAAGAACTAAAAATTCAATTATAACCGTTCCAAAAAAGTGGTTTTTACAGTCTTGATTAAAGTTGCGTATAAAAAACCCCATCTTGCAATAAAACTAATGAAATACTTCAAATCGATGAAACCTTTATTGAAAATGGAATTACCTCACTTCCCAGAGCTGATTTCCTTTTGATGATGGAATTAAGAGGCGATGTCGGATTAAGGTGACCTTTATAACTGATGGTATTTTTTTTTACTTTTCTTCTACGTTTTAGAAAATATGAATTGTTCAAAAAGTATTATAAAATTTTCTTGTAAGGATTTTATTGATTTTTATAATTTAACAGTCAAAAGGTAAATATTTTATGGAAATAGCGTATTGGCACTCGGTTATTGAAATTTTAATTAGTTGAAAATCGTTGTAATTAAGAAGAAAGTTTAATTAAATTGCGGTTGGATAACAATTTATTTCAGTTGATACGGTTTTAGTCATTTATGATAAATAATTAACATGTTTTGTCATGGAATTCTATTTGTTTTATACACAAAGGTAAAAATATCATGGTAAAACTGTTAAAAAAATGAATATATTTTAAGAAAAACAGCTACATGAAATTGCCTATTTACTGAATAAATTTTTCTAGTTTTCTTAAAATACAAGCAAAGATTAAATGCAATAATCTAAACCATTTAACTAGAGAGAAATAGAGACCATAGAAATAGAGACCAGAAAATATCTCCAAAATCCCTATCAAATGTCTATTCAAAATAAGATAATATCTTATAATTTAAAAAGAGAGAAATAGAGTACTATGTCTTTAATTTGCAATGTTGCACTTATGATAGTGGGTGTTGTTGTTGTTGAAACCCAGACCGTCCGACCTACCAGAAAGGTGTAAGGTAACTGTTTGGACGGTCGGGAAGTGCCACCCAATTTAGACCGGAACCCAGTGGGGGAGGCATCCACAGGGACCGTACCCTCCTTCCCTTACCACCAACCTCTCGGAAGGACTTTCGGACCCACATGTTTAACGTGATAGTACTCCGCATGAACACGGCGGCAGTTTTGGCAGTGGCTGGAATCGAACCCGGGCCTACCGAGTGCAACTCCAGCGCGCTAACCAATGGGCTACCGCGCCCATGATACTGGGTGTGGAATTTTGAAATTCACTTTTAAATATCCATCACTTTTTTAATGAAATAAATTTATTTCACATGTTACATTCTTAATACCTTGCAAACCAGTCCAAAGGGGTGTTCGTCCCAGGCATGAGTGGCATAATTATTCTTACTTAGCTCTGCGCATAAGACCACATGGGGATTATGAACTCATGCATTTTGGTCTCGAGTTCTCAAGAGGTACCGAACTTGTTAACTGCGACATTCATCTTACCGTACTGACATGGGCGTAAACTCACCAGGTCGCCTTCATCATCGTTTTAACTAGAGCTCCTCTACTACAGGCTGACTTATCAAGCATATTGAAGCCCATAGGGTTCCATACTACAGTTACAGAAATTATAAAATAAGTGTTTAAAATAAATACTTTATATAAAAAAAGAAGTTTCAATTAGAAAATTGTAGAACTTAGCTCGCACAAGTATTCTCCATTACCTGATGTCCAATTATTTATTAGCCATTGTTTTCTTCTTTCTTCGTTTCTAGGAAAGCGAAATAGCCTAAAACCCTTTCTAGAATGATTAGAGCAGTTCGGTGCAGAACAACCACTAGTAATTATTTTAATTATACTTCTTAAAGTGAAAATATGCATAGAGGTAATGCTAATGGACTGCGCTTCCAGCTAGGGTGGGCTTCAATATGCTTGATGAGTCAGCTCGTATATAGAGGAGCCTTAGTTTTAACTCTTATCCCGCTGACGTCACTTAATATCTTGAATATCACTGGATTCTATGTGCACAGCGCAATTTAAAATGTATGCGCAATTTTTTACTCCTGAATTTTTCCACTTCAAAATTAACAATCAAGTTTTAACTCTAATAATGCGAAATTTTTTTGTGTTTTGACAACTCCTATCGAATTTTATTCTGGACGGTGACATCACGAATGACGAAATCTAATCCCCATGACGTCAAGGTGACAAATTTCTGATTCGTTGCCGGG
This sequence comes from Amaurobius ferox, assembly GCA_951213105.1. Lineage (NCBI taxonomy): Eukaryota > Metazoa > Arthropoda > Arachnida > Araneae > Amaurobiidae > Amaurobius > Amaurobius ferox. The sequence goes on from OX578146.1 coordinate 54,193,885, forward strand.
ATAAGTGCCCAACTTCATATTAAAGTGCTTTGGATGTGTCGAGGATTTCGTCAAGGTTCTTTAATATAAGGTTGGGTCATCAGTCCGGTAAACAATCAAAATGTTGTCAGCATGATTTCGGTGAGCTTAGCATTTCGTCCACGGACTAGAAGAGTTGTTGCCAAAACACATCAAGTTTCCCATTATTACAATTTACAATTGTTTATTAATTTTAAAGTGGTAATATTCAGACATAAACAACCTGCTCAGAGAGTTTTAATTCTGTTGTTGTTACAAATCCCCTTGGTGTAGGAAAGCCTTATACCAAGTCCAAAGACCCCTGGTCTATGGCAAAGGGTAGTATGCAGCTTCACTTGAGACGAGGCTCCACAAGGGCAGAAGATCGACTTAACCACAACATCCATGCCCGCAGGTGGGACTCGAACCCACAACCCGGCAACCGACCGATCATTCGGAAACGCCTGCCTTGACCGCTCGACCACTAAATTAATTCTGCTTTAATTCTGCTGTACGCATCGTCCTCAGTTACGTCCAACGAGATTTTCGGCCTCTTCAGTGAATTCGAGAACAAACTGTACTCGTTTGCTATTCCCGTGACATCATATACGTAGAGCCAGAATAAAACGAATAAGGCCAATAATGCCTGGGATGAACCTCCCTGGTTATCGTATGGATCCATTTCATATGAATTGTTTATCAATTCGTATGAATTTCGATAGAACTTCGTTTTACTTCTGAAGTGGTAACGTTCATCTGGATATATGCAGAAATGCTATTCTGCTGGTGAGGATGTGCCCATTCTTATATTAAAGGACCTTGGACCAGTCGTTTTATGGCTAGCTGTATTCAAGGGACAGGTATTATTGTGTTTCATATATTTAAAACAGGGAATTATGTAGTAATACTGCACCAGCCAGAGGGATGAACAAACTAGCAAATTTCTTATGTAATATTGTGTGTATAATACGAATGTAATGAGCATAAATACCTCTCGATAGCCGTTTAAACAATAAGGCCGAAATTCGCTAATATGCATTAATAGTGTATTTAGCCACACGTATTTTCCTCTAAATCTATGTCTTCTAATCGTAGGCATTGAAATAGTGTTAACATGCCAAATTGATACATAAATAAAGTTGTTTTCACTAATTACAATTTTCAGTGACAAAAGCTTTTAATTTTTCCTTGGAACTTCAGCGAATGTATTTACCGTTAGATTATTTCCCCCAAAATGACAACAACGAGATTACCAGAATCCTCGAGATCGGCATTAAGGGATAGAATAGAAAACATGAGAATTCTTGTGATCCGTCCGCGATGTGTTAAATTTCTGAATCACCTATTAATTACTTCTGTAAACTACAGCAGTGTAGCGAACAAATACTGTTAATAATCAAATGTTATAATTTCAAATGTGAGTCATCTATGCATATTATTATAGTTTGATGAATATTCAAAAGCATATGCACACTCTGCACAGGATGCAAGACATGTTCGACGATATGGATTTATATCAGTGCAAGAGAGCCAAAAAACCCGAATTCTAATAGAGGTATAGGTGCAGATGAAAGAAGCAGGGGGGATTATATATCCTACACCTGGATTAAGACAGAGCTAACCAGAAAGTAAAAAGAAGGACAGACCTGTTAATCAGAAAGCAAAAAGTAACTATACAAGATTGATGTGTGTCAAAACGCAATAGGAATATCCCAATAAGACAAGTCTGAACAAAGGTTAAAAGAAACCTACCCAACAAGACGAACAAGAGGTTAAAAAGACATAAAACAGCCACAAGACTTTACTTACAAGATTTTAACCAATTCAGCGCGCGCGAGAGAGAGAGACAGAGAGGAAAATCGTGTTATCGACACAGTATGCAAAAATACATGCATGGCATACCTCAGTATCTCGAAGGATAGCTCGTCAGCGAGTCGGTAGGCGACGGGTGTCCGTCATCTGCTCCGTGGATTGAGGATCTTTCTCCTCGGAATCAAAATATCAAGTGTTCTCAAAACTTCTCTTAAAAAACCCACTCTCTCTCGGACATCGGAAAATGTGACCTCCTACACAATTACGCCCCAGGTCTATTATTGGCTCCCCCACTACAGCCCCTGGTATTTTGATTGGATATTCAAGGGTTACATCCAGCTATTGGGTGCTGTGATGACAGAGGGTTGGTTAGCACCCCAGAATTAATGTTTGACATCAGGGCCAAAATTCCCATGTACCCGGGCGCACGTGCGGCAAACGGTCAAGGGTCAGCTTTCCCCAAAAGCGCCCTGCTGTGAGCCCCTCTGGAAGTGATACTTCTCCGTCCACCAAGTCGAAGGAGCGTTCCCTCACAGCAAAGATCGTCACATGTGTGACAGTGACGTTGTAGTCACGTGGAACCTGGGTCACAAAGTGACATCATATCTGTGACTTCTATGCGACGTTATGTATTACTAACTTTGTAACTTCATTGTGACTATATTCTGTGACGTTTCCACAATTTAATTAATAACAATGTGACGATATTACAATGGCAATTGCAATGTGACGTCACAAACAAATTAATATGCGATGTCACAAACGACCATAAAAATGACCAAAACGACTTCACTGTGACCTCAATATGACATTTCCGAGACGTAGTGCGACGTCCTGTGACGTTCTAAAGTCACAGTGTGACGTTAATCTTTCGTCACTGTGAAAAAAAATGCTGTTAGGGTTGATTTCACCCTTTTGCAGGTGTTCTCCTAGGGAATCATATATAAATTGTGGAAGTAACATAGCGACCATCTTTATCGATTGCAATCCCTCCACAACTCACAATGTTACATATTTGCCATGGAACACTCATCTTTAATTATAATTAGAAAAAACACATTTTTTAAAATTCCTATAATTGCATTTTTGTTTCTTGGAAAAGCAATTTCATTAATAAAGTCTCGGACACTATATCTTTCATGTTACTTAATCCATTATTAAGTACAAAATTAATTAATTATTGAAAATGGAAGATAAAGAAAATTTGAACAGCATTAATTATGCAGAAATGTGCAAAGAAGTATAGTTTAAGACAATAGATAAAAGTTATATATATATATATATATATATATATATATATATATTAGAAATATGTAATAATAATAAAAAAAATTCAAGTAATATTAACATCACCATAGAAGCAAATTCACGGCCATAATGCCGATATATATATTATATATAGAAATTTCCAAAAAGATCATAGAGAAATGGACAAGTTGAGTACCACAAAGTGGCCGTGGGAGATTGTGACCCACACACCCTGGTTCGTTAACATTCGTTAACATTTGGTATGGTATAGGGCTTTTAAATTTTATAGCTTTTGTGTGTATATATATATATATATATATATATATATAAGATTCATAAGAAAAAAGGGGGGAAATGACCAAATGCAAGGCATAAAATGGTAGAGAGGGATGGCGACCCCTCTTTCCCATTTAAAAGCATGCTTTTATACCTGGCTAACACTCACGGCACCAATGCCATGCAGTAGCCATTCTTCCGGAAATATGCCAAGTCAAAGACCTTCGAAATTGCAAAGCAAACATACAAGAAGCAAAAAGGATCGCAAAAGAAATGAAAATAATGGATATGCAGCAAATGCCCTTGCCGATTAAGACTGAACGCATTATATATATATTTTTCCAGTTTACGCATGCGTAATTCGTTATTTTCAAGTGCATCATTCTATACCTCTGCTATATCCCTTTAGTAAGCATTTCCTCCCTTTTTAGTATTAAATAGGGAATTATAGTAACATGTCAAGAAGCCAATTGGATAATGCCGTTTTATTGCCTCTTTTATAATATTCCTATTATTTACGAAGCAATCTGACTTGAAAGTATTTATGCGTTGATTTCCTTTGAGGTGACCAATGACGACATTTCTGAAAATGTTTTTGGTTAAATTGGACCTCCAATCAATAATGTGATTGATTTTTATATTGAAATTGTGTCTCTTGTCATATAAGACAGTTAATGTACCATATCTACTGTCATGTTTGAGTGTGATGTCCAGAAAATCAACACAATCTTCCTCCTTACTTATATTCTCAATCAATTCCAGTTCTTTTTGGATAAAAAGTAAAATCAAACTGAGATGTATTCTTATATTGTCCAATAAGGACATCGTCAACATAACGAAAATATGGTATTTCATTTAAAATATGAGTGTTATTTTCAAATTTACACAAGTATATATCGGCGAGCAGGGATGAGTATCTCCCTGCTCGCCGATATCCCTGCTCCCAACGGAATTTTTTTTAGCTGTTGAAAATAGTTGGTACCATCAAATAAGATGTTTTCAAACAGCACTATGCGAATCAAGTCCTTATATTTTCTGAATGTAATATGCTCTTTTAAGTCATATATTTCATGTATATCTTTCAAAATCTCATATAAATCTTCCAGATTGATGTTGTTGAATAAATCACGAAAATCGTAATTTTTAAAACGCATATCCTTATTATAAAATTGAAGTCGGTTGATGACATCGTAACTATTATTTATTACTACAGTTCCTTGTTTTTTGAGTGTAATCATAACATTTTTAAGTAGATTTAAAAGTTTTTCATTTGCAATTATTAAATAGGATCCACATCCTACTGTTACCGGCCGGAATTTGACAGGATTTTTATGAAAATTTGGTATGAGTACCATATATGGAAAGTTAACTGCTTTAATTTCGATACCGATGTGTTTATAAAGAGCTTTAATTTTATTTGCTAAACTTTTTCTTGTTTGTTGTAAAGGGGAGTACATATATTTATCAAGATAACTATTTTTTAAAGTATCGACGTAGTATTTTCTGCAAGTGAAAGCGTAATTTGTTACTACTTTATCAGTATAAGTTATAACATGTTTATCTTCATATTTATTGACTGCATTTTGTAGAGAAGGATAATACTTTTTTTTATTCATTTTTTTGTAGTTGAAATTGGACATGATGGTAAGGTTGTATTGTCATTCTTTGAAAGCTTGTATTGGTATGCTGTATTTTACAGCGAGTTTGTACGTAAATTTCGTCAGATCTTGTTCAAAATCCTTTTGGATGTTTTTAAAACCCTGTATTCGAATTTCGTACCAAGTTGCGGCATTATTTTCATTTTTTGATTATCCATCAGATCAAGATTTCAAGTGATAATGTGCCCATGATGGGTATCTATGTAAGGGCTGTTTTGACAGTCACATACTTCACTTTTATATCCATTGATGTTTTTACTTATGCGGTTATAATTAAATATTTTCTACCATTGGTTTGCACAAATTTATAATTCTGTTTTACTTCGATGTTAGGTATTGGCAATAGATGTGCCAAATTTTTTATATATGTCTTGATTGGCAAGTTGTCATAATTTTTATTTTTGTAGGTTGTAACAAAAAACCTCAGTTGTAGTTTTCTTCTTGGCAGAGGATCTCAATACAATTTTTAATATACTGGCTTTTAGTTTAAGTAAATCCGTCATCATTGCAAAGTTTGTACATGTATTTTCATTATTATTATCAATTAATAGTCCTTCTATTTGATACTTTTTCAAATAACACCAGATGCGTTGAATATAACTTTTTTTTTATACAAAATACAATATTTTGATCCATCCGGGTTTAATTAATTCTGTACTCACATTTTTTATGAATTTTTCGATCTTTTCTAGGATTTCTTTATAACTGATATTTTTCTTTTTTCTTCATCCTCTGTGCCATCGTTTTTTTTAATAGCATAATGGATATCCTGTAATACAGGGTTACGTTTTTCATTTTTACAAGCTTCCAAGTTATAGTTGTCATTAAATATGATCGTATTAAGTCCATACGGGAAAGCTGTTCCATATTGTTGGATGTGGGTATTTTCCCACCATAATCTTTCTGACAAGTTGGGTACTACATCGATTATATTGTAACTATTATATGTGAGAAATCATGGCTTCCATAATGACGGAGTTCGAAATTGGTAATAGGTGCATCAGTGAGAAGGGATTTGCCAATTTGACTGCGATGTAAGTTTATTCGCAAATTTAAACAATTTTTTGTTTGGCCAATATATTTGGCTTGACACGTTTGGCAAGTAATACAGTAGATGACATTATATAGGTTTTGCAGAATATACCGTAGCTGGGATCACGAGTAGTTAGCTATTTGGAGATGGTCTGCCACAGGGCAGAGTTTACAACGATGGGATTGGCATTTGTTGAATTTGAAGTCACGTATTCTATTAAAATTATGACGATATGAAGATTTAAACAAGAAAGATCAATCATGCTTAAAGCATTGATTATGAAACACTTTCCAACTTCAATGTAATTTTATTTAAAAAAGTCGAAAATGCAATACATTCCTCGGTAATATTTTAAAACTTATCACAATACTACATTGATTTATTATATTTGAAAACTTAAACCTTCATTGAAAAAAAAGGAATTTTATTCAAATGACGGCATTGAAATATAATTTGCCTGGTTTAAATATCTCTAAAATGCAATAAATTCCACGGTAATATTTTTAAAACTATCATAATACTACGATAATTTATTATATATGAAAACTTCATCGAAAACAACTGAAATAAATTAAAATGACGTCATAGAAAAAATAACACGCCTGTATCTCTCTATAAAAGCAGGATTTTTTCATACTTTCTCCCATTCATTTCATTCATCACAATACTATAATAATTTCTTTTATTTTAAAATTAGGACCATGGAGCTACAATTTATAAACTCTATGCTTAAAACTTCATCGAAAAAAATCGTCCTTCTGTTTATAAAATCAATTAATATTTCATTCATATCAGCCATGCAGACTCCATGGACTGAATTATTTTGTGTTAAAGAAATACAGGAATTCTAATACAACTCATTCTACATATTTTGCTGTTTACATTTTACATAGGTGAAAAATAGGCTTAGTTGTAGAAATAATCAAATTTGAATGAGAATCTAAACTCAAATATATTGTCATTGTGTTGTTTTAGTATGTAGATGCACAGAATTTAAGCAAAAATAAAGTAGTTTTAGGACGGATACAACACTCAATATGAATTAAAAAGAACTTTAAAAAATCACGATTTTGAAACAAGATGGATGCCATATATCATTTTGAAGTGGGTCATGTGATCGTTTCATATCATGGTCACGTGATCGTTTCATATACGATGTGTAATTATTATTTTAATTTTAATTTAAAAAACTACTGAATATATTTCGCTGAATTTCTTTTTATATATTTTATGGAACAATTTGACTATTACCTAAAATTTTCGAAGCAATTTGTGAATTTTAAATCCGCTTGAAAAATGTTTGAAAAATTAGGTCCCCTAGGGCTCAATGTATTTCATTTTTTCAACCCTGGTTCAATCCAAAACTAATTGGGTGATATTATTCATTTATATTACCATAGGTCCTACAGACCGTCTGAACAACATACTAAAATTTCATTTTGATTAAGTCATTTTTACGGCAGTTATCGTGCTAACGGACAGACAGACAGACAGACAGACAGAATGAACAAAGTCATAAACACTTTTCAACTTTGTTGTAAAGTGTTAAAAAGGGGGATCCATGTTAATTAAGGATCGAGTCGGTGGAAGAACGAGAAACATTACAGACGTTATTTATATTTGTCACAGAGTTGGCACAAGCGTGTTGCACTGGCTTGAAATATTTCTTTATGTTAGGCATCATAGTCAAAGCTTCAGAGTAATTGGTTATCGTAACACAACTACCCTGTATTGGTGTATTACCGGGCATATACTTTATAATTGTATAGTTGCCAGTCGTTAAAGAAATATTGTTGTATTCATTCATAAAGTATCATATCAACAGTTTATATCTCTTATTGAGGAGTGCATGTAAATCATGGTTGTTTTTCAACTAGATCCACTATCTTTTTCATCAAAGCAGTGAAGAAAGTGCTGAAAATACCATAAAACGCTATATCTTCATGTAGCTCATAAGAATGGCCAGATTGTGCAAATGAATGACTCCGTGACTTTTAGAACATTTTTATTCTTCCTTTTTTTAATTTCAAATAAATATCATTTCATTGAAATACGTTATTTGTAAAAGGAATGAACAGAGATATGTATTGTCCGTATCAGATATCTTTAAACACAATAAAACACTTAAAAGGCAAATATTACTATGTTAAAAACAAGCCATATGATTTACAAACCAGAATATAAGAAAACAACGTGGAATTAAAGAATCACAATATACCATAGTGCGTCCTCAATGTTATCTTGTATGCCGACCCAACAACACACGGAAACCACCATAGCACGTGTATGCTCCGAGAAGTAACCCAGACCATAAACCATCGAACAAGAAAAACGAGACGTTATATCCGCGCAATGCTGCAAGACACAGTGTCCCTATATACACAGCATGAAAATCATATAAGATTAAAATAAAATCCACAGATATCCAATTTTCCTTCAGAAGTTGGCGCAATGCAGCACATTCTTCCAAAGTGACATATAAGTTTCATAAGAAAACAAGAAAGATCAATCATGCTTAAAGCATTGATTATGAAACACTTACCAACTTCAATGCAATTTTATTTAAACATGTCTAAAATGCAATACATTCCTCGGTAATATTTTAAAACCTATCACAATACTACATTATTTATTATATTTGAAACCTTAAACCTTCATCGAAAAAAATTAACTTCATTCAAATGACGGCATTAAAGTATAAATTGCCTGGTTCAAACATCTTTAAAATGTGATACATTCATCGGTAATAATTTTAGAATTATCATAATACTACGATAATTTATTATATTTGAAAACTTCATCGAAAACAACTGAAATCCATTCAAATGACGTCATAGAAAAAATAACACGCCTGGCTCTCTCTATAAAAGCAACGTTTCATTCATAAATAATTCCCCCATTCATGTCATTCATCACAATACTATAATAATTTATTTTATTTAAAAATTAAGACCATTGAGCTGCAAGTAAGTAAACTCTATGCGTAAAACTTCATCGAAAAATATCGTCCTTCTCTTTCTAAAATCAATGAATATTTCATTCATATCAGCTAAGCAGACTCCATGGACTAAATGATTTTGTGTTAAAGAATTACAGCGATTCTAATACAACTCATTCTACATATTTTGCTGTTTACATTTTACATAGGTGAAAAATAGGCTTACTAGTAGAAATAATCAAATTTGGAAGAGCATTTAAACTGAAATATATTGTCATTGTATGTAGATGCACAGAATTTAGGCAAAAATAAAGTAGTTTTAGAACGGATACAACACACAATATGAATTAAAAAGAACTTTAAAAATCACGATTTTGACACAAGATGGATGCCATATATCATTTTGAAGTGGGTCATGTGATCGTTTCATATCATGGACACGTGATCGCTTCATATAAGAGGTGTTATTATTGTTTTAATTTTTATTTAAAAAACAACTGAATATATTTCGCTGAATTTTTTTTTATATATTTTATGGAACAATTTGAATATTGCCTAAAATTTTTGAAGCAATTTGTGAATTTTAAATCCGCTTAGAAAATGCTTGAAAAATTAGGTCCCATAGGGCTCAATGTATTCCATTTTTTCAACCCGGGTTCAATCCAAAACTAATTGGGTGATATTATTCATTTATATTCCCATAGGTCCTATAGACCGTCTGAACAACATACTAAAATTTCATTTTGATTAAGTCATTTTTACGGCAGTTATCGTGCTAACGGACAGACAGACAGACAGACAGACAGACAGAATGAACAAAGTCATAAACACTTTTCAACTTTGTTGTAAAGTGTTAAAAATCACGAATTTGAATCAAGATGGATGCCATATCTCATTTTGAAGTGGGTCATGTGATCGTTTCATATCATGGTCACGTGATCGTTTCATATAAGATGTGTAATTATTATTTTATTTTTATTTAAAAAACTACTGAATATCTTTCACTGAATTTTTTTTTATATATTTTATGGAACAATTTGAATATTACCTAAAATTTTCGAAGCAATTTGTGAATTTTAAATCCGCTTAAAAAATGTTAGAAAAATTAGGTCCCATAGGGCTCAATGTATTTCATTTTTTCAACCCGGGTTCAATCCAAAACTAATTGTGTGATATTATTCATTTATATTCCCATAGGTCCTACAGACCGTCTGAACAACATACTAAAATTTCATTTTGATTAAGTCATTTTTACGGCAGTTATCGTGCTAACGGACAGACAGACAGACAGACAGACAGACAGACAGACAGACAGACAGACAGAATGAACAAAGTCATAAACACTTTTCAACTTTGTTGTAAAGTGTTAAAAAGGGGAGGGGAATGACCAAATGCAAGACATAAAATGATAGAGGGGACTGGCTAGTCATACCGAGCAATAGCCCGCTACCTGTCCCAATGGCATCATTGTCCTAAATCCAACGTGCTACAGCCTCTTCCATACCACCCGTGATACCTTCCTCTATCTCACGGCGCTTGTCTGAGGTTTGGTTACGCTCACGGCGGTCTTTAAGACGTATGGCCATAACCCCACAACATCAACAGAGTCGTTTGGAGTTGTGTCGTAGCCGAGCATCATGGCTGCCAGCAGACTGGCATCTCATAGTGTTCAGCTATGAATCACGCTTCAGTCGTTTAGCAGATAACCATGAGGTACGTGTGTGAGGCGCTAGGGCCATCAGGTCACCCCTAGTCATCCTACGTACAACTTTAACAGCTCAACAATATGTTAATGAAATCCTGCGGCCTTTTGAGTTACCCTTCATGGCAAGTCATTCTGGGGCCATTTCCCAACAAGATAATGCCACGCCACATACTGCTCATATATCTTTGGCCTCTCTCCGTGCTATTGATACTGTTCCTTGGTCAGCAAGGTCACCAGACTTTTCGTCAATAGGCATGTATGGGACATGCTAGGCCGCCTAATTCGGGCACCCCGAAATGTAGCAGATCTGGAACAACAGTTGAGGAATGTCTGGCAGAATATATCGCAGGATGATATTAGGAAACTTTATGACTCCTTATCTAGTCGTATACAAGCATGCATTGCCGCCAAGTGGGGGGGGGTCACCAATTAGTGTTTTGAAAATTCAATGTGCAGTTGCTAACCATTGATGGGTACTGCTGCCTTGATTTTGTAATCATTTCATTACCTGTGTATGAGCTGTACGCATATTTATATTCAATAAAGTCACTTTCTTCATGGTGCTCCGTTTTTTCCGCAAAAGAGTGTATATATATATTATAATACTTTAAATATTTTTATATTTTTCGCAATTAATAACAACGGTAATGCAAGGCAATTTATTGGAAAAGTATCTTCACATAAGTTGTAATCCTAATTTTGAAAGATAACAGATAAAGAAAATAGGCTGCGGTAGCTGACATAATTTAATTTTAAGAGATGTTTTCTTTGATTGATTTCAAATATTTTATTAATTGCACTCTACGAGGAAGATTTGTATGCTCATCTTTAATTATAATCATAAAAAACACATTTTTTGAAATTCCTATAATTGCATTTTTGTTTCTTCGAAAAGTAATTTCATTAACAAGACTTCGGAAACTATATCTTTCAAGTTACTTAATCCATTATTAAGTACACAATTAATAAAATATTTAAAATGGAAGATAAAAAAATTTGAACAGCATTAATTATGCAAAAATGTACAAAGAGGTATATATATATATATATATATATATATATATATATATATATATATATATATATATATATATATATATATTTGAAATGTAATAATAAGAATTATGTAAAAATAAAAAAATACAATTCAAGTAATATTAACATCACCATAGAAGCAAATTCAAAGCCTTAATGCCGATAAGAGAAAACAAGAAAGATCAATCATGCATAAGCATTGATTATGAAACACTTTCCAACTGAAATGTAATTTCATTTAAAAATTTCTAAAATGTGATTCATTCAGTGGTAATATCTTTTACATTATCACAGAACTACAGTAATTTATTATACTTAAATATTTAAAACTGTATCGAAATATAAATCATCTGATTCTTTATGCAAAATCAATGAATATTTCATTCATATAACTTGTATTCCAGACTCCAGAGCTAAATAATTTTGTGTGAAAAAAATTCAGCAATTCTTATGTAATTCATCTTACAATCGCTTGAGATATTTGCATTCTGCATATGTTAAAATTAGGCTTCCTTGAAGAAATAATAAAAGTTTAGGGATCATTTAAAATCACAACTATTGTAATTGCATAGGCACGGAATTTAGATACACAGATAATACACAGATAATATATATGTGTATGTGTATGTACTCAAAGTATTGGAATCGTGCCGAGGATCGGAACTCGAATTTTCAAAGTATCTACACGTTTTGGGACTTCTAGAACACGAAAAAACTACTTTTAGGAAGACGTCTGTGTGTGTAAGGGTGTATCTGTGTATGTTTCTGTGTGTCTGTGTGGATATTACATCCACTCTAATTGAAAAACTAATGGACCGAATTTCATACAATTTGGTAGGTATGTTTTTTGTGGGAAATCCTGATGTTCATTAGATTATAGTACGATTCGTAATAAAAGAATCTGCCTTCTTTGCGAAATGGCCGCAGAAATTGCCTTTATCCACTCTAGCTAAAAACTAATGAACCAAATTTAACAAAATTTAGAGTATAATATTTCAATAACCTACAAGTGATTTATATACCAAATTTAACAAAATTTTGTATATAAATCATTTGTAGGTTATTCTACTACGATTCGGGAAAAAGGAACGGGCTATTTTTGCGAAATGGCCAGCAAAAATCGTTATATATAAAAATAAAAGACTACGTGTGCTCAATTATATCAATTAAATTCCTATTTTATATGTGATTTTTGACAACAAAAAGAATAAGACTAACCCCATTACTCTAGGACTAGCCGTTCTTGAGATATTCTAGTTTTTTCGCGTTTTCGCTACGCCACCTTTGACAATAAGTCCAGCTATCAAATGAGAACCAAATTTAAGTTTAACGTGTAAATTCAATGTCATTTAAAATACTTATGTTGTGCAGATAAACTCAAATTATCATTGAATAAATAAAGAGAACGAATATGAGTCTGCAGAGAAAGACATGTGCTGTCCACATCAGAATTTTTAACAATATTACACCAATGATTTATAGAAGTGAACGGGGATTATTTTCAGGCCATTTCGAAAAAAATGTATAATCTATATTTAAAGATCCATCAAATTTTTGTCGAATAAAATGTTCAACAAATTTAAGCTGTGTACCAAATTTTAACACTCTAGGACGTAGGAAAGTGCATTTAAAATGCCATCAATTAAATTTATCATGAAGAGTTATATAAAATTTAAAAAAAATGAAAAATTGTTATCTACCAAATTTATCTTAAAATATGAAGCCACTCCCATATGCAAAACGTTTAAACAAATGGAGAGATATTTATTATATAATATCTCTCTCTTTTCTTTCTGGAAGATATCCCAAAGTCAGAATTTAATTGAATTTGTTTTTTCCCTATATTAAATAATTTTTTTAATTAAAAAACTACTTAACATATTTTACTGAATTTTTTTTTATATATTCTATGGGATAATATGAATATTTCCTAAAAATTTCGAAGCAATTCGTGAATTTTAAATTTACTTAAAAAATGTTTGAAAAATTAGGTCCCATAGGGTTCAATGTATTTCATTTTTTCAACCCGGGTTCAATAAAAACTAATTGGGTGATATTATTTATTTATATTCCCATAGGTCCTACAGACCGTCTGAACAACATACTAAAATTTCATTTTGATAAACTCATTTTTACGGCAGTTATCGTGCTAACGGACAGACAGACAGACAGACAGACAGACAGACAGACAGACAGACAGACAGACAGACAGAATGAACAAAGTCATAAACACTTTTCAACTTTGTTGTAAAGTGTTAAAAACAGCACCATCCCAAATTCGATGATTAATTAGAATTAAATTCATCGTCAGGTCTGAGTATTTAATTCCAATTAACCCAAACAAATGCCTGTTTCAGATTAAGCATTAGTACATTACTATAAATACTTAAACTCAGACTACAGGCAACAAAAAATGAATAAAGGATACATTAAGAAAATTGTATTACCATGCGGCATGAACCATTCTTCTACCACGTGTATACACGATCAACCTCAACAGCTTAATCTAGAAGCACCGGAATGAACAAGTCGAAATTCTACCAGGGAGGCAGTACGAACGTTCACGGAGTTACTCCCAAACCCGTCCAGTGAGTCTAAGCTGAAGACTGGACAAGCAATTCAGAATACAACTTCCCAAATATGCAAACATGAATATGAATATGAATCAAAGATGAAAATTCCTACTAAACAAGTAATTCATATGAAAAATGGATAATCGAGAATGCCACTATACACCATTATAAGGGCGCTCAAAACGTAGTTTCAATACTGACAAAAGTTACATTTTTTTTGCGAAAATAAAATTCAAAACATTAATGTTAATGCATCTTATTTTCCTATTTTTTGATTTTTCTAATGTTTTTGACTTAGTTTATTATTTTTCATTTTTATTTATATAATTAATAATTATATATAATATATATATATATATATACACACACACATACATATATATATATATATATATATACACATATACATACATATACAAACACATATACATATATATATATATATATATATATATATATATATTTTTTTTTTTTTTTTTTTCCCTACTGTATGTTAGTCACTATAATTGGGAATGTTTTCTAGGATGTTATCGAGTGAAATTTGATACACTGAGTTGATAATTTTAATAACAAACTTGGGGGGATATGCATTATTAGTCGCTGTACTCAATAATTCCATAAAGTGCGCTAATTTATAATCTTCATCACAAATTTTATTGATTCTAAGAGCCTGGTTTATTATAATATTTCTAAATACAGATATATGCAAACAAGAGTCAAAATGTTGAATTTTTGATGTATTAAATTTAAAATCCTGTCTTTTATCATACAAGTTTATAACCATATTACAATTTTGTAAATTTAAATTTAAATCTAAAAAGTTTGCAACATTTGTGTCATTATTACTTGCATTTAATTGTAAATTTTTTGGATAAAAGTTTAATACTATAGGGATATTATTATTTGGGGATACACATAAAATGTCATCTAAATATCTAAACATGTGCATATTATGCGAGCTTGGATTAATGTTTTTCTCATAGAAGAATAAATACAGATTAGCTAACAATGATGAGGCACACCCCCCTTGTGGGATACCAACCTGTTGTTTAAAAAAAGTACCACCATGTTGAATATAATTCTCATAAAGAGTGAAGTTAAGTAATTTTTTAAATAGAAAATTTGAATATTTTAGGTTGATATTATATTTTTCAAAAATTCCTAATATAACTTTATACAGATCATCTATATTAATATTATTAAACAAATCTTTGAAATCAAAGGTATAAATACTACGAATATTTGTAAGAGTTTTCAATTTCTTAACTAATTCAAAACTGTTTTTTACAATATGACAATTATTTGAGATTTCATCTGACAAGGATATTTCATGTAATATCTTTAATAATAATTTTCCAGCATTAGTAATGTAAGAATTATGCCCACTGGTAATGGTTCGAAAAGCAACAGGGGATTTATGAAACTTGGGTACTAAAACAATATATGGAATGTTATTACAACTATTTTTTAGATGGATTTGCTTATATTTGGCTGATATTCTATTGTATAAGATTTTAAGGTTAGTTTTATGTAAATTATAGATTTGATTATTAAGTAAGTGTGACTGAAGGGTATTTTTATAGTAATATTTACATATAATTGAGTAGTTTCCACATGCTTTATCGACATATGTAATGACAAAATCATTTTGTATTTCTTTAATATCATTTTTAATTGAATTAAGTTTATATGAATTATTAATTTTCTGATTATATATATAATGATTTAAGTATTGCTCTATTAAGACTCTCCAGGGTTTAAAGGCTTCTACAGGGATTTGATATTTATAACTGATTTTATAGATAAATTTATTTAAGTCAAGAAATAAACCTTTACAAATTAATTTATGTTTAAATTTAGTAGGTAGACGGTACTTAGTACCCAGTAACATCAGTGATCTTAGTGCATCATAATTAATAATATTTAGATTTCCCGTTATAACATGCCCATTGTGTTTATCTACGAAGTCTTTGTATTTTTCTAAATGACAGTGGCAATATGACTCTTTATCCAATTCATAGTTTTGATTAATATCTACTGATTTGGCAATTTGATTATAGTTGAAAATATAACGTCCTAGCGGTTTATCATATTTATAAGCAATTTTAGGATTTACATGTTTGACTGGAAAGTAATTGGAAACCGATTTTAAAAAATTATTTATCTTTAGATTATTTAAGACAGAATTAGTAAAATTCAAGGTACAATATTCGTTTATTTTAGTATTTTGTTTTGATTCGTCATTAAAGTTTACGTCTGTGACATATAAATAACCATTAAGATTTTTACTTCTGGTAATGAGCAAATCATAGAATAAATGTTTAAAATGAACTTTATCAAATGCAGTACTTAGAAAAAGGTTATATACCATATTTAATTGCTGTTTTTTAATTGCGAAAATCCAGTTTTTTAAAAATTAACAACTGCTCAAAATTAGCGTGAACAAGCAATTAGCACTGAGTACATTAATAATAATTCCCCGCCGACGTGGTGGTCGAGTGGTCAAGGCGAGCGTTTCCACAGCAATCGCTCGATCCCTGCGTTGTGGGTTCAAGTCCCATGTAGGGCATGAAAGTTTGTGTTGTGGGCGCAGTGTGTTCCGCTACTCCCTGGTTCGTCTGGGGCAACGTCCTAGGACGGCTAAATGGTTCACGTTCTGGCCGCTGACAAAGGCGAATGATGAAATTCAAGTGCATGGCCAATTTACTAAAAAAATAATAATAATTCCCATCATTATTTAATAGTCGCATATTACACAGTAAAATACCTCCCCTCCCCCTGCTCGCACATGTCTTTCTGATGTTCGACAAAACCTTTTACAGTCTGCGTGTTTTGTTCGTAACAATTATAACGATATTACGCAATTCGTAACAATGATAACAATGAAAACAATGTAACAATGAGAATAATATTACATGGTTTATTATTACCAATTTGTAAGCGTCAGGCAAATATAGCCGAATTGCCCAACACTAATTTAAAGCCGGAGCTCAATATCTATAATAATAGAGCACACACTTTTAAAATTGTTAAATTGGACTTTATTATATTTTCCCTTGGATATTCACTGAATATCCAATTCATTTGATCGTTTTTAATTTATTTAATTAAAAATTAAGTTTATCACCATTAATTTAGTTGATTAAAAATATATTGAATTATATCGAAATATTTCTGCTATTTAAGAGGAAAAAATATACATATCAGATAGATATATTATTCAAAAATATAATTGAAGTATGCAAATTGAGCCAATAAAACCGTGAAAAAATATTACTTTTTCCTTTTATCAAACAATACCCAGTCTTGAAAAATGTTTTCAGACCAATTTTCTTTACTAACTTATTCCATTTATTTCTTTTGTTTTCCCTCCTCTTTCCTTTAATTTCGTTCGATTGCGATCAATTCAGGGACGGTGACGGCACCACCCTCCCAACCCTGCAATCGAACTTATCTTCTCCTTTCGCAGGGGAGGAGAGAAAAAGTAATGAAAGAAAGTAGAACGGCAATAAGTAAATAAAACAATAAGTAATAACTATTGAGAGGTCAGCCACACATCAAATGTTCCCGGATTTTTTTCACACCGTAAAGCCTTAATACCTGGAAAACTCTCAGAAAGTTTCTATGATAAAATTCTTTAACACTTGGATTTTTATTTTTGCTTTCCCTGCAATACATGGAAATGTATAGGGAAAGTATTGGAATCATGTCGAAAATCGCAACTCGAGTTTTCGACGGATCTACACGTTTCATGACCTCTAGAATACGAAAAAACCATTTTTAGCGTGACGTCTGTGTGTGTGTTTATGTGTCTGTCTGTGCAGATTTTGTATCCACTCTAACTAAAAAACTAATGGACCGAATTTCATAAAATTTGATAGGTAAGTCACTTGTAGGCGAATCTGGTGCTGATTAGTTTTGGGTACGGTTCGGAATAAAAGAACCCGCCTTTTTTTGCGAAATGGCCCTCAAAAGCTTGTATCCACTCTAGCTGAAAAACTAATGGACCGAATTCCACAAAATTCGGTAGATAAATCACGTATGGGACAGCCTGGTGCTGATTAGATTTTGGTACGATTCGAAAAAAAATAACCTGCCTTTTTTTGCAAAATGGCCCGCAAAAATCGCCAAAATCAAAACTAAAAAACTACGTATGCTCAAATATATCCATTAAATGCTTGTTAAATTCGTACTTTTTAAGGAAGAAAAGAATAAGACCAACCCCATTACATTAGGACTAGCCGTTTTCGAGATAGTTTAGTTTTTTAGTATTTTCTCTACTCCACCTTTGAAAATAAGTCCAGTTATCAAATGAGAACGAAAATTGAATTAAGAGTGAATTAAATTTAATTAAAATAAAGAGAACGTGAATATAAGTCTGCAGGGAAAGTCATGTGCTGCCCACGTCAGATTTTTTCATACTATAGAGAAAACTATTGTTTTCCATAAAATTTCGAATCTGAGATTTTGAGGACTAAACGCGTTTTAAGGAGAGTTGACAACTTAGTCACATTTTGGCTAGATCTAACAAATTGTACATTGAAGTAGGAAATTAACTGTTTTCCAGCCATTACATTGAGTTTGAAATTTTTTATTATTTCGATTAAATTAATTTAAAAGAAGAACATGGGTAATTCATACATGTTAGGTTTAATCATCAATTTCATATTAAACTAAGTCTTTTACGAAAATTTTTGGAATATAAATTATGAAATTAAAATTTACAGTTAAAATTATGCCATAACTTGTTTATAAATTTTTATGTAAAAAAAAACGACTAAGCACTTGAGACTGATTAAATAATTTTAGGGTTTTTTAATAGAACTCCAATGCTAATTTATATTTCCATACGAAGTATGGGACGATTTGATTAAGATTCACATATATTCAAAATGTCACTTATATCGTTTTAAAGTGGCACACATACAGTTACATATTTTTTAGGGATTTTTAATATAATGTTTTAGCATAAATATTTTACAATAATATTTAAATTTTTGGATATTCTGATTTATTTTAATGTTTTATAATTATTAATAGATTCCATTTTTTTTGGTTTTTTGACATAAAAAATATACCCAATTACTATCCTAATGTATGAAACTATTTATAATAACTTTAGTTGATTCATGAAGAAAGAGGAAATGAAAATAATTTATAAAGGAAAACTATTTAAATGTTAAAAGTCAGGCCTCCGTGACCTGGTCACATACATTGTTTTTAAAATCTGAGATTATAATTTTTTTTTTTACATTTACGTAGTGATTACGTGTAATAAGAAATAGTTGGTTGCAATATTAATTGTAATGAATAACAAATGCAATAAATTTTATCTCCCTATCTTATATAATAACATATAGATAATAAATTATATTTGAAATATGTGAACTTTAATGCAAGCTGTAGGGGATACATGCAAACTGTAGGTGACGCTATCTACAGTTTGCATAAACAACCTGAAGTTTTTATTAATGTTACTCACAGAATTTTGTGTAATGAATAACAAATGAAATAAATTGTAATGAATAACAAATGCAATTGTAATGAATAACAATTGTAATGAATAACAAATGCAATAAATTTTATCTCCCTATCTTATATAATAACATATAGATAATAAATTATATTTGAAATATGTGAACTTTAATGCAAGCTGTAGGGAATACATGCAAACTGTAGGTGGCGCCATCTACAGTTTGAATAAACAACCTGAAGTTTTTATTAATGTTACTCACAGAATTTTAGTTTCATAATTGAAACTAAAAATTATAATGCAGTATTTTCCTGCTATATTTGCTGAGCCTCCTTGGATCTCGCCAAATAAGGTTTGGCATTCCTGGCTCTATCTTCAAGAAGAATGACTCTTGCATCAAATGACCCTAAGTATTTTATCTTCTGATTACAATGCTCATTTTAAGATTTTTACTGATGGGTCTGTTGACCTTATCAGCTCCATTGCAGGAGCACATTTTCTTGTTCCAGCGGCCCCATGTTCGAGTCTTGATGCAAAGCTTTTAGCAATCAATGCAGCTTTAATGCGCTCATTTTCCTTGGAGGATAAAACTGTATGTATTTTAACTAATTCTATGGCTGCTCCTCAGAGTCTTTGTCAACACAGACCAGGCAACTATGTATTGCTTTAGAGTTGATGAAATCAGGCATTTTCTTGTTAAATTAAAAAGCAAATATTCTACATTGCAGTAGGTTCCCGCACATTGCGGTGTGCACGATAATGAAATCGCAGATAGTTCCGATAAATTGTCATCCACAATGGGTCCAGTCCTACTGCCGAAAATCACCCTCTCTAGGTGTTTCAGTAAAATCAATTGAGAAGTTAGTGTGCTGTGGTGTTATTTTTGGAATAAAACTGGACTTAATCGTCAACTGTTTCGTTTCCAAAGGGATCTAAATGACCTTACTTCAGAAAAATACCTAGGATGGTTGTCACTTTTGCTGCTAAGGCTAGGATAGGTCACATAGTCACCCAATTCTACTTGAATAATCTATCTCACGTTTTTATCTTTTTAGCAGCTTGGTCTGTGTAAATCATCTCAGCGAATCTCAATCAATTGTATGGTATATATAGATTCATGGAATATATCACTAGCAGTATACCCGTTCTTCGTATAGACTATACATTATAAAGAAACTTAAAATTCACAATCATGTGCAAATTCCTGTAATATTCTAAATGACATTGTTATTCAAAACGTTCTATTAAAATATTTAAATTAATGCTCCTAAAAGAAAGTTCAAGAATCTCTGTTCTAGCTATATAAAATTATCTCCACAGGCAGATCTGAAGGGCGCGGTAGCTCAGTGGTTAGCCGCGGGAATTGCAGTCGGTAGGCCCAGGTTCGATTCCCGCCACTGCCAAAACTGCCGCCGCGTTCACGTGGAGTACGATTACGTTAAACATGTGGATCCGTAAGCCCTTCCGAGAGATTGGTGGTAGGGGAAGGAGAGTACGGTCTCTGAATGCCTCCACCACTGGAATCCGGTCTAAATTGGGTTGCACTTTCCGGCCGTCCAAACAGTTACCTTACACCTTTCTGGTAGGTTGGACGGTCTGGGTCTCAACAACAACAATAACAGGCAGATCTGAAGAATAAAACATCCTGGTCCCGTTTATAAACAAATTTACAAAAAGAAATATGAAATTTGCTCAATATATGCCGAAATGCAAGAGCTAAAATTGCGTGGGAAGAAACACCCGCACTAATATTCTTTTAGATTGGAAGGCATACCCATGTATTAATAGAAAATTACCTGTACTAAAATATGAGTTTTAAAAATATTTGCAAAATCAAACAGATGATTTAATAAATTAATTATATCAATAATCCCCTTAATCTTTAAACCTGAAGACGTAATTAATATAATTTAGTCCAAAAATTTAATAAAAATTATTTATATTCATTTCTTTATTATTTAAATCGGAAAAGATTTATTAGAAATCCTTTGACACATAAACACATTGGATTTAAATCCGTTGCTAAGTGACATGGTATAATTTTCTTCAAATAAATTGGCGGGAAAAAAATCGTCTGCATAATGCTATTTCTAAGGAAGCTTTAACAGTGTTTTTTACTTTCCCTGCAATACATGGTAATGTATAGGGAAAGTATTGGAATCATGCCGAAAATTGCAATCGAGTTTTCGACGAAACTACACGTTTTGGGACCTTTAGAATACGAAAATACTATTTTTAGCGTAACGTCTGTGTGTGTGTGTGTGTGTCTGTGTGTGTGGTCTGTATGTGTGTGTGTGTCTGTGTGTGTGTCTGTGTGTCTGTCTGTGCAATGTATGTATCCAACCTAACTCAAAAACTAATGGATCAAATTTCATAAAATTTGGTAAGTCCCTTGGATGTGAACCTGGTGCTGATTAGTTTTGGGTACGATTTGGAAAACCGCTTTTTTTTTGCGAAATGGCCCGCAAAAATCTCATGTATGCACTGTAGCTGAAATATTAATTGACAAATTTCACAAAATTTGGTAGATAAGTCACTTGTGGGATATTCTATTGCTGATTAGATTTTGAAACGATTCGGAAAGAAACAACCTGCATTTTTTTACGAAATGACCCTCAAAAATCACCAAAATCTAAAGAAACGACTACGTAAGTTCAAATATATCATTTAAATGCTTGTTTGTTTTATACTCAATTTTTGACGAGGAAAAGAATAGGAACAACTCTAATATTTTAGGACTAACCGTTCTGCAGATATTTGAGTTTTCTTTTTTATATTTCTATTACGCCGCCTTTGGAAAAATCTCTAATAACTAAATAAAAACAGAAACTGAATTAAAAGTGCAAATATAGTGTTATTTTGTGCAATTAAACTGAATTTAATGAATTATTAAAGAAATAAAGAGAAAATGGATTTGAGTCTGCAGGGAAAGTCATGTGCTGCTAACATCAGATTTTTACTTTTCCTGCAATACATGGTAATGTATAGGGAAAGTATTGGAATCATGTCGAAAATCGCAACTCGACTTTTTGACGGATCTACACGTTTTGGGATCTCTAGAACACGAAAACACTATTTTTAGCGTGACGTCAGTGTGTGTGTCTGCCTACCTGTATGTCTGTGTGTCTGTCTGTCTCTCTGTACAATATATGTATCCACTCTAACTCTAAAAACTAATGGACCGAATTTCATAAAATTTCGTAGATAAGTCACTTATGTGTGACCCTGGTGCTTATTAGTTTTTGGTACGATTGGGGATCGAAGAACGCGCCATTTTTGCGAAATGGCCCGCAAAAATTGCTTTATCTATTCTAGTTGAAAAACTAATGGATCGCATTTTATAAAATTTGGTATATAAGTCACTTGTGAGTCACTCGAGTGCGAATTAGATTTTGGTACTATTAGGAAACAAATCACTTGCCTTATTTTGCGAAATGGCCCTCAAAAAGTCATTAATATCTACAATAAAAAACTACGTATGTTCAAATATATCTATTAAATGCTTGTTTAATACGTAATTTTTGACGAGGAACAGAATAAGATCAATCCCATTACTCTACAATTAACCGTCTCCAGATATTTGAGTTTTTTCGCATTTTTACTACGTCGCCTTTGGAAAAAGTATTCAGTTACCAATAAAAACAAACATTGAATTAAAAGAGCAAATTCAGTGTTATTTTGTGCAATTAAACTCAATTTTATGAATTGTTAAAGAAATAAAAAAAACGAATTTGAGTCTGCAGTGTGAAAGTCAGGTGCTGCCCACATCAGATTTTTTTTTAATATCTCAACAATCCTTGATCCTAGAAATTCGAAACATGGACTACATTTTAAGTGGGGCTATTTCACGGCCACCCACAAAATGCCATGAAATTCGGTTCAGCATGTTCTCCCGTGACGATGAGACAAACACACACACACATACAGACACACATATTTTTTATTTCATTTATATAGATTACTCAATGCGATACGTCATTTTCCTTCAGCAACAGAAACAAAATAAATTGTGAACCTATAAACTATTTTTGACATCCAGGAGAAATTCTACCTTCATTCCACAGAACATTTCATGTTTTCAAAAATTTAGGAACACATTTAGAATTCAGTTACTGTTCAGTTCTTTGCATATCGATCGTATTGCTCCCTGTGCTATCATTGCATCATTAAGGAGAAACGTTGCCTTCACTATTTTGGTAATTTGCACTGCTGGTGCAAATTCTCACAAACAGGGAGCAATCGTGTTATTTCGTTTCGGGAACCTGCGAGATAATTTTGCAATCTGCATTGTTTGCGATTGAAACCTTTAAATTCGGAGTTTGATGTGTATTGAATTTATTGTTGGATTTCTGAAAACAATGCGTGTAGATCCTAACATTCTGGGACAGTGCATATGTACAGTGTTTCTTTCAGGCATACATCGGGTAGTGCGATTTTCCCGCAGATGATTATCCCCCCTGGAGATATTTTATGTTAATCTAGTTTCTATTTATCTGTCAGCATTTAGATATATTTATATAGGGCTAGTGGAAAACTTGTCCGTCCTAAAGTTTCATTCGCTCCCCTGGTCAAAAAGTCGTGAAAGAAACACTGCTGGACAATTGCTAAGGACGGATGACACGATCACCCATAGCAACCACAAAATGGAAGGAAACAAAATGTGGAAAATTAGAATAAGTGCGGGATACAGTAAGAAGAGGTGTGCGTATGCAATTTTATTTCCACGCCTCTTCGTCGCGTGAAAGCGTTGATAAGAGATTTAAAGGATTTGACGCGTGTGGACAGTTGTTGTTCTAAGTGAAAGTTTCACGGGAAGTATTTAATTGACGAACTTGAAATTTTCGGTATGTCTTCCCGATATCACTTAGATGATTTTACTTGTGGCCGTATTATTGGAAAGATGAAAGAAGGGCGTAAAATGACACATGTTGCCAGGGAATACGATATCGCCCACAGCGTTGTTTCACGGCTGTGGCAAGCTGGAATATGTAGCGAACGTCAAGGGGGAGGTCGTGTTAGAAGTACGACGCCTGCAAGAGACAGGTACATTGTCTTATCGGCAAAAAGGGACTGGCGCATCACAGCTCATCAGGTGGCAAATCAGTTTCTTGCTACCACAGGACAGCGGATCTCCCGAAAATCTGTAGCTAAACATTTGGGAAAAAGAGGACTATAAGCCAGCAGACCTGTTGTGTGTGTCCCATCCCCCAGACTGCACCGTGCCGCCCGTTTGCAATGGTGTCGTGAGTATCACAATTGGACCGAACAGGACTGGGCTTGCGCACTATTTTCAGATGAGAGTAGGTTCAGTCTGTCATCGGATTGTAGACGCCAACTGATCTGGAGTGAGAGTGGTACTGCTTATCGTCCAGAAAATATCCAGGAAAGGGACCGATATCTGACATGCAGTATCATGGTATGGGCCGGCATCATGATCAATGGCCGCACGCCCCTACATGTGGTTGCAATTGGGACTATGACCGGCCAACTATACATTGATGAATTTCTACTGCCTCATGTTAGCCTTTTCGTGGTGCTATCGGTGATAAATGTGTTTTCATGGACGACCACGCACCATGTCATCGAACACTCACTGTTCAGGATTATCTAGTCAGCGAGGGTATTCTATGCCTCGATTGTCCAGCACGTTCTCCAGATCTAAACACCATTTAGAATGTTTGGGATGCTTTGGAGAGGCGACTTGCTGGTCGAATATATCGTCCAACAGATAAGAACACCCTCATCCGTGCACTGACAGAGGAGTGGGATAACTTGCTTCAACAGATGCTGGATAATATGTTGTGCAAAGCATGACGTGACGTGTGGAATGTTGCATCGCACTCCAAGGTGGACATATGCCGTACTGACACCTTTCTCAAAGGTGCCTGCTTTCGTTCATATGCATTTTTCCGTTTCTCCGTGCATAGCTTCAGATGAACACATTTTTCTTTTCAAATGTTTCAAATGTAGTATTCTAATGTCCGAACAGTGTGGCAACAATATTTTATTCTGCCGGGCCTCCACTCCCGCTTAATGTTGTGCTGCATTGCAATTTGTGATTCGTCCTTAGCAATTATCCAGCAGTGTATATGTAACTAGCTGTTGCCATTTATTTTTGCTATATTATAAATTGTTTCGGGACCGTGCATATGTACGGTGTTTCTTTCAGGCATATATCCGGTGGGTCGAAGTCCACCGGAGACATTTTATGTTAATCTAGATTATATTTATGTGGCAGCATTTAAATATATTTATATAGGGCAAGTAGAAAACTTGCTCCCCCCCTGGCCAAAATGTCCTGAAAGACACTTCATGTGTAACTACCTGATATATGCCTTGTATGTTTCTTATATCCTAAATTGTTCTTGAAATGTGCTATTAATTATTTAATATTAAATTAATGTCCATTTCGTCCACAAATATTGTGTCGGGAATGTGCAAGTTATGATAGACTAATTCAAACAGATCTATAGTATTAAAACGCCCAGTGCTGTATGTATGTAAGAATGCATTTTAGTCACTCCGGAGATTTAAAAAGTGAATTCTATGCATGGAAAAACATGTTTCTGTTCTTTTTTCTGAAATAAGCAAGTTAAAATGAAATTTCATAATTTTGAATTTTTAGTGATATGTTTAAAATTTATAATATTTGTATTTATCATTATTGGTGGCAAAAATGTTGCCATGTTATTTTTTTCCCTAATTTTTTTGTTTGAGAAAACAATTTTTCAGAATCTGTTACGGATCGAGTTCAGATGATAATTGCTTTGGATTTCGCATAAAATTCTCAAGGAGGATGTGGGTTGGTTCACTAAGGATTTTCACTTCCTTCTTTTTATCTTTCTGGTTCAAAAATTTTCATTTCACTTATAACACATATTTCTTAAATTTGGATTCAAATACAGATTAGATAGTAACTGATATAGATTCAGAGCATCAAATTCTGGGGGAGGTAGGAGGGGTTACTAAAATTTTTCATTTTCCTTTTTTTTCTGTTCGTATCGTACATTTTCCTTGAAACATCCATTTCTCAAGATTTACTTGATAGAGTTTAGATAGTGATTGATATGGATTCAATATCAAATTCCAGAGGGAGAAAATGGACTAAAGATTTTCATGTTAGGATCTGGATTTGTCACTATCAATTAAAAAATTTGCTTTTTCTTTGAAACATTTATTTCTTAGGATCTGCTATAGGTAGAGTTGATATGAATTCAGCATGAAATTCCAGAGTAGTAGAAAGGGGGATTCACTAAGAAGTTTCATTTCTGGTTAAAAATTTTATTCTCGAAACATATATTTCTCAAGATTGACTATAAATATACCTTAAATGATGACTGATATGGATTCTGCTTTAAATTCTAAAGGGGATAGTGAGTTCACTAAACATTTCCACTTTCTTTTTATTTCACCTTCCGAGTCAAAACATGTCCTTGAAATATATATTTCTTAGGATCTGTTATAGATAGAGCTCAGATGATATTTGGATTGATAGATTTGGATCCAAAATAAAATTTTGGAGGAGAATGAGGGGAGTTTTTTGAGAATGAGAGAAGAATTTCTACTTCAGATTCTTTTTCCATTTCCGGTTCGAGAATTTACATTTTCTTTGAAGCATCTATGTCTCAGTATTGTCTACAGATAGCTGATATGAATCCGACATAGAATTGCAGTAGGTTCACGTGGTTTCAATTTCCGATTCGGAAAATGTTACTTCCAGTTCTTCCAAAAATTCCTATGACTGTACGAAATAAGTACGCAAGAAATATAAAAATTCTTAATAGTTTCAGCAATTCATACACATTGCTTGCCACTATATGAAAGTTCCTTTATAAATTTCTTGTTAATGCTTGTATCCTAAATTTCTATAATTCTGATGAGAAATGATTGAGATAAGATATTTTTTAATGAATTTACCCTATGAAATATGCTAAAAATAATATATTTTTAAATATATTTAAAATTTTTCGTAGCGGTTCTATGGTTCTATGCTTCTATGGTTCTATGGTTCTATGCTCTTTAAACACTCTATGTGAGTATGATCATGCCCAATAAATCTTTCTAATACTCAGAAACTGACTTACGCAGGCGCGTTATGTGAGTATGATCATGTATGATAAAACTTTGTAATACTCAGAACCTGATTTATCCATGTGCGTTATGGGAGAATGATCATGTGCGATAAAACTTTCTAATATTCAGAACTTGGTTTACGCAAGTGCATTACGTGAGTATGATCATGTGTGATAAAACTTTCTAATATTCAGGACCGGGCTTACGCATGTGCGTTATGTGGGTATGATCATGTGTGATAAAACTTTCTAATACTCAGAACCTGATTTACGCAAGTGCATTACGTGAGTATGATCATGTGTGATAAAACTTTCTCATATTCAGGACCTGACGCATGTGCATTACATGAGTATGATCATGTGTGATAAAACTTTCTAATATTCAGGACCGGACTTACGCATGTGCGTTATGTGAGTATGATCCTGTGTGATAAAACTTTCTAATACTCAGAACCTGATTTACGCAAGTGCATTACGTGAGTATGATCATGTGTGATAAATCTTTCTCATATTCAGTACCTGACTTACGCATGTACATTACATGAGTATGATCATGTGTGATAAAACTTTCTAATATTCAAGACCGGACTTACGCATGTGCGTTATGTGAGTATGATCATGTGTGATAAAACTTTCTAATACTCAGAACCTGATTTACGCAAGTGCATTACGTGAGTATGATCATGTGTGATAAATATTTCTCATACTCAGGACCTGACTTACGCATGTGCATTACATGAGTATGATCATGTGTGATAAAACTTTCTAATGCACAGATCCTGGCTTACACAGGTGCAAGTGGGGCAGCCATCCCGGGCCCCAAATCAAGCAATTGCAACATCAAAAAATTAACGACTACTTTCTGAAAAACACTTATGTCATAGGAATAGGTTTGATCTGCTAAAATTTCTAGCATATATAGAAATTACTGCACTAATTCAAGATTTAGAGCCTATTGGCTTCTTGGCTATTATGAGAACTTTGCCAGTAATTTACTCGTAAATTCCATCAAAATATGTAGAAATTTCACTTTGTATGCATTTTCTAGAATGCAATTATGTTTTCGAAAACATATTTTTGTTGAGTTCATATATATCGAGAGGTGAAGGGGAGGTCTGTCCCAGTTCCCAGTTAGGCTAAGTTGGGCCCTGCTAATATTTTCTTAAAGAAGCAGGCATATGAAAATTACGTGACTACAAAAATCTCGAAAGTTTTGATCTCTCTATCTGAGGTCAAACAGTGAAGAAGAAGGATTAAAATTCCCTCTTAACAACAGCAAACGAAGAACAGCAAGGTGGCTGGCAAAAAACAGCTGATTAAATAGTTTTGGAAAATTGATCTATGCGATTGTTTCTGTGTAAGGCCTCCTTGCTGTTTTTTTTAGAAGTTGCCAAGAGAAGATACGATTTGACTTGAAGAAGAAGGATTAAAATTCCCTCGAAACAATTATAAT
This sequence comes from Amaurobius ferox, assembly GCA_951213105.1. Classification (NCBI taxonomy): domain Eukaryota; kingdom Metazoa; phylum Arthropoda; class Arachnida; order Araneae; family Amaurobiidae; genus Amaurobius; species Amaurobius ferox. The sequence continues at coordinate 54,223,158 of OX578146.1, forward strand.
CACCTAATTTCCATATGCCTACATTCCTTCTTCACGGGAGTATTAAACAATTTTATTCTCACAAGCAGCAGTTTTATTTATTGCGATCCTGTCTGATGTTTACAACACAGTTTTTCACTTTTATTAAGTAGGCCAACCTTTCTTTATGCTGTTTGATCAAACAAATCATCTCAAAAGCTTTCGCTGAAGAAAATATGTGGAATATATTCAATATATCCATTATCCATCCCACACGTACATATAAGTAAAATATTCAATAAATTTCTATATTTTTCAAGCCCCAAGTTTGGAATTGAGAAAATTGTTTTTGTGATGCATATGGGCGGGAGGGAAACCCCTCTGAGGAATAACACTACATTTTTTACTCTAATATGAAAAATAGGTTATTCTTACAGAAAATATACGAATAAGGCGCCAAAATTCTCTCCTAAGTATTGCCTTCTGATATATGAAATAAATTTATCGCAGATTTTAGAGGAGATTTTGTTTGGAAGTATTTTAACCTTAAAAACAAATGCATGAAAAAACTTCGTTTCTGGGGTAAAAGCTTTTATTCATAACTTGCCATGAGCAATTTCAATGGAGGCAAATCATAAACATCTGAAACGATTTATATATATATATATATATATATATATATATATATATATATATATATATATATATATATATATATATATATATATTATTTTATTTTATTTTATTTTATTCAATTTACGTGGCAACTTGGCAACTACAGATGAAATCCAGTTACAGTAGCCACACAAGAAATTAAAAAGTACAGAACATAGGATACAAGAATACTAAGTAGTAAACATGTCAAGCGCATTGAAACAGGCTTTTTTAAAACAGGCAGGAGTCAAGTTAAATATACCAGTATCAGCACAATAGGCATTATATAGATCAACAAATTTATAGATACTAGAATAGCATTTAATGTAGTTGTGTTTAACAGTAGTATTGTGAAAAAGAGTTTTTTTCCTGGTATTATTGACAGGTAAAATATATCCTGGTATTATTGACAGGTAAAATATATCCTGGTATAATTGAAAGGTAATATATATATATATATATATATATATGTGTGTGTATATTTATGTATGAATGTGTGTGTATATTTGTGTGTATATTGTGTGTGTGTATATTTATGTATGTATGTGTGCGAAATCTCATTTATCCACTCTAACTAGAAATCTAATTTACCAAATTTCACAAAATTTGATTGATAAGTCACTTGTTGGATACTCTGCTGATTCGATTCTGGTATGATTCGGAAAAGAAGAACCTGCAGCTTTTACGAAATGGCTCGCAAAACTCGCAAAAATTTAACATAAAAGACAACGTATGCTCAAATGAATCAATTAAATGCATGTTTTATAAGTAAATTTTGATGAGGAAAAGAATAAAACCAACTCTGTTATTCTGAAACTAATCATTCTCGAGATATTTGTGTATTTTATCATGTTTGTTACGCCGCCTTTGAAAAAATATCTAATTATGAAATAAAATCGGAAGTTGCTTTAAAAGTGAAATTCAGTTTTATTTTGTGCATTTGAGTCTGCTGCGAAAGCCATATGCTGCCCACATCAGATTTTTTTATTCTGGTATTGACATAGAAATTTCGATAAGAATAATTTGTTATGAAATTAATTAATGTTAACTGTATCTACTGTTAAATTAATGAATATTAATTGTTACTGCATACGTGGGCACCTACTAACCTGGAAGAGCATCTGAGCTCTGGGCGTCTATGAAATTTCAGGATGCTAATTCCTGAAATTAACGATAATACATTCCTGTGAAATTTCTGGCGAGAGAACCCAGAAAATAACAATTTGATTGGCTCTGAGCATTGAATTTCTTCTTTGGCTGAAACTATTTTCAATACTATCTTCTGCTCGTCTAGGTCTGTTTCATTTCTCAACGTTTTATTTCAATTGGTTCATAAATAGTTTCATTAGTATTTCATGTGTTTTCAACAACTATATGTTTTATTACCATTTCATGTGTTTTTAGCAATCCAATGTTTCATTAGCATTTTGTGTGTCTTTAGCAATTCAATGTTTCATTAGTATTTCAACATATTATTTCAAAAAGTTAATTAAAAGGTTCATTAGCATTTCATGTGTTTTTAGCCATTCAATGTTTCATTAGCATTTTATGTGTTTTTAGCAATTCAATGTTTTATTAGCATTTCAATATATTATTTCAATAAGTTAATTAATAGTTTCATTAGCATTTCATGTGTTTTTAGCCATTCAATGCTCCATTAGCATTTCATGTGTTTTTAGCAATTTAATGTTTCATTAGCATTTCAAGTGTTTCAGCAATTCAATGTTTCATTTACATTTTATGTGTCTTTAGCAATGCAATGTTTCATTAGTATTTCAACATATTATTTCAAAAAGTTAATTAAAAATTTCATTAGAATTTCATGTGTTTTTAGCCATTCAATGTTTCATTAGCATTTTGTGTGTTTTAGCAATTCAATGTTTCATTTGCATTTCAATATATTGTTTCAATAAGTTAATTAATAGTTTCATTAGCATTTCATGTGTTTTTAGTCATTCAATGTTCCATTAGCATTTCATGTGTTTTTAGCAAAATGTTTCATTAGCATTTCAAGTGTTTTAGCAATTCAATTAGCATTTGAAGTGTTTTAGCAATTCAATGTTTCATTAGCATTTCATGTGTTTTTAACAATTCAATGTTTCATTAGCATTTCAATGCGTTAATGAATAGTTTCATTAGCATTTCATTTGTTTCTAGCAAGTCAATGTTTCATTAGCGTTTCATGTGTTTTTAGCAATTCAATGTTTCATTAGCATTTCATATGTTTTTAGCAATTCAATGTTTCATTATCATTTCAATATTTTATTTCAATACGTTAATAAATAGTTTCATTAGCATTTCATGTGTTTTTAGCAATTTATTGTTTCATTAGCATTTCAAGTGTTTTAGTAATTCAATGTTTCATTAGCATTTCATATGTTTTTAGCAATTCAATATTTCATTATCATTTCAATATTTTATTTCAATACGTCAATAAATAGTTTCATTAGCATTTCATGTGTTTTTAGTAGTTCAATGTTTCATTAGTATTTCATGTGTTTTTAGTAATTCAATATTTCTCTCATTAGTATTTCAATATTTTATTTTAATAAGTTCATTAATATTTTTATTAGCATTTCATGCCACACACACACACACACACTGCTCTGCTAGAAATATCGATCGCTACCCTACTGGAAAAGTTGCTACCCTACTAGAAAAGTCGCTGAGAAAGTCTTAATCCATGATGAAGAATGCCTACTTTCAAAACTTTGAATCTAAATCTTTGAATTAAATCAAGACATATACATACTTTGATCCCAAGGCACATTTAGATACGACCCGCCGTTTCTCAAAAGTTATTCCACTCAGGTTTATTTGCCCTTGTACCTTATCTTATTATTCCAATTCTTCTCTTGCTGTAAGTGGAAAGAAGAATAAATAACCTTCGATTTAGGGGGTGGAGTTTGAAGGGTGGTTTCCCGTCCATTCCCCCAGAACACAGTGGGTTTGGGAAAGAAAAAGAAATTGATCAGAGAATAATATATTCGGGAAAGAAAATGCGGTCTAGAACAGAAATATATGCAGCTGAAATATTTTTTGTTTCAGCAAAGGAAACAATTGGGGACTTTTTGTTTTCCGCCATGTTTCCAAATTTGCATATTTCATCTATTTGTATAAATTCTGGTGACGTTTCTGTCCCCAGAGTGTTCTCGTAATACTCACGGCATGTTTCTGAGATTTTATTTATTAATGAAAGTTTTCGACTTTGAAATGGTCACGATTTACAATTTTATACTTTCTTCTTGCAATACATATGTATGTACTGTGATGACGTGTTAAGAATTTGGACTACTGATATTGCTGGATGTATAGGTTTTGAGCATCCAAGAATACGAATAAAATATTTTTTGAATAGTGGCTATATGTATATGTGTGAATCCAAGGGAACATCTCTCTAAATTACGCAAATGGAATAAAATATAGTTTGATTATTTTAATCAGCAAACTTTAGGGCCCTCTTGATATAAAAGGAACTTCGCCCAAGGAATTGCCTAAAATATTTTTTCTGAAATATATATATATATATATACACACACATATATATATATATATATATATATATATATATATATATATATATATATATATATATACACTCTTTCGCAAAAAAAATAAAGCGCCATGAAGAAAGTGACTGTTTTTATTGAAATTAAATATGCGTAAATCACATAGACAGGTAATGAAATGATTACAAAATCAAGGCCGCAGAACCCATCAATGGTTAGCAATTGCACATTGAATTTTCAAATCAGTAAATGGTGAACACCCCTTGGCGGCAATGCATGCTTGTATACGTCTAGGTAAGGAGCAATAATGTTTCCTAGCGTCATCCTGCGATACATTCTGTCAGGCATTCGTCAATTGTTGCTTCAGATCTGCTACATTTGGGATGGCCCGAATTTGGCGGCCTAGTATGTCCCATACATGTTCGATTGGCGAATGGTCTTGTGATCTTGTTGGCCAAGGAACAGTATCAGCAGCATGTTGTGAAACGGCCCCAGTATGACGTGCCATGAAGAGTAACGCAAACGGCCGCTGGATTTCATCAACATATCGTTGAGCTGTTAAAGTTGTACACAGGATGACTAAGGACGACCTGCTGTCGTAAGATATAGCACCCCACACCATCATACTAGCCTGTGAGCCATCACACTAGACTGTGCATGTGTAAAACAAAGGCTGATTGGGACCGCTGGCCCTGGCGCCACCACACACGTACCTGATGGTCATCTGTTGAAAGACTAAAGAATGATTCATCGTTAAACACTATGCGATGCCAGTTTGCTGTCAGACATGATGCTCGGCTACAACAACACTCCAAATGACTTTGTCAATGTTGTGGGGTTATGGGCAGACGTCTTAAAAGCCACCGTGAGCGTAACCCCACCTCAGCCAGGATGGTGAACGGTACCACGGGTGGTATGGAAGAGGTTGTCGCACATTGGATGGAGGACAATGATGCCGTTGCCCCAATTCGGGCCTGTCGTACAACCATCCGATCTTTCCTCGCAGTCTTGCAGCTTGACCTTCCAGAGCCTCCATTCCACCGATGAATTCCTTGCAGCAACCATTGCTGCCAACACCTTTGCACAGCAGTGTCAGTTCGGTGCATGTGGCGGACTATTGCTCGGTATGACCAGCCAGCATCATGCATCCCGACTTTACGACTACGTTCTCGAATTCGTTTAATTGCTTATAAGGTCTTCGGTAACATCGCAACGGCATTATTGTTTGTGTCTCCACGGAACTGCAACACCGATAACGAACAAAGATAAACCGTCCACATTTTTATCCAGTTTTATAGGATGCTAGTTGCGCAGTAGAAACGCGCGCTATGACAGAAGTTAACACTCATTGGCCTTGCAAATTTAATCATTTGCGAATTTGGTATAAAGGAATTTGTATACGAAATTTCGAGATGATCGGATTATTTTTTAGGGGTGATTCATTTTCTTGCAAAAGAGTGTATATGATATATATATATATATATATATATATATATATATATATATATATATATATATATATATACATATATAATTTAAAAATTGCAAACAACTTGAAGATATCTATCAAACTACATGAAGCAAAATATATCTTGTGAAGAACATGCGCTTATAGCTGCTAACACACTCCATAAAATTATATAATTCAAAAGACAATAGCCCTGAGAACCTTACGATCGAGAAGAAAACAAGAAATAAAGGTAAACATACGGGCTAGGTACAATAAAATGGCCAATGAGGGATTGTGACCTCATTTAAGTCCCGGTTATCAGCTGGTTGCGGGGTCGCGACACCACTCCCGGAAGCCTGTACGCATCCGTAGTTAACCTCATAGTGACCTCGAATAACGAACATGAAAGATCCAAAAGTCAAAAGTACCAAACCATAAAACCTCAAAGTGAAAAGTCAAGTCCCCGTCACTCGAAAAATCTCTAATAAATCAAGATTGCAATCCAAATATACCTTGTATATATACATTTACGACACATATAAAACATTAAAAATATATAAATTATAAAAGCGCTATTATACATATAAAACATATAAATTACTTGTACCAAAACCCTAAAGCTCTAACTATCACAACTTCAATCAATATTAAAAACATTAAAATCTTTCACAACACGTACACTATATCTATGCTAATTGTTGTTACCGGTAAAACTAAGCTTACCAACTTTCAGCTAATTTACTTAATTATTTTGACAGATATCGTGCTCTTTGCGGCAGAGTAAAATGTCTAATATCTAGAAAACGGTTAATGATAAGTACTAAATCACAGTGTTCATTTATGTTTGGTTAAAAGTACTTACAAAATAAAAGTTTGATAATAGTAAAAATAATAAACTAATTTGATAATAGTAAAAATATCGAAGTATCTTCATTATTTTGTTGATTTTAAATGAAGAAACATGCAATATCAGAAAAATAGCCTTGGTTATCGTTATTTAAGCTATATCATTTGCTTCTAAGCAAAAAAAAAAAAAATCTGATGTGGGCAGCACATGACTTTCCTTGTATAATGCAGTGCATTTACTACTTTTACTGTAAAAAAAATAGATTATTTTTATAGAAGTTATTTATATTCTTGTCGAGATATTGAATTTTCGTCAATGAGTCGTCATTTTCCATGTCGTCATCGCCAATGAGTCGTCATTGAGTTAGATTCATTTTTATCCATTTGGCGAGTTTTTCGTTAATTTAGCAACATTTAAAAAGGTCGCCAAGTTGGCGACATTTCACCAAATTCGTCGCCAAAATCTCGCCAAGCGTTATAGACGAAGAAATAAGTTATTCTTACAGCAGATAAATGACTATTGGCGTTCAAATACAAAAATATTACTCAAAGTATCTTTTTTTATGAATGGAACGAGCTAGATCCACGAGAATGATGTTACCAAATTTTTCGCATGGTATTACATATGAAAAGTGAACATGTATCTCAATAGGAAATATATATATTTTTATTTTATATGACTTTTTGATAATTTTTTTAAAAAATGTGCGATATCTCGAGAACGGTTTATGTTAGCGTTCTAAAATTTATGTCAATCGCTTTCTAATGAAACATTACATAAGATATGTCTATTTACGTAACTTTATTAGCGGTTTTGATTTTTTGACGATTTTTTCAAAATTTCACTCGAAAATTTAGGGGTGTTCCGGAGATTCGATTGCGTATTAGAACAATAGGCTTCCAGTGTTTATGGATTATGATTTTTGTACCAAATTTCAGTGGAATCGGTCCATTCGTTCGTCAGTTATCGTCTCCACAGTCTCACTGACACATACACACACACACAGACAGACATCACTTCAAAAATGTTTAATTCGTGATCAGGGATGCTTGAAACGTGCTCTCTCGTCGAAAACTCGAATTCTAATTTTCGACCCCGTCACAATACTTTCCTTATACATTACGTATATAAGGAAAGTAAGAAGTACACTTAAAATGTCTTTTTTGTAACACATTTTAACATAATTTTATTTCTATAAATTTTTCTCAATTTTCGAAAAAGAATGCTTAAAAAATCGTAGGTAATTCACCGGTAAAAGAATAATTAACAGGCTTCTGATATTTTTTGTGTGCAAGAATCGCAAATTGTAATTCGATTTGCTCGGTAAAATAAAATAAAATTAAATGTTTAAAATCTCTGGAAGAGCTTGCAATAATTTCTAAATAATGACGCTCATTTATTTTATTGATTTTACAAATTTATTAATAATTGCAGCTGTTGAAAACTATGTAATCGTGTAATAGCACAAATTTCCTATAATCTCAAATTTAGTTAAAATAATATCATCCATTTGTAAAAGTTATTCTATTCAGTTTTATTTCCCTCTGTACTTTTATCATATTATTCCCATTTATCCTTCGTTGTAGGTGGAAGGGTGAAATAAATAACCTTAAATTGCGGGGGTGGAGATGCAACGGCGGTTTTCTAACTATACCCCCGAACGTATCACGGTGGGGAAAGAAAAAAGAAACGGGGGAAGATGAAACTAGGAAAGAAAATGAGGTTTCAAATAGATATATCTTTAATATTATTTGTTTGCGAAAAAGACAAGAACCTGAAGTTTTGTGTTTCTTGACATTGAAGTGTTGTGTTGCCCTATTAGCATATTTCTCTTAATTCTTATCTTTTTATTTTCGTTTAATTCGAACATGTATATTAACGTTCTGAAGTGTTGAAATTTTTAAATCGGGCGTTTAGTATTTAACATCAGTTATGAGTATCACAGGCCATAAATCGAACATTTTTTAGAGCTGTTTGTGAGTTTGTATATATGTAGTGTGTACACATGCTACTTTCTCTACATACATAGTATTATGTATTTGGGAAACTATTGTGATGAGGTCGAAAACTGGAATTCAAGTTTTCGACTAAGGACACGTTTCAAGCATTCTCGAACTCGAATCCAAAGGCGTTTTGTATTTAGCATCAGTTTTCAATATCACAGGCCAGCCAGACATTTTTATAGAACCTTTTGTGAGTTTGGATATGTGTAGTGTGTATGTATGTTACTTTTTCTACATACATAGTAGAATGTAGGGTAAATATTGCGACGAGGTCAAAAACTGGAATTCAAGTTTTCTACGTAAGAACATATTTCAAGCATTCAGGAACTCGAATCCAATCAGGTGATGTCTGTGTTTATATGTGTGTGTGTATTTTTGTGTACATATGTATGCATATGTATATGTGTGTGAGAGAGAGAGAGAGCGAGAGCGAGAAAGAGAGAGAGAGAAAGAGAGCGAGAGCGAGAAAGAGAGAGAGAGAGAGAGAGAGAGAGGGAGTCTGAGAAAGTTATATCTTATGTACACACAGAGTATTTCGAATGTAATTGGGTACGATTATTAAAATCAAAGAATAATGGAAGCCTATTAATTTTAATTGCAATCGATCGATCGGAATACCCTCCTCCACCACTAATTAGCGAATTATTTTTTGATAAAATCATAATAAAATAAGGACACTCAATAATGTTAAATATGTAATCCTTTTATTTTTAATTTTTAAATGGAAAACGAATAACACACAAGTTAGAACGCTAGCATGAGACGTTCTCAAGATATTACACATTTTTCGAACACATTTACTAAAGCAAAATGTAAAATTGAAAAAGTAGAAAGTATCTTTCCATATGCAAAATTGCATGGAACATATGCTTCGTCCGCACGAGTGCGTTCGTCCGAAATACTTTTTAATAAAATGGCTACCGAATTCCGATTAAAAAATAGATGCATTAAATATATACATATATGACAAGAGGATGTTCCAGGTCAGAATTAATATATTTCAAAGATGTATGAAAATATAAAGATCAAAATATAATGCATATTTTATGATTTACACAAAAGTGACAAGAGATTAAGAAATCCCGCCGTCACAAAGGGGATTCAACGTATACTTGAAACAGCTGTATGCTACATTATTGTGTTATTTGTGTTTATATGCGATGCTCAAATTTTCCTTATATTTTGCACAAAGTATATTTTACCCATCAATATTTCCCATGTTCCCATTCTGTAATCATGTAATTTAGTAGGCGAAAATAATTTAAATCGAATCATCCACAGGAAAGTTGCAAAACAAATTAAATTTACAGTTTCGTCATCTTGTTGTTTTAATGAATCATAAGACAAAACATACAGCCAAGGCTACAGGTCAAACTGCTATTCCGATTGGCATTCGTAGGAGCTCATTCAAAGTTCCTCAATCCGGGAGAGGACTTATGCAAATTTTGTTTAAATTTCAGTAGTAGTTTTCGAATAATCGAACAAATAATGAAAACATATTTGTGTCTGCATCGATTAAATGATCGGAGACAATTATTTCACCTTTATTCTGTTATATCGAAATTTCTATGAACGAGATATCTCTTTACTTAAATTCATATCTTGAACCGGTTTTGATATATTTCGGATTTATTGTGGGAAAATACAACGTTTTGATTTTCCATTCCGGATTCTATGGAATTTTACGAATATTTTAGACATATGAATTACAAGAATAAACATGCCAACACGGCCCTGTTAAAAACCGTTGTTAATTTATATTAGAACTTCATTCAAAAATTGTAAAATATTCAAATTATTAAATTTGTGCAAATGTTTTATTTATAAGCGTGCTGTGTTCACGTGTGACATAATTTTCCAGTCCGGATGCAGACCTCATCTGAGGTAGCTCTGCAGAAGTACAGATATAATGTATGCAATATACAGGGTTTCCCCAAAACATTGACCTCAGCTTTTATTCCTTAAATATTGATCTTAGACATATATAATAAATTACAAAGTTGCGTTAAAAAAGGTACAGAATTTTATGAAATCAATAAAAATTGTCAGGAGATTAAATTTGAAGAAATACAAAATTTTAATTTTTATACGGCCCCCGAACAAAAACATTTCCAATGAGTAAAATGTGTCACATACACTAATAAGGTGATACATAAAATTTTAGCATTTCAAAAAAAAAACCCGGAAATTTGTTTAAACAAAGTTGGTGAGGGATTAATCACAAATTAAAATGTAAATGTTTACAGATGACGCAACGCAGAAATGCATCATATTTAAATAATATCTGCCTCTTATCTTTAGATTTATTTACAATTTTACAAAAATATGCTTTCTGAAAAATACCGTAAAAAATTTACATGATTAATTGCAGAATAAAACTTGGAAATGGCACAATTAAAATGAATATTAAAACAGCTTAGATATGTATGCATATCACAAATATCTGCCTCTAGTTGGTGCGTCACATAATTGCAAAAGATACATCATCACATGAGAAAGTTGTTTTTGTTCTGCCATTGATCAATAGCCTCGCTTACGCAAGCGTAGTGCGCTCAGCTCGGCAGTCTGAGCGACCCTAAGTATTTCATATTTCTGCTACATTTTGAGAGTGTAGTTAGCCTGTACAGATAGTATGTCGCAATACAGCAACGAAGAACTTTATGAAATGCTTATGCTGTACAGTTTATGCAATCGCAATGTTAACGAAACTACACGGGAATATCAACGTAATTTTCCCAATTCTCGACATCCTTCTGGGAGATTTATTTTCCGATTGGTACAACGAGTGCGTGAAAGAGGAAGCCGTACATCGTGTAGGTGGACTAGGTAGTCCCAGACTTCACTCAAATGATGTAGAAATTGATATTTTGACTTTTGCAGTCATCCACAGAGTAGTGTTTATACCGCTGCTTCAGAAATGAACGTAGCCCGTGCAACAGTGTGGAGAATTCTGAGACTGAATAATTGGCATCCGTTTAACATTCATGGTGTGCAAGAAGGAGAGAAGCCAACAGATTATCAACGTTGTCCAGATTTTTGTAACTGGGCTTTAAATCAGGAAGATGCAAATCCCTCTTTCCTAAAAAACGCAATTTGGACTGACGAACGCTGTTTTAAACAAGATGGATGCATAAATCCCCAAAATGAGCACTTTTGGTCTGACACAAATCCATTCGTGGTATGTGATATTCATCTTCAGAAGCATTTTTCTGTGAATGTATGGTATAATATTTTCAGAAACCGTCCTGCTAGAACCCATACTGTATGATGGTGCGTTGACGGATGACAGATATGTTAATGAGATTCTGAATGAGGTTATTCCTGATTTTATGGATGAACTGCCCCTAAGAGTACTTCCACAATGGTTGTAACAGGACGGATCTCCAGCTCACCAACCATACTACAGTTGTGAAAAACTTGTTAAACAAAGAGTTTCCAGACAAGTGGATTGGCTTGCATGGGCCAGTCGAATTTTCCCCTAGATCGCCTGATTTAACCACTATGGATTTTTATTTGTGGGGTCGTTTACGCACAGCTGTTTATCTGTCTCGTCCCTTAAATGAAGCAGAGTTGCAACAACGCATTCAAGATGGTTGTCGTGACATCACCGAACGAGAACTTGATCGAGATCACAGAAGTGTTATCAGACGAATGCAGCTCTGTATTGACATGGATGGAAAACATTTGAACACGCTTTGTGATATTTGTGTAAAGTTATTATTTTTACACAGTGTAGATACTTTTGTACCAATAAATAGCAAAATTATTATTTATTTATGTAATCATTGTTTTCTTTCGTAATTTGCGTATGACCCCTGAAACTCGATATGCCGACATGATTTCCCCCCCTCTGATTACCCATGTCGATGCATCGAAAAGTGGTTTAAGTCAGCATTTTTGCCTTTCATAGCTCTGGGACTTTTTATGATAAAATGCTGAAATTTTCTACATCACCTTATTAGTGTATGGATCACATTTTACTCATTGGAAATGTTTTTGTACGGGGACAGTATAAATATTTAAAATTTTGTATTTCTTAAAATTTAATTCTCTTGAAAATTTTAATCGATTTCATAAAATTCGGTTCCTTTTTTACGCAACTTTGTACTTTATTATATATGTCTAAGACCAATATTTAAGGAGTAAAAGCCGAGGTCAATGTTTTGGGGACACCCTGTATATAATATTTAAATTACTTCACAAAATAGCTTGTCGATAGCTTTATATTTATCATTGTGAAATTTTTAACTGCGCGCTGTGGAACTTGAAGCATCGCGTCATGTAAAGCGGCTCCTTATAGGCAGGGAATGCGTTCTGGAAAGTCTTGTTTGCGGTTATTATTCGCTATGTATTTATTTTGAATAGCTGCGGTCTTATTTGACTCAGCTTTCCAGACTATAATAACTTCAAAAGAAACGTTACAGATGTTTAACGAAAATTTTTTTTATATAAAATAAAATTTTATAATATTATTGGTGTATATGTAGGATTTGAAAAAAATATTTAACTTTTAATTTTACCTGTACTCTGTGAGGGTGAAGAATAATGTTATCCATTTTGGGCTTAAAGAAGGACTGTCCAAATAACTGCACTCGAAAAAATTTACCTATGACATTTCGGTCGATAAATAAAATAAAATGAAAGTTTAGTCTTGAAATGATGAATTGGCCAATATGATTGAAATGGCAACATGACGTGAAATGGCAAAATTAGTACTAATAGGAAATCCATCCTAGAAAGTTATTTGAATTCTGTAATTCGAATTCCGTAATTTGAATTCCGTACCCTTGCATCCTTTGCAAAAGTTAAATAAAGTCCACTTTATAATTATTTAAGGGAATATTTGACACAGTGATGATTCCTGGTCTAAAAAATTTGATGTGAACAGCACTTGACTGTCACTACAGACTAAAATTCATTTTGTCGTTAATTTCTTTAATACTTCAATAAATTGAGTTTATTTGCATAAAATAACAAACATAATTTTTTTAAATTGCAATGACTTTGCAATTTTATTCCAATTATCTATTTATATTGGTAACTGGACATACTTTCAAAGGCGGCGTAGCAAAAATGCGAAACAACTAAAATATCTGGAGAATGGCTAGTTCTAGAGTAATTGAGTTGATCTTATTTTTTCCATCGTCAAAAATTACGTATAAAAGAATAATTTATTTGGTGCATTTGTGTTTACCTACGTTTTATGTTATATTTTGTCGACTTTTGCGGGCCATTAGGGAAAAAAAGGCAGGTTCCCTTTTCCCAAATTGTACTAAAATCTAATCGGCATTACGGTAACTTAAAAGTGGCTTATATACTAAATGTTGTGAAATTTGGTCAATTAGTCTTTCAGCTAGAGTGGATACATGCGATTTTTGCAGACCATTTCGCAAAAAAAGGCAAGTTCTTTTATCCAGAATCGTACCAAAATTTAATCAGCAGCAGGGGTCGTCCGCAAGGGACATACCAAATTTTATGAAATTCGATCAATTACAGTTTCAGTTAGAGTGGATACATACATTGCATAGACAGACAGACACACACACAGACGTCACGCTAAAAAAGGTTTTTCCTGTTCTAGAGATCCTAAAACGTGTAGATCCGTCGAAAATACGAGTTGCGATTTTCGGTATGATTCCAATACTTCCCCTATACATCACCATGTATTGCAGGGAAAGTAAAATTCTGATGTGGGAAGCACATGACTTTCCCTGCAAACTCAATGTCATTTTTACTTTCCTTATATACATAATGTATAAGAAAAGTATTGTGACGGGGTCGAAAATTCGAATTCGAGTTTTCGACGGGAGAGCACGTTTCAAGCATCCCTGATCACGAATCAAACATTTTTGAAGTGATGTTTGTGTGTATGTGTGTGTGTGAAAGTGTGTGTGTGTGTGTGTGTGTGTGTGTGTGTCAGTGAAACTGTGGAGACGATAACTGACGAACGAATGGACCGATTCCAACAAAATTTGGTACAAAAATCACAATCCGTAAACACTGGAAGCCTATTGTTTTTATACGCAATCGAATGTTCAGACCCCCATAAATTTCCGAATGAAATTTTGTAAAAATCGTCAAAAAATCAAAACCGCTAATAAAGTTACGCAAATAGACATTTCTCATGTAATGTTTCATTAGAAAACGATTGACATCAATTTTAGAACGCTAACATGAACTTTTCTCGAGATATTGTACATTTTAAAAAAAAATTATCAAAAAGTCATATAAAATAAAAAAAATATATTTCCTATTGAGAAACATGTTCACTTTTCATATGTAATACTATGCGATAAATTGGGTGACATCATTCTCGTGGATCTAGCTCGTTCCATTCATGGAAAAAGATACTTCAAGTAATACTTTTGTATTTGAACGCCAATAGTCATTTATCTGCTGTAAGAATAACTTATTTCTTCGTCCATAACACTTGGCGAGATTTTGACGACGAATTTGGCGGAATGTCGCCAACTTGGCGACTTTTTGAAATGTTGCCAAATTAACGAAAATCTCGCCAAATGGATAAAAATTACGTTAAATCAATGAAAATGACGACGAATTGTCGAAAATTCAATATCTTGGAAAGAATATTAGTATCTGCTATAAGAAAAACCTATGTTTCTTACTGTAAAAGTAGTAAATTCATTACATTATATAAGGAAAGTCATGTGTTGCCCACATCAGATTTTATCTTTATTTCTTTAATAATTCGTTAAATTGAGTTTAATTGCACGAAATAACACTAAATTTGCATTTTTAATTCAATTTTTGTTTTTATTTGGTAATTGGATATTTTCCCGAAGGCTGCGTAATAAAAATGCAAACAATCTCAAACATCTTGAGTACGGTTATTCCTAGAGTAATGAGGTTGTTGTTATTTTTTCCTCGTCAAATACTACATATAAAACAACCATTCAATCGATACATTTCAGCATACGTAGTCATTTTTTTTTTAGATTTTAGCGATTTTAAGTTACCTATAAAATGTTATGAAATGTGGTCAATTAGCTTTTGAGTTAGAATGGATAAATACATTGTGCAGCCTGGCAAACACGCATACGTCACGCTAGAAATAGTTTTTTCATGTTCTAGAGGTCCCTAAATGTGTAGATCCGTCGAAAATCTGAGATGCTATTTTCGACATGCTTCTTTGCCTATGCATTACTATGTATTGTACGGAAAGTAAGGTGCGGAGATGCATCTACAATCATGTTTCCCCCACTCCTTTGAAATGTGCAACATGAATATGCCGATAAACAGTTTTCCCAGGCTACAGATGCATGTATCTAATTCCAATTTCCTAAGCTAAACGTCACAATTTTTACTTTCCTTATATACATAATGTAAAAGGAAAGTATTGTGACGGGGTCGAAAATTCGAAATTGAGTTTTCGACGGGAGAGCACGTTTCAAGCATCCCTGATCACGAATCAAACATTTTTGAAGTGATGTCTGTGTGTGTGTGAAAGTATGTGTGTGTGTGTGTGTGTGTGTGTGTGTGTGTGTGTGTGTGTTAGTGCGTCTGTGGAGACGATAACTGACGAACGAATGGACCGATTTAAACCAAATTTGGTGCAAAAATCCCAATCCGTAAACACTGGAAGCCTATTGTTTTTGTACGCAATCGAATGTTCGGAATCCCCTAAATTTTCGAATGAAATTTTGAAGAAATCGTCAAAAAATCAAAACCACTAATAAATTTGCGAAAATAGACATTTCTTATGCAATTTTTCATGAGAAACCGATTGACGCAAATTTCAGAACGCTAATATGAACCGTTCTCGAGATATTGCACATTTTTCATAAAAATTATCAAAAAGTCATATATATAAAAAAAAAATTCCTATTGAGAAACATGTTCACTTTTCATATGTAATACCATGCGATAAATTGGATGACATCATTCTCGTGGATCTAGTTCGTTCCATTAATGAAAAATATACTTTGAGTAATACTTTTGTATTTGAACGCCAATAGTCATTTATCTGCTGAAAGAATAACTTATTTCTTCGTCCATAACGCTTTTCGAGATCTTGGCTACGAATTTGGCGGAATGTCGCCAACTTGGCGACTTTTTGAAATGTTGGCAAATTAACGAAAATCTCGCCAAATGGATAAAAATGGCGCTAAATCAATGAAAATGACGACTCATTGTTGAAAATTCAATATCTTGGAAAGAATATTAGTATCTACTATAAGAAAAACCTATTTACTTTACTGTAAATGTAGTAAATTCATTACATTATATAAGGAAAGTCATGTGTTGCCCAAATCAGATTTTTTGTTAAGTGCAGATTTTATCCTAATTATTTCTGAATGGAATCGTAATTATTTCTGAATTTCTGGATTTTATCTTAATTATTAATGCTCTGAAGGGGCAATGCTGGCCATACTGCAGCATTAGCGACTGATTTAATAAATTGTATATAAATTCATCAATAATATTTTAGAAAGTGAGAAGAATCTCACAAAGGATGCACTGTCCTATTGTGCTTTTCTCTTATCTGCGTATACCTGCGAGAAAAAAAAATCTGATGTGGGCAACACATGACTTTCCTTATATAATGTAATGAATTTACTACTTTTACAGTACAAAAATACGTTTTTCTTATAGTAGATACTAATATTCTTTCCAAGATATTGAATTTTCGACAATAAGTCGTCATTTTCATTGATTTAGCGTCATTTTTATCCATTTGGCGAGATTTTCGTTAACTTGGCAACATTTCAAAAAGTCGCCAGGTTGGCGACATTCCGCCAAATTTGTCGCTAAAATCTCACCAAGCGTTATGCACTAAGACATAAATTATTCGTACAGCAGATAAATGACTATTGGCGTTCAAATACAAAAGTATTTCTCAAAGTATCTTTTTTCATGAATGGAGCGAGCTAGATCCACGAGAATGATGTCACCCAATTTATCGCATGGTATTACATATGAAAAGTGAACATGTTTCTCAATAGGAAATATTTTTATTTTTATTTTATAATACTTTTTGATAATTTTTTTTAAAAATGTACAATATCTCAAGAACGGTTCATGTTAGCGTTCTAAAATTTATGTCAGTCGTTTTCTAATGAAAAATTACATAAGAAATGTCTATCTGCGTAACTTTATTAGTGGTTTTGATTTTTTGACGATTTTTTGAAATTTTCATTCGAAAATTTAGGGGGGTTGTGAACATTCGATTGCGTATAAAAACAATAGGCTTCCAGTGTTTACGGATTGTGATTTTTGTATCAAATTTGGTTCGAATCGGTCCATTCGTTCGTCAGTTATCGTCTCCACAGTCTCACTGACACACACACACACACACATACACACACACACACACACAGACATCACTTCAAAAATGTTTGATTCGTGAACAGGGATGCTTGAAACGTGCTCTCCTGTCGAAAACTCGAATTCGAATTTTCGACTCCGTCACAATACTTTCCTTATACATTATGTATATAAGGAAAGTAAAAAGGAACACCTTCTCTCTCTACTTTCTTTGCAATACATGGCAATGTATGGGGAAAGTATTCGAATCGTGCAGAAAATCGCAAAAAGAGTTTTCCGCGGATCTACACGTTTTGGGACATCTAGAACACGAAAAAACTATTTGCAGCGTGACGTCTGTGTGTGTGCCTGTCTGTGTGCCTGTCTGTCTGTGCAATGTATATATCCTCTAATTGAAAAACTAATTGACCGAATTTCTTAACCTTTGGTAGTTAAATCCCTTGTGGGTGACCCTGGTTTTGATTAGATTTTGGTATGATTCGGAATAAAAGAACCTGCCTTTTTTTGCGAAATAGATCGCCAAAATTGCTGTATCCGGTCTAGTTGGGAAGCTAATTGACCAAATTTCACAAAATTTTGTAGATAAATCACTTGTAAGATATTCTGGTGCTGATTATATTTTGATACGATTCGAGAAAAAACAGCCTGTTTTATTTTACGAAATGGCCCGCAAAAATCGTTAAATCTGAAAATGAATGGCTGCGTATGCTCAAATATATCAATTAAATGTTTATTTTATACGTAATTTCTGACGACGAAAGAATAAGATCAACTACATTACTCTAGTATTAGGCATTCTTGACTATTTTTGTGTTTATGCGTTTTCGCTACGCCACCTTTGAAAATAAATCTAGTTACCAAATGAAAGCGAAAACTGAATTAGAAGTGCAAATTCAGTGTAATTTAAAATAATTTTTGAAGAAATAAAGAGAGCGTGAATATGAGTCAGCAGCAAAAGTCTTGTCCTGACCACATCAAATTATTTCTGTTATGGTTCATAGTAGAGTAAATTCAAATAAATCACTTCCGGCAGGTGAATAACATTTTCTGTAAATTTATATGCAAAAAAATTGTCTGAAGATTTGTCTTTATATCAAATTGAGCACAAACTTTAAAATTTCCAATGGCAATACCCAGTTTCGATGTCATAAAAAAATTAAATCCTCCCAAATTGGTTTAAATATAAATTTAGACTAATTAGACTAATATAAATTTAGACGAATTAGTCTAAATATAAATTCAGACTACAGTTTCCGCCGTTGTATACGGAGATATTGTGGTTTTAAATGTGAAGAAAATTCGGGATCCTCTCCATATTTATAACCCTAACTTATAGAACGAGGTTATTATGGAAGACTTATAGAAAAACGAGATTATTATGGAATACTTATGGAAGAACGACATTATTATGGACATATTTTAAGGAACGCCCCTTATAGGCGGGTTTTGTGTTTTAAGAACGAGTTTATTGTTGACTGCTGAGATTTGTTTTAATAAAGTGGGTCATTTAATACTTTACTGAAAGATGTTACTAGTTTTTTTCTGATTCCTTGTTTTCGACAATGCCAAACCCTTTTCATTGATAAATTTATGGAATTCTAAAAATGGTCAAAATACGCGTTGAACGAGAAATGGGTGTTATATAATTACGGGGATTACCTGAGTATTAACAAATCCTTTTTTCTTTACATTAATGTTGTTTCCTCTTTCTTCGAAAAAAAATCTTTGCAAGATAATAATAAAGTATAATATTCAAGTAATTGCAAATAATGAAGTTGTTTTACGGTATAATAACAATAATACTTTGTTTTTAAGTTAAAAACTTCAAATATATTTATAATCTTAAAATAGCAAATAAATAACAGAAAAGGACATTCTATCTTAAAATTTTTGGATAGTTTTAAACATAATTTAATCACACATCTAATAAAAGTATTATATAAATATATAAGAAAATAAATTGTGAATTTATTTAACAAATGTGAAAGTTTTATTAGTCTCAAATTGATTAGATATTGTTACAAATCTGCAAAAAGTTTCACTGTGCTGTGTCTCTATTTAAATAATGCATAGTAAACCTTCGTTTCTATGCAAGGCCTTTGCTTTATTCAAGACGAAAATACCTTCACAAGCAGTCATTTCTATTACATGTATATCAGTTGCCATATTCGGGACAGGGTTTCCAAATTCGACAATTTATCGTCATCCTGGCGACTTTTCGAATGTACTAGAATTTTTTAGAGATATCGAATATTCTGTGTTGAGGCAATTGTCACACCCATCACCAAGATCGTTCAGGCAATATTTCTCTAGGAATATTAAAACACTGTCAAAGTATAGCAAAAAGCTCCCTCGAACAACTGATTAAGTTCGAAATTCGGATTCAGCATCTAAAAGTCTATAATATAGCACCGGTTTCGTTTTTTCACACCAAAAGTGCATCTTATCCGGAATTCGCTTCTGCTATTCACTATTTTCTTTTTTTTTAGAGAAGACACAAATAATTTAGGCGTTATGTATAATGTATTTTCAATGAAATATATGACAAGTGACTTCTTTCAGGAGTAAAATCTGATGTGGGCAGCACATGACGTTCACAACAGACTAGAATTCATTTTCCCTTTAATTCTTTAATAATTTATTACATTGAGTTTAATTGAACAAAATAACACTGATAGTCCGGAACGGTTAGTCCTAGAATAAAGGGGTTGATTTTATTGTTTTCCTCGTTAAACATTACGTACAAAGCAGGCATTTTCTTGACACATTTTGGCATACGTAGTCTTTTATTTCAAATAAATTTTGGCGATTTTTGCTGGCCCTTTCGTAATAAAATGCCAATTTTTCTTTTGTGAATCATACCCAAATTTAATCAGCACCAGAGTATCCCAGAAGCAACTTATCTATCAAATTTTGTGAAATTTGGTTGATTAGTATTTTAACTAGAGTGGATGAGATTTTTGTGGGCCATTTCGAAAAAGAAAAGAGGGTTCCCTTATTCCAAATAGAACCAAAATCTAATCAGCACAAGAGTGACACACAGGTGAATTACCCTTCCCGGTCGTCCATCTCGCTGCTCTAAGTCCTTCGGACGAGCCGGACGGCCTGGGGCTTTCACACAGGTGAATTACATATAAAATAAACATTTAATTGATATATATTTGAGCAAACGTAGCCTTTCATTATTAGATTAAAAAAAAATAATAGACATGGTTCTTTTTTCCGAATTATACAAAAATCTAATTGTGATTTATTTAATAATTTAAGTATTAATCTAAAAGTGATTTATGTACCAAATTTTGTGAAATTTGGTCTATTATCTATTTTTCAGATAGAGTGGATACAGGAAATTTTTGCCTGCCGTTTCGCAAATAAAGGCAGGTTCTTTTATCCAGAATCGTACCAAAGCCTATTCAGCACCAGGATCACCCACAAGGGATTTACCAATTTTTATGAAATTCGGTCAATTAATTTTTCACCTAGAGTGGGAACAAAATCTGCGCAGACAGACAGAGAGGCACACAGACACGAAAACTTGAGTTGCGATTTTCGGCACGAATCGACGAGAATTTGTATTTTGTTTTAGATTTTAGTATCTTTTATTTTAGATTTTGGCGACTTTTTGAGACATTTCGTTAAAAAGGAAGATTGTTTTTTTCTGAATTGTACCAAAATCTAATCAGCACCAGAGTATACCACAAGTGACTTACCTACCAAATTTTATGAAATTTAGTCTATTGGTTTTTTAGTTAGAGTGGATATAAAAACTTCCTTGGAACTTACTTTGATTGTAGAAAAACTTTGTTTTTGTTTCTATTACTGTAATAGTTTGTATGCATTCAACAGGCAATTAAATATTTTCATCTTTTGTTATAATGTGTAAGTCAATAAATTTCAATTTTTCTGTAAAAATATAGCAAACAAATCACATCACTGGTGCTATATAATCTGCATTGAAATGAACTAAATTGTTTAGATAAATATGGGAATAAGGAAGCATTTTATTAAACAATATATAAAACACGTAATGTTAACATTAAATCACAGAAGTTTTATTTTATGATCGTTACAACTCTTCGGCAGTACTGGTCATTAACTGCATTAACTGCGCGACGCACAGGACGTTGTCTGCAAGGCAACTCTGTGAAGAGTTCTAGCTGCTACATGATCAATAGTTTTCGAACAAACAGGTTACATACGGCTCAATGAAACTGGTCTGTATATCAGACGCCAGACAGGTTGTCTCTAGCTGACCCAAGCCTACAGGGTACGCATTTACAGTGGAATCGAAAACATTGATGCTGGTCTCTGAATCAGTGGTGTTTTGTGTTTTTCACTGATGTGTCCAGAATCAAATTTTGTCATACCACAATATGGAGAGTACGGGGTACATGTTATCCTTCCTTTAACATCACGGAAATGAGCCAATTTAGAAGTAGTGGAGTCTTGGTATGAGCAGACACAATGCTGAAGAACAAACACATACTAGACCTCTACGTTTTTCACAGAGGTTATCTTACTGATAAGAGCTACAGAAACGACTTAATGGAACCCATATTCTGTTTTCTCGAGTTGCTGTAGGTGCATGATTCGTTATCTTGCCCGTTAAATCGAGCAACACTGCTCTTAGTCGGTCAATACTTTTCTTCTCTGATTATGAATCCATCCCATTGAGCATAAGTGAGATACATTAGGCAGGCGAGTTGTATTGGGTCATCTTCCTCCAATGCCCATTTCGGAGCTAGAAACTGCTCTAATTCAAAATTGGGGCTTTTTACCCACACAGCTCATGAATAATTCTATATAAAACCCCTGAAAAATCAATGTAAGGCTTGTGTGGCTGCCAGATGTGACAACATTATTTAATAATATTTATGTATCAAAGTTGTTTCTGTTTTCTTAGGAAAAACTAAAATCACGTTTTGAAAAATATTTCTTTAAAAATGCATAATTTCTATAAATCATTATTCTTATACATGTTTTTTTTTCTGTTGTACTTTTTTGTTGTTGCATTACCTTAATAAATATGCATTCCAGGTTTCCTTCTATTTCGACTTTTGGTTCGTGAAATATTCACACCTATAGCGATTATGCTTACCTTTTGAATACCCGTGTATTTTCATGCAACCATAGTTAATAACAATTTGTTGTTGATGAATTTTAATAACAACAGATCCGATCTAATGTTGCTGTAGGTTTCACTATGCGCAGGATTCTAAATATTGATTTCAGTTAGTTAAGTTTATAACTTATATTTAATTTGATGTTAGTGAGTAGTAACATCTACAAGGTTCAAGTTTGTTATAAGCAAATTTAAATCGTCCCGTTTGTTTATAAGCACATTTGTTTATAAGCATATATACAGGGTGATTAAAAAAATTGGCCAAACTTTACGAGGTGGTAGTATACACCAAATCAGGCATTTTTTGTCATAGTTTACAGGGTCAAAAATTAAACGTAAATTCGCCAATGGGCGCTTAATGGTGAAACCGATGAGATGAGGAGAAAACAGAAGAATTACTTAGAAGTTATAAAATGACATTTAATAAACATTATTTACAGTACTGGTTCAAAAGGGCGATAGTCAACCTGAATGCACGTCTCACTACTGCGATGAAGGGATTAGCGAACTCTCACGATGAAGGGATTGGCGAACTCTTTCGATGAAGGGATTGGCGATCTCTCTCGATGAAGGGATTTGGCGAACTCTCTGGATGAAGGGATTGGCGATCTCTCTCAATGAAGGGATTGGCGATCTCTCTCTGTGAAGGGATTGGCGAACAAACAGACCAGGCATGTCGCACGCTTCGGCGGCAGCAGCCGAAATACTGGGGACTAGTTCCTCTTCAGATTCAAGGGGAGTGTCATAGACGAGACTCTTGAGATATCCCTACAAAAAGAAGATCCACAGATGAAATGCATATCGGTTTCTTCCCTATTTGTAAATTCATCCATCGTCTCAACAGTTGAAGTTACGAATAGCTGCTGCAAACTGATAAGACCGTACATTCAGTGTTACGAAAGTTTGCATAAGGGTTCTTCTTCTTTCTCAAATGAAATTTGTATACGTGGTCTTCTTCTTCAACCAGAAAATAACAACCAAAATGACGCATTTAAGTTTGCGGTCGCTTCCCAACGAGTAAGCGCTTTGTAACGCCTTTACGTTTCATTTCTGACCTGGTAAACTATGACAAAAAATGCTTGGTTTGGCCACCTCATAAAGTTTGGCCCAGCTTTTATTAATCACCCTGTATATCTATGTATACATGCTTGTATGATGCATGCATGTATATATGTATTCATATGTAAATATGTATGTAAAATATATTATTTATCCAGTGTTCATTAGAAAATTAGGAAGTATGTAAGTGCTCCCGGGTGGTAGAAAGTTGTGGACTCCTGCCCTAAGTTCTTAACATTTTCAATGACTAGCACATACAGCTTTACTGGTGAGACGTAATCGCAGAGTGCCAGACTCCAGTATCTATGACTGCAGTAGCACAAACTGTACGGGTGGTTGCTACTGCAGTCAAAGAAAAGCCGATATTTACCATTATGTACTATGACACGACGGTTGAGTAGGCGAGGTCTCTATGCACGAATGCTAAAAGTTTGTGTCCTGTTGAGTTTCAAGGTCAGAAAGGCAACCTTATTTACAATAAGAATATCGAATCTTAGAGAGGTCGAGACATAAGAGGGTATTAAATTTTCTTTTCTGTTCTAGAATTTTGATATTTGTTACTTCGTGAAGGTCATATGTTGGACATATTAGATATTTTATGAATAGAAAATCGTGTATATTTTTATATTACTTTTGCATAAAGAATTGAACGATTTTAAACATTGAGAGTTAATATTCAAGATTTGAATATATAACCGAATTAATGGGTGGTGCATTTAGATACAACATTCTATTGACAAAATTTACTCCGTTCAAATTTATTTGACACAGTATTTATCTTGTTATTCCCGTTCTTCTCTAGCTGAAGGCGGAAGAGGGAACGCGAGGGATTACAGAGTGGAGGCTGAAGGGTGGTTTGCCAACAATACTCTCGACTTTATCAGAAAAAAGAAAACAGGAAAGGACAATAAATGTGAATAGGAAAGCTAGAAAAGTGTGGTGCAGAATGGACAAAGAAAACTGAAAATTGCTTTGTTTTGAAAAGGAAGACACGGACTTTCTCGATAGAGAAAGTCTTGCTTCTCGTCATGTTGTCTTCATTACCGTATTTCATGTAATTGTTTCATTTTCCTTTCAACATCTTATTACTTTCATGTTTTTTTCTTTTGTTCCTTCCTTCAGCATTTTGGCGGGCTCGTTCTCGACTCACAGAATACGCCGACAGCTGAAAATCGACACATAGTTTTATTTCAAGGAATATTTTCTTCTATAAAAGTTTTAGGTTGTATGTTGTTATGTCATTTAAGTACGTAATATTTTAACGGCTCGGTCTAGGCTACCAGCGTAGTTAGAGGGCTGAAACTCGGCACACAAACCACAAACTCATCTAGCGAAATATTTTCAGCTATAATATTTTCACGGCATTTCGCTGCTTCGTTATATCATTTACGCCCTTCATGGCAATATTTTTACTCTCATTTTCTTTGCGAATTACAGTTCATTGTTTTTAAATGAAATGCTTTCCAAGTTCTAACTCGTTCAGCTATGCATAATAAAATACTTCATGGGTTCAAATGTAAATTATGTCAAAAAATGAAAATCAAAAAGTAAATAAATATTTTTTTATGAAAAAACTAGCTTTTCAATGTCCTTGCCTACACACAGTGGAAAGTAGAGGAAAAAGAAAATAAATTTTAATCACACATGAAATTAAATCAGATTGAGAGTGTAAGAACATTTAATGCAAAATAATATTACATAAAGCTTATCTTTATCGTAAGTTGATATTAGGCTAAATCCCTAAACTATTTTTGCAGCCTACTCCCTCATTTCTCTTCGCCAAATTTTTATAATATCTATCTTATCAATTTTGGATCAAAGTAGGATTTATATAATATTGTTTTAAATTGAATATATTTACACTTTTTACACTTCTTTCAATTTGGTTCAATTTCTTGTATGTACTAAATGTGGATCTAAGTACATAGGACAGACCAAAAATTGTCTCAATATTAGAGTCAACTTGCATCGCAGTCAAATTTATAAATATCAAAAAAATCCTACCAATGACTCATCAATTGAAATAAGGCATTTTGGCGTACATGGGGTTGAAGCCATGCAGGTCGCTATTATGGATATAGTAGTAGACTTGAAAGATCGCCTTTGGTGGGAAAATTATTATATACAAAAACATAATACTATTTATCCATATGGATTAAATTCCATGTTATATAACGTGAAATACAACTTTGAATATATACAAAATCCTGTTTCTTCAGTAGTAATAGAGAATTATGACAATACAGTGAGAAATGGTATTTCTAGACGTCATAAAAGAGCTGGAAGAAAGATAAAGCTGAAACTTAATGATTCTATTACTGAGCTCGTGACTTTTGTAAAAAATATTACAGAAATGAACGATGTTCCACATTCATGGATTAAAAACTTCACTTATGGTATTAGAAAACGTTATCTTGTGGATCTGTGGAAATACTGTTCAGAAGTTGATTTTAAACAACGTTTCGTGAATGATTCACCACTTCCTGCTATTTTTATTGATCTTATAAAATTACGTGCCAAAAGATTAAATATTTCTTTACAGGATAATAAAACTATTAAAGTAAATCAAGAATATCTAATAATTACATACAAAAATAAAAAATTCGATAATGTAAATTTTTAAAATATTTTAAGTAAAAATCAATGTAAATTACCATTCAATATTAATATAAAAATTGCATATAAATATGCTAAACCTCTTTGTAGAAGCCTTTTTAATTATAATACTGTATGCAGAGGTATTAAAGATAACGTTATTGAATGTGATTGTCAGCGGTATACACCTTATGTTAACAAAAAATTTGGTCACGTAATCACAGGAGACTTGGAAATACTGTCCGGATCAATACTTAAACCGATATTTGAACTTGGTACTAAATACAGAATGCATGACTATCGATCGATAGACAAATCTTTTGAAACTAATATCAATGCATTTGTTTATAAAATGGCAGTGAAATACAGTATCCCTATTGAAACCTTCGAAGAATGGAGTTGTGCTATTCGGAAGGCATTTAAGTTAAAATATCATAGTACAGTAACCCCTACTATAATACATAGATATAGCAAAGATGCATTGTCATCTTTACACAAAAAATTTGTAATAACATACGTCGACAAGGTAACGACAAATTATGCATTTACTTGTGTTTTACTTTATAAACAGTTATTATACAAAAGTTATCACGATCCATGCGTATACCTACCTTTACAGCAATCTAAGTCAGAAATTGAGAATCGCATTAAATCAAAATACATTAAATTGGGATACAGAATGGGGCAAATCCGTTTTCCGTATATTACTTTAATACCTAAACTTCATAAAGATCCTGTTAAATTTCGTCCCATTACTAATGGTTTTCAATCATATTTGACAACAGCTAACAAAAAACTCTTATCTATTTTAAAAATAGTAAGGATTAAGATTAAAAATAAAGGTGCATATTTTATTAGTAATAGTATAGAAGCTATTAAAAAAATAAATGTAATTAATGAAAATTTGTATTATAGAAGTTTTGATTTTAATGATTTGTTTTCAAATATAAACATCAAGGACTTATACCTTATTGTCATGGAGATATACGAAAAATACAATCTGCAGTCGATTATTGACAAATATAAATTTAAAACATTGGTGGAAATGGTTTTATTCGAAACTGTACTGTTTGATGGTACATCTTATTTTAAACAATTACATGGTATACCCATGGGGGGTGGTTGTTCATCAATACTTGCTGATATATATCTGAATAAATATGAAAATGGAACACATATATTAAACGAAATTCTGTACATTCGCTACGTTGATGACATTTTGGTAGCGTATCCAGTTGAAGAATATCAGATGGATTTTACTTTCTATCCACAACATTTAAAGCTTACTGAATCTCCATATAATGTCAACAAAAGTCTTAATTTTCTAGATATAACGATATACAAGCAACCAGGAGGTTCTACTGGTTTCTGTTTGTACGATAAACGCAACGACTTCCACTTCAAAATCAATTATATCATAAACTGGAACTCGTGTATGCATAAAAATATTTTTAGAAATATTATACTGGGACAATTAATACGTAGTCAAAGAATAAACAGTAAAAAGGAAGATCGATATTTATGCGATTATCGTTTCCTACAAAACACCATCTCACAGGGTTTTCCCAGGAATTTTTTAAGTGACATTATCTACAAATTTTATAAAATAACTGTAACCGATAGTTACCGTTTATATTTAAATAAAACTGATGGCAATATACATACTGGATTGTCACAGGTAAAGCGTCTGATAGCTGATATGGGACCTATTGAATAGGGTATAATGTATAATACGTTATGAAAATTTGCATCGTCTTGTATGACACAATATTGGATGTACATATGCATGTAATATGCTATTGTTTGTCATTAAGGTATATGGTTTTAGAAATAGACTTTGTTATTATTGCTATATTATGTGTCAATATTTAAAGTCTTCTTTAAGTAGAAGCTATGTAATTTTGATAATTTATACTTGTGAACAGGTTTCACACATTATTCATACACTTTTTAAACATATTTCAAACATTTACTGTGGATGAATTTCGATAGGGCTGGATCTTGACATTTATATCTTATATTTGTTTGTGTATGATGTATATTTACATCTTACAATTTGATACATTCGTATTCCTTTTTGCAATATACCGGCTCTCCGGGAGTGTTGTCGCGACGCAAAGCATGCTTAACCGGGGTGAGGGGGTCACAACTCCCCCCGGCCATCTTTTGGTATATTGTTTCCATCCATACCTCTTTTCTTTTTGAAAATATTTTAATCCTCTTTTTAGTGCAGCTTTGCGCCTTTTAAGTGTGATTTCAGATGATTTTGTAATGTTGTGTTTCACGGTGTTTTAATATTATATATATATATATATATATATATATATATAATTAAATAATTGTAATTTACTTGTATTATATATACCAGCTATACCAGAGATTGATCATTTATTGAAATGTTCTCTATAGCAAACATGAAAATAAGATGGTCTGAAGTGCTTATTTTACATCATTAGTGACTGTACGACAAGCTTGTGAAGATGATGAAGAGAATATTATAAATAAAACATTATATCATTATAAATAAAACATTATAAATAAAAAAAGGTACTAAATTGGTATAAAATACCCCTTTTTCCCTGTTCTATACATAAGTTAAGGAATTGAAAAAGAATGGCATGTGGTAAAGATTGGTTAATATAATCCCTTAACTACACCCTTAGATTAAATTTTATTTGTTTTGTAACTCATGTATGTAATACAGGTACTTTAGGTACTAATACCCTTATTCCCTGCATAAACATACATGGGGTAAAGCAAGAATAGTGTATAAGATGGAAAGTTGCAAAACAGAAAAATTCTTTTGCACGTGGAGCTAGGTCTTTCAGGCTCCCAAAAAATGTTTTGAAAATTAAGAAATTGAAAAAAGTGAAAAGCATTTCCGAAACCATGTACGTTATAAAGGGCTATACCTGGATCGTTAATGCTGATTCTACGTTTCTGTCTACATTACTGTAAATTGCATTACAGAAATAATGCAATTATAATAAATAATTGCATTATTTCTATTTATTATATGCATTATTTCTATTTATTATAATATGCATAATAAATATGAAACCTTTCAGCAAGATATTGATAAATTTATTTATGATATGTCCATTCGTTTCAGTATACCTAACTTCACCTTCAATCAATGGCGATACAGGATATGCAACGACTTCAAGTTTTTTTATCAACAGTTATATCAATTGCATGAAAATTGCAAATTGAACATTAATTATCTCGAGATCATTCAAGATAAGTTCATAATTACATACAGTGTTAAAGTTTCAAGCAATTACGCATTTACCTGCAAATACTATTATATCCAAACCTTAAAAGAAAAATATGAAAATGTTATGCTATATCGGAAAGTTAACATACCCCATCAAGAAATTAATAATAGGATTAAAGCCTTATATCAAAAAACAGGTATTAAATACACTAGCAGAATTAAGTACCCATACTTAATTAATATTCCTAAATTGCATAAGTATCCTACTAGTTTCAGACCTGTTACAGTCGGTTATAATACTTATCTTACAAAAGCTAATTCAATTGTACTCAACTTTTAAAACCTCTGTTGTATCAAATTAATAATAAAGGTAGTTACATCATCAAGAACAGTCATGAAGTTATAAAGTCTTTAAAATATCACAAAAATCCATTATACTTTAAAACCTATGACTTTCAGGAACTCTTCAACAATATTGATCTTGAAGACCTATCTCATATCCTAAACCTTTTATATGAAGAATATGACTTGAAGAAAACAATAGAATTCATTAAATATAAGTCTTTAATTAATATTGTCATCAAAGAAAACTACCTTTTTAATGGAATTTCTTTCTATCAGCAAATTAAAGGCATCCCCATGGGAGGGGGGTGCTCATCTATACTTGCAGATTTGTACCTCAACTATTATGAAAGCCAATCATATCTTAATAATGAAATCATATACCTACGTTATGTGGATGATTTGATAGTCGGATATGAAGATGAGAATTATAGAATGAATTTTGATTTCTACCCACCAAACTTAATGTTGAAAGAAAATCCAACTACACTTAACAATGAAGTGGAATTTTTAGATTTAAGCATCGATTTCAGTAAAATACCTGTAAATTTTACTATCTATGATAAAAGAAAAAGTTTTAATATACCTATCAACGGTCTGATACATTGGAATTCCAATCTTCACTTGAATATATTTAGGAATGTATTCTTAGGGGGATTGGCTAGAATACAGAGAATTATCAACAAAGGAGACATCCGTATTGATTTTGATAGGACATTTCTACAACAAGCATATCTACAGCAATACCCCATTCCTTTTATGCTACATTATATTAATAATTTCTATGGTAATAATAATGCATATTGTTCAAAGTTAAAATCAATTTTATATCAATTTGGTCGATGAAGGTCCGCATACTATGAATAACAGGACCGCAGAACGATAACACGCAGATATATACAGGTCATTGTAGTCTGAAGGACTAATATGTCAACCAGTAATGGACTTCTTCTTATCATTGGACTTTTCTTTTTCAACGGTCTTGTGATGATTGCTATTGTCACTTCGGAGGTTGGCTTCAGCCAGGGCTGGCGTCCAGGAGTGCAAATGCCGCGGCAATTATGACATGCATGTTGACAACTGGGGTGTAAGGTCACAACCCCTTACCTCGAATAAGTAAGCTTCTCGCTAAGCCTTCCTTCTTTTTTCCAATTTTAAATGATTTTTACACTTTATATATATATATATATATATATATATATATATATATATATATATAAAGATATTGCTGTTGTACTTCAACGAAAATAAAGTTGGTAAAGTTAATAATGATTGCATTATTTATTCCTCGTATTTCTGAAATTATACGCCTTATTATTTATTAAAACTAGTTGAACTATCACAACATTTCAAATTGCACAAAACATCTTTAGATGCACAAAGACACCTTGATTCATATATTTTTACATTTTTGGTAGTTGCACTTGCACAAATCCTTGTCCTCAATTAAGGGCAATTTTTCTGACCCCCTTACTAACACCAACTTCTTCAATGTTCAATTTTCGCGCTAAGTCTCAAGCTGATTAATCCTCAAGTTAATCCTGAAGCCAACCCTCAATTTAACCTTCAAGCCAGTCCTCAAGCTATTTCAACCTTTACAACATAGATGGATAAAACCCGAAAATGAAAACAGTTTCTAATAATTTTCGGACAGAGCACTTTGGTAAACCTTAGAATTTAGAGGTAAATTCCTGTTTTTACAAAAGTTTGAACATTTACAGCAGTATATACAAACTAGAATGGTAAGCTCGTTATAAGACTAAGCAATGTTGCCAAAAATTACCTCTCATCCATCATCCATGAAGTTTCAAAGATTAATTCCATCCACTCGGCACACCAGTGCTCTTGCATACCACACTGACATATGCGAGTAACACATCTCTCTTAATCAATATTATTCCTTATACGACATATCGAAACATATATACTGTACTATTTCTTAATGTAAATTATTATTAACCCCTTATAGATCGCCTAGGAGGAGTACGTGCCCCACGAACTCTAAAACTCACTATATTTTTACTTTCCTTATATACATAATGTATAAGGAAAGTATTGTGACGGGGTCGAAAATTCGAATTCGAGTTTTCGACGGGAGAGCACGTTTCAAGCATCCCTGATCACGAATCAAACATTTTTGAACTGATGTCTGTGTGTGTGTGTGTGCGTGTGTGTGTGTGTGTGTGTGTGTGTGTGTGTGTGAAAGTATGTGTGTGTGTGTGTGAGTGAGCCTGTGGAGGCGATAACTGACGAACGAATGGACCGATTTGAACCATATTTGGTACAAAATCACAATCCGTAAACACTGGAAGCCTATTGTTTTTATACGCAATCGAATGTTCAGAACCCCTCTAAATTTTCGAATGAAATTTTGAAAAAATCGTCAAAAAATCAAAACTACTAATAAAGTTACGCAAATAGACATTTCTTATGTAATTTTTCATTAGGAAACGATTGGCATAAATCTTAGAACGCTAACACAAGCCGTTCTCGAGATATTGCACATTTTTAAAAAAAATTATCAAAAAGTCATATAAAATATAAAAAAATATTTCCTATTGAGAAACATGTTCACTTTTCATATGAAATACCATACGATAAATTGGGTGACATCATTCTAGTGGATCTAGCTCGTTCCATTCATGGAAAAAGATACTTTGAGTAATACTTTTGTATTTGAGCGCCAATAGTCATTTGTCTGCTGTAAGAATAACTTATTCCTTCATCCATAACGTTTGGCGAGATTTTGGCGACGAATTTGGCAGAATGTCGCCAATTTGGCGACTTTTTTAAATGTTGCCAAATTAAAAAAAATCTCGCTAAATGGATAAAAATGACGCCAAATCAATGAAAATGACGACTAATTGTCGAAAATTCAATATCTTGGAAAGAATATTAGTATCTACTATAAGAAAAACCTATTTTTTACTGTAAAATTAGTAAATTCAATTCATTATATAAGGAAAGTCATGTGTTTCCCACATCAGATTTTTTTTTATCTAGTATATTCCTACCGAGTGTCAACAGAGAAGTATAATAAATAATATCAAAGAATTTGATATTTATTTTCCAATATACTGAATTTTCAACAATTGGGTGTCATTTCCTTTAATTTAATGTTTTCATCAACTTGGCGACATTTTCAAAATGTTACCATATTCGTCACCAATTTTTAGTAGATATTTTATTTATTTCTACCAGACGGATCTACGCTGTTATATATTATAAAAATCTGATGTGGGCAGCACATGACTTTCCTTATATAATGCAATGAATTTACTACTTTTACAGTAAAAAAATAGATTATTTTTATATTAGTTATTTATATTCTTTCCAGGATATTGAATTTTCGTCAATGAGTCGTCATTTTCCATGTCGTCATCATCAATGAGTTGTCATTCATTTAGCGCCATTTTTATCCATTTGGCTAGTTTTTCGCTAATTTAGCAAAATTTAAAGAAGCCGCTAAGTTGGCGACAATCCCCCAAATTTGTCGCCAAAATCTCGCCAAGCGTTATGGACGAAGAAATAAGTTATTCTTACAAAAGGTAAATGACTATTGGCTTTCAATTACAAAAGTATTACTCAAAGTATCTTTTCTCATGAATGGAACGAGCTATATCCACCAGAATGAGGTCATCAAATATATCACATGGTATTACATATGAAAAGTGAACATGTTCTCAATAGGAAATACTTTTTTTTATTTTATATGACTTTTTGATAATTTTTTTGAAAAATGTGCAATATCTCGAGAACGGTTCATGTTAGCGTTCTAAAATTTATGTCAATCGTTTTCCAATGAAAAATTACATAAGAAATGTCTATTTTGCGTAACTTTATTAGCGGTTTTGTTTTTTTGACCATTTTTCAAAATTTCACTCGAAAATTTAGGGGGGTTCTGAACATTCGATTGCGTATAAAAACAATACGCTTTCAGTGTTTACGGATTGTGATTTTTCTACCAAATTTTGTTCGAATCGGTCCATTCGTTTATCAGTTATCGTCTCCGCCAGACTCACACACACACACACACACACACACACACATTTCTTCAAAAATATTTGAATCGTGATCGGGCATGCTGGAAATGGGTTCTCCCGTCGAAAATTCGAATTCGAATTTTCGACCCCCGTCACAATACTTTCCTTATACATTATGTATATAAGGAAAGTAAAAATATTTAAATTTTGAACAGAATTTCACATCTACATTTCGTGTAATTTATGAAGCAAAGCACGTCATTATATCCAGCTCATCGTCGGACTGAAAAACAAATTTCCTCTAAACATTCTAAAACACATCTAAACTTTGACATTTATTTGGATTTTACGAATTCGCTTTTTAAGTAGTTGTGATAATTATTATTTTCTAAATATATCTCTAAAATAAAAAAACCGTGGGAAAACCGTTTAAAATAAAAATCCTGGGTAAGTGTAGTTTCTAAGCTGTAGTTTATTTAGTTTATACGAAAATTTGACCTTAACTTTTATCACTCTAACCATAAATATACTATATATGTTATTCTAAAATCTATATTTGTCTGTTATTTTTCAAACAACGCGCAATTCCAAAATATTTTTGCCATTACTGTTCTTCGAAATGAAGTCATTCTCTTCCCCGTGTTTCCTGAGAATTGCACTACCCTCGAAAATTGCAAAAATGGTGATGGCAACATTTGCCTATAATGACGTAATGATAACAGCAGGGCGCAACACGATCGATATGCAAAGAGCTTTCTCGTAACTGAATTCTAAATGTGCTTCTAAATTTTTGAAAACATGAAATATTCTGTGGAATGGAGTTAGAATTTCTCTTAGATGTCAAACATTATTTATAGGCTCGCTATTCATTCCATGATTTATGTTGTACACACATACAGGGTGTACCAAAAGGAGTGAAATACGCTTTAATTCTTTACCTGTTGGGAATTAGTGGGCAATGTAAATTGTAAAAATGTTGAAAGTAAGGTAGGAAATAGGACTACATTAATAAAATAGTCCTCCTGTTAATTTTCAAAAAGTTACACTTTTTAAATTTTTATACGACCCCCTTAGACAAATTTGGTCAATCAGAAAATTTTTATATTTAATGCAACAAGTGCATCAAAAAAAACTCGCATATCTATATTTTTAAATCAACTGAATTATGATAAAGGAAACAATCTGACTTATGTCATTTTTCCGTACCATGTGAAAGGCTGTTTTAGTGAAAATAGGGATCATAAACAAATTGAGGATGGAAATTGTTTAGATCAAATATACGTTAATATGTTTCAAATTTTTTTATCACCAATGCTTCTAAATAAAGCATTACACAGACATAGATCACATCAAGCAGTGCTACTCATTACTCGGTTGGGTATCCTTATGTATTGTCATCCAGTTTTCTCTTTTTTGAGATATGTTGCAAATTTACATTTCTAATTTGATATATGGTCCCTATTCATAATGTTCAGTTTTCAATTAAATATAACTCGCTCAATTTTAAAGATGCAGATATGCGGTTTTTTTAGTGATCTTGTTGCATTAAAATAGTGATCTTGTTGCATTAAAAATTCAAATTTTCCGATTAACCCAATTTGTCTAAGGGGGTCGTATAAAATTTAAAATGTATAACATTTTGAAAATTAATGATAGGACTATTTGATTAACGTAGTATTCTTATTTCTTGTCTTACTTTCAACATTTTTGCAATTTACATTGCCCACTTATCTCCAACAGTTAAAGAATTAAAGCGGGTTTCAATCTTTTTAGGACACCTTGTATGTATATATATATATATATATATATATATATATATGCAGTATTGTGGCAATTAATTGAGAAATGCAGTTTTTTTTATAAAATTCAGTTTTATTCAAGTTTTCTATGGATACATTTAAAACTAATAAGTGATATGACCTCCCCGAGACTTTATAACATCACAGACACGTTTCGGCATGGAATGTACTAGACTAGCACATGTAGTTTTTATTTCAACATCTCTGAACCATATGTAAATAACGGCCGAAATTAGCTTGTCCATCGTCGTACAGTCAAATTTGTGAAGCCGTTTTTTGACAATAGCCCACAAATTTTCAATGGGATTCAAGTCTGGTGAATTCCCGGGCCAATCCAGTACGGTAATATTTTTTTTGATCAGAAATTTTTTAATCGCTTCGAAGTGTGACATGGAGCGCTGTCTTGTTGGAAAACGCAATCTCCGTTCGGCCACAGTTTAGCCATGGTTGGAAGCCCTTTTCGGGCCAATATGACTTCGTAACTGGCACTGTTCATCATTCCCTCTACGGGAACAAAAGATTCTGTCTCCAAAACGCTGAAACATCCCCAAAACATCTTTTTGGGCGGATGCTTGGGTGCTTGATTGATGTGGTGCTGATTGAAAGGTTCTCCTTGGCTCCTTCTCACGAACATAGATCTAAATCCCTGAACCACAAAATGTGTTTCGTCAGAAAAGAGAACTTTCTCCCAATCCTTCTCAGTCTATGTTTTGCATTTCCGTGCCCATTCCAACCTTTTTTTCTTCATGCGAAGTGTCAGAAGCTGCTTCTTGTACGGTCCGTCGGCGTTCAAACAGCCTGTATCGCACTGTTGAAGGTGCAATACCAACACCAGCTGCCACCATGTTCTTAAACAGGTCAAAACTGGTTAATCGAGGATTTTTAACACTTATTCGATGTAAAGTTTTGTCGTCACGAGTCGAAGTTGATCTTTTCGGCCGCATCTTCCAGACTGGTTGATTCCAGCATTTGCTGTTTCCAGAAACCGCTTCCAGATCCTCCCGACACTTGTTGTACTCACTCCACATATTTTACCTATTTCCTCGAACGTCTTAGATGTGTGTTCTCTAAGCGCAATCACTTTAGCACGTGTTTCCGCGCTGATATCCATGACGCTAATGAGCCCCGCAACAACTGAGAAACTACCACTGCGGAACACCTGCCACCTGGCGGAGGAATTTGAACACCTGCTACTTACCAGGTGCATACGAACACCTGCTACTTTGATAATAACTGCAATTTGAACTCTGAGCTAATTTGGAGTGCTTCTTCCTAAGCTTACGTGTGATAAAACGAAAAAAATGACATTTCTCAATTAATTGCCACAATACTGTATATATATATATATTATATATATATATATATTATATATATATATATATATATTATATATATATATATATATATATATATATATATATATATATATATATATATATATATATATATATATATATATATATATATATATATATATATATATATTATATATATATATATATATATTATATATATATATATTATATATATATATTATATATATATATATATATATATTATATATATATTATTATATATATATATATATATATATATATATATATATATATATATATATATATATATATATATATATATATATATTATATATATATATATATATATATATATTATATATATATATATATATATATATATATATATATATTATATATATATATATATATATATATATATATATATTATATATATATATATATATATATATATATATATATTATATATATATATATATATATATATATTATATATATATATATATTATATATATATATATATATATATAAGAGTGTCAAAAAACAGTAATTATCAATGTACAAATAGTACTAAATCAAATTCAAGACATAACAGCGCAATGCAGCTAGTTAATGTCGAGAAAAAATAACAAGTCAAAAATTGCAAGAACGTGAATACTTGAATAAAGTGAAAAAGACCAACAGGGCATATATAAAAGGCCTAGAGGGATGGCGACCCCTAGTTCCCGGTTACAAGTCGACTTTTTACACCTTAGGAAACACTCCCGGAGCCATATATCACCTGTGGTCCTAATTCAGAATAACGTCAAAGTAGAAGACGCAAATCACACAAGAACGTGCATCCGTAGACGGCAATGCCTCCATAAAGAAATAAAAGGTTTAAAAAAGAAATAGATTTGAATTAAAACCTCGAATTACAAAAATAAAATGAAATACCTGAACAATTTCAATCATCCTACCAAAGCACCTAGACCTTCGATAAGACCAACTCATAATCCCGCTCAGCATCGTTGCCATTTATTACATGTAAATAACTGTGTTGCCAAAGTCTTTTTGAAATGCATCCCTAAATTTACTGTACACACCATTGTAACACTGTCTTATAAAAAGAAAAGGATAACTTTGCGTTAAAGCTTCCTTTATAAATAAAGTATCATGCCCAATCCGATCCTCGTTAAAAGAATGCATACGTGCACTACGCTTAAAATGATTAATTAAAATATTACGAAATATCTTAATACTTAAATTAGAATGCCAATTGATAATGTAATGTATCTTGAACTTGTATTGACGTCTTTTGTCGTAAATTGTATAATACGTAGACATGTTTTTTGCAAAATGTATACGAATATCCAGAAAATTAATTTCCTTTGACTTTTCTGCGATATTTTCGATCAGAGTTAAATCGGCTGGATAGAATCCGAAATCAAACATGACACCTATATTTTCTTGTGCAATAAGGACGTCATCGACATAACGAAAGAATGGCAATTCGTTTAAAATGTGATTACCTTGTTCATAATGATGTAAGTATAGATTTGCCAATAAAGATGAACATCCTCCTCCCATTGGCACACCCTTGATTTGCTTGTAAAAAGCAACGCCGTTGTATAGAATGTTTTCGTATAACACAATGTCCAAAACTTGTTTAAACTTTTGCATTGGTACAATTCTCTGTAATTCAAATACTCCATGTAAATGTGTCATAATACTATACAGATCCTCCAAATTGATATTATTAAAAAGATCTTGGAAGTCAAAGGTTTTAAATATTAAGTTGGTTGGCATTTTCTTCAAGTTTCTTATGACTTCATCGCTATTTTTTATCATGACGGATCCGTTTTTTAAATAATGATTCATAATAGGTTGTAGATATGACATAAGAAGCGAATTGGCAGATGTTGTATAAGCTCGAAATGCCACTGTAACTGGGCGAAACTTCACGGGCTTCTTATGAAGTTTTGGAATCATAACTAAATAAGGATACCGTATATAATGTATATTGACTCCTATACGCTTATGAAGTGCTCTAATACGATTATCTATTTCTTTTTGTCCAACTTTGAGTTTTTTATAAACTTCCTCATTGTTATAACAATTAGCAAGGATTTCCATGTAAAATGTTATACACGTGAATGTAAAATTTGAAGCCGCCTTGTCCGCGTAAGTAATAACAAATTTCTTCCATATTTCATGAAGATTGTCTCGATGTATATTGCAGCTATCCCGTTGTTGATATGAAGGTCGATAAAAACGATAAAATTGTGTAATAATGCGATCACGCCATTCGTCAAATGCATTTAAAGGCATACTATATTTAATCGCCATACGATAAATAAAATCGTTCATTTCCATAAGGAACTTCCCATGAATATCATGATATTCCTGCAATCGGAATTTTGTTCCTTTATTAAATGCAGCACGTAGATGACTTTTATCGATCACATTTAAATCTCCTGTCACAATATGTTTTAAATCACCATCAATATATTGGCTGGAAGCGCATTGACATAATGAATGTACATATTGCCCCATATCTTTACTGATTTTATTATAATTAAACACTTTTCGCCCTATAGGCAATACATATCGATACGATATACATATTTTTGCATTTTTAATAGGAAAATGCCACTGATGATATTTCAAAATCTGTTTAAAAGGAATATCATTAAATGCTTTATTTCTAAAAGTTGTCAAAAGGTATTCCTTGTTCTGTACTTCATTAATTTCCTGATTTAAGTTGATGTTATATTTCGAAGCTCGCAATTTAAGTAAATCCAGAAATATTGCATACCAGTTGTTAATATTATCGATCTTTTCAATAGGTGCATCTTTAAAGTGTTTATCTTTGTATATATGCCAAATGCGCAAGACGAAACGTTTACGAATACCGTATACCACATTCTTGATCCAGTTAGACTTTATGTCATGATCCCTGTAAAACTGTTGAAATAAATCATCAATTTTCATCCTTGTATCCATTAATGAATAACGTTTTGTTCTTTTACCTCGTTGATGTCTTGTAACTGCAATGCCCATGTGATGCTGAATAATCGATCGTTTATTACCATTTCTGCACTTATTCAAGTCATGATTTTCACTATAAAGTATAGAATTAAGGCCATATGGATAAGCTGTTAAATATTGATTAATGTGGAAATTTTCCCACCAAATTCTTTCGTTTTGGTTGGACACAAAATCAATAATATTTACACGTATATCATCAAATCCATGGAGTTTAAAATGTCCTAATTCCAAATTGGCCTGGTGAGTAGATTGATTGTTAAATAGCTTGATCTGACTCCTGTGAAGATTTATTCTCAAGTTTAGTGCATTTTTAGTCTGACCAATATACATTTTATTGCACTTTCCACAAGTTATGGAATATATACAGTTAAATGACTTACAGAATATTCTGTAAAGGTTATGTCGGGATGAAATTTGTTCACGTGCCGCTACTGGGCATAACTTGCATCTTTTCGAACCACATTTCTTAAATTTAAAATTGACAATATTCCTAAAATGGTATTTCCGATTGTTATTAACAACATTAATACATTTATCTTGAATACAAGATTCGTTCATGACATTGTTTTTGGTTCCATCAAGAGTTTTGATATGACATTTTTTAAAATAGTGGAGTATAGAGCTCATGCAAGGGGTAGTATGATATCGATCTCACAGCGTACCCCTATTGCTGTGATACCGAGCCAATATATGTTCTATATATCGTTGCCAGTCGCTAAATATAGGAGGTTGTAATCATCATATATATTTAATAATTTATACTCGTATTATAGAGTGATAAGTGAAATAATTACATATAAAATACCTTGAAATGTACACATACAATCAATGTACAGAATCATGAGTCTCTCATCACCACATCAAAATCACAATCATTACCGCTCATAGACAAAGCATTAAAATATCATATCCTCAAGATGAAAGATTTTTCACATGTTAATTGATTTTTTTTGGATTTTTAAAAATTGATAATTTTTCCATGAAAGCTGGACGTTATAAAGTGTACAATAGAGAGCAAGAGCTTTAAGTCTAAATAAAAAGCGAATCAAAACATATAAAATACATTAAAATACATATTAAAAGTAAAAGCTATCAATATAATTAATATATCGTTAATTCAAGTGTAAAATAAAATACCACATAAAAAACCCTTTAAAAATGAAAACATTACCATCGACTTCGACAATGTTCCCCACAACGCACTCCATCCACTCTAACGTCACACTGAAGACCACAGACAACACGACTGTAGTCCGAGCAGTATCCCAAAAACCAGAATATGATATACCATGCGCAATGCTACATATACGTATATACATATATATGAGAGTGTCAAAAAACAGTAATTATCAATGTACAAATAGTACTAAATCAAATTCAAGACATAACAGCGCAATGCAGCTAGTTAATGTCGAGAAAAAATAACAAGTCAAAAATTGCAAGAACGTGAATACTTGAATAAAGTGAAAAAGACCAACAGGGCATATATAAAAGGCCTAGAGGGATGGCGACCCCTAGTTCCCGGTTACAAGTCGACTTTTTACACCTTAGGAAACACTCCCGGAGCCATATATCACCTGTGGTCCTAATTCAGAATAACGTCAAAGTAGAAGACGCAAATCACACAAGAACGTGCATCCGTAGACGGCAATGCCTCCATAAAGAAATAAAAGGTTTAAAAAAGAAATAGATTTGAATTAAAACCTCGAATTACAAAAATAAAATGAAATACCTGAACAATTTCAATCATCCTACCAAAGCACCTAGACCTTCGATAAGACCAACTCATAATCCCGCTCAGCATCGTTGCCATTTATTACATGTAAATAACTGTGTTGCCAAAGTCTTTTTGAAAAGCATCCCTAAATTTACTGTACACACCATTGTAACACTGTCTTATAAAAAGAAAAGGATAACTTTGCGTTAAAGCTTCCTTTATAAATAAAGTATCATGCCCAATCCGATCCTCGTTAAAAGAATGCATACGTGCACTACGCTTAAAATGATTAATTAAAATATTACGAAATATCTTAATACTTAAATTAGAATGCCAATTGATAATGTAATGTATCTTGAACTTGTATTGACGTCTTTTGTCGTAAATTGTATAATACGTAGACATGTTTTTTGCAAAATGTATACGAATATCCAGAAAATTAATTTCCTTTGACTTTTCTGCGATATTTTCGATCAGAGTTAAATCGGCTGGATAGAATCCGAAATCAAACATGACACCTATATTTTCTTGTGCAATAAGGACGTCATCGACATAACGAAAGAATGGCAATTCGTTTAAAATGTGATTACCTTGTTCATAATGATGTAAGTATAGATTTGCCAATAAAGATGAACATCCTCCTCCCATTGGCACACCCTTGATTTGCTTGTAAAAAGCAACGCCGTTGTATAGAATGTTTTCGTATAACACAATGTCCAAAACTTGTTTAAACTTTTGCATTGGTACAATTCTCTGTAATTCAAAGACTCCATGTAAATGTGTCATAATACTATACAGATCCTCCAAATTGATATTATTAAAAAGATCTTGGAAGTCAAAGGTTTTAAATATTAAGTTGGTTGGCATTTTCTTCAAGTTTCTTATGACTTCATCGCTATTTTTTATCATGACGGATCCGTTTTTTAAATAATGATTCATAATAGGTTGTAGATATGACATAAGAAGCGAATTGGCAGATGTTGTATAAGCTCGAAATGCCACTGTAACTGGGCGAAACTTCACGGGCTTCTTATGAAGTTTTGGAATCATAACTAAATAAGGATACCGTATATAATGTATATTGACTCCTATACGCTTATGAAGTGCTCTAATACGATTATCTATTTCTTTTTGTCCAACTTTGAGTTTTTTATAAACTTCCTCATTGTTATAACAATTAGCAAGGATTTCCATGTAAAATGTTATACACGTGAATGTAAAATTTGAAGCCGCCTTGTCCGCGTAAGTAATAACAAATTTCTTCCATATTTCATGAAGATTGTCTCGATGTATATTGCAGCTATCCCGTTGTTGATATGAAGGTCGATAAAAACGATAAAATTGTGTAATAATGCGATCACGCCATTCGTCAAATGCATTTAAAGGCATACTATATTTAATCGCCATACGATAAATAAAATCGTTCATTTCCATAAGGAACTTCCCATGAATATCATGATATTCCTGCAATCGGAATTTTGTTCCTTTATTAAATGCAGCACGTAGATGACTTTTATCGATCACATTTAAATCTCCTGTCACAATATGTTTTAAATCACCATCAATATATTGGCTGGAAGCGCATTGACATAATGAATGTACATATTGCCCCATATCTTTACTGATTTTATTATAATTAAACACTTTTCGCCCTATAGGCAATACATATCGATACGATATACATATTTTTGCATTTTTAATAGGAAAATGCCACTGATGATATTTCAAAATCTGTTTAAAAGGAATATCATTAAATGCTTTATTTCTAAAAGTTGTCAAAAGGTATTCCTTGTTCTGTACTTCATTAATTTCCTGATTTAAGTTGATGTTATATTTCGAAGCTCGCAATTTAAGTAAATCCAGAAATATTGCATACCAGTTGTTAATATTATCGATCTTTTCAATAGGTGCATCTTTAAAGTGTTTATCTTTGTATATATGCCAAATGCGCAAGACGAAACGTTTACGAATACCGTATACCACATTCTTGATCCAGTTAGACTTTATGTCATGATCCCTGTAAAACTGTTGAAATAAATCATCAATTTTCATCCTTGTATCCATTAATGAATAACGTTTTGTTCTTTTACCTCGTTGATGTCTTGTAACTGCAATGCCCATGTGA
This sequence comes from Amaurobius ferox, assembly GCA_951213105.1. Taxonomy (NCBI): domain Eukaryota; kingdom Metazoa; phylum Arthropoda; class Arachnida; order Araneae; family Amaurobiidae; genus Amaurobius; species Amaurobius ferox. The sequence continues at coordinate 54,267,169 of OX578146.1, forward strand.
TGCTGAATAATCGATCGTTTATTACCATTTCTGCACTTATTCAAGTCATGATTTTCACTATAAAGTATAGAATTAAGGCCATATGGATAAGCTGTTAAATATTGATTAATGTGGAAAGCTTTTGCTGATAGCTTTTACTTTTAATATGTATTTTAATGTATTTTATATGTTTTGATTCGCTTTTTATTTAGACTTAAAGCTCTTGCTCTCTATTGTACACTTTATAACGTCCAGCTTTCATGGAAAAATTATCAATTTTTAAAAATCCAAAAAAATCAATTAACATGTGAAAAATCTTTCATCTTGAGGATATGATATTTTAATGCTTTGTCTATGAGCGGTAATGATTGTGATTTTGATGTGGTGATGAGAGACTCATGATTCTGTACATTGATTGTATGTGTACATTTCAAGGTATTTTATATGTAATTATTTCACTTATCACTCTATAATACGAGTATAAATTATTAAATATATATGATGATTACAACCTCCTATATTTAGCGACTGGCAACGATATATAGAACATATATTGGCTCGGTATCACAGCAATAGGGGTACGCTGTGAGATCGATATCATACTACCCCTTGCATGAGCTCTATACTCCACTATTTTAAAAAATGTCATATCAAAACTCTTGATGGAACCAAAAACAATGTCATGAACGAATCTTGTATTCAAGATAAATGTATTAATGTTGTTAATAACAATCGGAAATACCATTTTAGGAATATTGTCAATTTTAAATTTAAGAAATGTGGTTCGAAAAGATGCAAGTTATGCCCAGTAGCGGCACGTGAACAAATTTCATCCCGACATAACCTTTACAGAATATTCTGTAAGTCATTTAACTGTATATATTCCATAACTTGTGGAAAGTGCAATAAAATGTATATTGGTCAGACTAAAAATGCACTAAACTTGAGAATAAATCTTCACAGGAGTCAGATCAAGCTATTTAACAATCAATCTACTCACCAGGCCAATTTGGAATTAGGACATTTTAAACTCCATGGATTTGATGATATACGTGTAAATATTATTGATTTTGTGTCCAACCAAAACGAAAGAATTTGGTGGGAAAATTTCCACATTAATCAATATTTAACAGCTTATCCATATGGCCTTAATTCTATACTTTATAGTGAAAATCATGACTTGAATAAGTGCAGAAATGGTAATAAACGATCGATTATTCAGCATCACATGGGCATTGCAGTTACAAGACATCAACGAGGTAAAAGAACAAAAACGTTATTCATTAATGGATACAAGGATGAAAATTGATGATTTATTTCAACAGTTTTACAGGGATCATGACATAAAGTCTAACTGGATCAAGAATGTGGTATACGGTATTCGTAAACGTTTCGTCTTGCGCATTTGGCATATATACAAAGATAAACACTTTAAAGATGCACCTATTGAAAAGATCGATAATATTAACAACTGGTATGCAATATTTCTGGATTTACTTAAATGGCGAGCTTCGAAATATAACATCAACTTAAATCAGGAAATTAATGAAGTACAGAACAAGGAATACCTTTTGACAACTTTTAGAAATAAAGCATTTAATGATATTCCTTTTAAACAGATTTTGAAATATCATCAGTGGCATTTTCCTATTAAAAATGCAAAAATATGTATATCGTATCGATATGTATTGCCTATAGGGCGAAAAGTGTTTAATTATAATAAAATCAGTAAAGATATGGGGCAATATGTACATTCATTATGTCAATGCGCTTCCAGCCAATATATTGATGGTGATTTAAAACATATTGTGACAGGAGATTTAAATGTGATCGATAAAAGTCATCTACGTGCTGCATTTAATAAAGGAACAAAATTCCGATTGCAGGAATATCATGATATTCATGGGAAGTTCCTTATGGAAATGAACGATTTTATTTATCGTATGGCGATTAAATATAGTATGCCTTTAAATGCATTTGACGAATGGCGTGATCGCATTATTACACAATTTTATCGTTTTTATCGACCTTCATATCAACAACGGGATAGCTGCAATATACATCGAGACAATCTTCATGAAATATGGAAGAAATTTGTTATTACTTACGCGGACAAGGCGGCTTCAAATTTTACATTCACGTGTATAACATTTTACATGGAAATCCTTGCTAATTGTTATAACAATGAGGAAGTTTATAAAAAACTCAAAGTTGGACAAAAAGAAATAGATAATCGTATTAGAGCACTTCATAAGCGTATAGGAGTCAATATACATTATATACGGTATCCTTATTTAGTTATGATTCCAAAACTTCATAAGAAGCCCGTGAAGTTTCGCCCAGTTACAGTGGCATTTCGAGCTTATACAACATCTGCCAATTCGCTTCTTATGTCATATCTACAACCTATTATGAATCATTATTTAAAAAACGGATCCGTCATGATAAAAAATAGCGATGAAGTCATAAGAAACTTGAAGAAAATGCCAACCAACTTAATATTTAAAACCTTTGACTTCCAAGATCTTTTTAATAATATCAATTTGGAGGATCTGTATAGTATTATGACACATTTACATGGAGTCTTTGAATTACAGAGAATTGTACCAATGCAAAAGTTTAAACAAGTTTTGGACATTGTGTTATACGAAAACATTCTATACAACGGCGTTGCTTTTTACAAGCAAATCAAGGGTGTGCCAATGGGAGGAGGATGTTCATCTTTATTGGCAAATCTATACTTACATCATTATGAACAAGGTAATCACATTTTAAACGAATTGCCATTCTTTCGTTATGTCGATGACGTCCTTATTGCACAAGAAAATATAGGTGTCATGTTTGATTTCGGATTCTATCCAGCCGATTTAACTCTGATCGAAAATATCGCAGAAAAGTCAAAGGAAATTAATTTTCTGGATATTCGTATACATTTTGCAAAAAACATGTCTACGTATTATACAATTTACGACAAAAGACGTCAATACAAGTTCAAGATACATTACATTATCAATTGGCATTCTAATTTAAGTATTAAGATATTTCGTAATATTTTAATTAATCATTTTAAGCGTAGTGCACGTATGCATTCTTTTAACGAGGATCGGATTGGGCATGATACTTTATTTATAAAGGAAGCTTTAACGCAAAGTTATCCTTTTCTTTTTATAAGACAGTGTTACAATGGTGTGTACAGTAAATTTAGGGATGCATTTCAAAAAGACTTTGGCAACACAGTTATTTACATGTAATAAATGGCAACGATGCTGAGCGGGATTATGAGTTGGTCTTATCGAAGGTCTAGGTGCTTTGGTAGGATGATTGAAATTGTTCAGGTATTTCATTTTATTTTTGTAATTCGAGGTTTTAATTCAAATCTATTTCTTTTTTAAACCTTTTATTTCTTTATGGAGGCATTGCCGTCTACGGATGCACGTTCTTGTGTGATTTGCGTCTTCTACTTTGACGTTATTCTGAATTAGGACCACAGGTGATATATGGCTCCGAGAGTGTTTCCTAAGGTGTAAAAAGTCGACTTGTAACCGGGAACTAGGGGTCGCCATCCCTCTAGGCCTTTTATATATGCCCTGTTGGTCTTTTTCACTTTATTCAAGTATTCACGTTCTTGCAATTTTTGACTTGTTATATATATATATATATATATATATTATATATATATATATATATATATATATATATATTATATATATATATATATATATATATATATATATATTATATATATATATATATATATATATATATATATTATATATATATATATATATTATATATATATATATATATATATATATATATATATATATATATATATATATATATATATATATATATATATATATATATATATATATATATATATATATATATATATATATATATATATATATATATATATATATATATATATATATATATATATATATATATATATATATATATATATATATATATATATATATATATATATATATATATATATATATATATATTTATATATATACTGCTGGACAATTGCTAAGAACGGATCACAAATTGCAATATAGTTCAATATTAAGCGGGAGTGGAGGCCCAGGAGGATAAAATATTGTTAACACACTGTTCGGACATTAGAATAAAGATCATTTATTGCTCTGGAAAGTACAGAAGGTTTTGAAACATCTGAAAGGAAAAAAGTGTTAATTTGATGTTGTGTACAGATAAATGGAAAAATGCAAATGAGCGATAACAGGTACCTTTGAGAAAGGTCTCAGTACGGGATTGTGCGATGCTACATTCCACACGTCGTGTCATGCTTTGCGCAAAATTATCCAGCAGCTGTTGAGGCAATTTATCCCACTCTTCTGTCAGTGTACGGATGAGGGTGTTCTTGTTTGTTGGAGGATATTTTCGACCCTAAATCATCTTAAACATTTTCAAAGGAGTTTAGATCTGGAGAAGATGCTGACTATGCGAGGCACTGAATACCCTCGCTAACTAGACAATCCTGAACAGCGAGTGGTCGATGACATAGTGCGCTATCGTCCATGAAAACTAATATCACCCACAGCACTACGGAAAAGGTGAACATGAGGCAGTAGGACATCATCAATGTATAGTTGGCCGGTTATAGTCCCAGTTGCAACCACATGTAGGGGAGTGCGGCCATCGATCTTGATACCGCCCCATACCATGATACTGCATGTCGGATATCGGTCCCTTTCCTGGATATTTTCTGGACGATAAGCAGTACCACTGTCACGCCAGATCAGTCGGCGTCTACAATGCAATGACAGACTGAACCTAATCTCATCTGAGAATAGTACGCAAGCCCAGTCCTTTTGCACAAGCCAGGTTCAATTGCGATGCTCACGACACCATTGCAAACGGGTGCAGTCTGGGCAAAGGGATACACACAACAGGCCTGCGGGCATAAAGTCCTCCCTCTCCCAAACGTCTGGCTACAGATTTTCAGGAGATCCGTTGTCCTGTGGTAGCAAGAAACTGATTTGCCACTTGCTGAGCTGTGGTGCGCCGGTTCTTTCTTGCTGATTGGACAATATACCTGTGTCCTACAGGCATCGCACTTCTAACACGACATATACCGTGACGCTCGCTACACATTCCAATTGTTTAAATGCTTGCCACTGCCGTGAAATAACACTGTGGGCGACGTTGAACCCCCTGGCAGCATCTGTTATTAAGTTTGCCAATTAAATCTTTCCTGTAAAACTTTCATTTGGAACAACTGTCCACACGCGTCAAATCCTTTAAATCTCTTCTCAGCGCTATCATGTGACGAACTGGCGTAGAAATAAAAAATTTGCATACGCACACTTCTTCTTATTATATCCTGTACTTATTCTAATTTTCCACATTTTGTTTTCTTTCATTTTCTGCTGATTAGATTTTGGTACGATTCGAAAAAAAAATAACCTGCCTTTTTTTGCGAAATGGCACTCAAAAATCGTCAAAATCTGAAATAAAACTACATATGCTTAAATATATTCATTAAATGCTTGGTTTATACGTAATTTTTAACGATGAAAGGAATGAGACCAACCCCATTACACTAGGACTAGCCGTTGGCGAGATATTTTAGTTTTTTCTTATTTTCTCTACGCCACCTTTGAAAATAAGTCCAGTTATCAAATGAGAACGAGAATTGAATTAAAAGTGAATTAAATTTAATTAAAATAAAGATAACGTGAATATATATATGTCTGCAGGAAAAGTCATGTGCTGCAAACATCAGATTTTTTTTTATCTCTGTGCTAGAAGATGAAATATTTGATGTGAGCAGCATATGACTTTCCATGCAGACTCATATTCAAGTTCTCTTTATTTCTTCAATAATTTATTAAATTGAGTTTAATTGAACAAAATGACACCCATAATTATTTAAAATTAAGCAGAATTTGTACTTTTAATTCAATTTCCGTTCTCATTTGGTAACTGGACTTATTTTCAAAGGTGGGGTAGCGAAAATACGAAAAAACTAAAATATCTGAAGAACGGCTAGACCTAGTGTAATGGGGTTGGTCTTATTTTTTTCATCGTTAAAAATTACTTATAAAACAGTATTTAATTGATATATTTCAGCATACGTAGTTTTTTAATGTTGATTTTAACGATTTTTGTGGGCCATTTCGCAAAAGAAAGCAGGTTTTTTTTTTAGAATCGTATCAAAATCTAATAAGCACCAGGGTAACCCTCAAGCGAATTATCTACCAAATTTTGTGAAATGCGGTCCATTAGTTTTTCAACTAGATTAGATACAGGCAATTTTTGCGGGCCATTTCGCAAAAAAAGGCGGGTTCATTTACACCGAATCGTACTAAAAACTAATCAGCACCAGGGTCATACACATGTGACTTACCTACCAAATTTTATGAAATTTGGTCTATTTGTTTTTGAGGTAGAGTGGATACATGCATTACACAGACAGATATACACACAGAGAGATATACACACAGAGAGATATACGCACAGATAGACAGACACACAGGCAGACGTCACGCTAAAAATAGTTTTTTCGTGTTGTAGAGGTCTCAAAACGTGTAGATCCGTGGAAAACTCGACTTGCAATTTTCGGCATGATTCCAATAATTTCTCTATACATTACCATGTATTGCAGGAAAAGTAAAAATGAAAATATTGGCTTTAGAACAAACTTGCGGAATAAAAACATTCAAAGTAGAAACGCCTTTAAACTAACACTTGGGGTTTGAGCTGTACGAGAATAATGTTCTTTAATTATTCCTCTTACTGAGGTAATAAAAAGATTTATATTCACTAAATGTGCCGTGCAAAGAATTATCGGTGTTCCATGTGAAACTAATTAAGAGTGTGAAATCCTTAGTGTTAAAGACACATGCTTCAAAATGAGGTATGATACAATGAATTTTTTAAAACCAAAAAATTACTCTTTATATATGAACAAATCATCTGGAAACATATTGAAGTGTGACCAGCTTCTCAAAAGTTATTGCTCCTAATTTTATCTACGATGGTATTCTTTGATTCTGCTTTTCTTCTGCCCTTTTCTTTTTCGTCTGCGTGAAAGGGGGAGTGAACTTCGATTGCTGGGGGACGGTGGTGCCTTAACAGTTCCTCAATGAACAAACCAATCGAACAAAAATAACGGGACGGAGAAAACAAAAGGAATAAATGAAATAATGGAGTAAAAATATATTGTTGTTGGAATATATTGTTTTGGGTAAAACTTGAAGGTTAGATATTGTTTAATAATGAAAGAAAATGTTATATTTGTTCAGATTATTATAAACTTAATACGTAATATTTAGTTTCATTTTGGGAAGGAAATTTGCATCTCATGCTTAGCTTAAGAATTAATCTGATAAAAGCATTAAACTGTATTTAAAGCTAAAGAGATTGAAATGGAAGGGAGAGAAACGATGGAAACCAGAAATTTATGAAGACATGATATGGTGGCTAATGATGCATACATTGAATTTTTGATGGAATAGTTGAGAATTTTTGTACTTTTCGGCAAATTTATATCAAACAGTCATACGAATTTTTGGAAACACAGGAAGTGACATGTTCAGAACCAATCAGTATCATATTCCAGAGGGGTTAGGGAGGGATAAAGTAAAGATTTTCCCTTTTGGTTCTGTAGATGTAACCTCCTGTCTTTTCAAAAATTCGTATGGCTGTTATTCTTACTTTACTCCTCCCTAACCCCTCTGGAATTTGATACTGATTCATATCAGTCATCATTGAAGCTCTATTTAATTCATAGACAATCATAAAAAATATATGTTTAAAGAAGGATATGTTTTGACTGGATCTGAAAAAAAAAATTCTGGAGACAGTACGATGTATCCACCGTACCGCCTCCAGAATGTGATGCTAAATCCATATCAGTCATCATCTAAACTTTATCTACTGCCGATTCTGAGAAATATATGCTGCAAGGAAAATGTCATTTTTTAACCAAATGTATAAATCCTTTAAGAGCCCCACCCCCTTAAGAATTTTATGCTGAATCCATATCAGTGATTATCTAATCTCTATATATAGCTAATCTTGATAAATACATTTTTCAAGAAACTTTTTTGAATAAGAAGTGGATATCCTTAGTGATATAATCTACCTTCTTCAGAATTTAAAGCTAAAACCCTATCAGGTATCATCTAAGCAATATCTATAGTCAATCTTGAGAAGCAGATGTTTCAAGTAAATTAAAAGTATTGGAATCGGAAATGAGAGTGAAAATCCTTAGTAAAACCCTTCTACCTTCTCCGGAATGTGAAATTTAATCTATGCCAATCATCATCTAATCTCTATCTATAGCAAATCTTGCGATCTATAGGTGCTTTAAAATATTTAAAAAAATTATATACTTTTGAAATTTTTCGCCGACAATAAAATGGACAAATCTGTTAAATTTCACTTATCAAGTGCTCAATTTTACTTCTAAGTGATCAAATAAGGCTGCAACTTCTATCAAAAGAATTATAAATTTTGTATTGATCTACATAATCTTAACTGCTGGATTAACTGATAAAAATACAAGTGAGAATGTTTACAATACAAGTTTTCCAATGAATACATAAACTAAGAGACGATGCCAATAACAAGAATGCAAAATTCTAACAATGAATGCTATAGCGATATTATAAATATTAACTTTATTTTCATTTAACATAAAATAATAATCTTAATTATTTTCCTTATTGAAAGAAAAATAAATAATTAAATTCAATAAAATACAGTTCACAAAAGTCACATATTGTTAGACAAAAGTAACTGCATAGGTTTATGAAGAAGTTTTGCTATAACAATCTGCAATCTTTTTTGTTGCTGTTGTTGTTATTAAAATTTGATGAATTGCCATTTTCCTTTCTAGTACTTTATCACGGATGAAAAAATGTTCAATATTTGTATGTTTTATGCGACGATGAAATTTTGAATTTTATGTTTATTTGATTGCAGCCATATTGTTGACATAGTAAAGTTATCGCTATTAAATAAACAAGAAATACCAATCATGCTTAATGCATTGATTATGAAACACTTTCCAACTTCAATGCAATTTTATTTAAACATCTCTAAAATGCAATACATTCCTCGGTAATATTTTTAAACTTATCACAATACTACATTAATTTATTAAATTTGAAAACTTAAACCTTCATCGAAAAAAATGAACTTCATTCAAATGACGGCATTGGAATATAAATTGCCTGGTTTAAACATCTCTAAAATGCTATACAGTCCTTGGTAATAATTTTAGAATTATCATAATACTACGATAATTTATTATATTTGAAAACTTTATCGAAAACAACTGAAATTCATTCAAATGACGTCATAGAAAAAATAACACGTCTGGCTCTCTCTATAAAATCAGCATTTCATTCATAAACAATTTCCCATTCATTTCATTCATCACAATACTATAATAATTTATTTTATGTAAAAATTAAGCCCATGGAGCTACAAGTAATTAAACTCTATGCTTAAAACTTCATCGAAAAAAATTGTCCTTCTCTCTGTAAAATCAATGAATATTTCCTTCATATCAGCTATGCAGACTCCATGAGCTAAATAATTTTGTGTTAAAGAAATACAGCAATTCTGATACAATATATTCTACATATTTTGCTGTTTACATAAGTGAAAAATAGGCTTCGTTGTAGAAATAATCAAATGTGAATGATCATTTAAACTCAAATATATTGCAATTGCGTTGTTTCAGTATGTAGATGCACAGAATTTAAGCAAAAATAAAGTGGTTTTGGGACGGATACAACACTCAATATGAATTAAAAAGAACTTTAAAAATCATGATTTTTAGACAAGATGGATGCCATATTTCATTTTGAAGTGGGTTATGTGATCTTTTCATATCATGGTTATATGATATTGATCGCTTCATATAGGAGGTGTAATTAATATTTTAATTTTTATTTAAAAACTACTGAATATATTTCGCTGAATTTTTTTTATATGTTTCATAAAACAATTTGAATATTACCTAAAATTTTCGAAGCAATTTGTGAATTTTAAATCGGCTTAAAAAATGTTTGAAAAATTAGGTCTCATGGGGTTCAATGTATTTCATTTTTTCAACCCTGGTTCAATCCAAAACTAATTGGGTGATATCATTCGTTTTTATTCCCATAGGTCCTACAGACCGTCTGAACAACGTACTAAAATTTCATTTTGATTAAGTCATTTTTACGGCAGTTATCGTACTAATGGACAGACAGACAGACAGACAGAATGAACAAAGTCATAAACACTTTTTAACTTTTTTGTAAAGTGTTAAAAAGGCTTTGAAATAATCTTTTGTATCGAAATCATTTCCTTAGCTACTTCATTTGCAGCTATAATTTGCAGCTACTTCATTTGCAGCTATAATTTGCAGCTACTTCATTTGCAGCACAGCTTCTGTCGTAGACGTGGCTACAGTTCTTTGATGATGGCTAAGTTATCATATTGTACCACCTTCATGAATTATCGCCATCACCATGGCTGGACGTTCTGTCTCCTAGCAACTTCCAAAGTCAACATCATCATTGCACTGTTGCTGGATTTTTGATAAACTTAAATATATTCATCACATTTTATGTGCTGTGCATCAGTGGCTACTTCTACTAGTGATGAAGGCTTCACAACTTTCCCATGAACAACATTGGGTGCGTTCGAATGAAAATACAAAACAAACTTTTCATAATATTCAATCTTTATCGACACAAAAAGGCTTCATATGCAGTTTTGCAATTTCCATTTTTGTAGATACAAAAACATGGTTCAATTTAATCTGGCCTAGTTAAAACTTAAATCCACTTAACATGTTACATTTTACTGCTAGCTTCTCAAATAAGACTACAACTTCTAGCAAAGAAGTTGAAAAATCTTTATTGAACAGCAAAACATATCTTCACTCAAGTGGTTCAACTGCCAAAAAATACAAGCGATAATTATAAAAGTCTTTTCCAACCATTATAATTTAAATAAATTGTTTAATTTATAAATATACAAGGATCTAAAACAAAATTAATTTTTCATGAAGTGATAGTATAGATTATTTGAAAATAATACAGCTAAGATTGCGAACATAAAGTTCTTGTTTAGAACATCATGAAGTCGTAAATTACTGTCTTAATAACCGCCAAATAATATTGCAAAGAATAGACGGAATGAACATATCATTTTTGCACATGGGATGCTGCCGGTTGGCTCGTCAGAGCCTTTTTACTACCCGTGGAACGTTGCATAGGAGATTTTTTTTACTCCTCTAAATCACTTTCTCTCTAAATCACTTTCTCTCTAAATCACTTTCTCTCTAAATCACTTTCTCTCTAAATCACTTTCTCTCTCAATCACTTTCTGTCTAAATCTAATCGTTCTTGTGGGTGATGCGGGTCGCCATTCGACCTTCTTCGTCGGTTATTTTCATCGAAATCATCTTTCTAACAAACCTCTATCATTACTGCCAAGTCCTCGATGGGCAGGGGAGGGGGTATTATTTTTCACTTTCCTTTCTTGCGATTGGCTGTTAGTGTTCCCTCTTGACTTGCATTCGCAGATGCAATATTCATCTCCACGTGCTCTCCAAGTCTTAAATTTGGAGGGTACCTGTCAAGCTGTCTTTTATACTTAAATTGATGTCCCCATGTTTATTACTTTCCTTATATACATAATGTATAAGGAAAGTATTGTGACGGGGTCGAAAATTCGAATTCGAGTTTTTGACGGGAGAGCACGTTTCAAGCATCCCTGATCACGAATCAAACATTCTTGAGGTGATGACTGTGTGTGTGTGTGTGTGTGTGTGTGTGTGTGTGAGTCTGTGGAGACGATAACTGACGTACAAATGGACCGCTTCGAACGAAATTTGGTACAAAAATCACAATCCGTGAATACTGGAAACCTATTGTTTTTAAACGTAATCGAATGTTCAGAACCCCCTAAATTGTCGAGTGAAATTTTGAAAAAATCATTAAAAAATCAAAATCTTTAGTAAAGTTACGCAAATAGACATTTCTAATGTAACTTTTTCTTAGAAAACGATTGACATAAACTTTAGAACGCTAGCAGGAACCGTTCTCGAGATATTGCACACTTTTTGAATACATTTATCAAAAAATCCCATAAATTATAAAAAATATATTAACTGTTGAGAAACATGTTCACTTCTCACATATAATATCATGCGATAAATTGGGTGACATCATTTTCGTGGATCTAGCTCATTCCATTCATGAGAAAAAATACTATGAGTAATAATTTTGTATTTGAACGCCAATAGTTATTTATCTGCTATAAGAATAACTTATTTCTCCTTCCATAACGCTTGGCGAGATTGTGGCGCCAAATTTGACGGAATGTCGCCAACTTGGCAACTTTTTTAAATGTTGTCCAATTAACGGAAATCTCGCCAAATGGATAAAAATGACGACTAATTGACGAAAATTCAATTTCTTGGAAAGAATATAAATAGCTACTATAAAAAACACATATTTTTTTTTATTCTAAAAATAGTGAATTTATTGCATTATATAAGGAAAGCCATGTGTCACCCACATGAGATCTTTTTTTGAAGTGCACTCGATCCAGGCTTGTCGGCTTGGAACTTTAATGCTTTTTCCGGCTTGGTCTGGAACCTAATTTGGCTTGAATGCCTATTCTTTGCCAAGCAGTTAGTAATTGCGCTAAATGCATTGCTGATGGTGGGATACCTAAATTAAAGTAAGGTGAATTAAAAGAAAGATTATCGTATAAAAGCATTTCACGAGATGCCAAAGTAAGGGTATCACTTACAACTCTAGCTGATGAGGCATTGATTAGTGAAATATATTCAAATGATTGGCATATAGATAAGTAAGATAACGTTGTATCATAACACATTACCAGAAAAAATAAAACTTGTATATTTCGCCAAGAATCAGAGGCATATTAAGGACATTAAAGATGTCTGATAAGTTCAGGTAATAAGCAATAACTTATTTTCAATACGTCCAACTTGAGGCAGATATCAAAACAATAAATTTGAAATGATTCCACTAGTATTCTATTTAAAAATTGATAAGGAAGTAGTTATATATGAAGCACACAACATTGGCGGTGGCCTCTACAAAGCTACAATGAAAGCGTTGACTCCTGAACAACCGATAAAGTCCAAATTTTCCGTTTCTCAAGTTTGCAATGCTTACATCTCAAAAACTAAAGGCGCTAGCTATAAACAATAAGCAGGAATTTGTAGCTATTTGACTTCCCTATAAGGGTATATAATTGGATATTTGATCGAACCTTTAAGTATATGTAATTGTATTTTTGATCGAACTTTTAAGGGTATATAATTGGATTTCCAATCGAACCTTTAATTGTATATACTTGGATTTTTGATCCACCCTTTAAATGTATGTATGGTACACATTTCCAAAAAAAGATAACTTAAAGTTAAACTTTGTGATTAATTATCATTAATATATCATATCTCTTAACATGGCCGTAAAATCTAGTATAGTGGAATTATTTATTATTGCACATTACATTGTTGTGCCGCTATATAAAACCCTCCAATTATTTAACTTTCGCGCGAGTTCTGTAAAATAATTATTAATTAATATAATACTACATGGATCACACCATTTTAACTTTAACAATAAACATTTATTAACAACATAAAATACTTATTAAATTCATTACACAATTAATTATATTATTTCGACGGCGGGAATATGCGAGACCAGTAAGGAACATATGGTTAGACCTAGATATCTTTTTGAGGAACACATACGTTCAAGTCTGTCTCGGACTTTGATCATAATGCTGGCATCCGTAATTTGTACTGGCCATAACTCGTGGTGCTTGGCTCCGTCTCGTACTTGGTTGTACTGCACATATCAATAGATCTCCATTATTTTGGAACCTCTATGCAGCACTCTGAATCTCTAATATTGTCGTTCTATCATAATGTCGGGCAAGTATCCGAACAAGTCCTCGTTGTTATGTCATAATGTCGCACCAGTATATATCAGTATTTTTCGTTAAGTTATCTGTCGCCAAGTTATCTGTACAAGTTTACCCCTAGTTTCCTTCTTCGGTCACAGACTGTGGCTCTCTTTTTCCCTGGGGTTTGTCACTCCCCCTTTGCTTTCATTTGCAGCATTCAGTGTGACGCAACAAGCACTTTCTTCATTGGTTAATCATTGAACCAATGTCGCTACTTGGCATCCTCGTAAAAGCCCGCTCGGCCCCCTCTGTCTTGACGCTCCTAAATTTATGGTTTGCTGTAAACCTTGGCGCCATCCAAACTACAAGCATTATTCGATGTTTCGGACACAATAAATAACTGGCATACACTTATCTCATCAAAACACATGTGAGATCTATTTCTGGTCCCAAAGTATGTAGACTTTTGATTGAACCTTTAAGTGTATATAATTGGATTTCTGATCGAACCTTTAAGTGCATATAATTGGATTTTTGATCGAAAAGTATTAGTGGCATATAATCATATTAAGTGCATATAATCGATTTGTTAAAGTATAAGTGGTTATAATTTTGATATATTTGTAATTTAGCCTGGGTTTTCCAATGGCTGTGGAAGCTATAATCCTTAAAATGTCACAATTGTTGCTGCTCAATCTGTTTACTTACTCTTTAGTAAAATATTAGTGCATACGCACGATATATTTTATTTTACTTAGAATTATGTTGTTGCTGTTGTTACTTATGACCTCCTGCTCGGTGGAACCGAAACAGGACCAGTGACGCAGGAAGAAAGAACGACACACAAGACGAGAGATCAAAGTTTATTCCAAGAAAGCATCACTGACGAAGGTCGGAGAGGGTGCAGCTCCACTTTGACGAGGACCCAGGAGGCGGAAGTCTGACTTTATCCTCAAGAAACATCCATGCCTTATTCGGGAACTTAAAATTATTGGGAGGTTCAATGATTTTGGGAATTCGAAAAATGTTTAATGTTTCATGAGGTTTGAACATAATCAAAGAAAATATACATATTCATCTACGTATTTGCACGTTTACAAGCTTGAATGTAATATTTCATCATATTTATAGTATACGTCTAATTTATATACCGAAAAGCTAGTGAGTGAAATATTTTGATATTTTGACTTGAAGTTTTGTGGGCGGAGTATCCAGATAAAATCGAAGCTAAAACTGAAAGTGCAAGCTAGTTAAAAACAGTTAGCAAGGAATTTGTAGCGTTATGAAAAAATGGATTAGGAATTTGTAGCATAAACGAAATAAATTCGTTTGGAAATATCGAATAAACTTATTGAACTTTACTGGAGTTTTATTTTTCAAAATTTTATTCATGCAAAATCGCTCCATCGGATTGGAGCCACCGCTGATTTTAATTAATATTACTCTACACGTTAAATACATTTATTTGCAAACTAAAGAAGTTTTAAATTGAAGAAATACAAAATCATTTACTCATTTTTAAACCTCATTCATGCAAATTGAAAGTTTTATTAGGAAATTGTCAAATTTGATACATATAAATAAGTACTTATCAAAATTTTAGATATTCATTATTTGTGCAATACTTGATAGCTGTGAGCGTATTTAGTCCTTTCGATTGAAGCATACATACACTAGTCTTATCTATTATTTTCTTTACAGCATGATATCCATACTCAATGATATAAAATCTTCATAAACATAGCACAAATATATACTTCATAACTGGTTTCAATGATATAAAATAGCTTTTTTATTCACGACCAAGCAAAAAACGTGGCCTCACTTTTTCAAGTAAGTTCAGCAGGCATGGATGTAGGTTGGTGAAAAGTTGATATCGCCGCGGGAATAAAAGAACGAGGAAAAACTAGTGAGATAGGAACACTAGAGGCAAGTTTCTACGTATAAACGATAAAAACCACGGAAGAAAAGAATAGACCAAAGGAAAACAAGGTGGCAAGACAATGGATATAGTGGATCGGATAAAAATAATTAATTAGTGAGTAAACTTATTATATAATTGAATTTTTATTATACCAGTTTTCTTAAGGTTAAAAACATGTAATGAAAGAATATGAAATGTGCTTATAGTTTAGTTTTAAAGAACAATGCAGCTTTCTGCCTTTGAAACTGGTTGGCCAGTATATATTTGTGTTTATGCTATATTTACGAAGTTTTATATTATTGAGTTTCTATTACAGCAGTTTTTTCACGTTTTTGAGAGCTATCTTTAATTTAACATGTTACGGATAAGGTTTTTTTCTGTCCAATATAAGTGACAGGAAGTAGATTTGCCGATAGTGACGTCACGTGCAAATAGTCAATAAACTTCATATGTAAGTGGTCTCTGTCTGTCTGTTCCACTTTGTGCCAAATTTTTTGAAATGTGGCGAAATATCGCCAACTTGGCAAAATATCGTAAAATTGATGATAATGTCGCCAAATGGATGACACAATTCAATAACTTCGAAAATTAAGTTTGATTTTTTTAATGATCTCTGTCGTTTTGTTGAAATAATTAATTTAATGTTCTTTGTTTAAGTTATACTGAGTTATGATAATGAGACAGGCACGTTTGTTAGAGGTGTATTTGTTATAGTAATCATGTTTCGATACCAGGTCGAATATTATGTAATAATATTTATCAGGTTCGTGGTCTGCATGTATTTGGAAATATTAGAAAGACGAGGTTCTTCAAACGGGCGAATATAAGTAATCTGTTACGTAACTTTATGAACCGTGTCATATCATGGTCTTAAATTCCAATTTTAACTAGTACATTTGTTTAAATTAAAATAAAATATTAGTAATTAAAATAAACTTTTGACTCAACTCAATTAAACTTTCTTTCTAATTAAATTGCACTGATTTTATTGCAACTATAAAAGCAGCAGCAACTTAAACGTGTGATTAAGTATTTTCCGCAGGAATGGTATTTGCATTATGTTTTTAAATTATCCGATTTAATAAAATCCTTAAGAGAATATTTTTATGATGCTTTCAAACAATTTTTTATACTTTTTGCAATTAAGAACTAAAGTGAAAACTGTAATCAGGTGAAAAAGGGCCACAGTAACATAGCATATTTTCGTAATCCTTTCTCAAAGGGGAATAGTTGCGGAAGCTAGTAATTCCATTTTCAATAAAGTTTTTATTGATTTCAAGTATGTCGGTAGTTACAATAAAAGAGGAAGTTTTTTAAGTGCAACTTTAATTATAAGCGTAAAAATCACATTTTTGAAATTCTGATAATTGAATTTTTAGTTTTTAGAAAAATAGGTTCATATTTTTTTTATGTAAACGAAATTTTGAATATTACTTAATGCTATATTAAGTGCAGGATTAATTTGGATGTTGAAAATGAAAAGAATGAAACATTTTATTACTTAAGTACAAATGCACAAAGTAGTGCAGATTAAGGAAATAGTGATGTCAGTTCCAGAGTTATAAAATACTTTTCTTGCGTTTTTTAATTCTTTAAAAATTGCAAAAAAAAAGCAGATACCACAGAAGTTAATAACATGTAACAGACCATGTTGGATAATTAATAATTTTATACTTGATGTGACATTTATAAAGGTGCTACTTCACTTTGGGTATACTTATTTTTGTATTTGAATGGCATTGATATGGCGACATCTGGATCTATATCTCTGAAATTAAGGGTACTTGTTCAATAAAATATACAAGTAACAATAAAAAAAAATTATGAATATGCCTCCTTTTCACAATTAATAACAAAAGTAATAAAATGCAATTTATTGCAAAATGTAATAGTTTCTTCCCATAGATTTTAACCCTATTTTCAAAAGATAATAAGTTGTGATTGCTGACATAATTTCATTTTCAACAACGTTTCCTTTGATCGATTTCAAATATTTTATTAGTTGCACTCAACAAGGAATATTTGTATGCTCAACTTTAATTATTAACATAAAAAAACACATTTTTTGAAATTCCAAGAATTGAGTTCTTATTTCTTGTAAAAATGATTTCATTATTAAAACTTTAGAAATTAAATTTTGAATGTTACTTAATCCAGTATTAAGTACAAAAACAATGTAGGTATTGAAAATGAAAGATAATGTATAATTTGATTACCACTAAGTATGTAGAAATTTGCAAAGGAGTATAGTTTAAAGATGATAGTTAAACGTTCTAAGTTTTAGTGAAGATATTACTCATTTCTCTATTATATATATATTATATATAATAATAGTAGTTTGAAATATTATATATATATATATATATATATATGCGTGTGTGTGTGTACTTACACATATATACAACAAGAAAGATCAATCATGCTTAAAGCATTGATTATGAAACACTTTCCAACTTCAATGCAATTTTATTTTAAAAAGTCGAAAATGCAATACATTCCTCGGTAATATTTTATAACTTATCACAATGCTACATTGATTTATTGTATTTGAAAACTTAAACCTTCATTGAAAAAAATGAACTTCATTCAAATGACGGCATTGAAATATAAATTGCCTGGTTTAAATATCTCTAAAATGCAATACATTCCACGGTAATATTTTTAAAACTATCATAATACTACGATAATTTATTATATTTGAAAACTTCATCGAAAACAACTGAAATAAATTCAAATGACGTCATAGAAAAAATAACACGCCTGGATCTCTCTATAAAAGCAAGATTTCATTCATATCATTCATTACAATACTATAATAATTTATTTTATTTAAAAATTAAGACCATGGAGCTACAATTCATAAACTCTGTGCTTAAAACTTCATCGAAAAAAATCGTCCTTCTGTTTATAAAATCAATTAATATTTCATTCATATCAGCCATACAGACTCCATGGACTGAATTATTTTGTGTTAAAGAAATACAGTAATTCTAATACAACTCATTCTACATATTTTGCAGTTTACATTTTACATAGGTGAAAAATAGACTTTGTTGTAGAAATAATCAAATTTGAATGAGAATTTAAACTCAAATATATTGTCATTGTGTTGCTTTAGTATGTAGATGCACAGAATTTAAGCAAAAATAAAGTAGTTTTAGGACGGATACAGCACTCAATATGAATTAAAAAGAACTTTAAAAAATCACGATTTTGAAACAAGATGGATGCCATATATCATTTTGAAGTGGGTCATGTGATCGTTTCATATCATGATCACGTGATCGTTTCATATAAGATGTGTAATTATTATTTTAATTTTTATTTAAAAAACTACTGAATATATTTCGCTGAATTTTTTTTTATATATTTTATGGAACAATTTGACTATTACCTAAAATTTTCGAAGTAATTTGTGAATTTTAAATCCGCTTAAAAAATGTTTGAAAAATTAGGTCCCATAGGGCTCAATGTATTTCATTTTTTCTACCCTGGTTCAATCCAAAACTAATTGGGAGATATTATTCATTTATATTCCCATAGGTCCTACAGACTGTTTGAACAACATACTAAAATTTCATTTTGATTAAGTCATTTTTACGGCAGTTATCGTGTTAACGGGCAGACAGACAGACAGACAGACACAGAATGAACAAAGTCATAAACACTTTTCAACTTTGTTGTAAAGTGTTAAAAAGGTGTCCAACAAAGGATTCCCTAAATTTAAAATTAAATAACATGAAAACAAAGATCGATAGAAGAATGCAACAAACGGTATGTTTATTGTGAAAGCTCTAAGAATTTATACAGAAGTTAAATTCCTCTCTTCTGCAAATTTTTTTCTGATATTTCCTCTTCGCCTGAAGTTTAAAGGGAGGATTCTATTCTCTCCTGGGCACTTCACTAAACCCCCCCCGACCTTGAACCTTCAAGTTTCGAAATAGTAGTTACAAAAGCTGTTAAAAAATGACGTTGTACAGCTCGTATCAGCATGCGTAAACTCGTCCTCCGCAAGCATTCTTTGCAAACACATCGCAATCTTTTCAAAATGTCCACGGCTCTCAGCACAGAGGTGGCGCAAACGAACAATATTTGTCATCACATCTTGTAGTGTTTTCAACGGAAAAGGACTCAGATGCCACACAGATCGACGATTCAATGTCGTCCAGCGTGGTGGGATGGTTCCGGTAGACAGTGATTTTCAATGCGCCCTACAAAAAGTAGTCGCAAGGAGTCAGATCGGGCGAATATGGAGACCAATCCATGCCTGCGTCATTAAATTTGGAATAATCCAACGCAATGACTCTATTGCCGAAGTATTCATCAAGTAAGCGAAATACATGTCCGGTGAGATGTGATCAGGCTCCATCTTGCATGATACACTCCGTGGTTGGTTGATCCTCCAACTTTTGCTGTGTGGCGACAAATTGTTCCAAAATTGCAACGTAACGTTCACTAGTTATCGTTTCTCGCATGAAAAAAGGGCCAATAATGGCTCTGCTGCATACCGTAGTCTAAACAGTAACTTTGGGAGAATGCAGTGATTTCGCTTCATACAAATGGGAATTTTCGGAACTCCAAAATCGCCAGTTTTGTTTATTCACGTATCCATTCAGGTGGAAGTGTGCTTCATCTGTGAACCAGATGCGCTAACCTCCTTCACGTTTGAACTGTGGATCGCTCTACCCAGTACGCAGTGTGAGCTGTTTGTTCGGAGTCCCCAGTCGAATGACTTCAACCTCCGGTATGATACCTTTGTATGATACATATGACATCAGCAGATGTGGATCGCTCTGGGCTTCGGAGCACTATTTTTAGGCACCACTTATTGCGATTACAGCGCCTGTTACCAGCTTTTGTAACTACTATTTCGAAACTTCTGTAAAAATTCTTACAGCTTTCACAATAAACATACCGTTTGTTGCATTCTTCTATCGATCTTTGTTTTCATGTTATTTAATTTTAAATTCAAGGAGTCCTTTGTTGGACACCCAATACATACATATACATGCATACATACATGTACATACATATATACATATATACATACATGTACATACATACATGTACATACATATATACATACATACATACATGTACATACATATATACATACATACATACATGTACATACATATATACATACATATATACATACATACATGTACATACATATATACATACATACATACATGTACATACATATATACATACATACATATAAATACATACATACATACATACATACATACATACATATATATATATATATACAAAGCAAATTAAATTTTTTTAAAAGAGTGAAAATAATTTAGATGATTCTAAATGCGAAACATTTGTTACATGTTAGGATAACAAAACAGTTTCGTCAGTAATATAAATGTTCATTAAATTAAATTTATTTATTGCTCTAAATGCAGTATATAAATAAAATAAAATAATAATGTAACTAAAAAAAATGAAACTATAGACATTATATATCGCCTGTTACTACTTAAAAGACTCTTAATGAGTACTAGATTACGAATTCATTGAAATGCAATTGAATAAAGCATAAACAGTTGGGGTAAACAGAACAACAATCCTTAGGAAATAATACTAGTCAAAAATAGAATGCGCAACGATGGACAGAAGGCAATAAAATTGCAAAATCTGGAGGTTTATACAAAACATGTGCCTTCTAGGAATAATTCATTTTATTAAATAACCTTGTAACAATGAACAAGAAAGATCAATCATATATAAAGCATTGATTATGAAACTCTTTCCAACTTCAATGCAATTTTATACAAACATTTCTAAAATGCGATACATTCCTCGGTAATATTTTAAAAATTATCATAACACTACAATAATTTATTATATTTGAAAACTCCATCGAAAACAAATGAACTTTATTCAAATGACGTCATCGAAATATAAATTGCCTCTATATAAAAGCAGCATTTTATTCATAAACATTTTTCCAATAGTTTCATTCATCACAATACTATAATAATTTATTTTATTTAAAAATTTGAAAAATTGTTATCTACATATTTATTTTAAAACATGAAACCTTTCTCACATATAAAATAATTAAACTCTTTGAAAGATATTTATTATATAATATATATCCTTTTCCTTTCTGGAGGATATAACGAGAGTCATAATTTAATTGAATTTGTTTTGTTTTTCTACCTATATTAAATAATTTTGATTTAAAAAACTACCTAACATATTTCACTGAAATTTTTTTTATATATTTTATGGGATAATTTGAATATTTTCTAAAATTTTCGAAGCAATCTGTGAATTTTAAATTCGCTTAAAAAATGTTTGAAACATTAGGTCTCATAGGATTCAATGTATTTCATTTTTTCAACCCGGGTTCAATAAAAAACTAATTGGGAGATATTATTCATTTATATTCCCATAAGTCCTACAGATCGTCTGAAAAACATACTAAAATTTCATTTTGATAAAGCCATTTTTACGGCAGTTATCGTGCTAACGGACAGACAGACACAGACAGACAGAATGCACAAAGTCATAAACACTTTCAACTATGTTGTAAAGTGTTAACAAAAATATTATTTTACACTCAAATGTTTTTCAAAATTGAAAAAGTAAGTATAAGCCTATTAGTACATGTGCATAGATGGTAACACCTTAATTACTGTTGCCATATATGAAGTCAGCGTTGTCAAACATAAATAATAAAATATAAAATTAGTATTATCGCATAAAATTTATAAATATAATTACCAATCAAACTTGGAAGCTAGAAAAACAAAAGATATACAACATTAGAAATACAACAGATTATAATTAGATACCAATAGATACAAATAAGTAATTATTAATCTGACCAAAAAACCATTATTAATATTAGTCTGAACATAAACATTTCTAAATCGTGATGAAAGCAGAGATATGTTTAATGAAATTAATAAAAATCATTATTATAAAATATTAATATAAAAATTAATTAAAATGTATAAACTAATATTAAAATTATATTAAAATTTATAAACTTAGTGCGGTGAAATAATATTATTTAGATGAGAGTACTGAAATGATGTTTCGTTAGCATTTGTCTGTCAGTCCAACCGTCCTACTTGTCCTGAGGTATCTACTTCTTTTAGGACACGCCCGGTAAGAGCGCGAAAAATAAGGCCGTGTCTTTAAACAATAACATTAATTTATTTGCTATACCTAAATCTATTTACAAGCAACATAATACACAAAATATTCCTTTTAAAATAAATGAATTGATCACCCATTCCAAAACAACTCAAAAACAAATAATGGTAAAGAGTCTCATAGACTAAGTTGGAACAGATGGAACCCTATCATGAAATTACCTGACGTTAACTATGTAGTAGATATTTAATTGGAGAGATGGAGCGGAAAGAAAGATACATATCAGGCACAGGCCCTTAAATAGGGAACTCACCAACATCACTTACCGACGGGTCACTCTCAATTTTCAGAGGACCATGATAGGGGGAGTTCTTTACTGGCTCGAGTCTTAGTCCCTTCTCCTCGCTCCTTTTTTGAATCTTTAAAACTCTCTCTCTCCAAGATTTTAAAACACACCTCTGAGACTCACAAAACCACCTCATTGGTTTCTGGGGCTTAACCCCTTGACCTAAAAGCAACATCATTTGCTTTTTAGACCCTCAAAGACCAAAAGCTCTTTTTTCAAACCCCTGCGAACTGATACCCTTTCGGTCGCTAATTCAAAAAAGCCGCCAGCCCTATGATCCCGTCCGAACCGGACAACGTTGAATATTTCGGTAAAATGCGATTTCACAAGGTTCACCGCAATTCCTGTTTTCGACTTCGAGTGCAACTGGCAATCTTCAGGCCGACCCTCCGAAATAAATAGGTTAACTCTAGATCGCACTCCCCGAAACATTGGATAATGGGTTTACCATGTCACACCACTTAGTAACACATTTAGCGAATTTTTTAAATGTCACCAAATTGATAAATATGTTTGTAAATCCAAAAAAATGTCTTGAAATTCATAAAATTGCACTAAATAAATGAAATTAATTGTGTTTTGTTAGGGGATAGTATTGTGATGATATTTCGTCAATTTGTCGCCAAGTGGGACTGTCAGGTTTACAGTCCACTTGGCGGTAAATTTGGCAATTCTGTAGAATGTCGTCAAATATTCCATAGAGATAGCATTATTCAGACGACATTTTGTCCACCAATTTATATGAAGCAAATTATATCATGTCCCTTAGCACTGGATTTAAATCCATTGTGTTTATGTGATAGACGATTTTTAATGATTTTATTCTGATTTGAATAATGAAGATATGTATATAAAATAAATTTCATTGCCATTGCATTTTTAACTGGATAATATCAATTACTGTCTTCAGGTTTAAATATTATTATTACTGACATTTTCGGGGATTATTAATTCTGAGATAATTGATATTTTCAAGTTATTATGCTATCGCTTTATTGCGGCAAAAATTGTTGAAACGCATATATTCTACGTTGTACGAGTAATCTTCTACAAATGCACGGGTATATCTTCTAATCTACGAGAATATAAGTAGTACAGGTATATTGGCATACATTTTGACATATATTGGCATATTTTGAAATCAAGTACGGCTTTCTGGTATGAAGATTACGGGGATTATTGATATTTTCAATTTATTACGTCATCTGCTTTATTTTGGCAAATATTTTTGAGATTCATATTGTAATACGGATAATGTGCTACTAACACTCCCACATATCTTCTAATCTACGATATTATAGGTAGTACGGGTATATCTTCCCATATAATTTTAGCACATTCATTTTGGCATGTGTTGGAATCAATTCCTACCTTCAAGTTTAAAGATTACGGATTTACTGATATTTTCAATTTATACATGTAATCTAATAATACAGGATATATATTCTATTATTCGAGTATTACGGGTCCCATAATATTTTAAAGATTTTATTTTGCATATATTGATTCAATTCCATATATTTTGTAAATTTGCTTACAAAAGGAGTCCAGAATGTTTTATTCGTCAGATCTGCGCTTGAAGATAATTTTGTTTAGCGAGAACAGAGATTCTTGAACTGCATTTTAGGAGCATTAAATTAAATATTTTAACAGAATATGTTTTTAAAAATGTCATTTATTATACTATAGGAATTTGCACATGATTGTGAATTTTAAGTTTCTGTATATTATATACTCCGTACAAAGAACGGGTATGCTGCTAGTTTGAAATAACTAAAAATTGCTTATCTTAAACAATTGTGAAGTCTTAGTGATCTTATCTTGAACAATTGTGAATTAGAGTATATTACGCTTTACACACGCATCATCATAACAGTATTTTCTAACTGTTACTTTTCTTCTTTTATATTTTCTTTGCAATTGCAATCAAGCTTATCGCACTTCTTATAGTTAGGTACTTTCAGTTAAACTATTGACCGTTTTATTTGTTGCGTGGGTGTTTCACGACCTTCTCTATTGATTAAAGCAAAGAATAGGACAAAGAAAACAGAGAGGAAGTAGTTAGAGAAGTTGTAAAAGTCTATACTCAGCTGAGGACCATGTATAGAAACGATAAAGGACAGATTTCTGCGAAGTCTTTTGGAGCTGTATAATTTTATTACTTTTAATATGTAAACTATATTTTTCAAATCTGAATGGTACAATTGATAATTAAGCAGAAATTTTTTTGGGGGAAATGTGAGTACTCACAACAAATCGTTGTATTGTGAAAAGTAGCAAAATCGGTTAAAGTAGTTGTTTTAATTCCAAAAGTATTCCTAAATACCAACATATACACTGAATATATCCGAAATACTAATAATACCACATACATAATTTATTTCAAAACTCTCTATTAAGTGACAGCATTAGAAATTGTTTCGACGGACTCTTTATTTAACCAGTTTTTAATAAAGAATTTTGGCAGAAATTTTCCTACCTTTGGCGGAGTGATCTGCGTATTAATACTGAGGTAGAAGGTTTATTACTTTCCTTATATACATAATGTATAAGGAAAGTATTGTGACGGGGTCGAAAATTCGAACTAGAGATTTTGACGGGAGAGCACAAATCAAACATTTTTGAGGTGATGTCTGTCTGTGTGTGTCAGTGAGTCTGTGGAGACGATATCTCACGAGCAAATAGAGCGATTCGAATGAAATTTGGTACAAAAATCACAATCCGTGAATACTGGAAGCCTATTCTTTTTAAACGTAATCGAATGTTCAGAATCCTCCTAAATTATCGAATGAAATTTTGAAAACATCATCAAATAATCAAAACCTTTAATAAAGTTACGCAAATAGACATTTCTTATGTAATTTTTCATTAGAAAACGATTGACGTAAATTTTAGAACGCTAACATGAACCGTTCTCGAGATATTGTACATTTTTCAAATAAATTTATCAAAAAATCCCATAAATTAAAAAATATATATATTAATTGTAGAGAAACATGTTCACTTTTCATATGTAATATCATGCGATAAATTTGGTGACATCATTCTCGTGGATCTAGCTCATTCCATTCATGAGAAAAGATACTTTGAGTAATACATTTGTATTTGAACACCGATAGCATTTATCTGCCATATGAATAACTTATTTCTCCGTCCATAGCGCTTGGCGAGATTTTGGCGCCAAATTTGGCGGAATGTTGCCAACTTGGCGACTTTTTTAAATGTTGTCAAATTAACGAAAATCTCGCCAAATGGATAAAAATGACACTATAAATCAATGAAAATGACGACTCATTGACAAAAATTCAATATCTTGTAAAGAATATAAATATCTACTATAAGAAAGACCTATTACTTTCCTTATATACATAATGTCTAAGGAAAGTATTGTGACGGGGTCGAAAATTCGAATTCGAATTTTCGACGGGAGAGCACATTTCAAGCATCCCTGATCACGAATCAAACATTTTTTAAGTGATGTCTGTGTGTGTGTGTGTGTGTGTGTGTGTGTCAGTGAGTCTGTGGAGACGATAACTGACGAACGAATGAACCGATTCGAACCAAATTTGGTACAAAAATCACAATCCGTAAACACTGGAAGCCTATTGTTTTTGTACGCAATCGAATGCTCGGAACCCTCTAAATTTTCGAATGAAATTTTGAAAAAATCGTCAAAAAATCAAAACAAAGTTACGCAAATAGACATTTCGTATGTAATTTTTCATTAGAAAACGATTGACATAAATTTTAGAACGCCAGCATGAACCGTTCTCGAGTTTTTAAATGCATGTATCAATAATCCCATAAATTAAAACAATATATTAACTGTTGAGAAACATGTTCACTTTTCATATGTAATACCATGCGATAAATTGGGTGACATCATTCTCGTGGATCTAGCTCGTTCCATTCATGAAAAAAGATACTTTGAGTAATAGTTTTGTATTTGAACGCCAATAGTCATTTATCTACTGTAAGAATAACTTATTTCTTCGTCCATAATGCTTGGCGAGATTTTGGCGACGAATTTGGCGGAAATTTCGCCAACTTGGCGACATTTTAAAATGTTGCCAAATTAACGAAAATCTCGCCAACTGGATAAAAATGACGCAAAATCAATGAAAATGACGACTAATTGTCGAAAATTCAATATCTTGGAAAGAATATTAGTATCTGCTATAAGAAAAACCTACTTTTTTTTACTGTAAAAGTAGTAAATTCATTACATTATATAAGGAAAATCATGTGTTGCCCACATCAGATTTTTTTTTATTGTAAAAGTAGTAAATTCATTGCATTATATAAGGAATGTCATGTGCTGCCAACATCAGATTTTTTTTAAAAATGTAATACGAATGATATTTTTAATAGGAATCAAATACGAATAATACTGTTATTGCTGTGATTAAATAAGTGAATTGAAAAGTTTGGTGACCTAGGGCAAACAATATTTTAAGAATGTATTTGTTAATTAATTCATCAATTTAAATTAGCAGGAAAACATTCTATGCCTTTAAAATACTGCACACAAAAATAAATATTGTTGATGAAAAATAAAATCAATTGTTTTAACATGCGGGTAGTGCTGAATTGAGAAATTTGGTGCCCCAGGGCAAACAATATTTTAAGAATCCCTTTGTTAAATAATTCATCAATTTAAAGGACAGAAACAAATTCTATGCCTTAAAAATAATGCAGGATAAAAAAGTTTCGTCGATGAAAAAATAAAACCAATTATTTTATATGTATAATATTACGAAGTTTCGTTGAAAAGAATAAAAGTTATAAAATAAAATAATAACATTGGAAAGGAAACAATAAATCAGATTTCAAATCACGATCTGCCAGATTTAAACATACACACATAATAG
The DNA here is from genome assembly GCA_951213105.1 of Amaurobius ferox. NCBI lineage: Eukaryota > Metazoa > Arthropoda > Arachnida > Araneae > Amaurobiidae > Amaurobius > Amaurobius ferox. Next base: position 54,295,346 of record OX578146.1, read on the forward strand.
AGTGATTTTGTCGACCAGTTGCGAAGCCAAAAAATACCTTGCTTCCTAAGAATATAAGCAAACACAACTTTCATGCGATCGGCAACTGATTTTAGAACAAAAAACGTGATTGAAGCGGGAAAAGGGCGTTTTCAAAGGCAAAGTAGCAGTTCTTTGAATACTTTGTTGGAATTTCAATTTCCTCTTTGGTATTTTAATTTTCATACATAGTGTCCTACCTCTTGTTCCTTCCTCTTTGGTTTTCACGTTCCTGTTCTCTTCTCATCGTTGAAAACCCCTTTTTTCCTGCTTCAGTCCCGTTTGCTATTCTAATGTGTTACTGATCTAGTTTCCTAGAAGGTTGAGCTGCCTGTATGTCCAAACAAAGAAAGCTTTTTTTTTATTGTCTTTGAAATTGATTAATCTTGTACAGTATGTTGCTTTTAACGGCGGTTTTTTAGTTTTATTTATTTAGTAACTGTTTGAGCTACACGTGAAAAAGAACGCATCTGCAAAGGAAAAAATCTGATGTGGGCAGCACATGACTTTCCCTGCAGACTTATATCCACATTCTCTTTATTTTAATTAAATTTATTTCACTTTTAATTCAATTTTCTTTCTCATTCGGTAACCGGACTTATTTTCAAAGGTGGCGTAGAGAAAATAGGAAAAACTAAAATATCTCGAGAACGGCTAGTCCTAGTGTAATGGGGTTGTTCTTATTCTTTTCTTCGTTAAAAATTACGTATTAAACAAGCATTTAATGGATATATTTGAGCTTACGTAGTTCTTTAGTTTAGATTTTGACGATTTTTGCGGGCCATTTTGCAAAAAAAAAGGCGGGCAATTTTTTTCCGAATCGTACCAAAATCTAATCAGCACCAGGGTGACCCATTAGTGACTCATCTACTGAATTTTGTGAAATTCCGTCCATTAGTTTTTCAGTTACAGTGGATACAAACTTTTGCGGGCCATTTCGCAAAAAAAGGCGGGGTCTTTTATCCCGAATCCTACTCAAAACCAATCAGCACCAGACTCGCTCACAAGTGACTTACCTACCTAATTTTGTGAAATTCAGTCCATTAGTTTTTTAATTAGAGAGGATACAAAATCTGCGCAGACAGACAGACACACAGACAGACAGACAGACACACAGACAGACAGACACACAGACACACACAGACGTCACGCTAAAAATAGTATTTTCGTATTCTAGAGGTCTCGAAACGTGTAGATCCGTCGAAAACTCGAGTTGCGATATTCGACATGATTCCAATACTTTCCCTATACATTACCATGTATTGCAGGGAAAGTAAAAAGAACATACAACATACGCAACGTTAAATAATTGTCTTACTTAATATAAAAAACAGTCTTACGTAATCTGAAAGAATAACTTCATGCAAAAATATGAAATTCATGCTTCCTGACGGCAAAAAAATAATTTAGTAAGAAATCGCTTTTTATAGATTCGGCGTTTCAAAGCGTTCGTGACAAGAGCTGAAGTCTGTCGTTTCTAATAAAAATAGAACGCGCACGATGGACAGAATAATGGCTTTTATTCTAATTTCGTCCAACAAGACCGACTTTGTTTTTGCGAAGCTTTGGTATTCAGTTTAAGTGCTTCATTTTTCAAAGTCACGTTTCATTCAAGAAGTCAAAAGTATTCCGGAGAAGTTTTGAACATGTCTTGCTCTGAAATATTTTCTTTTTATCAGATCTTGTCATCAGTTGTAGGAAGCGCTGTTTCGGTTATACATAGCATTAAATTCAATGCGACAGTTTAATGATTGTAACTTTGCTGAAGACAGAAAAAAGTTAATTTTTACTTTCCCTGTGTTACATGGTAATGTATAGGGCCAACGGCCGTACCGTGCTGAAAACACCGGTTCTCGTTAGATCACCGAAGTGAAGCAGCATCGGGCGCGGTTAGTACTTGGTGGGTGACCACCTCGGAACGCCGCGTGCTGTTGGCCATCTCGGGTGCGGTATCCCCGTGGTTTGCGCGCTAGATTTGCACGCTGCCACAAATGCCGCCGTGTTCATGCGGAGTACGATCACGTTAAACATGTGGGTCCGTAAGTCCTTCCGAGAGGTTGGTGGTAGGGGAAGGAGGGTACGGTCCCTGTGGATGCCTCCCCCACTGGGTTCCGGTCTAAATTGGGTGGCACTTCCCGGCCGTCCATACAGTTACCTTACACCTTTCTGGTAGGTCGGACGGTCTGGGTCTCAACAACAACAACATGGTAATGTATGGGTAAAATATTGGAATCGTGCCGAAAATCTCAACTCGAGTTTTCGACGGATGTACATGACTTGGGACCTCTAGAATACGAAAAAACTATTTTTAGCGTGACGTCTGTGTGTGTCTGTGTGTCTGTGTGTCTGTCTGTGCAGATTTTGTATTCACTTTAACTAAAAAAGTAATTGACCGAATTTCATAAAATTTGGTAGGTAAGTCAGTTGTGGGCGAATCTGGTGCTGATTAGTTTTGGGTATGATTCAGGATAACAGAACCCGCCTTTTTTTGCGAAATGGCCCGCAAAAGTTTGTATCCACTGTAACTGAAAAACTAATGGACGGAATTTCACAAAATTCAGTAGATGAGTCACTAATGGGTCACCCTGGTGCTGATTAGATTTTGGTACGGTTCGGAAAAAAATAACCTGCCTTTTTTTGCAAAATGAGCCCGCAAAAATTGACAAAATCTAAAATAAAAAACTACGTATGCTGAAATATATCCATTAAATGCTTGTTTTATACTTAATTTTTAACGAAGATAAGAATAAGACCAAACCCATTACACTAGGACTAGCCGTTCTCGAGATATTTTTGTTTTTTTGTTTTTTTCTCTACGCCACCTTTGAAAATGAGTCCAGTTACCAAATGAGAACGAAAATTGAATTAATAGTGAATTAAATTTAATTAGAATAGGAGAATGTATATATAAGTCTGCAGGGAAAGTCATGTGCTGCCCACATCAGATTTTTACTTTCCCTGCGTTACATGGTAATGTATGGGTAAAATATTGGAATCGTGCCGAAAATCGCAACTCGAGTTTTCGTCGGATCTACATGTTTTGGGACCTCTAGAATACGAAAAAACTGTTTTTAGCGTGACGTCTGTGCGTGTGCCTGTCTGTCTGTCTGTGCAATGTATGTATCCACCCTAACTCAAAAACAAATGGACTGAATTTCATAAAATTTGGTAGGTAAATCACTTGTGTATAATTCTGGTGCTAATTAGTTTTTAATACGATTAGGTATAAAAGAACCCGTCTTTTTCTGCAAAATGGCCCGCAAAAATTGCCTGTAACCACTCTAGCTGCAAAACTAATGGATCAAATTTTGCAAAACTTGGTAGATAAGTCACTTGTGGGTTACCCTGGCGCTAATTAGATTTTGGCACGGTTCGGTAAAAAATAACCTGCCTTTTTTTGCGAAATGGCCCGCAGAAATCATCAGAATCTAAAGTAAAAATTACGTATTCTAAAATATATCCATTAAATGCTTGTTTTATTCGTAAATTTTAACGATAAAAGAATAAGACCAATCCCATTACACTAGAACTAGCCGTTCTCGAGAAATTTTAGTTTTTTCGTATTTTCGCTACGCCACCTTTGATAATACGTCCAGTTGCCAAATGAGAAAGAAAATTGATTTAAAAAGTGAATTAAATTGAATTAAAATAAAGTGAACGTGAATATAAGTGTGCAGGGAAAATCATGTGCTGCCCACATCAGATTTTTACTTTCCCTACAATACATGGTAATGTATGGGGAAAGTATTGGAATCATTCCGAAAATCGCAATTCGATTTTTCGACGGATCTACACTTTTGGGGTTCTGTAGAGCACGATAAAACTATTTTTCGAGTACCGTCTGTATGTGTCTGTGTGTTTGTTTGGCTGGGCATATTTTGTATCCACTCTAATTCAAAAACTAATTGACTGAATTTCATAAAATTTTGTATGTAAGTCCCTTGTAGGTGACCCTGGTGCTGATTAGATTTTGGTATGATCCGGGATAAAGAAACCTGCTTTTTTTTGCAAAATGACTCTCAGAAATTGCCTATACCCATTCTAGAAGAAAAACTAATAAGCCAAATTTCACAATATTTGGTAAATAAATCACTTGCTGGTTAACCTGGTGCTGATTAGATTTTGTTAGGATTCGGAAAAATACTTTGTCTTCTTTTGCAGAATGGTCCGAATAAATTGTTAAATCTGAAAATAAAAAATTACGTATGCTTAAATATATCAATTAAAGCATTATTTTATACGTACTTTTTGGCGACGAATATAATAAGACTAACTCCATTACTCTATGACAAGCCGTTCTCAAGATATTTCTGTCTTTTCGCATTTTCGCTACGCTTCCTTTCAAAATAAGTCCAGTTTCCAAATGAAAACTAATGTTGAATTAAAAGTGGATATTCAATGTAATTTAAAAAAAAAAATATGGCTGTTACTTTCTGTAATTAAACTCAATTTAATGAATTATTGAAGAAATCAAGAGAAAGTGAATCTGAGTCTGCAGGGAAAGTCATGTGCTGCTGACATCAGATTTTCCCCCTAAAGAATATGTGGTTCAGAGTTTTAATGATTGTATATACTAATTAATAAGTTACATTCACTGTGTCCGAAGAATAATGAAAATTTGAGCAATGTATATTGTGAGGCCAGAATATGTCCTCACATGAGGCATGTTTATTGCAGTATTTATGGTGCATAGAACGGCTAACAAAGCTCGAGTCTGGCTGGCGCCGGTGTTTACAACAACTTGAACTTTTAGGTCAAATACAATAAATTTGAGTGTCCCAGGCCAAAGGGGGCTGAAAGGGGCCTTGATAAATGTCAAGTGATGCCATTGGGTTCAGAAGAACCAATGAGCAGCAAGGGGAAGAAGGGTGGAGCTACCTACCCCCCCCCCCCTCGCCGAAGGAACCAAGTGACTTCGATACAAAATGTTGTAGAACGCACTCGGATCCAGAATGTGGTTGCAGTGACTCGGATACAAAATGTGGGACGTAGAAAAAGAAGATGATTAATTTTATAGATACAATTACAATAAAATTAACATATAATTATATGGCCGTTGAACTCATAACGTGGAATAAACATTTAACGTACATCGCTCGTTGTTGTGCCGCAATAACCCTCCAATTATTTTTACCTTTTGTGTAAGTCCTGAAAAGAATTCATTAATCATTATAAAAAGACTAGCCTATTTAAAACTTAAACAATACCATTTATTAACAGCATCAATTCATCAAAAGCACTAATTTTCAACAATATCAACTTTAAATTATTATCAATTTTCATTTAATATTTAAGCTAGGGGAGATATGACCAGCAATATTAGATTTCGATGATTTCTATGACCTGGGAAAATGAGCACATACCTTACAGTTTACTCTTCGGCTCATCAGTCTTGCATCCGTCTTAGTGCTGAAGTACGGCCACAACTCTATGGTGTGTGGCTCCTAATCGTACTTTCACTTCGACTGATACTTTACATCTGCAACTGCTAGGTCATGTTCGCTTTGCTCCTTTTATCAAACTCTTTTCACCAACACTTCGTAGGACTTCTCGCAACCACATTTCGTGTCAGACTTGCTTCTGCAACATTTTTTATCAAAGTTACTTCTACCACATTTCGTATCCGAGTTACTGCAACCACATTCTGGATCCGTTCTACAACATTGCGTTCTACAACATTTTGCATCGAAGTCACTTGGTTCCTTCGGCGGGGGGGGGGGGGGAGGTAGCTCCACCCTTCTTCTCCTTGCTGCTCATTGGTTCTTCTGAACCCAATGGCATCACTTGACATTTATCAAGGCCCCTTTCAGCCCCCTTTGGCCTGGGACACTCAAATTTATTATATTTGACCTAAAAGTTCAAGTTGTTGTAAACACCGGCGCCAGCCAGACTCGAGCTTTGTTAGCCGTTCTATGCACCATAAATACTGCAATAAACATGCCTCATGTGAGGACATATTCTGGCCTCACATATATAAGCACGTATAAAATGATAATGCGGCTTACAGCTGTTTCGAGGAGACTTTGGATTCCTTTCGTTAATGCATGAAAACCAGCGAACAGTCCAAAAGAAGAATGAGTGAATGAGAGGAATGACTCATTTCACATCTCACTTTGGGTTTGTTGGTTTTCTTGCAGTGACGAAGGAGATCTATAACGTATCTTCGAAACAGCTGTGTGCTAAATTATCATTTTAATTTTGCTTATATACTATGCTCAAATTTTCTTTAATGACATAAACACCTTGATTTATCTGTCTGTTTATCTCTCTCTCTCTGGATAACGCTGCTACAAAATGTTTTTAAACGTGTTTCAATCAAGGAACGTGTGTTGTTGATTGTCAAATGTTTCCAAACGTGTTTCAATCAAGGAACGTGTGTTGTTGATTGTCAAATGTTTCCAAACGTGTTTCAATCAAGGAACGTGTGTTGTTGATTGTCAAATGTTGCCAAACGTGTTTCAAACATTGTACAAACTCCCCCGTGGTGAAGGGACGCCTACGCACCACGTCCACAAGACCCCCCAGGGTGTCCCACGGCGAAGGAGAGGAGATTTGCAGCTTCACTTTTATAGAAGTCCCCCGAAGGGTGGAAGTCTGACTTGACTTCGACATGATAATATCCATGCCCGCTGGCGGGATTCGAACCCGCAACCCGGCAATCTAGCGATCAGACGGAAACACATACCTCTGACCCCTCGACCACCGGATCGGCTGAATTTAGATAGTAATCCAGACCATCAGCATTTTCTCCGTCCATAACACTTGGCGCGATTTTGGCGAAGAATTTGGCGGAATGTCCCCAATTCAGCTATTTTTTTTAATTCTTCCAAATTAGCAAAAATATTCGCCAAATTAATAAAAATGACGCTGAATCAATAAAAATGACGACTAAATGACAAATATTCAATATATTTTAAAGAGTATAAGAATTTACTATAAGAGTAACCTATTTTTCCATCCGTAACGTTTGGCAAACTTTTGGTGACGAAGTTGTCGAAATATCTCCAACTTGCTGACATTTTAAATGGTGCTAAATTAAAGAAAATGTCACCCAATTGATAAAAATTCGCCAAATATATGAATCCAACGCTAAATCAATGAAATGATGACTAATTAATAAAAGTTCAGTATCTTGCGCAGAACGTAAGAGTAGCCTATAAGAATCACCCATTTCTCCGTCCGTAACGCTTGGCCAAAAATTTAGCGGAACGTTTAGTCGCCAACTTGGCGACTATTTTAAATGTTGCCAAAGTGGCAAATATGTAGCCAAATTGATAAAAATAACGCCGAATGGTGTTTTGCAAATTCTAATTTCCGTCACATGACAGGCACACCTTCTAGTTGCATATACTACTATGAGATTCGTCACTTTAACTTTTTATAGTTTACCCTCTGTTTTCAATCGGTGACCTGCGAAGGGTGTCAGTGTGGAACGTGATAAAGAATTTAACTTAAAATATAAAGAATCCCTAAATAAAAGAAGATACAATCAAGTTTTTCAAAATAAATATAGGTAACTAAATGAATTTGAAATATACGTATGCATATATCATACAATAACATTTACACGTCAACTGTTTAAAAAAAAGACACGAAGCGTAAAACCAATTATTCAAGAATGTTTGGCTTCTTCTGTAGATGAGCACACGATGCTGAATTTAAGAGAAAATGAACTAGAAGAAATAAAAGAAGAAAACCAAGGGAGACACGGAGGAACGAAAGATTAGCAGAAAATAAAGAATGGACGGAAACAAACCAATACTATAAGCGAACGAATAGGAAAGAGAATAGAAATAGTGAATGATGAATGATGAAACCAAGTGATAATGAAACCAAGCCTCCATCTCTTCCGCTTGTAAATCTCTGTATCGTTTTCCATTTCGGTCTGCTTCCTTCATTTTCAGTTGGTTCTTTCATATTTGTTTTCACTTTTATTCCTTTTTCTTCGAATTATTTTGTCATCCGTCTCACTAATTTTCTCTTTTATAATTGGTTTAAATTTCTTATATTTTTTAAATTACCGTTTTAGTAATTTTACTCAATATTCAGTGTTTCTATTTTCTTTCCCTATGTGTTCGCTTGCAGCTTTGATTTGTTTCAGTTCATTCTTTATTTTCTTTTATACCCTCTGTGGTTTTTATCATTTATTCTTACTATCCTGCCTCGTTTTCCTCTCCCCTTGGTTTCACTTCTTTCATTTTTCTTAGCGGCGATAGTAACTTTTCTTAAATCTTCAGCCAAGTCTGCTATTCTACCGCAGGTACCGAACTTGCTTGTCTCGAAGAATTATTTTTTTTTCTCTCATACTATGCAATATAGTACAGATAAATTATTGTTTTCACGACAATTTTCGAATTCGAGATTTTGATACCAATATATGTTTCAAAGCTTCCTGAGCACGTTTTGACTATCTTTGGAGTAATCTTCGTCTGTTTGTTTGTCTGTCTGCCTCTATGTCTGTGGTCAATTTCTGGAGCACATATATTAATGGATTTTTACAACTCTTTATAGCGGGCTTTGTTATAAAAAAATCTAGAACTAGAAAGAGTTTTTTTTAATTTGAGCAAAAACTTTGAAATGTATTCGAAATTTTATAAATTTTTTAACGTGGTAGTACAAAACAAATTTCGACGCAATCGTGCATAAGAGCGTTTTTTACGGCTCACTGATAATGAAATTTAATAGTTTGAATCATTGTTGGGAAAAATATCAGTGATACAATTTTTTTTGTTTGTAAAGTCATTAGCAACTCCCACTCGGGGTACAAGTTACCCCACCCTTGGGGGTACAATGCTAAATATAGTATCAATCAAAATATCTCTAATAGCTTTTTAAAGTGTAGGTTAACACGCTATAATTAACACGTAGACCCATAATACCGATTTTTCAAAAATTTTCCTGTAAAATTTACTGGTTAATTATACTCATAATTAAGCTCTCCTAATGTAAAAATAATCAAAAATACATATACTAAGTACTACACTTTTCTGTTGTGTCTACTAACAACAGCAGCTACTTCACTAACACTACCGACACCCAGATATAATTCTCAAAGCATTACGGCATTTTCAAGCGTTTCATCCATAGGAGTTTTATCTCCTTCTTTCCAACTCCATAGTAAAATGTCTCAAAAACGGCTGATTATACGCCAATAGAATTAATTAACAAGATATTTCTTTGTGTATGATGGTATAAAAACGAATTTCGTGTGTCTAGCCATTCTCCAGTAATAGCTGAAAGAATAGTAGAACAAAAAATTATTCTATCTAGAAATTTCTCGAACAAAACTGGCAGATATTAGATTTTCCTCATTACTTATAAATACTCCTATGCGTATTCCCTCGTAGTATTCCCACGTGTATTCTCACATAGTATTCCGCCGTGTATGCAACGTTTCAAGTTTCTACATTCAGCAGTTTGTGCAATTCTTGCTCTAGTCAGTTAATCAGCCTTACTTATTCAATCCATTATATAATCAGGCTTTCTGATTGGCTCTCTCTTAACTCAGGTCTTGGGTCTGTAATTCCTCTGCTTCTTTTGGTCGCGTCCATACCTCTTTTGCACTTGGGTTTGCTGGCTTTCCTGTACTGGCGATGGGGATCCAGCGCATCCCCGAAACAGCTGTATGCTGAATTATTGTGTTATTTATGTTCTTATACGTTTTTCATGCTTTTCTTATCCTTCGCACAAAGAGTATTGCACTTACTAATATTAAAGCAATGTATATGTGGTGCGCATTTAGAAAAAAGTTACTTAAAGTTGAACTTTTAGCTTAATTATTATTAACATAACATATATACCTTAACATGGCTGTAAAATCGTACATAGTGGACTCATTATTATTGTACATTGCATTGTGTGCTGCTATAAACTCTCCAATTATTTAACTTTCGCGCGAGTTCTCTAAAGGAATATTAATTAATATAATACTAAATGGATCACACCATTTTAACTTTAACAATAAATCATTTATTAACAACATAAAATACTTAATTACTTATTTACAACAATTATTCTTCTTATAATTTATTTCGGAGGAGGGAGACAATGTGAGACCACTTAAATTGCCTAAAATGTGTTTAAGTCTGTAGTTTTAATGGGCACATACCTTCAAGGCTGTCTTGGCTTGGTCACCGCCACGTACTTCGCCGACCATCTTGCTGGAATTAACTCGAAGTATTATTCATCGACAAGTAATATCTACGATCATTGAACTGCTGGTGCGAACACTCGCACTTATTTCATTCTCTTAGTCTGTTCTCTCCACATATCTAGTCGTTGTGTAAGTCTCGTGCTCCTTAATGTCGAACTCGTAATCTGTTAACCTTATCGTTGTGCTGTGTGACCGTTTTTTACCAAGTCATCCATATATATCTATTTTTATCGTCGTTCTATTCATAATGTCGAATAAGTATTGTCGTTCTTATGTCACAGGTTGTGGCTCTTTTGCCTCCGGACTGTTACACCTCCTTTGCTTTCATTTGCAGCATATAGGTTGACGCAACAATCATCTTCTCCATTGGTTAGCCTTTCCATCAAAAGTCGTTACTTCACATTTTCTTAAGAGTTCACATTTTCTTAAGAGTTCGTTCGACCCCCTCTGTCTTTACACCCCTAAATCTATGGTTTTATCTGACCTTTGGGGTTCACGTGCTGTAAACCTTGGCGTCATTCAGACTGGAGGTATTGTCCGATGTTTCAGACCAATAAATAATTTACATAAAACTGTCTCTCCATAACAAGTGTGAGATCTATTTTTGGTCTTACAGTATATGCGCATAAATAACACAATAATGCATCATGCAACTGTTTCGAGGATACGCTGGATCCTCTTCGTCAGTGCAAGAGAATCAACAAACCGGAAGTTCAAAAGAGGGATGGGCTCAAAAGGATAAAGCAGGGAGATTATATACCCAAAACCAAATTGAGAGCCAATCAGAAAGCAGCATGAAGAACCGTCCAGTTAATTCGAAACGACAGGTAAAGTAACAAAGATTGGCGTGCCGAAAGCCCAGGCCATCCGACTCGTCCGAAGACATGGAACAGCTAGATGGGCGGCCGGAGAAAAAAAAAAGATTTAAAAGATTTCAAGATTGGCGTGCGTCAAAACACAAAAAAATTTCCCAATCGGACGAATCAAGTCAGAATAAGAATGAATAATACCTTAAAAGATTTAAAAGATTTAAAGATTGGCGTGCGCCAAAACACAACAAAAATATACCGATCGGACGAATCAAGTCAGAATAAGAATAAATGATACCCAAAAAGACGAAAAAAAAAAGGTTAGAACGACACATAAGAATCCGAAAGAATAGAACGACAAAAAAAAAGTGGGGGAGGGATCTCAGGGAGGGGCTGCATTATTGCGTTACTTGTGTTTAATGTTGCTGAAGTTTTTTTCTTATCCTTTGCATAAAGTATATTTTACTTTTAAAAAATTACTGGTTCTTATCAGTGTGCTGTATTTACAAAGTTTTCATTTATCGCGTCAGTCTCACTTAGTTGTATGATAAGGATAATTAAATAAGAGTGATAACTTACACTCCAGTTTCCTCGTACAATCATATTGATGTACTAGCAGCATACCCGTTCTTCGCACGGAGTATATAATATAAATAAACTTATAATTCGCAATCATGTGCAAATTCTGTTAAAATATTAAATTTATTGCTCTTAAGGAGAAGTATAAGAATATCTGTTCTCACTATGCAAAATGATCTTCACGGGCAGATCTCAAGAGTAAAACATCCTGGCCCCTTTCGAAAGCAAATTTACAAAAATAAAAAAGGAATTCAATCAATATATGCAATCCCGTACTACTTATATTGTCGCAGAATAGAAAATATGCCAGTGTGTTAGGAGAAGATTACCCGTATTACAATATGAGTTTCAAAAATCTCTGCCAAAATATAAGAGGTGACGTAATGCATTGAAAATATCAATAATCCCGGTACTCTTTATACCAGAAGGTCGTAATTGATTCCAATATATGTCAATATATATCAAAACATATGCCAATATACCTGCACTACTTATATTCTCTTAGATTAGAAGATATACCCGTGCATATGTAGAAGATTACTCGTACAACGTACAATATATGAGTTTAAAAATTTTTTGTCATAATAAAACAATTGCATAATAACTTGAAAATTTCAATAATCCCTGAATCAATAATCTCCGAAAATATCAATAATAATAATGGTTAAACCCGAAGACCGTAATTGATACTATCCAATCAAAAATGTTATAAGAAAATCAAATCGTTCTTTTCTAAAATATATTTTTATATCCATTTATTTATTATTCAAATCGAAAAAGTAATTATTAAAATTAACAGACAGATTTAATTTAATTGCTTTTCTGAGTAACATGATACTATAAGATAGAATCTTCCTCATAAACTGCGAAATTAAATAACCATTTTGATTTCTTTATACTTTTCATTGTTCCATAAAAACTTGTTTTAAATAAACCATGGAGATAAATTTCCCCTTTAAATAATGTTTCAAACAATTCATGTTTTCAGAAAGTGACTAATTAGCGCAAAAAATCTCCCATCAAACTCATCCTTTTTATTCACTTTCAAACGATTTTCAAGCTTTCCGTTTGGTTAAACCACGGAGTTAGAGAGTAGAACTCTTAGGAAAAAGTTTCATTTTTCATTAATATCTCTACAACCCCTAGTCTTAGATACTCAAAACTTAGTCCAAATTTATGCGGGGGCTATTTCAAGGCTATCCACAAAATTTCATCAAATTCGGTTTATCTGTTTTCCCGTGATGGTGAGACAAACGAAAATTTCGTTTTTTCCTAATGTCTCGAGAACCACTGATCGTAAAAACTCCAAACATGGACTAAATTTTAATTGGGACTATTTTCAGGCTACCCACAAAATTTCATCAAATTCGGCTCAGCCGTTCTCCTGTGATGATGGGACAAACAGACAGACAGACAGACATACAGTCATATTTGCAATTTTATATATATAAACTAGCAGCATACCCGTTCTTCGTACGGAGTATATAATATAAAGAAACTTGAAATTCATAATCATGCCCAAATTCTTATAGTATACTAAATGACATGTTTAATCAAAATATTCTGTTAAAATATTTAATATAATGCTCCTAAAAAGAAGTTTAAGAATCTCTGTTCTCGCTATATAAAATTATCTTCATGGACATATCTGAAGAATAAAACATCTTGGACCCCTTATGTAAGCAAATATAAAAAAAAAATATGGAATTGAATCAATATATGAAAAATAAAAGCGTTAAAATTGTATGGGACCCGTACTAATTATATACGCGAATATTAGAAAATATAACCTGTATTAGTAGATTACATGTATAAATTGAAAATACCAATAAACCCGTAATCTTTAAATCTGAAGACAGTCATTTATTCCAATATATGTCAAAATTAAAGTGCTAAAATTATATGGGAAGATATACACGTACTACTTATAATGTCCGATTATTAGTAGAAGATTACCCGTTTTGCAATATGAGTCTCAAATGTTTTTTGATAAAATACAACAGACGACGTAATAAACTGAATATATAATTAATCCCCGTACTTGATTCCAATATATATGCCAATATATGTCAAAATATATGCCAATATACCTGTACTACTTATATTCTCGTAGGTTAGAAGATATACCCGTGCATTCCTAGAAGATTACTCGTACAACGTACAATATGCGTGTGTCAGCAATTTTTGCAGCAATAAAACAATGGCGTAATAACTTAAAAATATCAATAATCACTGAATCAATAATTCCGGAAAATATCAATAATAATAATGTTTAAACCTGAAGAGTATAATTGATATTATCCAGTCCAAAATGAAATGGCAATGAAATTTATTTTATATACATATCTTCATTATTCAAATCGGAAAGGATTTAATAAAAATCGTCTGCCGCATAAACACATTGGATTTAAATCCGTTGCTAAGCGACATGATATCATTTGCTTCAAATAAATTGGTAGAAAAAATATCGTCTAAATAGTTATATTTCTATGGAACATTTGGCGACTGTTTCGTCAAATTAGCGACATTTTAAAAAATCGCCAAATTTATCGCCAAGTGGGACTGTAGAACTGACAGTTCCACTTTGCGACAAATTGACGAAATATCATCACAATACTATTCCCTAACAAAAAACAATTAATATCATTTTTGTAGCGCAATTTTATCAATTTCAAGATATTTTTATAGATTTGAAAACATTTTTATCAATTTGGTGACATTTTAAAAATTCGCTAAATGTATTACTAAGTAGGATGGTTGGTCTGACAGATAAATGCTAACCAAACATCATTTCAGTACTCTCTTCTAACAAAACAAAAAAAAATTTCATTGATATATAGAAGACCCAAGCCACACGACCAACCCGAAGGTTTATGGCAGCTGTTTGTGTGTCGTTTATATCAATTTGGAGACATTTCCGTCAATTTGGCAAAGTTTAAGAAAAGTTGTCAAATTAGCGATATCCCTCCAAATTCGTAGCTTTGAATTTGCAGATCTGAATGAAACACTCTTATCCCGTTTCAATATACTAAATGAAAACCCTACAATTGTATTAGAAGATATACCCGCTCTACTCTTTTTCTGTTTCAACAATCGGCTATATGAATTTATTGGCTAAACACAATATATGAGTTTAGTAGCTAAATACGATATAAGCTTGAAAACTCTTTGCCAAAATAAATGAAATTGATGTACGCAGTCAGCAATTAATATAATTAAAAGAAAAATCAAACCGTCCATTCATAAGATATACTTTTATATCCATTTATCCATTTATTTATTACTTAAATCGAAAAAAAATAATAAAAACATTAACAAACACATTTAATTTAATTGCGATGCCGAGCAACATGATATATCCTCCTAAAATGTTAAAATTTATTAACCACTAACAGCACACCCGTTATTCGTACGGAATGTATAATTTAAAGAAACTTATAGTTCGCAATCATGTGCAAATTCTGTTAAAATATTAAATTTATTGCTCCTAAAGAGAAGTTTAAGAATATATGTTCTCACTATGCAAAATTATCTTCACGATCAGATCTGAAGAATAAAACATCCTGCCCCCTTTTGTAAGCAAATTTACAGAAGAAAAAATAGGAATTGAATGAATATATGCAACCCCGTACTAATTATATTGTCGCAGATCAGAAAATATGCCAATGTGTTAGTAGAAGATTACCCGTATTACAATATGCGTCTCAAAAATATTTGCCAAAATAAAAGAGAAGACGTAATAAATTGAAAACATCAATAATATCCGTACTCTTTATACCAGAAGGTCGTAATTGATTCCCATATATGCCAATATATATCAAAACATATGTCAATGTACCTGTACTACTTATATTCTCGTAGATTAAAAGATATACACGTGTATTTGTAGAAGATTCGTACAACATACAATATATGAGTTTAAACAATTTTTGTCATAATAAAATAATTGCATAATAACTTGAAAATATCAATAATCCTTGAATCAAAAATCCCCGAAAATATAAATAATAATAATTTTTAAACCTGAAGACCGTAATTGATATTATCCAGTCAAAAATGCTATAAGAAAAATCAAATCGTTCTTTTCTAAACTATATTTTTATATCCATTTATTTATTATTCAAATCGAAAAAATAATTATTAAAATTAACAGACAGATTTAATTTAAATGCGTTTCTGAGTAACATGATATAAGATAGAATCTTATAACATGTTAAATATGTCATGTCTTATAACATAAACTGCGAAATTAAATAACGATTTTGATTTCTCTATACTTCTCATTGTTCCGCAAAAGCTTGTTTTAAATAAACCATGAACCATGGAGATAGATTTCCCCTTTAAATCATGTTTCAAACAATTCATTTTTTCAGAAAGTGACTAATTAACGCAAAAAATCTCCCATCAAACTCAGAGATTAAATTTAAATTCACTTTCAAACGATTTTCAAGCTTTTCGTTTGGATAAACCACGGAGTTAGGGAGTAGAACTCCTAGGAAAAAGTTCCGTTTTTCATTAATATCTCGACAACCCCAGGTCTTAGAAACTCGAAACTTGGACAAAATTTATGGGGGGATATTTCAAGGCTATTCACCAAATTTCATTAAATTCGGTTCAGCCGTTTTTCGGTGATGATGAGACAAACGAAAATTTCGTTTTTTACTAATATCTCGAGAACCACTGGTCCTAGAAACTCAAAACACAGATATAATTTTAAGTGGGGCTATTTCTGGGCTACCCACAAAATTTCATCAAATTCGGTTCAGCCGTTCTCTCGTGATGGTGTGACAAACAGACAGACAGACAGACAGACAGACAGACAGACAGATTTTCATTTTTATTTATATAGATTATTCAAACACATATTCGCGAATGAAAACCATACCTATGACGTTCTTAACTTTTCGAAATTAA